>CM060665.1:6719099-7319099 GCA_030686955.1 Odontamblyopus rebecca
GCATTAGAAAAAATCTTGGTTACATCACGCAAATTCCTTCATTTTTTGCGTCTTTTGTTGTCTTGCACAAAGGGTTAAATCACGGTCGTACACAAAGTGCTAACTAGTCTCCGAGGAATTTGTTAAAAATGTGCCCTCGGGTGTAGATTTTGCATTTTCTTCTAGCTAAAGAAAAAGTGTAATTCTGTTTTTTCTTCTTTTTTGCATAGTTATAAGATTTTGGTTGGTTAATTTAAAAATGTAAATGAATGGGGAGTGTGGTGCAAGCCTTACAGGACGTCCTCTAAGCTACAAAATTTGCGTTCACATAGGATTTGTGATTATCTCAGGCGAAAGTTAAAAGTCCTAGTTTCAAAATTGTGATAAATTGTATGCTTTAAGATATAATTTTGAAAGAGAAGAAGGGGAAAAAAAGGTTTATGCAGCATTTTCACTCTTTTACACCCAAATACAGGCTTTGTGCTCCTAATGGTCAGTTGCAGAGCAGTCTATAGAAATTGCCAATTTAATTATAGTGAAATGGCTGACCAAACATTGAATGAAGTTGCGGTTATAGAGACACTATGTTCTATACTCGTGCAGATACCTATAGCGGGCTACTGTGCAAGTGTTTATTTACTTCCCTGGTAGTTGAACCCTGCAGTGTTTGTTTTTGCAGACCCCTCCTCACCAACCCTTGGCCATAAGAGGCTTTTTAAGCATTATGTAGGTCACTTGCATTGAGATTCCTAACGGGGAGTGAGTGAGCCCGCAATAACAAAAACACTTCCAGGAGGACACTGTGTACATAATATGCAGCTCCTCTTGAAGCAATTTTCTTCCCCCACATGGTTAGTCTGAATTGTAGGTTTGTGAAATGCCCTGTATTTGTTTAGAAATGCCTCTCTTTCATGTGTTGCTGAAAATGCTGAAAAAGTTGTTTATCTTTTGAACAGTGAAAGCTGGGGGGAAACGTGTGGCCAAGAAAAGCATAGAGGACAGTAGCACTCCGGAAAAGGACGCAAAGAGGACTGAAAAAATCAAGTAAGTGTGGAGCACATAGTATTATTGGCTCACTAATGCAGGAACACTTCAGTATTTTTAGCCTAACAAGAAATGCCATAGTGAAGAGCTGCAGGTTTCCTCATCACTTATCCGACTGTTGTCATGGCTGTGTTTTCTATTGTTTTGCTTTTTGTGAAGGGATGGTTTGAGAATTGATTTTTATTTAGCTATCGTTTTATTGTTTTGGGACTTACAACTGAGTATTTGAAATATTTGGCAGGTCCACAAATGGAAGTTTTCGTAACGTTAGTAAAGTAGTGGGGTAATTTTTTAAGTTTTGTGGAAAATAATTGCGAAATAATGCACATCTATCTTGAATAAAATATAATTAGTTGTACTTTTTTCAGATCTTTGTGGCGTTACGACATTGTTGGCTTATCTATTTCCATTTGAACTAAATGTGAAGAGAAAATATTGGCCCAACTATTGTTTTTCTAGTTACTTTTCTGTATTCACATGGATTAAAAACACATTAGGGAGTCCATGCTGAGGAATACAGATTGGGTGTGTCCAATTTCAGATAGTTTTAATCTAGGTCTAACTCTTTGTGGGTTTTGAAATGTAATCTTGTGTTAACTGAGACTACACAATCATGGTTGTCACAATGTTTATAATATGCGCTGGCTAACTGCTAAGTATCATCTTCCAACAGGCCGGTCCCAGCTCCCAACAGAATAAACCAAGTCAACCTCCTTCTGTCCGGGACTCTTGACAAGGTAAGCGACTCTCCCTACTTTGTCTATTGTCTAGGAGCAACTGGCATGACCGGTTTAACTGTTCCTCATTTCCTTTCCTTTTTCCAGCTCAGCCATGACTTCCCAGAAACCCCGGTGAGCGTCAGACACAGCAGGGTCCGACCCGCTGTGGAAAAGCCCCACTGCCCCAAAACGTACTTCATTCAACAGCCCAGGAAGTTTTAAAAGTGCTCGCCGTCTCGTAAGCAGACCTGTTAACCCACATGTGAGAGACCAGAGGGAGTCTCGGCACCAGAGGGAGCCGGAGAGCGCTTTCATGTTGTTCGTATTTGCTTTGTTTAGACAGCAGTTCGAGGCAGTGCTTGTTTACACTATACTCTGAGTATTTGAAGTATCTCTGTTATAATGAGATGAGACGAGACATTCCTGTAGATATATTGCAAAAAAAGGTGATGGGGAGGGGAAAAATGTTGTGGTATGTGTTCGGGAAGGTGGTTTGTAAAGTGGAGTCTTGAATGTTTTCTCAGAAATTAATACAGCTTGTTGCTTGGCACTTATAATAAAAGAATTGCATTGTACCTTTTTTTTTTACTGTGTTTTTGCAGTTCTTCCTCTCTCCACTAGATGTCAGCACACACCAGGTAATCTGAAAAAGGGGAAAAGGCAAAACGCTGCAGTCAAACCCACCACCAGTACCAGTTTTTAATGCGTCTGTTTATTGTAAATGAGCCAAAATGAAGGATCACACGCGGTAAAAGTTCCATGACACACTTAACATTCTCGGTGCTGTTTAACGTTCAGGTCTGGTTCGGTCTCTGCTGTTTGGGTTGAGGTAAACTCATGTGGGTGGTATCGGCCTGTGGGACTGTTAAAGGTGACGTTAAGGTCTGTTCTTTTTCCTTCCTTTCCTTTCTTTATAGTAAACAGTGAGGGGCTGTTACTTCACTGTTATGTTAAATTATCGACCGATGACGTTACAACACATTAGTTTGGGAGCTTAACATTTGCTATAATAAGACGCGCTTTACACAGTTCTGGCACAAACGCACACTTACTTAATAATGCATTTTATTTAATGGCACCTTTCAAGACTTAAAGGTGTAATTGTGTAATTTTTCTGATGTAGGGTATGTATCTCACTTTTTTTCTCCTGCAGTGAGATGTTATGGTATATTTATTGGTCTCCCGTAGGAGAAACACTGCTTAACACAACAACAGACAATGACACTAAATACATAGAGAGAAAAAAAAGTTAATAACAAATAGACTTCAAATGTACAACATATCTGAAGTCTGTTATTAACTTTTTTTTTCTCTATGCATTTACTGTCATTGTTGTTGTGTTAAGCAGTGTTATTGCTTGGTATGTTCCACAGTACGGCATTAAAGGTGACTTATTGTTCAGAAATACCTTTTAAGAACATGTATTTTGATGTTAACTCTCCACCGAACTCATGGAGACAGACAAGTTTTAATGCCTTACTGTGAAACATTCTAGGCTGAATAGTTAAGTACATCTACATGGAGTCAAGTAGCGTCCCCTCCCCCAAGAAAAGTTACGCAGTGCACCTTTAAAATACTATGTTTTCTGTTGGTCCACTACCATGGAGATGACATTTGCCTGGAGTGTTCCACAACAGCATTGAACTTGATGACTTCACATTGCTTTTCTTTTTGAAAAATAGCTTGAAATCCATTCTTAGAGTGAATGCGGTGACTTTCCACAGATCTGACCTGTAACTTGGCATGGTGGTGTGGTGTCACCTGCTTATTTCCATGGAGATTGGTTTAATGCTCTATAATGCTCTATTTAATGCCCTGTCAGTGAAAGCAAAAGAATCTCAGTTGAGATTAACAGTTGATAAACCACAACATTTACACAGAGCGCCTTTGGTTGAGTGCAAGTTTTCAGTGTTACCATAGCAACTTTATTTGTAAAGCTCTTTAAAAACTTTACAGCCGACCAAAGTGCTGTACACAAACATAGAAGAGTCAAGGACAATCGCAGTCAATATACAAGTCTCAATAAAACTGTTAAAAAACACAGAATCAGAATCAGAAATATGAGTGAACAGGTTCACGACATTAGGAAACTGCTGCGGTACTTGGAGCGGAATGTAAACAAACACTAAACATGTAACAAATAAAACAGTAGAAAATAAAGTACAAAACAAACTATAATATAACACAAAATTTACAAGAATATAAGAATATAACAGTGCAGGCAGGGCCGGCCCCCCATTAGGCAACATAGGCAAATGCTAAGGGTGCCCCCGCTCCACTAGGGGGCGCCGAGCGCAAAAATCGGCGATGGGGGATAAAATCCTCCACTGTCTAAAACATCGTCACTATGAACTGTTTGATTTCTTGTGAGTATCTGTACTCTGGCAGTATTTTTTTTTTTTTTTTTTTTTGCAATCCAAGGGGCGCCACCTGAAATCTTGCCTAGGGTGTCAAAATGGTTAGGGCCGGGCCTGAGTGCAGGTAATGATCAGTGCAAAACATACGGCACAGGGTCATGTGACTGGGGTGGGAACAGTCTTAGTGTTATTGTCCATGAGAAAACAATAAGAAATGTACAGCTCACTTGTTAAAAGCCAGTGGAAAAAGGTGCGTTTTTAGGAGTGATTTAAAAACAGGTACAGGCTCCGGCCGTCTAATCTCTAAGGGCATTTGGTTCCACAGACATGGGGCAGAAACAGAAAACACACTGGGGCTGTTATGAGAGTGTGAGAGGGGCATAAGGGTGGGTCAGGTCAGAGGGGCAGGAGGGCGCCAGGCAGTGCAAACACTTTGAGGTAAATAAAAGAATTCTGAACTCGACTCTAAAGCACTGGGAGCCAATGGAGAGTGAGTGAGTCAGTAATGATGAAACCAAACAGATTAAAAGATGATAGACTAGTTGAATATTTGGGTTTTCCATAGTCTGAAAACTGAAATTTCAGTCATGTCACATTTTTGTCTCGTGTAACCTCGAGGCTTTGTCTCACACTCAGAGAAATGTGGTTGTTATAGCAGCATATTGATTATTATTACTGCAATATTTTCTTTTTTTTAATGATGGTGATGTCCACAATCTTCCAAATAATTCTGGACACTGTTGAATTTCTTCCACAGTACATTTCATATTCAAATGCCAGAATAATGTACCCATCTTGAGTGCAAATATTATGCCAGTGTATTTATGTGCAGTCCCCTCAAGGGTCACTGAACACAAGTCTTTTCCATCTGTTGTTTCTTATCAGTCCACAAACAATATCGGATTATTTCACCCGCATAAACAGTGCAAACACAGTCTTCAGATTCTGTGGAGCCGTCGGAGTTCACGGCTTTGATGCCGACCGCGCGCTGAGTTCAGGGACCTCTGTGTGGTGTGTTCACGGACCCCGGTGCCGTGAGTGCAGAGGGCAGCAGATGGCCGTCCACAGTCACGCTTCTTCTGTCCATTTTTAGGCACGTCCAGGCCGCCCAGGAGGATCCAGCAGAGACTGGACTGAGCTGCTGAGAAAACACAGCAAAGGGACTGAAGACGTGATTCAGACATGAAAAAACTGAACCGCAGCATCAAATATTTTACCAGAACTGAACATTAGAATTTTAAATGTTTATTTATACAACAACTACAGTTACAGCTACTACTACTAGTACTACTACTACTACTACTACTACAACTACTACTACTACAACTACTACTACTACAACTACTACTACTACTACTACTACTACTACAACTACTACTACTACTACTACTACTACTACAACTACTACTACTACTACAACAACTACTACTACTACTACTACTACTACAACTACTACTACTACTACTACTACTACTACTACTACTACTACTACAACTACTACTACTACTACTACTACAACTACTACTATGACAATGATGACGACTACAACTACTACTAGTACTACAACTACTACTACTACTACCACAATGACAACGACTACAACTACTACTACTACTACTACTACTTCTACTGCTACTACTACTACTACAATGACGACTACTACAACTACTACTAGTACTACAACTACTACTACTACTACTACTACTACTACTACTACAATGACGACTACTACAACTACTACTAGTACTACAACTACTACAGCTACTACAACTACAATAACTACTACAACAACCAACAAATAACAAATAATAAATAATAATCATCATCATCATCAATTTTATTTATTAGGCACCTTTCTGGACACCCAAGTTCGCTTTACAACCACATAACCAATTAAATATGATTAAAACATACAGTTAAAGTGGAACAGTATTTAATTGATTGAATTTAGTGTTGTATTTTGTATTCTATTTTATTAGTATTTATTGTTTTCATATTTAGTAATGTATTAGGCAGTATTGTGGAACAGATTTGGGATTTGGAGATTAAAAAAAATCTTGGATGCCTCAGTAAATAAAATAAAAAAAATCTTCACACAATTTTGCTACCCTATAGATAATACTTATTTTTTTGCTTTCAATGACACAGACTTTGATTTTCTTGTAATACTCAAGACTTACCTCATGGGGGAGCTATAGACTGGTAAGTGAAAGCAACTGCGCTGGGTTGGGTTCACTGAGGTAATGCTCAACTGCGTTATTTGCGTAAAAAAAAAAGGATTTATCACCTAATCTTATCGGGTATCGCTATTTATCTGCACACATAGAGCAGTCGGTGCCGTGGCCTTAAAAGTCCCATATTACAAACATTAACGGCTACTTTTTACCTTTCGTGAAGTAAAGATGGGAAATTCCAGGTCTGAAATGATCCAAATTATTTTAGTGAAGGTGTGTGGAGTTTAAAACACAGTGGAAAAACACAACACTTAATAATAAATGTCAATTTTAATGTTAATTTTAATGTCAACAGAGCAGAGCAGCTGTATTTTACCCCATTTTCCATCGGATTGGTTCAGTTTTGTATTAGTAATTTTGTAGATCTCTCAATAAGACAAACAAGGCTGAAGAACACGGCCTTAAAGAGGCAGAAAAATACACTAAACCTCTGGTATTATGTATAAGATCGATCTCTGTTGCTCCTAAATGTGATCCACTTCCCCCAGAGCTTCATAAATATTATATTCTGTATAATGTTTATCCTTTGTCGTTGATTTGGAGCAACCGGGTTAAGCCAAAGTTCTGTAACTGCCTCGAACTTTGTCAGATAAAGATCCTCCTTCTCTACATTATCCTCCATGTTTCCCAGGTCCATAACAGCGTTAGTCACTGGGAACGCCCTAATCCCAGGACTTTATGGAGCAGTTTGTTCATATACAACCAAAACACTTGGATTTCAATAAATATTCTACTACAACTACAACTACTACTACTACTAGTACTACTACTACTACTACTGCTACTACTACAACTACTACTGCTACTACTACTACTACTGCTACAACTACAACTGCAACTACTACTACTACTACAACTACAACAACTACAACTACTACAACTATTACTACTACTACTGCAGCTATTACTACTACTACAACTACTACTACAACTACAACTACTACTACAACTACAACTACTACAACTACTACAACAACTACTACTACTACAACTACTACTACAACTACAACTACTACTACTACTACTACTACTACAACTACTACTACAACTACAACTACTACTACAACTACAACTACTACTACAACTACAACTACTACTACAACTACTACTACTACTACAACTACTACTGCTACTACTACAAGTACTACAACTACAACTACTACAACTACTACAACTACTACTACTACTACAACTACAACTACTACTACAACAACTACTACGACTACAACTACTACTACTGCTACTACTACAACAACAACTACTACTACAACTACTACTACAACTATTATTACAACTACAACTATTATTACTACTATTACAATTATTATTATTACTACAACAATTACTATTACTACAATTATTATTACAATTACAACTACTATTATTACTATTATTACTACAACTACAATTATTACTACAATTATTATTATTATTATTATTACAATTACAATTACTACTACAATTATTATTATTATTATTACAACTATTATTACTATTATTACAATTATTATTATTATTACAATTATTATTACTATTACAATTATTATTATTATTAACTACAACTACAATTATTATTACAATTATTATTATTATTATTATTATTATTATTATTATTATTATTACTATTATTATTATTATTATTATTACAATTACAATTAATTATTATTACTACAATTATTATTATTATTATTATTACTATTACAATTACATTACTACAATTATTATTACAATTATTACTATTACTACTACTACAATTACAATTACTATTACTACTATTACTACTATTATTATTATTACAATTACTATTACTACTACAACTATTACTACTACTACAACAACTACTACATTACTACTACTACAACTACAACTACTACTACTACTACTACTACTATAATTACAACTACTATTACTACAACTACAACTACTACTACAACAACTACTACAACTTTTATTACTATTACTACTACTACTATTACAACTACAATTATTACTACAATTATTATTATTATTATTACTATATTATTATTACTACAATTACAATTATTATTATTATTATTATTATTATAACTACAATTACTACTACAATTACAATTATTACTACATAATTACTATAATTATTATTATTACAACTATTACTATTATTATTATTATTATTACAATTATTACACTACAATTATTATTATTACTATTATTATTATTATTATTAATTATTATTACAATTATTATTGTTATTATTATTATTATTATTATTATTATTATTATTACAATTACAATTATTACAATTATTATTATTATTATTACAATTATTATTACAATTATTATTATTATTATTATTATTATTAATATTATTATTATTACTACTATTATTATTATTATTATTACTATTATTATTACTACTACTATTATTACTACTATTATTACTACTACTACAATTATTATTACTACTACATTATTATTACTATTACTATTATTATTACTACTATTACTAATTACTATTATTACTACACTACTACTATTACTACTATTATTACTACTACTATTATTATTATTATTATTACTACAACTATTACTATTATTATTATTATTATTATTATTATTATTATTACTATTATTATTATTATTATTATTATTATTACTATATTATTATTATTATTATTATTACTAATTATTATTACATATTATTATTACTACATATTATTATTATTACTACTACTAATTACTGTTATACATTATTACTACTAATTATTATTATTATTACAATTATTATTATTATTACTATTATTATTAATTATTATTACTATTATTATTACAATAATTACTACTTATTATTGTTATTATTATTATTACTATTATTATTACTATTATTATTATTACTATTATTACTATTATTATTATTATTACTACACTAATTAACTACTACTACTACTACAACTACTACTACAACAACAACTACTACTACAACTACTACAACTACAACTACTACAACAACTACAACAACCAACCTTATTGAGTGTAGCTACGTTTAACTTTTGGGGAAGTACTGATAACTAAATATGTTAAATTGTGCACAGGTTTATTAACGCTATCACCATTTTTATTGTTTTGACTGAACTCGAGGCCAAAACAGCGGCGAGAACAGCAGCATAAGGCCCTCAGTGTCTCCTGCACAGATCCTGAACCTTTCCTTTGACAGCGGCGTGTGAAACCAGGGTTAGACCTGCGCAGACTTCACACAGCACAGAGAAAAGCAAACCCCCTGACACCAGCTCAGCTTGTTTTGACTATAGGGGAAACTAATGCCCTGGGAGCGTGATAATATTTGACATTTTTCTGCGATAGCCTCACTCAGAAAGTGTCACAGTATCGGACGGCATGTGTAGATTGTGTAGCTACAATTGGTTTTAGATTATATCACGACTTTCTGTTGGTTTCTCGCATTTAAAGGTGAACTGTGTAACTTTTCTGGACTTAGATTAGACTTTAAAATGACTTGGACACAATAGCGCACACATCACATTATATTACAATAACAAAGAGTAAAAAATATACATAAAAATGGTAAAAAAAAACCCATAAAAATAAGTATCAATAAGACATGTAAAGGGTAAAATTCTGTGGACATATCGTTTTGCCTGGAATGTCCCTCAGTGTGCCATTAAACTTACCTATCGCCATGGAGACAGGCAGGCGATGTTTATATCACAACTTTCTATTAGATTATATCACAACTTTCTATTGGTGTCTCATATTTAAAGGTGAACTGTGTAACTTTTCTGGTGGAGTACAACACGTACAATACAAAGAGGAAAAAAAATATATAAAAATGGTAAAAAAAACCATCAAAATACGTATCAATGAGACACGTAAAACGTAAAATTCTGTGGAGACGTTTTTGCCCGGAATGTCCCTCAGTGTGCCATTAAACTTACCTATCTCCATGGAGACAGGCAGGCGACGCAGCCAGTTCAAGGTATGTGTCAGATCTGTGGAGAGGTGGCTCTGCTCACAGTGAGAATGTGTGTTTTCCCGGGATTTTTGCAGCAATAAAAGTGTTTAATGCCATACTGTGAAACATTCCAAGCAAAGCACAAGTGTTGCACAGTGGAAGCGGTCGACCGTGTCACATAACGCACCTTAAACTGATGTGTAAAGTCTCCGGGTGGCCACAATACGCACTATTATACTCTAATTTTACAAGTTTCTTTTTGGGGTAGAAAAAATACTGTACGAACAATAGAGAAAAGTGCCTTTTGTTTCCCGTCTGGAAGTATGACATAATCACATTCCTGAAACGCCACCAAATGAAAAAAAAAAGACGGACACAACAGCAAAGAATTGGATGTTAAACTTCTTAAATTACACAAATTGACTCTTGGGAGCTTTAAGCCATGAGTAGAATATTAGAACGCCGTTACCTCATCGGAAACAGTGGAGCGTTTTGTTTCATTCACATAGTTGGAATAATCTTTTATTATTAGTCTGTTTACATTTACAAAGCTCAAAACGCTCTGTGTTATCTCGTGGAAGTTTTACCTTTAGTTCAGTAGAGATTTGTAACTCCAGGGCTTAAATAATATGAGATAAGAACTAAATACTTGGGGTGTAACAATATCCACGTCTCACAATACGATATCGTCACAGTATGAACCTCACGGTATCGTGGGAAAGCTCACGATATTACGATATTCTACATAATAATAAGACTGACATTATAAAATGCTTTGACCAGTCGTTTGGTACAACTTTTATTGTCATTAGGGATGGAACGAAATCCAAATCTCGATATTTTCAGCATATACATCTCACAGTACGATATTTATTGTAATATTTTGTGGTGAATCTGCTACTTTTTCCTCTAAAAATGCTTCATAAGACTTAATCCAAAGAATGAAGATGTAAAAGCGCTTAGAACAGTTATTTCTTCATGAAACGGAGCAAAGGATCATGGTCTATGTAGTTCCCTCTATTATTTTTAGCTATTTCTGCATCAGAACTGTTCATTTAAGCAAAGAGACGGCCTAAATATGCAAGGTTTGTGTTAAACA
The DNA here is from genome assembly GCA_030686955.1 of Odontamblyopus rebecca. Classification (NCBI taxonomy): domain Eukaryota; kingdom Metazoa; phylum Chordata; class Actinopteri; order Gobiiformes; family Gobiidae; genus Odontamblyopus; species Odontamblyopus rebecca. The sequence continues at coordinate 6,730,478 of CM060665.1, forward strand.
TGTGCGAGTGAAACAAAACAGAACTCCAGGTGTGTTTTTGATGAGGAAACAACATTATAACAGATCAGAAACTAGAGTAATATGGGCCCTTTAATCACTACTGTACTATTAGACTCAATACAATGTAGTTTTTCCATACAGAAGATATAATATATTGATTTGAACTTCACAGTACAGCATGTTTGCATGGTTGAAACGCACAAATACTGTAAAATAAATAAGAAATAACAATTCCATATGTATGTTGATCATGCGGTGCTATTGTTTACACCCCTAATAACCAGTGCATGTACCAACCTTGAGTTCGATGCTGTTTAGTCAGCTCGAATAAAACGGTTGTGTTGTGACATGCATTATAAGCGCAGAGACCTTCACTGAGTTATGACGGAGGAAGTGAGTGGAGCATACTAATGTTGAACCAGCCCAGGTGGTGCTGTTGGGCTTTAGATGTGATGGATGATAGATCTTGTTTATGGACCACTTTAACCAAGGGAGAATACTCCAGTGCTACAAGGGGCAAACAAACACACATAATTCATGCATAATTTAACATTTCCTGCACAATCGCCGTTTTTAAAGAACCTTTTGGACACTTAATATGCACCGCGATGAATGGAAATCAGTATTTGAATAATAATTCCCGGTTCCACTGAGCGTGAAACAGAACTAAAACTAGATTGGTGCTTCAAAGGGATGTAAAAAAAAAAAAAAACACACACAATATAGACTTATTACTCGCACTAAGTGTCTCCATACCCAGTGTTTAAATGTAATATATAACCCAGAATTTATAACAAATAGCAAACTATGGTCAAAATGTTCAAATCCTAAAGTGTAGTGCAGGTTGAGGCTATATTAACAACTTACTGTATGTATCAGGGAACAAGGATAAAAGTGGAGGCTACTTTTTGTCCAATAACTTACAGTCTAGCTTTAACTTTATATTCATTTAAAGGCAAAAAAAAAAGACAGATTTTGCTCTCACTTTCTTGTCTGTGTTGTGCTGACCTCATAAAAGTAGTTTACTGAAATACAAGCAGCAAAACTTAAAATTTTACTAAATAAAAAATAAATAGGCTACTTTGTCACGGTCCAAATCCACTACTTAAAGAGTGTTATAGGCTAATGTTACTGTGCAGTGGCCTTCAGGGTACGTAAAAGTAATACTTCTATTCACTATCATATCCCAGTGTTTAGATGTAACCAAGAATTTATAGTGAATAGCAAAAATATATTACAATTTTAACAATTTACACAACCTAACATGGGAGCAACACAGTCTATATAAGCCTAAAAACATGTGTGTACTATTTTTAAAGACAAAAAGATGACTTTTCTCTCATTTTTTGCCTATGCTTTGTTAGGATGCAAAGTTTATAGGGATTTTTTCCCCCAAACCTACTGCTTATATTAGAGTGTTATAGGATATTTATGCATAACAGCGGCATTTAGGTAGGGTGACCACACGTCCCTATTTACCCGGGACAGTCCCCGTTTTGAGCCCTGTGTCCCCCTGTCCCAGCAGATTTATCCCAAACCAGTGATTTGTCCCAGTTTTATCCAAGAAATGTCCCAGGTGTCCCTATTTTTGACCAGTTTGTTCTAAACCAAGACTAAACTAAGCCTAAACCAGGACTTCATCAGGTCTAAACCAGGACTAAAACAGGACTATTACAATTTTTGACTAATCTGATCCGCGCCAACAGTAAAGAGAAGCATAAATTATCATTTGTTTTTGCCAAAATACAGAAAAAACTATGTTTGCTAATGACCATAAAGCAAAAAAAAATGCAGTAATAAAAGTCCTACAGATTGACACGAGAATACACAATGTTACACGCACTTTTCACAAGTTTATTTAGTGTTTTGAAAATCTGGTCACCTATAAAGTGATCTTTTAAGGAAATTCTGCTAAACCTTTGTCTATTTTTTACAGCTATAGAAATTACAGATTTTCTTTGGGCCATAAAACAAAACAAAACAAACAAAAAGCAGTAACAGAAGTCCCTCCGATTATGACTGGCACAAGAATGGACAATGTTAAACACTCTTTTCATGATTTTATTTATATCAACCATCCCAAAAAATCCCAGTTTAGAATATTGAACATGTGGTCACCTTTAGGCTAAGTAACTTTAACTATCATAACTTTCCTTTCCCTAACCAGTTGTGTGCGTATCCCTCCGCGCACTTTACACGTGTCCTGGCTCATGTATGGCGCATCCTGGCGCGTCCATGAGGCATGCCCAGGGGAGGTGGGGGTGTCCGGGCTGATCAACTGAGAGAGCGGCGCGTCTCTGCCCCAGCCCCAGCCCCACGGATGACCTCACGTCAGGGGGAGGAGGAGCAGCACAGCCCGGGAGTGCGGACCTACCTTGGAGTTTAGCCTACCGCTTCTGGAGCAAGTGGGAATGCGTCCGTGTGGAGATAGATAGACGCTTAGAAGTTTGGGAAAACACTTTTGGAACTTTACCATCCATGAAATTGACCAGGTAAGACTTTAAACGCGCGGTTTTGTGCGTAAATGTTTGGTTTTCGCCGTGCGTCGCGGTTGTGGTGTCCTTAAAGTAGCGCTGAACTACAGTCAGGAGTTTAGTGGCAGTTTCCCGGTGGAATGTCGGGACATGCCCATTTTTAGCAGCAGCCAGAGGACTGACAGCGAACTGTTACCCGGGGCGATATTTACAACAAACTTGCTTCAGTAAGTTTTAATCTCCAAACTTTTCCCTCTGCGTAACGTGGAGTGACTTAACGTGCAATGTAAACAAACCGCGCGTAGATTTCTTGTCTCGCTGATGGGACAGTTGTTAAGAAAAGCTGTAGTTGTTTGATTGTGCTAATGCTCGCTTCATGAAAGATCCACTTGGCAGAACATTAAGGACATTTCTGGTCAGGACACCATTTATAGTGCAGCCGAATAAGCGCCTTTTCTAAACTTTTGGAGAGACGCGCTGATGAAGCTGTGGTGGCTGCTGAGTTGGAGTGAGGACAGCAAAAGTTTGGAAAGGTTTACAAAGTAGTCCAAGGACACCTGCCACGGACGGCTGGACTACTAAATCTGTAATGTTTTTCTTATTGCGTGTTGGCTTTTCTAAAACGACCTTCTTCTTGATTCTGAATGTTGGCTTAGATGTGCCGTGGCTTCTCATGCCGTTCCTCTTTTTTCCACATGTGACCCAATTGCATTACCTAATTAGGATAATGACTTTTTCCTGGTTTGTTCTTTTCTTTGCTTCTTGAATTCTTACTCAAAATGGTAATGTTCGCCTAATTGGAAAGTTCAAAAGTGCAAATGAAAAACGAAAGCATATATATATACGCTCTACAATGATCTATAAACTATAAGAACAGATATATTCACTGGTAAACTGCCCCCTGAAGTCTATGTTCATTGGTATAACTGCTTCACTAATAGTAGATTTCTTTAAAGGTTTCATATTATGCAGATTTTCCTGGTAAAGGGACCATATTAGGCTATTTTCTGGTTATAATGTTGTTTGTGGTTTCATATTATGCAGTTTTTTTTACTCTTGTGAGCTTTAAGTCCTGTTATAATTATAATTTCCTTGTCAAAAACATACCTGGGGTTGTGTTTTCTTAAATTCGCACATGTTTGAGTACGTTTTTCGTCTTTTTACACCTCCGAAGCTCAAAATGCTCTGTCTGAAATCATTCTAGTGAAGGTTTGTGAAGTGTAAAAACACCGTGGAGCACTTCCTGTATTAGCACATACATCACAGGGTGGAGCAGAGAAGAAGAATTCAGCCTAAATATGCAGGGTTTGTGCGTTAAACATGTGTGAATGAAACAAAACACAACTCCAAGTGTGTTTTTGACGAGGAAACAACATTATAACATGCCTTAAAGCTCATAAGAGTCAAAAAAACTGCATAATATGAAACCACAAACGACATTATAACCAGAAAATAGCCTAATATGGTCCCTTTACCAGGAAAATCCGCACTGCCAAAGGCCCACCCAAATTAAAACACCATTCTTATCACTCATTCTGGTCGCCTATCATTTGCCAGCTTCTGAGTTTGCCAAAGCACTTAATCTCATGTGGGTCTCTGCCTTCCTAAAGACTACCCCGTGGACTTTTAATAGGTCAGTTTTTGGCTCAGAGCTGTGTGGTCCTGTTTGAAGCTGTTTTTTACTCTGTGTTTTGGAGATTGGCCGTAGCAGCGGTTTGCAAACCAGAGGTGCCCAGCCCAGATCGCTCAGTGCACTGGCGTCGGAAGAACTGTAATCTAGTTGGACCACAGATTGAGCGATTGAAGGATATTTTAGTATTTAATGCATATTTGAACTGGGATTACCCTGATGCGTATGCCAGGTACTGGGAAATGAGATTTATGGTCTTTCCTTTTGATAGACGCCAGGACGTAGCTTTGATCTGCAAACTGGGTGAGGTCATGTGTGGAGTTTACTTGCTGATAAATGCTCTTAGTCAGAAGTTTGTTGATGGTGTCACAACATAATGGCAGCAAGTAGAGGAATTTGGATCATGTGGTTGATCTAAAAAGACAATAGTGTTTATCCAAATCATCACTGGAAAACTCTTTTATTAGTTATTGTCCATTCTTAGTTTGTGACGGGCAGAATATCCTGTTAGGCAAAGCATTATACGTTATTCTATTCCAAGTGTTAGAAAAACATGCTTTTTTTTTGTAATTCAAGTTTTTATTTTATTTTGCATTTTTTTTAACATATAACAGACAGCAGCACATTACTCTGCGCAAACGGGATAATACAGTTTCAGAAATTACCTGTATCCATGCCATACATATAGTGAATAGTGGGACTCTAAAATACCAAACCAAAAGTAAGTAAAACAGTCAAAATGCCTGTGACAAGCCTCCGCGACTTTCCAAATTTCACTTATTTTAATGATTGGATATCATTTATTTTAACCTGTTACAAATAACTTCAAGACTAAACCGAGTCTTTGTTTTCCCAAAGTATTGATCTCAACTGTGTTTTAGTAAAGCCGTCAAACCCGTCACATGCATTTCAATCAAAAGCAGCTGCCCAAGATTTTACAAAACTGTCCGTGCTCATTCAACCAATAATTTCTCACGTGAAACTATTTTTATCAAATTATCCACCCATCTGTTAAAGTCTGGAGGAGGAGGATCCTTCCGTACACTAAGAATTACCCGTGCTGCAGTTATTGCCCCCACCTTTAAAACCTGAATGTGCTCCCCTCTCCGTAGGTCCGACCTGTACCTCGGCGCAATATCGCAGGCACAGCCAACATCTGCCTGGAGACGAGCAGGTGTCTTAAGTAAATCAACAAAATGTGTCAACGGGTCAACCGCAAATTTTAATAAAACGGGAGAAAAATGTTGTGCCGCGTCGGATGTTCGGGTCGGGTCGGACGGGGGAAAACAGGGCTGTGTTTTAGTGAAATGCAAAAATTGGTTTTACAAGATGATTCAGTGTAAAATCCACATGTTTTTGCCGCACGCACATTCCCGGAAATCTGTGCCGCATCATTTTCAAACCTCGCACGCGACGTCCTGCAGTTCAAAGTGACTCCCGACGAGCCGAGGAGTAAATTAGCGAGTGGAGAGCGCAAAGTTGTGGCCAAAACCTCGACTAAACCTCACGTCTGACGGTTCGAGTGTCGGCGTGTATTTATAGCGGCTCGGATCCGGGACGGGATTTTATTTCAATCCGATCGGAAAACGGGTCGGGTGCGGATTGAGGTATGACGGATACGGGCGGGCGTCATTGCAAAGTGGGCAGCTCCAGTCGTGTTATGGTGTTATAATTTTGCTTTATACATGTTTGTGTCATGTCCATTTCAGTTAAAGGGCACTATGGAACTTTTCTGGTAAAGGAGAATGCTGGTCTCCATGGAGATTTGATTGTTTTACTTGGAATGCTGCACATCGTTGCCGTGAATCTCCATGCGGACGTGTAGGTGTAGGATGCGTCGCCAAGTTACAAGTCAGTAAGAACGCAAAGAATTACAAGGTCGTTTTGTCCAGATAGATGGATTTAATACGTTATAATTAATTAAATTTAACAGAATGCCGCTTTAGACATTACCTCACCATTCTCCGAGCATGATTTCACTTTTTACCCAATTAAATGAGCATTAGAGCTGATTTCCATGCTTTGTGTCTTGGCTAAAACAGCTCCTGCCTCCTCCCAGACCCGTAATTGTGCTGTTGGTCCACTCATCTGATTGAAAACCCTGCAAGAGGTTTCCTGGACATCTCCTAAAGCCCGGTTCCCATGGTCCAGAGCCAGTTGGCCTCTGACAGATGCTGGCTGCTAGTGGCTCCTTATTGTGACCAAGGAGGGACAGTGAGCAGAGCCAGAAACCTGACAATCACCATTCACACGCTGAAAAAGCCTATTTTAAAGGAGGCTTCATAATAGGCGACTGAATTTTATGAACTGTTAGTCGTCAGTGCGTTTTCATGGCAATATGAAATGGTGGATTTTAGGGCTGTAAAAGTCATCAAAACAGAACAGAAATCACATTTTGAATGGGCACATATGGTGGCGAATTGCGAAAGCTGTAATTTTTTAAGTGCAGTCATTTCCTAAACAATATCCTTATTATTATTGTCTCATTGTGCATAAAGAACTGCTAACCCTGGCAAAGGAGAAATTCAGTTTGTCAACTGGCCAAACGTTTATTTATGTCAAAAACGTTTCGCATCTCATCCAAGCTGAACTGAAGAAGCGGCTTGGATGAGCTGCGAAAACGTTTTCGGCCTAAATAAACGTCTAGTTGGCAAATTGGATTTCTCCGTTGTCATGGATTCGACCTGGACGACTGAGGGTTTCTACGTACAAACTGCTAAACCTGTACAAACATGTTCTAAAATACACATGTTTCTTGTCTTTTTGTCAGTTCTGAACTATTTTACAAACATAAATCTCAAATCTATTTGTAATTGCAAAGTTTGCCAGGAAAAATTGCAATCAGATCTTTTTCCAGTATCGTGCAGCCCGACTGGTTTTGAAGAACTGCTCTTGTCACAGATCTGACCTCTGACCTGTCACCTGTCTTTGCAAAGATAGATGACTTTTATTTATTTATTTATTGCTCACGCATCAACTTAAAGAGAATAACAACGATAACACAAAATCTGACAATTAGCATGAGTCCATATTCCAGCCATTACTTGCCTTGTCTTTGCTGCGTGAACAAAAGGAACAGGAAGAAGATAAATCTTATAAACCTGCTCCTTTCACACATCAAAAAATTAAGCATTTCTTTAATAATCAATCCCCACCCCAAAAACCAAGACCTTTAAGGCCTGTGGAACATTTCACACAGCACAATAATATCTCCATCCGGGCACCAAAGCACCAAATTCTAGGCCGTAGATATTAGGGATGAGCAGGATTAGGCGATTAATCAATAATTAATAATAAGGAACGTCTCGGGGTCCGTCCGGAGGAGCTGGAGGAAGTGGCTGGGGAGAAGGAAGCTTGGGAGCCCCTGCTTAGACTGCTGCCCCCGCGACCCGGCCCCGGATAAGCGGAAGAAGGTGGATGGATGGATCAATAATTAGTATCTCCAACCCGACATATGCACAGAACAGACTCACAGCCTCATCACATCCTCTGTCACAGGGAGAACACTCATATTCCACTGAGTCGTGTCCTTTAGTTAGTTATAGTTATTATAGTTAGTATAGAGAGTTTTGAAAGATGGTATAGAGATGGATAGAAAGAGTTATGAAAGATAGTGCATCACGGTAGTAATCTCGTAGTTTCCTGTTTCAGTTAGTAGTAAATAAAGAGAGTTTTGTCACAGTTAGACTCACTTGTTTAGTTCAGCTTTATGTGGGATTTTAATCTCTAGACTCATCTGTTTAGTTTAGCTTTGTGGGGGGTGGAGGGTGGAGGGGAAATGTGGGATTGTTCTTTTTTAATCACCGTAAAGCGCTTTGTGTTGCATTTTTATATGAAAAGCGCTCTATAAATAAAGTTTGATTTAGTCCAACAGAAGCTGAACCACATCAGGCACAAGGAAAGAGCTGCTTTTTTTTTCGCTTCCTGTTTATGCAAATGAGTCATGCGGTTTTAAGTTTAGCTTCTATAAGACGTAAACCAAAGCTGTGCCAAAGCTGCATTAAACACATTCTGATCTCACACTGATGTGGCTCTGTAGTGATTATGGTTTATATGTTGTAAAGTTGAGTTTATTTATGCAGATTAGTAATAATAGTGATGATAATTTGAATATAAAATGTTAATGATTAATGGAAAATCGATCGTCAAGATTCCCGACGATCGATTAAGAAAATTGAATCGAATGCCCGTCCCTACTAGATCCAAATCTTCTTGTTGAGCCGCACACGCACTGAACCCTGGGTAAACGGCGCCCTTTTCCTCCCGACGCCCCTGATCTCCCTGGAGACAAGAAACTTTCTCCCAGTTATGTTACACAACGCGATACTTTCTTGGGATCTATATTCCCGTATTTATCAGTGCTCCATAATTTCCAATAAATGCAGCTTATTCCAAGAGAAATAAATGCTGATTCTGCTGTAAGGTGGTGAGCTCACGTATGTATCCTCGTGTCACATTGTGTTCTCTTATTGCTTCCTCTGACTTCCACCTTTTGTCCTAAGTTGTGTCGCATGACAATTGTAAGAATTCTAAAGAAATGTTGAGTTTTTTGTTTTTTTTGGGTTGTTTTGTGCCCTGTGACTTCCACTGTCCAGACGTAGCCCACGCAACAATTATAGCTCTTGGATTATAGCGCCATACACCCATATCTTAGCAAAAATAGGCAACAGGATCCCACGCGTTTGTCCCGTGCACCCGTTGAACTTGAGCATTTGACACGGCTAGTATTGTATGAGGTGGTTCAACGAGCGCTCGCCGTTGTAACGAGATCTTAATATTAAACGGTCTGCGCATCCTGGGAACTTTGAAATACACGATTTCTAGACTTTATAATGGATTAAGGGATTTGATTTTACTTGACGTGCCAAAACCGCTGGGGTTGTGCGAGGTCTTAATGCGAAACATCAGATCCATAACAGTAGCACCTGGAGCCGGGCTGTGGAGAGCCGCGGTTCGGGTTTCACGTTCGCTCCAGGCAGGCGTAGAAAGGTAAAATATCCTAAAACCCAAATTATCCCAACTTAGGCCAATTAAAACAGACTTGATCCCTATTATAAGGACAGAGCCGGTGTTTCAGGAGTCCAGATTCACGATTTGCTGCGAGCTGTGTGGCGGCGTGTTATGTTAGCTCGGGTTTCGTTCGGGGCCTGTGCTGTCTTTACCATTTAATCGCGCCGTTCCCTCCAGCTCATTTATTATATCATTACGAACTGACAGCCACTCATTTTCTCACGGGTGGCTCCCATCCAAAGCCTGTGCACTTCTGTAACCGAACACAGCGCAGGTGGAAGGAGAACACTTAACTACTGTGAGAGTACTTTTACTACTGCCACTGCTGAGTAATACTTTTGTACTTTTTTATTGTTTATTGATAGGATCCTCATTAGCGCAGACGAACTGACTGAGATAAGTGCGCAGTAATATTTACGTTTCAGTCATATATTCAGAACGTCATTAACCCCCGAAGACCTAAGGGCAATTTTAGTACATTTCTCCTTGCCTGGATTTTTTTCCTTAATTTTGCTTTTACCCTATAATGAAGTGTTCTACATCCTTTTGTTCAGTCCAACCTGTTATTTCACAATCTGCTGCTGTAGTTGTGTCATGTGGCTGTGATAAAAGCTACAGGACCAGAAATAGAGATGGAAAGAAAAAAACTGAAAATAAAATTCACACTCTTTTATACAAAACACACAGCAAACATGTATAAACAACTTTTTGGACATAAAAAATGCTTAATTTAGGGCCTTAGCTACAAAAATGCAAAATATCAAGTCTGTAAGTAAATTAAAAATCTCCTTATTGCCCTAAAAACAAAATAAAGTGCAATCGCTCCATTACTTTCCTGGTCCAGTCATGGAAACAGCTCCTGTCAGGTCCAGGGCCAGAGCCACAGCACTTCTGCATTTCCATGGAGTTTATTACATTTGTATTTGTTTATTTTGAGTGAAATAAACCTTTAAATAAAAATAGTAAGAGATGCACAATTACACACACCAAGATGCGTAATTTGCCATTTATTTGAAAAAAAACTCCACTTCGAGCGAGTTTTTCAATAGTTATAAACACACACAGTCAGAGGAGTCGACCATCTTGACTCACTTCACTCTTTGGCAAAGTTTGGGTCGATCAAAATGGACGGAGCGCATGAGTTTGGCAGAAAACAAAGTTCCTATTGGACACTCGTTTTGCACACGTCATCACACAGCGTGAGTGTGACGTAGGATAAAGCCGCAGAAATGTACGGAAACCTCTATGTCTGCACTTTCAGAGGGGAAAAGTAAGTTTCTGTCTTTTACGGTTATAAAGTTATGCGCGGTTATATAAAACATATTCCTCGGAATCGTATACGATGTCGTAGGTCTTCCCATTAATACAGTTTGTTTCTGCTCAGGTTGAATGGACTCATCTGGAGACACATCTGGAGCTTTCAAAAATCATCTTGAACCATTTACGAAACTATAATTATTCGTTCCACCCTCGATCTAGAGTTTCATATTGATTATAAAATCATCTCTTGTAGATTTGTCCATCGGTTTGTGTTTACATGTCAGGTCCACGTGCTCGTCCATATCTGCTGCACGTGCACACGCCCAGTACCTGGAAACGGCTGTTACTGATTTACACTTTTGTCCAGCGCTTCAGAAAACCCTGGAGACCGGAGAGAGGGAGAGGAGAGAGAAGAGTAAAGAGAAGAGAGGGAGAGGAGAGAGAAAAGAGGGAGAGGAGAGAGGAAGAGTAAAGAGAAGAGAGGGAGAGGAGAGGGAAGAGTAAAGAGAAGAGAGGGGGAGGAGAGAGAAAAGAGGGAGAGGAGAGAGAAGAGTAAAGAGAAGAGAGGGAGAGGAGAGAGAAAAGAGGGAGAGGAGAGAGAAGAGTAAAGAGAAGAGAGGGAGAGGAGAGAGAAAAGAGGGAGAGGAGAGGGAAGAGTAAAGAGAAGAGAGGGAGAGGAGAGAGAAGAGAGGGAGAGGAGAGAGAAAAGAGGGAGAGGAGAGAGAAGAGTAAAGAGAAGAGAGGGAGAGGAGAGAGAAAAGAGGGAGAGGAGAGAGAAGAGTAAAGAGAAGAGAGGGAGAGGAGAGAGAAAAGAGGGAGAGGAGAGGGAAGAGTAAAGAGAAGAGAGGGAGAGGAGAGAGAAGAGAGGGAGAGGAGAGAGAAAAGTGGGAGGGGAGAGTGAAGAGAGGGAGAGGAGAGAGAAGAGAGGGAGAGGAGAGAGAATAGAGGGAGAGGAGAGGGAAGAGTAAAGAGAAGAGAGGGAGAGGAGAGAGAAAAGAGGGAGAGGAGAGAGAAGAGTAAAGAGAAGAGAGGGAGAGGAGAGAGAAAAGAGGGAGAGGAGAGAGAAGAGTAAAGAGAAGAGAGGGAGAGGAGAGAGAAAAGAGGGAGAGGAGAGGGAAGAGTAAAGAGAAGAGAGGGAGAGGAGAGAGAAAAGATGGAGAGGAGAGAGAAGAGGCAGAGAAGAGAGGAGAGAGGGAGAAGAGAGAGACAAGATAGATGGAGAGGAGAGAAGACAGGGATAGAGAAGCGAGAGATAGAAGATAGAGGGAGAGAGAAAAACGAGAGAGGGAGAGAGACAGCAGGAGAGAAGAGGGAGAGATGATAGAGAAGAGAGAAGAAGAATGGGGGGCAAGAAGGGGGAGAGAGAGAAGAGGGTGAGGAGAGAGGAGTGAAGAACAGAGAAAAAGGAAGAGAGAGCAGGAGAGGCAGAGAAGAGGGAGCTAGAGAAGAGAGACATAGAAGATAGAGGGAGATAGAAGACAGACTGGGAGGGAGAGAAGAGAGAGAGATAGAAGACAGAGGGGGGACAGAGGGGGAGATAGAGTGCTAGAGGAGAAAGAGAAAGACAGAGGATAGAAAAGAGAACTATAGAAGATAGAGGGAGAGAATGCGAGATAGAGTGATAGAGGAGAGAAAGAGGGAGGAGGAGAGAGCGACCGAGAAAGAAGGGGGAGAAAAGAGAGACGGAGGGAGAAAAGAGAGAGGGAGAGAGAGACTGAGGAAGAGAAAGGAGAGGGAAAGAAGAGAGAGAGAGAACTGAACTATTCCAATGTGTTTTTTTTATACTGCAAATGGCAAATAAACTGAAACTGAAGGGAGAAAAGAGAAGAAGAGGGAGAGAAGAGAGTGACACAGGGACTGGTGTGATAGCAAGGAAGAGAAAAGGGAGAAGAGAGGGAGAAAAGAGAGGAGAAAGAGAGGGAGAGATAGAGAAAAGATAAAGAGGTGAACGGAGTGGTGACCGGTGAACTCTGTGCTGCTTTGTCCCATGGTCTGACACAGTTTAACACTTTACTGAGCCCGACTAATACTTACAAATATGAGTTATTTTCATGTAATAATGTAATAATTGAAATCTAAGTGCACATGTTGTATTTCCACTGTCCAGTCTGAGCCGTGACTTTTTACAGACTCCCAGTACTGAGGCCACTTGTATCGAGGCGTGAGTAACTGACTGGCGATGAACTTTAGACCATGACTGGACTCGTATTCTTGTATTTAAAGCCAGTACCGCTTCTTTATTAACTGATAGTCTTTGCTTGGATCACCTGTTGCAATTTTAACACACAAATGAACGACTTTTGGTGTTAGTTGAAGCTTACAGATGAGTAAAATTCTCTTTAAATTATCCATAAGCTGTAGTGTTAGAATATCTGAGTTAAAATACCTGTCTTGACGTAAGAAATTTGACAATCTAAGTCCTATAACTGAATAATTCCATATAGTCAAGGCTACTTAAATAAAGATTCATATTTTTTAAAGGGGCTGCACTTGTTTTTTACTTTCTTAAATACATAAAAAACAGAACTAGCTCATCGTAAATGGTTTGCAGTGACCCAAAGTTATTCTTCACTTACCCTATGCATTCTGAGCATTGTAATTCACCTCTAGGGTTGCAAAGGGGTGGAAAATTCCAGACAGTTTCCAGAAAAGTTCCATGGAAACTTTGGTATGGGAATTTTGGGAATTTGCAAATTGGTATTTTTCTTTGCACAAGAATTTAGGGGAATTATTGTAACAAACTGATTTATTTGTCAGAAGAACCTTATCAATGCTTATTTCTTTTGTTGAACAACAAAACATGAACTTTTGCTAAAATGTCGCTTACAGCTCCCACTTCAAAATTAAAAATGAAAAACACTTCCAGTCTCAAAAACTCAAAGCCTTATTTCTAGTTATTTCTAGTTTCTCAAGCCTTATTTTTGCTTGTTCTCTGTTCTTTCCAGTCCATAGAAAGTTTAATTTTAGCATATCTGGTTTAAGCTAGCACTAGCACCAGTAACTAGCATCATAAGCTAACTACTTCAATGACATGGCACAAGCCTAATTTGCAAGTAAACTAGCACTAGATTTATTTTATTCTACTTTACTGTTTCATTTCTACGTTAATATCACAGATCAAATATCCTCCACCTCATATTTCCTCAAACTGACTCGCTGCTGTCGTCCTTTGGCTGTAATGTTGCTCTCAGTCGTCTGTATTTGTTGTTGTTGCTCAGAAAAGCAGTTTTAACTCTTCAGAATTATAGAAGTTACTGTGCAGTGACAGAGACACACAAAATGCATGTATGGGGGGGGGTGTGCTACAATATTGTACAGCTTTACTGATAGCCCTGACCTCCAGCTTGGATAAGTCCCAATTTATTCACATTAATTTTGCATAATTTTGCGACCCTACTCACCTCGAAGACTTTATAAGCACTTTTCACAACTTTCAGAGACCAGAGTCGAGTTGCCGTGACCATAAAGCTCACGACAACTACTCTGCAAACGCACACTAACTGATTTTCGGGCTATAAACGCTTTATAATTAAATGCGGAAAGTACACCGTGGACTTATTCCGACCTCAAGACCTGCTTATTTAATATATCTGAACTGGGGCAAGACTAGTTTTGCTACTTCCTTTTAATTTGTTTGTGGATTTATTGGTCTTCTGTCTGTACCTACGTCTTCATTATTTACACTGCAAACCAATATTATTGCTAGTTTCTGTTTTCTTTCTTTGTTTTTTGTTGTTGTTATGAATCAATATTTTAACTTGGATTAGTTACCTTGACATTTTTCTTAGATTTCTTTTTAAAGCAAATCTTAGCAGCCCTAAAACTGCATGTAGCCTTATTGTTACCAACCAGCCAACACCTATGATTTAATGCAGTCTTTTATTGTGTGTTTTGTTCCTCATTCATTCATTCATTCGTGCTTCCCTATGAGTCACTGGAGTTTCTGACCTCAGGGCGGCGCGGTATAATGACATCAAGTGCCCTCTTATCTGCTATCATTTATTCAAGTCAAGACACACTTTAGAATAAAGGTGCAGTTTCCATTTCACCGAGATAAAAATAACAAGTAAAAAGATACTATCATGAGTTTTCCGCGCTTCGCTTTTAATCCCTTATTTTAACCAATGCTATTTTAATGGGTGTCTTTGTGCAGTCGGAGATACGCTAAGAATAAACCCGACACGTCCGAGATAATGCAGTTTATCACGTCTGTCACACCTTAGTGCAGGTCAATACAAGTGGGTGGGATCGTGTCACTTCCTCAGCTATTGATAGAGACTTGCAATACGATGACTCTCACACAAGGGCTGGACAACGTGTGTTTAAGGTCCGATATTATGGAAAATTTATTCTTGTGAGCTTTGAGTCATGTTAGACTGCTGTTACTAGGGCCCGACCTATATGGATTTTGTTGCCGCCGATTTGATACCGATAAAATGGGAGTTGGAGCTGATATATTTATGACGTAAAAATTCACTGTAAATCTTCAATTGTTTATAAAACTTAGGTTTGGCTCTATTGGATTTTCAGTTGGGTTTATTTAGGCGACATTTGTTGTTCTTCTGCCTCTTTACGTCATATTTAAAGACAGTAGTTCTAATGGAATTTTTGTATGATATTCTAGTAAAGAAAGTGCTGTAAGTAAAGTACCGCTATTAGCTTTTAGCGGTAAACGCGTGTGCGCTGCCATAATTAATGATATGCTAAATGCTGATAATTCACACTTCTATTCACAGTTTATTTACACATCAGTGCATGTCCAGTAACATATATACGGCCACTATAGTCACTTTTCAGTCGCTAATAGAAGAGAAAACGGCCTGTTTATGTGTGCAAGCTACAGCAGCTAATCGCTAACCAATGAGAAAGAACCAAAACGAGCTTCAAAACCGACACACAACACTTACCGCTTACACAGGCTCCTCTCAGATCACAAGTCTGCACTAAGAACTGTCCTTTAAATCCAGACTCACACTGATTGTCCATAACAAGAAAATAATCTCAGTGTTGCGCACATGGATCTACAGCTGGAGGTGTAAACAGGTGCACATGGTGATGCGTTCAGGCGCAGGATGGACACAAACAAATGACTCCTCAGATAAATCCTGATGCAGCACCACATATTAGGACATTTATCTATGTGTATATTGAGTTTAATGGGCAGAATGTAGAGCGTCTAAGATTTATAACAAGGTAAAACATGTTCACGTGAAATATCGGCCCATATCCGCAAGATTTTGGCCGATATGTTTCCAAGAGCTGACATATTGGTTAGGCCCTAATTAATATGTGGCTGTAGAATGAATAAACAATAGCAGAATATGAATATGGTGATATAGAGGTATGCAAAGTCAAAATGCAGCAAGAGTTTTTGTGTATACTACACAAATTTGACTTTAAGCCATGTTATAATGTTGTTACCTCCTCAAAAACATACCTGGATTTGTATTATTTATTTATTTATTATTATTTATTGTTTGTTATTAGTCTGTCTACAGCTCCAAAACTCAAAACGCTCTGTTCAACCTTATGATAGTGGTAGTTTTCAAGTTAACAGTGAACTTTTACCTTTAGTTCAGTAGAGATCGGCAATTCCAGGGCTGAAATCATCCAAATGATTCTAGCGAAGGCTTCTGGAGTTTAAAAACACAGTGGAGCACTTCCTGTATTACTTCTTGTATTATCACTTCACAAGGTGGAGTTTGAGAAAAGAACTCAGCCTAAACATGCAGAGTTTGTGTGTTAATTAAACGTGTGTGAATGAAACGAAACACAACTTGGGGTTTGTTTTTGATGAGAAAAGAGATCAGAAAATAGCCTAAAATGGGCCCTTTAATGTAAAAATGTATCTTGCTTCAGTGCAGGTGTCCTAGGGTGAAGTGAAACTGTTGTGTGCAGTTATTACAAAGCATTTTTATCACTCGCAAACCAGAAAATAAGGTTATAAGGCTTGTGCACATTAAGATTCTGGTTGTTGTTAGCAAAACTCCACTCCGGTCTCTAAAAGTTGTGAAAAGTGGTTGTAAACTCATCGTAGTGAATAAACAGGAGGCTTGTAATGTGTAAGGATTAACTTTGGAGCACTGCAACACTATTAAAACAGAATTCAGATGCAGGTCTAGCCAGTATAACTCAATTGTTTACCTGTTTTATGAGTCAGTTAGACTTCCATTATAGAGAGGAGTATTAACGCTGGGTGATTTTGCCTGAAAATTGCAAATTCTTTTATTTTCAATGCAGTTTCTAGTACAAGAATGTGGGGAAAATAAAACTGTTTCTTTCAGACAAATCGTCTTCAATTGATTTCTTTTTGCTCAGCCCAAGTTCGCATTATCACCATAACCTGGGGTGAGCAGATTTTCACAATCAAAAACTGATTTGGGGTGACTGGTAATAATAAGATTGTGAAACCAGTGCGTAATTAAGGAAAATTTGGTCCATTCATGACTAAAATGTGTCAGTATAGTCACATTCTTTCGGTGTTTTTGTCATTTTTAAGCAGCTTTTCTGTATTTTACCGAAACAAATTCAAATTTATGTCTCTCTTTGCTGTTGGCAGGGATCAGATTGGTAAAAAATAGGGACACCTGAGACATTTCTTGTATAAAACTGGTACAAATCACTGGTTTTGGATAAATCTGCAGGGATTTGATTGATTTTAAGAAAAAATTGAATTGCGATTTTTCAGGCAGATTTTTTATTTATTTTTTTTCAAATTGAGTTTTAGTGCACATGAACATTTGCAAATTCCACAACTCTAATGCAAGAATGAAAACTAAAGTCAAGAATTTATTTCAAAAGTCGTCCTATTGACAGGAAACATGCTGTACAGAGGCTACAGTGAGCGGCAGTGATTATAATGGAAGAACTAAAAGAGCATCTGTGTCTTGACTTAAAGTAAACTTAAACTTTTCCCGTCTACACAATATGTCAGACATTAAAATAGTGTCAATCATCGACGGCTCAACGGCACCAAAATATAGAGCAAAAACTGAACGACTTTTTTAAACAAACACTTACACCACAAGACGGGACAAAAACAGGTCCAAACCAGGTCCAAACCAGGTCCAAACCAGGTCCCAACCAGGTCCCAACCAGGTCTAAACCAGGTCTAAACCAGGACTAAACCAGGTCCCAACCAGGTCCCAACCAGGTCTAAACCAGGTCTAAACCAGGACTAAACCAGATCTAAACCAGATCTAAACCAGAACAGAACCAGGACTGAACCAGGACTGACCCGGGACTGAACCAGGACTGAACCAGGTCCAAACCAGATCTAAATCAGAACTGAACCAGGACTAAATCGGGTCTAAACCAGATCGAAATCAGAACTGAACCAGGACTGAACCAGGACTGAACCAGGACTAAACCAGGACTAAACCAGGACTACACCAAGTCTAAACCAGAAATGAACCAGCATTGAACTAGGTCTAAACCAGGTCCAAACCAAGTCCAAACCAGACCTAAACCAGGTCTAAACCAGGTCTAAACCAGGACTACACCAGGACTAAACCAGAACTGAACCCTGATTGAACTAGGTCTAAACCAGGTGCAAACCAAGTCCAAACCAGGTCCAAACCAGGTCCAAACCAGGTCCAAACCAGGTCCAAACCAGGTCTAAACCAGGACTACACCAGGACTAAACCAGGACTACACCAGGACTAAACCTGCCGCAGCGAAATAGTGAGGATCCGGGTGCACGGAGGATTCACGTGATTCGAACGGACGTAGGGGCGTCTTAACTCTAAAACGCTGCGGGAAACACTGCATGTGTGAAATAGTTAACGAAACAACTTTAACGATCCCAAAATCGCGATTTTCAGTCCAAAACGATAGATCGATCAGCTCTAGTCAGGGGACACAGGGCTCAAAACTGGGACTGTCCCGAGTAAATAGGCACATCTGCTCACCCTACCACAACCATTACCACTGTATTTAACTCTTTCAGAAGTAGCCCTCGCTGCTAAATGCTAAGTTATGCTACCACCTCGGCCGTCTCCAACCTGAGAGCCTGAAGTGTGTTGGCAGCCACTTCCTGTAGACTTTAACACTTGTTGTTAATGTTTCACCCTTCATTAAATAGAAAGCGTCCAGGGAGGCATGACCTAAAAGAAGCCAAAGGAAACAATACTTTGGTCTTGTTTATTTTACACCATATAACAAAATGACTTAACCAGTAGCACTTTTAGCAGATGCCAACCACTCCAAGATTGTTATGATAAACTGGCGGCCGAGACGGGCCGACGAAGACGTGTGAGAACCCATCACGTCACGCATTCATAAATAACAATGTGGTGGAAGAAGTATTTGGGGTTTGTGAGTAAAAATAGAGATACCAGAGCGAAAAATACTCAAATAAAAGTAAAAGTATCACATCAAATCTGCTTAAGTAAAAGTATTAAAGTAGTAAAGACTAAAAAGTAAAAGTAGTTCACGCATTTTTGAGGTCTTATAAAGCTTCAAATGCGGTGATATGATACAGATTTGTGCTGAATTTTGTTCACTAGAAAGATCTGAATGATTTTTTTCTTAGCTGTTTTTATTTGTGTATTTTTTTAGGGCCCGACCGATTTGGATTTTGTTGCGGCCGATTTGATACCGATAAAATGGGAGTTGGAGCTGCCGATATATTTATGACATAAAAATTCACTGTAAATCTTCAGTTGTTTATAAAACTTATGTTTGGCTCGATTGGATTTTCAATTTGGTTTATTTAGGCGACATTTATTGTTATTCTGCCTCTTTACGTCATATTTAAAGACAGTTGGTCGGCCTAATGGTGTTTTTGTATGATATTCTAGCCAGTAAAGAAAGTGCTGTAAGTAAACTACCGCTATTAGCTTTTAGCGGTAAATGCGTGTGCGCCGCGGTAATTAATGATCTGCTAAATGCCAATAATTCACACCTCTATTCACAGCTCATTTACATATCAGTGCGTGTCCAGTAACATATATACGGCCACTATAGTCACTTTACAGTCGCTAATAGAAGAGAAAACAGCCTGTTTATGTGTGCGAGCTACAGCAGCTAATCGCTAACCAATGAGAAAGAACCAAAACGAGCTTCAAAACCGACACATTTCAACACTCAGCCTCACACAGGCTCCTCTCAGATCACAAGTCTGCACTAAGAACTGTCCTTTAATCCAGACTCAAACCGATCGTCTGTAAAAAGAATATAATCTCAGTGTTGTGCACACATAGACGTATATCTGCGCACATGGATCTATCACTGCAGGTATGAACAAGTGCACATGGTGATGTGTTCAGGGGCGGGATGGACACAGACAAATGATTCCGCGGATAAATATTGATGCGGGGCCACATATTAGGACATTTATCTGTCTGTAAATTGGATTAAATGGACAGAATTTCGAGACTCTGAGCTTTATAACAAGGTAAAACATGTCTACATGGAATATCAGCCCATATCGGCAAAATTTAGGCCGATATGTTTCCAAGAGCCCATATCGGCCAACTGATATATCGGTCAGGCCCTCATTTTTTGCTCGGAACTACAAATTTCAGCAGGTCTCAAACAATAATTAAAACATATTTTTACTTTTCAGTCCTGTTCGGAAACGTAGCGGAGTAGAAAGTACAGGTACCTCCTCTCAAATGTAGTGAATAAAAAATAAAGTACTTTACGACTTTTACTTCATTACATTCCCCCACTGTTCATGATAGACCTCCCTGGCCTAGTTTTTGCATTTTGCGTCGCTGTGTTTACTTGCGGCGGATTGGAGATGTCTAGCCAAGTTGTAATTTTAAATCGTCAAGTTTACTTTGCGCGAAAAGTGCCCGGGGTAACTGCTGTAAATTCAGACTGGTGATTACGAACTAAAACATGCTTAGACATTTCCAAAACAGCTCGACGGTTTCATGTAGCAGAGATGTGGGCCAGATCAAGGGCAGGTTGCAGTGAATAGTAGTTTTTTTTTCCTAAATAAGAGGAGTTTTCCCATGGTAGTCTTAGCAGCAGACGAGCTCTCTTATCCTTTTTAATGTCACACTGAGCTCCCTGGCTGTCTGCAGACCTTGGCGCTGATAATATGGACCAGCGTACTGTGGAGACAATAGCCTGGAGCTTTATTAAATGAGACTGTATAGAAGTACTGTCAATAATGTACGGAAAGATGGAGTTCAGTGCAGAGCTGATTAAATTTAACTTGGTGCTTTGAGGTGTTTGAGTACATTTGGGACGTAACAATAACAAAAATATCCTGTCGATCTTATCGTATCGTCAAAAGTCTCACAATAATGTCATGGGCCGTCACAGTATATCCAATTACAAGTCTCTTTGCTATAGTTGTGATTTTAATGTCTTAAGGCCGCTACACACTAGAGGATTTTTCGGTTTTAAATGATTTTTAAACGTGCGACAAAATGCGCAAACACCACAGACACGAGGAGAAACTTATGAGACTTAAAATCTCTGATCGCAAAGTCTGCGGTGGGATCTGTCTGCGTAAAACAGGCGGCAAAGCTGTGAGCGCGATCACGTCAGCTGTTTCCTGTCTACAGTAAAACTACTCGCATTGAGAGTCTAAAGTGTTCAAAAGTTCAGAGCTCTGCACTTCTAGTTTAGATACAAGTGAAAACTGTGTTTTTATTATTTATGAAATGTGGTGCAATACTTCAGATACAGGATTTTTAAGGCAAAAAAAGGCTTAAAAGACGATAAAGTCCACAGGAAGTAGAGTTGCTATCGCTAATCTGCAGATTTACGCTCTGTGGACGTAAACAAACACACGCGAGGCCTTTTTACTTTCAAAGAACGCTTCAAATTGGATTAATAGCGCTGTTTTGTGGACTGGAGTGATTATTTGCAGAGGACAATTTCTATGGATAATGTGGGTCAGATGCTGCACTTAAATTGACCACTTTACAGGAGGTGAGTCATAATAAAGTCTTTATTTTCACTATATTCGCTATAGTTTGTCTGTTGCGTCTCTGTGTCCGTCGCTCCTCTGCCCCTGACGCTCTGGTTTATCGGCTGTTATTGTAGCATTGTTGATGTTTGGTGGTTCTGATCTGACACTGACTCCAAACACATGAGGAGCAGCGGCTTCAGAATCGCACATGGAGACAAAAAGTCGGGTCACGCCTCCACGAACTCGGGGAGAAAAAATCGCAGCCAAAATCGGGCAAATTCTCCTGTAGTGTTTGGCGGCTTTTAATCTGTAAAGCACTTTGAATTACTTCCTGTATGGAGGTGCTATACCAGGGCTGTCCAAACTTTTTTTCATCAAGGGCCACATATTAAAACACAGACCAGCGTGAGGGCCAATCGAGGGTCATAGACTGGTGGTCAAAACAGTGACTAATTTAAATATGTGCATTTATAACAGGTTTGAATGACTCTCCTTTTTTCATGATTAGACCCTCAAAAGGACACACTACATTTGCTTGATCAAGGTAGAGTTCAAAAACTTGCAGTAAAAAGTACTACTATGGGAACTACATAGACCATGATCCTTTGGTGCAGACTACATGAACAAATAACTGTTATGAAGCACTTTTAAATCTTAATTTTTCATATTATAACTGCACTTTTCAAGGCTTTTCCAAGGCTTTTAAAAGAAAAAAGTAGCATATTCACATATTTTGTAAGCCTCAAACCACAAAATATTGCAATAAATATCGAACCGTGAGATGCATAACGTGAAAAAATCGTATCGAGGGATTTTAATGTCGTTACACCCTTAGAGTACGTGCAATATTGTTTGTTAGGACTGAGCGAGGATGATTTAGCAGTGAAAGTATGTAACTTCGTACCACAGTATTTGCATTAGATGTGGTTTCGCTTTATTTAAGCTGCTGGTTTATGGCGCCGCTTCTCACTGCATGTACTGTGTAAACTTGCTGGTTTTTATTGTAGCCTAAACATAAACTCCACACACAAAGGATTGAAATAGTCCGTATACTGTACTGGACGTATATTTTTCACCTTCTAATGAAACAGAACAGCAATTTAGCTCGAGATCTGACTGTATATTTACACAGTTAAAGTACAACAACTTATAGAAAGAGGAAATACATTTTGCTATAATGAATTGGCATCATAATTACAACTTTACTTCCAATTTGTAGACCTTGCCATGGATTTTTTAATATATACCACAACAGCAGGTCAAATAACTGGTATTGGTATCGTCTAGGAATGCACTAATACTGAAAAATGAGCTAGATCAGGTCTTGGTTGCATGATATTGGTTCAGATGATATGGTGGTTGGACTTTTAATTGGATGTAATATGACTATTTATTTAGAGGCTGATTTTGACCTAGAGCATTTCATAATGTTTGAACTTTTACTTGTGCAAAGCTGTTCAGTTATTTGAAGGATAAATAACAGTTGCATAACACCACTCCATCGCGTGTGTAATATGTTAACTATGTTTAAAGAAATAAGTGCCATTTTCCATTCCTACACTGGTATCGGGTATTGCCAGGAAATTAAAGTCAAAGTATCAATGTCGTATTGTAACTGAAAACGCTGGATCGGTGTAAATATTACTGTTTTTTTTTCAGGGTTTGGGTGGTTCCTGCGACTTATACTCAGATGCGACTTATATATTACATTTTTCACACTGACAGCCCATAGACCAAATATATGAATCCTTTATATGAATCAAAAATGAAAAAAACAACAACAAAAAAACAAACTCATCTGTTTTTTTATTTTGGTTTTAGAGACAAATAATAAAGAAAAGAGTTGTTTTTTTGGCTTTGTTATTTTTGGTTCTGTATTGAAAAACGAATGAACGAATGATACACGGATTGTTCTCTATTGGGTTGTTTTTATCACTATAACTTCTATATTATTATATTTTATTATATTTTTTACTACATTGTTTACTAATTCCCTTGTATTTGCAAACACTTTTTTAACAGTACTATTTATTGCAGCTATTAATACTTCTTGAATATTAGCGAGTCAGTGGTTTTTCCTCATCCTTAGCATTTCATTGCATTGTTGACCTTGTGTTGAATCTGCATATGACAAATAAACAATCTTGAATCTTAAATCTTGAATCTATAACTCGCCTTTCAAGATGAAATGTTGGTTCTTGGTCTCTGATTTTATAAAATAGATTTCCCCCAAAAAGGGAGACTTATACTTTTTTTTTTTCCTTCTTGATTATGCATTTTTTGGCTGCTGTGACTTATAGTCCGAAAAATACTGTGCTTAAATGTTACCTTTAAAAATACGTGTGAATTTTATGATGGCTAACTAGCTAAGCATGGCATCCTCCTGATAATTTGCATTTCTAGGTTAAACTGAGAACCCTAGAATATTATATCCAGTTGCGTTATATGAACTTGTCAAACGCTGAAGTAAGAGTGCACATTATAAATACCACTTGCTTATGCTTAAACATGCGTTGGTGACCCATCTGAACCAGGGGAAGGTCTTCTGACATCTGTGAATGCAAATCCCACACACTTTGGAGCATGCATGAACGCACAGGTCAGGGGGAGTCTGAAGGCTATTCTCCAGATAGGACGTAGCCTGGAGCCAAACTGTGGTAAATATTCAAGAAAGTGACTGTGTGAGTGTGATGCCGGTGGTAGCCTCAGTCCATTGTCAATCACTGGTGTTCAAAGAAGGGTTGGCAAAAGTGTAAAAAAATCAGATACTCAAACTACTGCAGAAACTCGAGACTCATTAAAGGGCCCATATTATGCTATTTTCTGATCTGTGTTGTAATGTAAGTGCTCCTCTGTGTTTTTGAACTCCGTACACCTTCACTAGAATCACTTGGGTAATTTCAGCTCTGGAATTTCCAATCTCTACAGAACTAAAGGTAAAAGGCAACGGGTAACTTGAAAACTACCACTACATGACATCACAAGGTGGAAGACAGACTAATAATAAAGGATCACCCAAACTAAGGCTGTGCAATTAATCGAAGTTTGATTGTGATTTCATTTTGTGTGTCAAATGATCTCCAAACTCATATAATTGAGTTGAAACGATTACTAGTGTCGTACTCCAGACTGATCTTGGTTTGGACTCGGTCTTGCCTCGTTCTTGAAAGTGTTTGGACTCAGTCTTGTTTTGGTCTTGAAAGTGTTTGTACTCAGTCTTGCCTCGTTCTTGAAGGCGTTTGGACTCGGTCTTTCCTCGTTCTTGGAGGCGTTTGGACTCGGTCTTGCCTCAGTCTTGAAAGTGTTTGGACTCGGTCTTGAAAGTTTCGGACTCAGTCTTGCCTCGGTCTTGGAGGTGTTTGAACTCGGTCTTGTCTCGGTCTTGAAGGTGTTTGGACTCGGTCTTGTCTCGGTCTTGAAGGTGTTTGGACTCGGTCTTGAAAGTTTTGGACTCGTTCTTGCCTCGGTCTTGAAGGTGTTTGGACTCTGTCTTGAAAGTTTTGGACTCGTTCTTGCCTCGGTCTTGAAGGTGTTTGGACTCGGTCTTGAAAGTTTTGGACTCGTTCTTGCCTCGGTCTTGAAGGTGTTTGGACTCGGTCTTGCCTCGGTCTTGAAGGTGTTTGGACTCGGTCTTGCCTCGGTCTTGAAGGTGTTTGGACTCTGTCTTGAAAGTTTTGGACTCGTTCTTGCCTCGGTCTTGAAGGTGTTTGGACTCTGTCTTGCCTCGGTCTTGAAAGTGTTTGGACTCGGTCTTGTCTCGGTCTTGAAAGTGTTTGGACTCGTTCTTGCCTCGGTCTTGAAGGTGTTTGGACTCTGTCTTGCCTTGGTCTTGAAAGTGTTTGGACTCGGTCTTGCCTCGGTCTTGAAGGTGTTTGGACTCGGTCTTGCCTCGGTCTTGAAGGTGTTTGGACTCGGTCTTGCCTAGGTCTTGAAAGTGTTTGGACTCAGTCTTGCCTCGGTCTTGAAGGTGTTTGGACTCGGTCTTGTCTTGGTCTTGAAAGTGTTTGGACTCGGTCTTGCCTTGGTCTTGAAAGTGTTTGGACTCGGTCTTGCCTCGGTCTTGAAGGTGTTTGGACTCGTTCTTGCCTCGGTCTTGAAAGTTTTGGACTCATTCTTGCCTCAGTCTTGAAGGTGTTTGGATTCGGTCTTGAAGGTGCTGAATAAATTCATTGTGTAACTAAAAAAAGTTCTTTGAATAATTGTGATGATGATTTTTTTTCCATAATCGAGCAGCCATAACTCAAACATGTGTGAATGAAACAAAACACAACTCCTTCCACAACTTTTTGACGAGGTAACAGCATTATAACATGGCTTAAGTCAATTTTGCGTAACATAGGACCTTAACCTAGTATTGATACTGACTAAAAATACAATTTGTTCTTTCTTGAACAGTTTCATCAATTATTTTACAATGTTGTCTAAAAAAGAGCTTTTAAAATGATAATTTACATCGGTAATCGGTATTGAGTTTCAAAATTTATTGAAATTTTAGTATCGTGACAACTAGTGACTAGTCAAAGAAAAAAATTATTCAGTGATATATTGTGATACTTGATAGCACAATTCTCAAATCGATTCAAAATGCATCTGAATCGATTTTTAAAATAATATTTTTCACATAAATTCATTAGTTAGATTCACTGTTCTGATGATTTAAACATTTTTATCACTTATATTTCACACACTTGTGTTCTCATGAAGGTGCAGTTCACTGTATTAACCCTTTTCCTACCACAGGGATCAGCAGTGACCCCACTATTTCAAAGTACCATAACTCCTCGCTACTTCGTGCAATTTTAATCATTCAAACTGCCCCTGAAAGCTGTGAAACGGGGCTTGAAACAGGGTTTGAAAGTTGAAGAAAATTCATTTCCTTTTTGGCCTTTTCGTCTTATAAATAACAGACAGTTTTAGGTATTTGATTACATAAGAATGGTAAATACTTAACACTTCTACTTCTCCTGGAAAAGGGTGTAAATTATTTACACATAGGGCATTCTTTGACACAATTATTGACAAAAATAGACTATTCAATTCAGTTCAATCTTTATTAAGAGCACATAATATCTGGTACATAGTAAGCAAGTATGTAAAAAATAAGAATAATCATTAAAAAAGAAAAACAAAAAAGACCAGGTGTTTCAATAAATATAGCTATTACTATAGGGTTAAAAGGGTTTTACTAGAGGCAATTACTGATAAATCTCAGTATATCGTCCTATGTTTTAGTATTGGGATATATCAGGATATATCGATTCGTGACACGCATATCATGATATGTATTATATGGTCAGAGTCACGGCAGTGCACACCTCTAGTGTAAAGTACTGTGCCATCTTTAATTACATTACCTTCCTGTTGGAGCCGCCTCACATACTTTTACGGGGAGACAATATGAAGTGATTTAAACGGCCTCTTCCTTCTGTTAGAAACTTGAATGGAACAAATTATACTGAATGAACACGGCATTTTTCTACCTAATTATTATACGTTTATTTTTAGCCACACTGTCCTGCCTTGAATGCGATCATAAAACTGTAAACAATAGATGTGGTTTTGGCTGAGTCCTGTAGCCTCGTGTGCTGCTGCTTTGTCGACATCAAGTCCAAAATACCTGAAATTCCAGCCCTGACAGAGTGCCTATTATCATACACCCCGCGCTTTCTCAACTCTTCGGGGCCGCACTGCAAAACCGAACATTTCCTGTCTAAATTCATGTCTTCTTTGATTTTCTCGGGGGCGGAACAGGAAGCACCTGATCCCCGTGAAGTCCGAGCGTCGGGCCATTCTTATTCGGGAGACAAACAGCCCTCGATTACAATGGCCCGAATTATTCACAGTGAAGAGTTTATGAGCACTTTTCACAACTTTCAGAGACTCTTAACAATATTTAATAAATCAGAGACAGCTCCTTGAATGAAAATTATTTTATCTCCTGTATTTTTATGCAATTTGGTATGGCTGCAGCCTTTGTTGGACTTGTGTCTGTACCTTAACAGAAGTCTTAGTATTATTATTTACACTGCAAAGCTGCACGAGTCACCTGCTTCTTTCTATGGATATGTCATTATTCTGCCTGGAATGTTCCACAGTATTTAGTAGTAATAGTAGTAGTAGTTTATTTGGTCATTTTCAGCACTACAAAACACAAAACATAGACTACAGCCCCATGTATCATGACTGAAAGGATTTAGATTGAAGTAAAAGGTACTGATAAAGCCAAACCCTATTAAACAATGACAGAATTTCAAGAAAGAAAAGCAGCGTACGAACAGCAAGTTTGCGTTTACAATTTCACTTATAACTTACTTTATATATACGAAACAAAATATGAATTAAAACAAAAAATTTAATGTATAATTTATTCATTCCAGAGCTTTATATCTTTGAGAACAAAACGATTTATACTCATTTTTTTTAAAGGCTTCTGCAGGGTTAGACTTTTTTTAAATCATTATTCAGGTTGTTCCATAAACTAACCCCTCTAACACAAATATAGTGAGTGGGAGTCGCCTCTCCACAGATTTGACCTGTAACCTGGTCTGGTTTGGTCTCCATGAGGATAGAAAGGTTTAATGCCTGAAACATTACAGGCAAAGCAATAACATCTCTCCATGAAGAAAAGTAATTGACGAATCCTCCACCAGAAAAGTTGCACAATGCTTTAACCAATATTACCAGTTTCAGTTTTCTTTTGTTGTTGCTTGTTTTATTTCTCAATATTTTAACCTGGATTTTTATCACTTATATTTCATACACTTGTGTTCTCATGAAGGTGCAATTGACTGTATTAACCCTTTTCCTACCACAGGGATCACCGGTGACCCCACTATTATTATTACTGTTTTTTAATTCTTTATTTTAATGTCATGACCTATAAAGGCATTGCCAATGGGTAATCATAAAAGACAATACTCTAGTTCATGGCAACAATCAGTACAAGAGTTCATATTGTATTTCCCATGTCGCTCCACACAGAGGATTTAAAGACTTCAATTGATGTTGACTTCCACAACTGAGGGATCAGGTTTAATAGTTTCATTGCAAAAAGATTGGGTGAGCGATCGAAAGTACGTGAAGTTGGATTTCAAAGTACCATAACTCCTCGCGACTTTGTGCAATTTTAATCATGCAAACTGCCCCTGAAAGCTGTGAAACGGGCCTTGAAATGGGGCCTGAAAGTTGAAGAAAATTCTATTCCTTTTTGGCCTTTTCGTCTTATAAATAACAGACAGTTTTAGGTATTTGATTACATAAGAATGGTAAATACTTGACAGTTCTACTTCTCCTGGAAAAGGGTGTAAATTATTTACACATAGGGCATTCTTTGACACAATTATTGACAAAAATAGACTATTCAATTCAATTCAGTCTTTATTAAGAGCACATAATATCTGGTTCATAGTAAGCAAGTATGTAAAAAATAAGAATAATCATTAAAAAAAAAGAAAAACAGACAAAAAGACCAGGTGTTTCCATAAATATAGCTATTACTATAGGGCTAAAAGGGTTTTAATAGATTAGTTACCTTGACATCATTTCAGCATGTCCATTTAAAGCAAATCTTAGCAGCCCTAGAACTGCCTGTAGCCTTATTGTTCCCAACCTGCCAATTGGTCGACAGTACAATGGTCAAGAGTAACAATGGTCAACAGCTTCTCCCTGGATTTCCTACTTCGAGGGCCTTTTCTCTGACTTCCCATTGTTTCTCATTTCACTTCAAACCCCCGAGTTCCGACCGCTGTTCGTTTTCCCCAGCGAAGGCGCCACAGTGGAGCGGATAATTACGGAGTTCACGGGAGGACTTTGAAAAACTGTGTCAGGCGACTACGGGAAGGTCAGAACTTTCGGAGGGAACTTGCGCGTTGCCGTGACAACAGTGTGAAGCGGTTAGTGACGGCGAATGGGTTTTGCCGGCGAGTTGACGAGCGAGCGAGCAGACGAGCGAGGCCAGAGCTTATTAGAATGACTGTAATTTTGAGCCGTGTTAAAGGGTTTTGTACAAGTTCGCACGACCGAATATCTCAGTTCATTTGTGTGGTTTTGTTGGAGGTCAGAGTCCATTCACTACACACAAAACCACAGAGTTTTCTTTTACTTAATTTGCTTTCTGCAGCTGCTACACGAACGTTGGCTTGTCTGACTTTGCAGTTACTTTTTACTGCCTTTCTAGTCCATGGGTAAAAGCTTTGCCCCTTTAGCTTCAAAGATATTTTGAGTTGCTAACAGGCTGATCCACACGGGAATAGACAGCCATGTGTTTACAGTGTCTTTTTATACTTTGACCTATAAATAGGGTGACCAGACGTCCCTATTTACCCGGGACAGTCCCAGTTTTGAGCCCTGTGTCCCCTGTCCCAGCAGAGTTACGCAAAACCAGTGATTTGTCCCAGTTTTATACAAGAAATGTCCCTGGTGTCCTTATTTTTGATCAATCTGAGCTAAACCAGGACTAAACTAAGACTAAACCAGGAGTACATCAGGTCTAAACCAGGACTAAAACAGGACTAAACCAGGAGTACATCAAGTATAAACCAGGACTAAAACAGGACTAAACCAGGAGTACATCAGGTCTAAACCAGGACTAAAACAGGACTAAACCAGGAGTACATCAGGTCTAAACCAGGACTAAAACAGGACTAAAACAGGACTAAACCAGGAGTACATCAGGTCTAAACCAGGACTAAAACAGGACTAAAACAGGACTAAACCAGGAGTACATCAGGTCTAAAACAGGACTAAACCAGGAGTACATCAGGTATAAACCAGGACTAAACTAAGACTAAACCAGGAGTACATCAGGTCTAAAACAGGACTAAAACAGGACTAAACCAGGACTAAACCAGGAGTACATCAGGTCTATACCAGGACTAAAACGGGACTAAAACAGGACTAAACCAGGAGTACATCAGGTCTAAACCAGGACTAAATCAGGAGTACATCAGGTCTAAATCAGGACTAAACTAAGACTAAACCAGGAGTACATCAGGTCTAAACCAGGACTAAAACAGGACTAAACCAGGAGTACATCAGGTCTAAACCAGGACTAAACTAAGACTAAACCAGGAGTACATCAGGTCTAAACCAGGACTAAACTAAGACTAAACCCGGAGTACATCAGGTCTAAACCAGGACTAAACTAAGACTAAACCAGGAGTACATCAGGTCTAAACCAGGACTAAAACAGGACTAAAACAGGACTAAACCAGGAGTACATCAGGTCTAAACCAGGACTAAACTAGGACTAACCCAGGAGTACATCAATTCTAAACCAGGACTAAATCAGGAGTACATCAGGTCTAAATCAGGACTAAACTAAGACTAAACCAGGAGTACATCAGGTCTAAACCAGGACTAAACCAGGACTAAAACAGGACTAAACCAGGAGTACATCAGGTCTAAATCAGGTCTAAACCAGGACTAAACCAGGACTAAACCTGGACTAAATCAGGTCTAAAACAGGACTGTCACAATTCTTGACTAAACTGATTCCTGCCAACACTGAAGAGGAGCATAAATTGTGATTTGTTTTGCCAAAATACAGAAAAAACTGTGTTTGTTAATGACCATAAAGCAAAAAAAAAATGCAGTAACAAAAGTCGTACAGATTGACACGAGAATACACAATGTTACACGCTCTTTTCACAAGTTTATTTACAGTGTTTTGAAAATCTGGCCACCCTTCCTATAAAGTGATCTTTTCAGGAAATTCTGTTAAACCTTTGTCTATTTTTAACAGCTATAGAAACTATAGATTTTCTTTGAGCGAATACGTCAAGCATGTACTCCGGATGCCCTTCCTGCCGTAACCTGCTGCGCACTGTAACTAAAGTAAAATATGTGAGTTTAGTGCCTTGCCCAAGGACACAACGGTGGTATGCATAGGTCTGGACAGGAAGCAGCCCAGAGGAAACTTTGCCTAAACATGCAGGATTTCTGGAAACGTGTGAATGAACTGAAACGCAATTCAAAGTATGTTTTGAATTGCGTTTCACAATATTTCACAATCAAATCGAAATGGCAATTTGCTGTGACTTAAAAGTTTTGTGTAATCGTGTAACGTTTATGGCGGAGGGTCCTTCAAATGCTTTTCCCCATGGAGATGTTATTTAGTGCTTGGTCTGGAATGTTTCACAGAACGATATTAAACCAGACCAAGTTACAGGTCAGATCTGTGGAGACGCAACCTGCTCACAGTCTGAATCCCTGTTTTTCTAGGTGTTTTTGAGTTAGAAAACCACATGTAATTTAACGAAAGTAAGGTAGAGATCTTTAATGTCATACTGTGGAACATTCCAGGCAGAGACACGACATCTCCATAGAAACAAGCAGGTGACGGACCCCCCACACACAACACGCAATGCAGCTTTAATGTTGAAAGTGTAAATCGACTTGTCACTGTGGAGATGTTACTGCTGTGTCTGGAATGTTTCACAGTACGGCATTAAACCTTACTGACTTCATGGAGACCAAACTGGACCAAGTGACAGGTCAGATCTGTGGAGAGACAGTCAGAATGTCTGTTTTTCTAGGTATTTTTGAGTTATAAAGTAAAAAAAAGTGTATCGTGCCCATGCAAACTTTGAAATCCAGTTGTCCGTCCTTCTTTGTAAAAGGTCTCACTTTGCGGCGCCTCTGAGTGTGTGTGTGTGTGTGTGTGTGTGGAGTCAGTGTGTGCGCCCCGGGCTCCACTTCCCATTGTCTGACACCTATCACCGCACAAAGCAGGTCATAACTCAGCGCGCCGCCCCTGTATCCGAGAGGCTTCCCGGCCAGAGGCAATCAGGACGAACAATCCCATTTCCTATCTATATATAGCCGGCGTCTCCGATTACCGTGTTATTGCAAGATGGCCCCATTAGCCACATGTCACGTCAGCATTGTTCAGGTGCAGATGTGCTCCTGCTCGCCACCTGTGCGCCTTTGAACTCCATCAGGGGAGCGCCGGCCGGGCAAACATACGCCGATGACCCCAGGCTCCTCCGCCGTGGTCTGGGTTACGCAGCTTCTCCGGCTGCTTCCTCCACTTTGCGCCGTGAACTTGGTCGCGTCTTTTATCTTGATTCTCAGCAGCCCGAGCACAATGGGCTGGACACCTGGCACGAGATGTTAACTTAGCGACGGTGGTGGTGGTGTGTGCTCCACTTGTTTGGGTTGTAAAAAAATCAGTACGCAGCAGCGTTTCCCATAGATT
Organism: Odontamblyopus rebecca; assembly: GCA_030686955.1. Taxonomy (NCBI): domain Eukaryota; kingdom Metazoa; phylum Chordata; class Actinopteri; order Gobiiformes; family Gobiidae; genus Odontamblyopus; species Odontamblyopus rebecca. The sequence goes on from CM060665.1 coordinate 6,762,922, forward strand.
TTAATACTTTGTAGATTAATAATTATCTTGCATACAATTTGCGGAGTTTAAATGTCACTTTTTGCTTGTATTTCATATTTAAGCACCATTTTTGAACAGTGTACTTTTTATTTGTGACAATACAATGGAATTTTGTTGTGGTAATGTTTAGTTTATGTTCTTTTTAAACCATGGGGAACCACTAGAGTCTCTTCTATTAATGGGAAACACTGCCCACATAATAATTGATAATAAACCTACCATTAAAGCAATACTCATATAAATATCAACAGTGAAATAAGAGAAAATAGACAATCGCAAAATTGAATAATAATCCACAATAGTTGCCAAAGATGTTCATTATGTCTTAGTAATTTGACTTCTTGGGTTCTTTTTTAAGACAATTTAGTCAAGTAAATACACTTAGGTTCTTTTTTAAGACAATTTAGTCAAGTAAATACACTTAGGTTCTTTTTAAAGACAATTTAGCCAAGGTAAATACACTTGACTACATTAACCTAAGAAGTTAAAAACCTCCCATAATAGTTTAAATGGCACTTATTGGCTGTATTTCATAGATAAAATGATAATATAAATAAATATCATTCATATATATTGATACTTTGCAGTGTCATCATGCCGGGGGGTGTAATGTTTCGCCTGTTACCAAGGCGACACAGTGAACACAATAGGCAAACACCGCCTAAAAAGTTTAAAGATCGTCTGAAAACTCAAAAAATTATATTAAATGAAGATTTATTTTAAGTTCAAACTCATATTTTCCCATTCAGGACAGGCAAACATGAGTAAATCCTGTAATAATAAGAACATATGGACTTTCTTTCTTCAATATTTCTCTTGAATTGTCATTTTTGCCCCGTTTGTTTTTACTCTCTTTACATCGGTAACTTGTATGATGCATATTTCCTTTGCTTCAGTGGATTTGTCAGGTTTATGTGATCATTTTTAATATTGCCGATGCGGGATTGCAGAAATCCAGCTGCCTGTATTTTATGTACATTATAACTTATTTCCACCACCGCAAACACTCTATATGGAAATCCATCCAGCGTCATTAATGTGTGTGTGACTGCGGTGGAAACATATAGAGACATACAGTACATGTGGATAAATCCTGCACTGGATGAAGTACTCAGTGTTGTTACTTAATTACTTGGCAGATACAAAGGTAAAAAGTTACTCAAATAAAAGTATCGCATGAAAAAATAAGTATTAAAGTACCTGTTTAAAAATTGACTTGAAGTAAGTAAATGTATTTTGCAGAGATTTTTAGAACAATTTAAGGATGAAATGTAGTGATTTTGAAAAAGAATTTGGCTGATTTTAACTGACTGTATTGATTTCTTAATTTTTCTAGCCGTTTCTATGTATTTGGTTTGCTCAAAGTTGGGACGTCGAATGAAATGTGCTAAATAAATAAAGTCTAAAACCATAAAGAAAAGCACTTTTTACTTTTCAGTTCAGAACAAAAATGTTGTGGTGTAGAAAGTAGAGATGTCCCGATCAAGGTGTTTTGGCTTTCGATCCTATCAGATTTTTTTAAGGAGTGCTCTTTCCGATACCGATCTAATACCAGTCCGATACCTTATACCTTTTTTATAGCTCCGGTAACGCTGTCTCTGTAATGCAGCGTCGTGAAGGAAGTTCGTACATTAGCTCCAAAAAGTCCATGAGACGATGAAAGCCTGACCGACCTCACCTTCTCTGAAACGCCTCCGCCAGTGTTTGCTGCTGTGGCTTTGCCGTCTTGTAAATCTCAAACTCGTCCGGATGATTCTTTTGTCAGTGACGAATCAAACTGGTCGTGTTAAAGTGGCTCTGCTGGTTCCTCCACGAGAAACTGTTTGTTTGCAGCGATTGCGTCGCTGTTTGACTCTCGTTTTGTTGTAGTGAAAAGTCCCACACAGCGACATGGTGGTGTTTGGATTTACAGCTGCCGTAAAGTGCATCAGTGCCGCAAAAAAATGTGAAACTGGCTCGGTCCGATCATGTGACTGAATCCGATACTCATAAAAGAGCCGGATCGGGAGCTGATACTGATGATGTATTGAAACTGAGATTGAAAGTCATGAGTTCCATTGTGCGGATTTGTTTAATAATTCGTGTCAAAAGTCCCACTGTAGGTGCCTCTTTTTTTTCAACCTGCATTTTGTGATTGCTCTTTTCCCTGAGACCAGGATAATCCTAAACAGACATGCATCAGGTTTACTTAAACCTTCTGGGGGTAAACTAAAAAATAAAGTAAAAAAAAAAAAACAGCTCAACTCGAAGGCCCAGCACTGACTATATTAGTTCAATACCCTAACCCTAACCCTAACCCTATGGCCCTGATCCGCCCTGACAGATCCACAGCTTTGCGCACATTTGTTTATGTTTTACAGAAATTAAACTTAAAACGGCATATCTAATTAGCATACAGTATAAGTGCTGATAAAAACAGCTCGTGCGCTGATGCTGATGCGATCGAACGCGCTGCAAAGTTTGGTTTGATCAGAACTTGTGCCTCATCTTCAGATATAAAAGCTGCTTTTCTGGTGTTTTGATTTACAGCTGCCGTAAAGTGCATCCGTGCCGCAAAAAAATGTGAAACTGGCTCGGTCCGATCATGTGACTGAATCCGATACTCATAAAAGAGCCGGATCGGGAGCTGATACTGATAATGAATATTGGATCAGGATCATCCCTAGTAGAAAGTACAGATAAGTAAAAGTATCTACTGTAAAACTGACTTAAGTAAAGTACAGATATCTAAAATTTGTACTTTTACTTTTATACTTTGTTACGTTCCACCCCCGAATAAATGACTAAACAGCCTTTCTCTGGACATGATGCCACTGGGACCCCTCCTGTGTCCTGCCTCCTGTCTCCTACCTCCTGTGTCCTGCCTCCTGTGTCCTGCCTCCTGTGTCCTGCCTCCTGTGTCCTGCCCCCTGTGTCCTGCCTCCTGTCCGTGGCCGTGGGAGGACTGGTGGAAGGAATTTGCCATGTTGTAGATGTTGCCGTCCGTTCCACCGGGCGTTTCTCATTTCCTGTGGCTGAACCTGCCCATGTTTATTGTTAGAGTGGAGATGAGCTCCTACACAGCACTGACCGTCACCACACTCTGCCGCTACGTTTACGTCCCTGCTAAGAAAACCGGATAACTGACCTAGTCCAGTTTTAAACAGATTTTTCTATATGGACGTAAACCTGGGCACTGCGATTCAGATCGGTGGCTTGATTCCTCCAGATTCTAGTGACAAACCTGCAGTCTGATTCACACGAGGCGCAGACATAGGAGAGGCATTCAACTGCGCAAGGCAAATATTATACATGTGTTTGGACGTTTACTCTCGTTTTAGATAAACAGAGATGACAAAGTACAGTCCCTCCATAACGGACTGGCACAAGTGGTTTCATTGTTATGGTTTGTTATGTTAAATTGAAAGTACAATCTACTTGAGTTTCAGAATGTTTATTTGTGCTTCGCCGAGAGCCCACTTGAGGGTTCCCAGCATATTTGCAAATAAAACGCTCAATGTAAATGAACTGTTGCTTAGATATGGACTTCCAAATGTTGGTTGAGCCGATATCCTGGTTGCACATATAAAACGAAGTTATAAGACTATTTTCTGGACATATTCGGCCCAGAGCGTCTCATAATGTTTGAACCTTTACTTAAAATTTTTATTTACAAAGCTCCTCTGTTGTCAGTTCAAGGATAAATAACAGCTACATATCAGTTTGGATCAGTTTTGTCTTATTTTATTTGTATCTAAAGGAAATAAATGCTGTTTTCAGTCTCTGCCCTGGTACTGGTTGATATCAGGTACAGACAGATATTAAATCGGTATCAGAACAAAAAATATTCCTCGTACAAAGTAGTGGATTCCTATTTATTAGCAATAATATCTAAAAAGAATTAGCGCTAATTAGAGTTGGGCTGTAATACAGTAATACAGTATCCCGCGGTATCAAAAAGTAGCAACGGTATCAGTTTCATTACAGTCATAAAAAAAAAAGGGCATAAGGACCTAAAACCAGAGCGCAGACTTTCTCCCCTCTGCTGTTTCTTCTCTTCTAACGTTGTTTCGCTCGGAGATTTCCATCCACACGCAGCGAGGAAGAAGAAAAAAACCTGACTGACGCTTCCTGTGTGATGTTGAGCCCAAAAGTTTGCGATGGAGACGTTTTATTGAATGCCGAGAGTCGACAGGGGAAGCACTGAAGAGGAGAAAGTTCCCGCTCGAAGGTGAAGTCAGACTTTTCATGGAGACGGCAAAGCCCAGTTTATGGTTCTGCGTCAAAACGTGTTTGCGTCGACGTGCGTAGGCGGAGCTTGAAAGTCATGAGTTCCATTGTGCGGATTTGTTTAATAATTCGTGTCAAAAGTCCCACTGTAGTAAACTAAAAAATAAAGTAAAAAAAAAAAAACAGCTCAACTCGAAGGCCCAGCACTGACTATATTAGTTCAACCTTTTCCCAGAAGTTAGTTATTTCTGGGCAAGACCAGAATATATGGCCCTGATCCGCCCTGACAGATCCACAGCTTTGCGCACATTTGTTTACGTTTTACAGAAACAAAACCTAAAACCTCATGGCTCATTTGCATACAGTATAAGCGCTGATAAAAACAGCTCGTGCGCTGATGCTGATGCGATCGAACGCGCTGGAAAAGTTTGGTTTGATCAGAACTTGTGCCTCATCTTCAGATATAAAAGCTGCTCTCCTGTTTCTGAATGGTTTAGGTGCAGCTACAAAATAACTCTTAATTAGTCACGGTAATACTGTATATCCCGGGAAAATGCTGAGACGGTTTAACGGTATAAAAAGTTGAATACCACCCAATCCTAGCGCTAACGGTTTATTACTAGACACACCTGAACGTCTCTTAGTCCCCCGTTCGCACCTGTTCAGTTCTTTGACCTGTAAGAGTGAGGAGTGGTCAGACAGGTTTTGGGCCAAAGACGATTTGAATCTGGTCGTCTAAAGCGATCTTAGTTCTCTGTGCATGTGAAAGTACAATGAACGCACATGCTCATTGTGTTTTTTTTTATCTGATAGTTTTTAAAAAGGCTTCACTTTCTGTTGTACTACACTTGTTAGTATCTCTGGATCTGTATGCGAGTGAAAGGAATAGACTCTGAGTGCGCATTGTCCCGGCCGGAGACAGAGGAAAGTAGACCACCTCAAGTAACACAAGCCCTTGTCTATAGGAACGGAGGTATAGATATCAGGGCAGATTGTGTTTTATGGTTGTGCATTCATCTGTCCCATTATCATAAGTATAGTGTGACAGAGGAAGCGGCAGCCGAGCACGCAGCATCTATTAACTGAGAGAAGTTTGACAGTGTAATTACTTATTGCTTGAAAGGCTTGACGTAACTTTCCTAGTGGAGGCTCTGACACTTGTTCTTCTTCCTAGAGATGTTAATAATTTGCTTTGCCTTGGATTCAAATAGGCGCCGCCACTTAGCCAAGTTAGAGATCAGATTTGAGAAGCAAGACTGGATATTTTTTGAACACAGGGTTCCTACAGTGTCTTAAGAAGTCTTAAAAGCAGCCAAAGAAGACATTAGTAATATAGATTTTCTAAAAGTGTTTATAGATGCACATAAATTTTTGTCCAGTGTCTCTGAACTTTAGAAAGGGCTACAAAAACAAAAGGGTAACAATACATTTTATGTTAAAACTAAATGGAAAGAGGAGCTGAATATTGTTTTTATCAGAGGGTAATTGGCTTTTGAGGTGCCCCACACAACAAACAACAGCTAACTCTTAAAGGTGGAGGGAATTTGGGTGGAAGTGCCTTATATGATTCTTTATTACTCCTCAAATCACTACAAGAGGACAAGGGTTTGATTGTCACTGTTGGAGACCGTGTGGCCACTCAAACGCCAATAACTCTCATATTTTTTAGACATGTCCAAAATATAAAATCATTCTGGGACAGTGTATTCGAGAAAATAGACATGACCTTGCCCTATGTTGCCCCCAAGGACCCAAAAATATTTTTGTTAGGCCTTCTGCCTGGAGAGGTGATCGGACAAACAGACAGATACCTTTTTAAGATTACGACATTGGCAACAAAAAAAAGCAATAACGAGAAGCTGTCTTAAGGAGGACCCACGATCAGCGAATCACTGGCTCGACATTATGGAAGAAATATTTTCAATGGAATGAACTAAAAGGACATTTCTTCATTAAACGCTGGACTAAATGGTTGAATTATAAGAAAAAAGAGATGTGATCCACCCTTCTACATCTTTACTCCAGTGGAACAGTGCCCCAAGCTTTGTATTTGTTTTTTCATTTAGTTTTTTTTTAAACTTGTAAATTCCTGAATAAATGAATTGAATTTATGAATTTGGAAATAATACCTTTAAAAGACTGGAAAAAGTCTTGAATTTTTATATCCGGGTCTTAAAATGTGTGCAGTACGTAACTTCTCCGTATCGCATTTCTCCTGAAAAGTTTTCATTTGTCAAACGCTATTATTTGGTTAAATGACGTCACCTAAATAAAGAGCGGTGAAACCAATAACTGAGAACGCAGCGCAGCCCCGGGTCAAAATACTCCCAACACTACTCCCCAGATTCCTTTGTTCGAGAGATAAACGAACACAAATTCAAGAATTTAGTTTTTCTTTGCCAGTAAGTCTAAAGGCCTGAAATAGGCTGTGAAATAGGTGTGAAGTTTTTATATAAATGGTCTTAAAAAGGTCTTGAATTTAACTTGAACAAACCTGTAGGAACCCTGTGAACAGTAAAAACACCTATAATTGAATACATGCGAGATAGATTTATAATATCCATAGTGTGGTGTATTTCAGGCAAAGAAATAACACCATCATGGAGACAAGCAGGCGGCAGGTCTCCAGAAAAGTTATGCTGAGCCAAAACCATGTTGTACGCTGTTAGTTATTATTACTAAAAGGGCTATTGTGTTAAATGTAGGTAATTGTATTAATCCCATCTACATTTCCACAGATTACAATAAGAATGTGCCAAAAAAGGTGCAAAGAAAAGTTAAATATCGACATATCGTATCGTTTAATGTGACGATACAGTAGAGATATCGTGGCTGCTGTATTAATATATCGCCAAGAGTGTTTTTTTAATATGTTTTACTAAATTATTTTGTTACAGCGCTACAGTTTTGTTGCTCGTTTAATGGAAGAAAACTCGTTCATGCAGCACATTTGACATTTTCACTGTTTGATGATTAAAATGTGTGCGTTTCATATTCACTTTGCACAAGAAGTTGTTTAATATTAACAAAGACTTGTCGTATCACAGCCAAGATTTAGCCTTTATTTTTTATTGAGCCATATTGTATCATTTTGAAATGTATCGTTATCAAATCGAAGGTGCACTTTATCGAGATATGTATTATAGGGCCCGACCGATATATTGGTTGGTCGATATTATCGGCCTATATGAGCTCTTGGGAACATATTGGCTATTGGCCGATAGACGCTCTATATTCTGCCCATTTAATCCAATTTACAGACAGATAAATGTCTTGATATGAGGCTCCGCATCAGTATTTTTCTGTGGAGTCATTTGTCTGTGTCCATCCCGCCCCTGAACGCATCACCATGTGCTCTTGTTTACACCCACAGTCGTAGATCCATGTGCACAACACTGAGATTATATTTTTTTTACGGACGCTCAGTGTGAGTCTGGATTAAAAGGACAGTTCTTAGTGCAGACTTGTGATCTGAGAGGAGCCTGTGTGAGGCTGAGTGTTGAAATGTGTTGGTTTTGAAGCTCGTTTTGGTTCTTTCTCATTGGTTGGCGATTAGCTGCTGTAGCTCGCACACATAAACAGGCTGTTTTTGCTTCTATTAGCGACTGTAAAGTGACTATAGTGGCCGTATATGTTACTGGACACGCACTGATATGTAAATGAGCTGTGAATAGAAGTATGAATTATCTGCATTTAGCATATCATTAATTACCATGGCGGTGCTTTCTTTACTGGCTAGAATATCATGCAAAAACACCATTAGGCTGACCGACTGTCTTTAAATATGACGTAAGGAAGCAGAATAACAATAAATGTCGCCTAAATAAACTCAATTGAAAATCCATTAGAGCCAAACCTAAGTTTTATAAAGAACTGAAGATTTACAGTGAATTTTTACATCATAAATATATCGGTGATTATATCAGGTATGGGCAGCTGCAACTCCCATTTTCTCGGTATCATATCGGCCGCAACAAAATCCATATCGGTCGGGCCCTAATGTATTGTATTGGCACCTTCTTAGTGATTCCAGCCCTAATGACAAAGCTGTACAACTCTCATCAATAAAATATGGTGGTGATCAAATAGCCAACATAAGATGAAGCAAATCTCTGCAAAGTTTACACAGCAATTTATTTCCTTTCAATTTGGCTTGTGTGTACATGTAAACTGTGATTGCATTGTGTTGTAACAAGGTCACAAGAAATACCAGACATTTAATTTGATTTATGATATTCAGGCTTAAAAGTGCACAGAATGCTATTAAACCTTTCGATCTTCAAACCAGAGACTGAACCAAACCAAGTTACAGGTCAGATCTTTGGACACGCAGCACAGCACACAGTCAGAATGTCTGTTTTTATGTTTATTTTAGCTGTTTTTGAGCTATAAAATCACCTATAACTGAATAAATGTAAGGTAGAGCTGTTCAATATCATACTGTGGAACATTCTAGGAAAAGCAATGACATATCCATAGAAATAAACTGGTGACGGACCCCCTACTAAAGAAATTACATCGTGCACCCTTTAAAATAACCCGAACCATGCTGGAAAGTGGCAACCCATGACACAGAGTAAAGTTTAAGAGAGTTAAAATTGACAAGAAATGTATCTGATGAGGTTTTTCCACTTGACCGAGGCCCCCACTCGTCTCAGTTTTACCCGACACCGTAAGGACAGTGGATCGATAGCTCCACTCAACCGGGAGCAGCACACGGATCAGAAACGGTATCCGAAACTGTCCGCAGAGGAGAGCCTGGTGTACGGACGGTGTGTTGTGTTTGGAATAGCATATCCTTATTTGGTTGAAATCAGTATTTTCTCTCATTGCCTCCTAGAATGCTTCAGCGCTATTAATACCACAGTCGTAACTCCTCCAGTGCTTTTCTGCGCTGACAAGGCAAGACTCCCATAACCGTAAGAGAAACCAACCTGACTATATATTTTTTTTTAAAGTGCACTGTGTAACTTTTCTGTTAGAGGGTCCGCCAACTGTTTGATTCCATGGAGATGTTTGTGTTTTTCCGTCTAATGTTCTACAGGAAGATATTTCATTTAATTATCTACATGGAAACAATCAGGCCACATCACAAGGGCAAGTTACAGGTCAGATCCATGGAGAAGTCAGCCTGTTTACAGTAATAAAGCATGTTTTACTGTAGTTTTGGAGGGTCTGTCAAATGCTTTTCTCCATGGAGATGTTTCACAGTGTGGCATTAAAGCTTTTTACCTTCATGGAGACCAAACAGGACCAAATTACAGGTCAAATTCATGGAGAAGTGGCCTTGTTTACAGTAATAAAGCACGTTTTACTGTAGTTTTGGAAGGTTTGTCAAATGTTTTTCTCCATGGAGATGTTCTTGCTTTGTCTGGAATGTTTCACAGTGTGGCATTAAAGCTTTCTATCTTCATGGAGACCAAACTAGACAAAGTTACAGGTCAGATCCATGGAGAAGTCGGCCTTTTTACTGTAATAATCCATGTTTTACTGTAGTTGTGGAGGGTACATGAAATGCTTTTCTCAATAGAGACCAAACTAGACAAAGTTACAGGTCAGATCCATGGAGAAGTCGGCCTTTTTACTGTAATAATCCATGTTTTACTGTAGTTGTGGAGGGTACATGAAATGCTTTTCTCCATAGAGATGTTATTTCTTTATCTGGAATGTTTCACAGTGTTGCATTAAAGCTTTCCATCTTCATGGAGACCAAACTGGACAAAGTTACAGGTCAGATTTGTGGAGAAGTGGGCCAGTTTACTATAATAAAGCATGTTTTACTGTAGTTTTGGAGGGTCTGTCAAATGCTTTTCTCCATGGAGACCAAACTGGACCAAGTTCCAGGTCAGATCTGTGGAGAGGCGACCCCACTCACAGTCAGAATGCATATTTTTACTGTCGTTTTGAGAAATAAGAAGCTGTAATTGAATAGATGCACAATATATTCGTTTAATGCCATATTATGGGACATTCCAGCCAAGGCAGTAACATCCTCATGAGAGAAGCTGATCTCTGACTCTCTATCAGTAAAGCTGCAGAGTACGTCTTTTTAATTTAATGCTTGATAAATGAATGAATTTGGTCGCACTTGTTTGATTTCCCAACGTGTCCTGTAATAACAAAGGAGCTTAAGCTAATGTTGAAATGTACCCACATCAGTTACACAAGGAATTTGGGACAGTCAGGTGTTTTCCGGCATAACAAGATAACAGATTCTGCTCTTTTTGTGTTCAAATAGCACAGCATTCTTTCCATGCATGGCCAGCACGATTGGTGCAACTGTGGGAAAACATCTACAAAAGCTAAGCAGTGTAGACTGAAGATATGGCCATTTTAATACCTCTGTGAAGTCGGCCCCATCAAATGCAATCCTACACAAAAATGTCAATCGTTTGTGCTGTTTTGTGCTGCTAAAAGTTTTGTTTGTGCTGCTTTAGTTTTTGAGAAATTTGCCATTTTTTTATAGGTCAAATTGGGGTCAGCCCCCAGGAAGCTTCAAAATGCTCTAAAACGTCCAAAATGGAGTCAATTGTTTGTGTTGTTTTGTGCCGCAGAAAGTTTTGTTTGTGCGATTCTGGTTCTTAAGATATTTGCAGTTTTATTTTTGGCCGATGGTGTCATCCAGCCCCTCAAAATTAAATAGAGCTCAAAACAGGCAAAAAATTATGCAGTACAAACCGGCACAAACGAAGAACAAACGACAAACAACAAACAACAAAAAGAACAAACTCCTTTTTGGATGTTTTGGAGCATTTTGAAGCTTCCTGGGGGCTGATCCCAATTTGATCTATAAAAGAATCGTTAATTTCTCCAAAACTAAAGAAGCACAAACGAAACTTTTTGCAACACAAAACAGCACAAACAAAGCACAAATGATTGACAGTTTTTGTGTAGATTTGCGTTTGATGGGGGCGACTTCACGCAGGTCATTTTAATCAGAGTAGAATTAAAGGTGCACTGTGTAACTCTTTGGATGAGGGTTCGCCACGTACTTGTTTCTTCGGATATGTCATTGCTCTTCCGGGAATGTTCCACAGTATGACATGAAACAGCTCTACCTTATATTTACTCCCTTATAGGTGGTTTTATAGCTCAAAAATACCTAGAAAAACAGGCATTCTGACTGTGAGCTGGCTCGCCTCTCCACAGATCTGACCTGTAACTTGACCTGGTTGGGTCTCTATGGACAAAGAAAGGTTTAATACCGTACTGTGAAAGACTGCAGACAAAGCAATAACTCCTTTTATTTGACAGATCCCTCCACCAGAAATTACACAATGCACCTCAGGCCCTGCACCAGATCTCGGTCTTGTTCCTGTACAGATATTGATACTTTGCAGTGACATCAAGCAGGGGGTGTTCTACATGAAGCGCTAATGGTGGAATGTTTAGCAGTTACCCTAGTGAAACAAAGGAACAAGGCGCATTTGCAAAAAAAGAGTCAAAAAAGTCTTAAGATTATGTGAAAACTCAAAAAAAAATCACAAAATTGGTCTAAAAATACATTTGCAGGAGCTGGTAATCAATATGAGTGCACATGGTCCCGTTTAGGAATTCGATTTTCAAGAAAAATGTGAAACTGTGTCTTGAGTTGTTTAACAGCACAAATCAGCCCATCTATTGTAGTTCCAGCTAAGTCAGCTCTTTATGGTCAGATTGTGTTAAAATAAAGCACAGATTAAAGTCTAAAAAAGCTTCAGACAGAGCAGAGCCTCCAGTTAGTATCACACCCCCATGTTGATGACACTGGAGATGTCCCGATCTGATTTTTTTAAGGAGTTTTCTTTCCAATACCTTTTTGTGTAGTGTCGTGAAGGAAGTTCGTACCTTGGTTCCAAAAAGTCCATTAGACGACAAAAGCCGATGTTTTCTACGACACACAGCGGTTGATCGTCTAAAGCGATGAATTTGACAATAACAATGTGTTATTTTCTTGGACTTTTGGACGCCATTTTGAGGTAGCTTTTCTCTTCTTTGAAATGTCCGCCAGTGTTTGCTGCTGTGGCTTTGCGGCCTTGCACTTGTAAATCTCAAACTTTCCGGATGATTCTTTTGTAAGTGACGAATCAAACTGGTAGAGTTAAAGTGGCTCTGCTGGTTCCTCCACGAGAAACTGTTTGTTTGCAGCGATTGCGTTGCTGTTTGACTCTCGTTTTGTTGTAGTGAAAAGTCCCACACAGCGACATGGCGGCGTTTTGATTTACAGCTGCCGTAAAGCGCGTTGACGCAGCAAAAACGTGTGAAACTGAATCAGTTCGAATCCAGCACTGTCCGATACTCATAAAAGAGCCGATACTGATAGTGAATATTGGATCGGGACATTCCTAGATGACACCAGCTGCGAGGTATCGATCCGTATTGTATAAGCAGCTCTTTAGGCCAAACTGCTTGGTATTGTATGTAATTACAAAGTGTTTTATTGTCTTCTACTCGGGAAGTGCGCAGTTAGCATGCCTGTTGTTGTTATTTTTGGCCTCTGAAAGTTGTGGAATGCACTTATAAACTCATCGCCGTGAGTAATTACGATGCTCAGAATGCGTAAAGTAAGTGAGGAGTAACTCTGGACCACTGCAAGCCATTAAAAACGTAGAAAAAATTAGATCCGCTTTTCACATTTTTTAAAACAGTAAAAATCAGGTACAGCGCCTTTAATTTTTCCTTTTTCTTTTTTTGTCTTCCTTCCAGGAGCTGTGCATTGTGGATATCTAGCATTCCGCCATGTTCAAGGCCGTGTTGAAGAAGAACAGAGATGGGGGAAAGGGGAGCAAGAAGGATCCAGGTATGTGGCGGCTTCCTGGAAACGGGCATCTTAAACCGATCAGACGGTCTATCCTCGAACATGTGCTTTTGTCGTCCGCTTCTTTGTAGGACTTCCAATTGTTTCCACATGGAGTTACTGTAGACGTCTTTTCTGTTTAAACGAGATGGATTAAGATAAGAGGAGCTAAACAAAACTTGAGACGGGATGAAAGTACAAATATGGCAGATCCTGACTTAGCCGGCCAACATGCAGTCACCTCAGCTATTATTTTCAGCATGTGCCTAAATACAACTTTGTACTGGTGAATCTGATACGCTCCCTTTGCCAAAATGTGCACACAGATGGCGATAGAAAGCAACTGAAACCGCAAAGCATTTCTAGATCAACATGTGTATGTAGTACTAGAATTTTCAAGTATCGAAAATCAGATATTAACCATTTTAGCCCTATTATTTCCATGCATCTGGATTTTTTTGAGTTTCTTTGACTTGAAAAATGTCAGGAGTAAGTTCCTTTGCCCCGTTTTACCAGGATGAGTTCAGCTTTCAATATCTGGCAGTTGTTCAGCATTACTATATGTGGATTAATGGGTAATAACAGTTGAAAGAGAAGGAAAAAAATCACAAAAACAAACACGAAAAAATGAAAACGCACAGAAAAAACACTTGTAAACTACCGCCGCTGTCCAAATCTCCGCCACTCTGCACTCGAAACTTCAGGCTCTGTGGCGGGTGGTGCAGAAATTTACCATAATAACCCTTTATATGGGGAGAAAGCGCAACTTCTCTGCTTTTGGGAACTGTTGGAATTTTTTCTATAGCACATGTAGTTCCGGAGATACGGGAATGAGAAGTCGCGCACGGAAACTGGAAGCGCGGGTGCTGCTGTCGGTCTATGAGGGATAAGCGACACCAAAACTAGTATTGCAAGTAACAATACTTCTAAAAAACTACATTAACAGGACAAAATGTGAACAGTGAACTGTTTTTAGTGCCATTTTGAGCTTTATTAGAGTGAATATACTAAGACTTCATGCTAAGGTAAAGAAAGTACTATTATTTTGCATATGAAAATGATATTGTATTACTAAAAAATGTTTTTATCTTCATTTTGGCATCATAATCATTACTGTGTATTGAGTGGATTTCTTAGTATTGAATTTATTTATTTTTTTTTTATTTTTGTATCATGTCAACACTATATAGTAGAGTATAGTAGTATTTCTGATTAATACTGAACAATACTGCAAGTCTAAACACTTTATCTATAATGAGAACTACATAATAATTCTGTCCTCTCCTGTTTTTCTTGAACATCTTGGAACTGAAAGCAAATATACAGCTCAAAAAATTAAAGGGACATGTTGAAAACACATCAGAGCTCAATGTAAAAAAAAAAAAGAAGACCTCTGTAGGCTGAAAATTTGAGAAATGCGACTCCTTTTGTTCCTCAGACATTGCCCATTATTTGTAAGACATTATTTGTATAGACATCTAACATATATAAATATCTTTTTTCATATTGAGATCTAATGTGTTTTCAAAGTTGCAGCAGTATGTTTATTTTCATGTTTATTTGATTATTTTGAACATAGATTAACACTGTAATCTGATCCCAGTTCAGGCAGATTTCACTAAAACGTAATGCAATTAGTTGTTTAATGAGCAATAAATACCTTGAAGTCATTATAATAATCTAGTACAAAAATATTACATATCATTTTGTTAACATTCTACTGAGCTGCGCTGTGTTACTCCACATTGTGCTTTGCCTACGAATATTACACAAGTTCTACTGCATAAGTGATGATTTTTGTAGCGCTGACAGTTACTCGTTTGCTAGTTTAAGTAAACTTTGTGACAAGGTCCTAACCGTATCAAAAAGAAAACTGCACAAGGTTACATTTGTGATAAAGCATTGTTTCTTAAACGGTGAAATCAGCTTCACTGTCACAATAGAACAATGTCGTACAGTATTGACTTTGGCTCCGGAGTTGCAGCAGTGTTGCAGCAGATGTTTTCTTTTCCTTTTGAAGCGGCCTGGATTTTCCAGCGTGACTAAGCATGAATCACTGTCAGCCTCACATTGTGGACCGGCTCCTGTTCACACAATGGCCCCCTCCAAAGATGTGTCCTGACATACAAGATTGACCATTTATGCTTATACTGCAGCTTCCAGCCCGGACTCGCTTTACCGCCACCCAACCGCCTTTAGCCAGCCGTCCGCTTTAATCAGGCTCCGTGTTTGAGGTTAGAGTGACGTCTTTTCACTCAGCAAGCGCCGCTGACATGAACGCGCTTGCTTTTATGACTTTGTTCCACCGATAGAAGCAAATCGTGGAGGTCCATCATAGTTCTGTGAATCAGCCTGACAACCCACCTTCCCACACTCAGGGTGGGACCCGTTAGCTAACTTGTTTTGAAATTGTAGTACTGCTTAACCGTACCCTTAACCTCTCATTGACTCCCATTACCACAAGGCTGACTTTAAAGTATATAGCTTTGCAGTTCACTTTTATGGTGTGTTTTTGGTCAAAACTTTCTTGTTTTTCAGGTAAAATTATAAGTTAGGCATAAGTGAACTGTACTGACACCTGGCCTCTGGACACATAGCTGCTTGTTGTTTATTCTGGCAGTATAAACTCTCTCTTTTACATTTCTATTCACCTTGAGCAGGGTAACTTGGCAGATGGTAGCTTCAAATATTTCTCAGGCAGGTATGTGAAGTGGTGGAGAATCACCTTGTGTTTCAGAATGAAAAACGATGACGGTTGCAGTTGTAGATTAAACTGAAGTAGTCCGAGAGTTGAGATATTTATTTACCATCAGTACAAGACCTTGTGCATTCCAGTCTAGTCGAGTCAAACCTTTGTAGGGAGTATTATACCTCTGATGACCTACGCCAAGATAACAAGTACTGAGCTGTTGGTGAGTGCTCTTGGAACAGTACAGCAGTGCGTTTCCTCAGGAGCTATTTCTCAATTGCCCTCGAGATTAACATTTTAAAGTTTAGCCGTTTTTTGTAACTTCATTTTTACGAAAGTTTTAGGGAATAACTAAGAAAATATGCAAACCAAACAAGGTTACATGTCACAATCTACAGCTCACAAGTCACGACGACAAGTCATGATTTCCATTGTTGGGATTTGGTTGATAATTTGCATCAAAAGTCCCATTGGAGGTCCCTCCTTTTTTTCATCCCAGAGACAAGAACCATTAAAGTCTTCAAAACAAAGAACAGCAATATGAACAAATGAAAAAAACATTATTCAGTTTTAGGCACAGTCCTCACAAAATCCTTCAAATCGGATGTAATTGTTTGCCCAAAGCACGAGAAGACGCTGCATTTCTGATAATTAGCACTTGTTTTCCTCCCGAACCGGCTTCATTAGAGTTTTATAATCTCCCAAACTGCTCCGGTCCAAATCCTCTGTGACTTCACCCGGGGCCTCTGGTCTGTGCCGGCTCAGACACACATGAGCTGCCTCTCACACTGCCGCCCAGGAGGTCCCGTACATGAGGCCTATAGGGGACTTTATGGCGGGATCCTGGCCCTTTATCTGTGCCCGTCTCACACAGTTGGGGCCCATCCATCAAACCCGTGCTCTGCCTCCCTTTCTCATGCCGGGACAATAAAGGCCGGACACTCCTCTCTGTTGTCCGCTGCTTCAAAGACAGACAAGAGGTCAACCAGGCAACAGTTGCCTATGGCCCGCAAATTGTATTGGACAAATTAAGACTTTGAGTAAAGGTTGATTTATTTGCCTGTTGGGTCACAGTGTAGGAAATAGACCCACTTTATTAATACAAAAGCACAGAAAAACCTTTATTTAGATTTTTAGACACTAATTCTGTACATTTATTGGTGGATTTTAGCAACTATTCCCATGGTAGGTCTGGGAAATGTTATTGCTTTGCCTGGAATGATCCGCTATATGTTATTAAGCTTGTCTAGATCCATGGAGACAAGCTGGTAACGCCTCCAGACCAGGTTTACATGTCAGATCTGTGTGGTGGCAGGTGTGTGTTTCTTTAGCAGTGCACCTCTGTGAAGTTGGCCTCACCAAACTCAAACCTACACAAAGACTATGTCAATCATTTGTGCTTCGTTTGTGCTGTTTTGTGCTGCAAAAAGTTTCTTTTGTTTAATTCTGGTTCTTAAGATATTTGCAGTTGTATTTATTTATGTGGAAAAGTCTGTATTATATAAAATATGAATCCAAAGCAAATTCCTAAAGACTGATACAGACTTTTCCAGAGCTTGAGATCTTTTATCGTCACTAGTTTTGCAGAGTTTGCCGCCGTCAGCTGAGCAGAAATGACGTCCTATAATTACAGCAGAAATAATAATTAATCATTTTAGAAATAAACTCACACAAATGAAAATTGTCACAGCACAAAACAGCACAAACGAAATACAAAAGTTTTCTATAATTTTCTTCCTGTTTTGAGTCTATTTAACGTTTTGAGGGGCTGGACGACGTCATCGGCCGAAAATAAACTGCAAATATCTTAAGAACCAGAATCGCACAAACAAAACTTTTTTGCAGCACGAACGAAGCACAAACGATTAACACCATTTTGGATGTTTTAGTGCATTTTGAAACTTCCTGTGGGACTGACCCCAATTTGACCTGTAAAAGAATTGTTCATTTCTCCAAAACTAAAGAAGCACAAACGAAGCACAAACGATTGACATAGTTTTTGTGTAGGTTTGAGTTTGATGGGGGCGACTTCACGCAAGATCCATATGTTTAATGACGTACTGTGGAACATTCCAGGCACTGCAATAACATTGCTATAGAGACAAACATCCACCTAAAAAGTTACATGACACAAATCTAAACTAAGCATGCACTATGGCAAAATGTTGGCCATCAAATCCATGTTTTTCTGATAAAAAAGTTTGATTTACAGATTTCTTTTTTCCATTATATTTTTTATTTGGAAAGAACATGTAATATACAATTACAATATATCTCCTACAAATTCAGTGACTTTCCTTTTTCTTTTTTTCCTTACTGTTCCATCGTTCAATTTTTGCCTGCCATATTGGTACACATACATATACTTAATAAAAACAAACAAAATAACCATATACACAAACTGGGGAGCATACATACATGAAATGGAAAAGAAATTATCCTTATTTACTCCAATTTTTACTCAAATAAGTGAGGTCACAAGAAATCTGCTCTGATTGGGGTTATATAGTTAATCCATTTATTCCAAATGCTAAAAAAATTTGTCTTTTTTAATGTTGATGATATATGTTAGTTTCTCCATTTTAAATATTTCTAAAACAATGTCGATCCAGCCATCCAATGATGGCACAACTGGGGTTAACCACTTTTGGTGATGTTCTTTTTACTTGCCACCAAAAGGGCCTGTAGCAGCTTCTTATCATTTCTCCGTTCCAAAAATGCAGCATTGCCCAGGTACAAAATTTCAAAATTAAATGGTATGTCAATTCCGAATATTTTGTTTAAATTTCTATGAATTTCTTTCCAATATTCTTTTTATTTTCGTACAGCCCCAAAATATGTGATAATGATTAGCCTCTTCAGAGCCACATTGTCTCCAGCATGCTAACTTGTTGGTACTTTGAGCTGGTGTTTTGAAGTATCTAATCACATTCTTCCAACAATGCTCTCTCCAAGACAAAGAAACTGTTGATGACCACTGGAATGTCCAGATATCTCCCCATGCCTCCTCACTAATTCCAACTGAAGCCTCTTTTTCCCATTTTTGTTTTATGACAGTGTCTTACATTTATCATTTGCAAAGAGAGCATTGTATATTCTAGAGATCATTTTTTGATGTTGATAACTCATATGCCGATTTTAGAATTTTGAAAAACTCTTTCTTCGGCCTGTGTAAAGTCTGTCATTTTACATTTTGAGTTGAAGTTATGACTAACCTGGAGATATCTGTAAAAATCACTTGTTCGTAGGTTGTATTTATTTTGCATTTCCTGGAAACTATGAAAAGTCTTATTTTCTATGAATAACCAGTAAGTTGTTAAGTCTTTCTCTGTCCAGGATTTAAAAACGGAATCGCTTCTATTTGGAGGGAAACTCTGTATCATAGGCAAGCCATCTGAATAATATTAGCATTTTCTGAATCCCAGTTAAGGTAACCACTTTGTCCCAAATCTTCAGAGTAAATTTAATCCAGGGGTTTCCCAACTCTCCCAGCCGTGCCCTCAAGTTTTGATCCCCAATCAAGGCCTGCAAGGGAACTTTATCATTTTAAACTCCATTTCCTTCCACTTTGCTTTATAATCATTGTTACACCAACAAAGGAGTGGGATCAACTGAGAAGCGAAAAGTAATACCTTAAGCATGGGAGAGCCATCCCTCCTTTCTCCTTCCTTAACTGCATTGTACTATACCTCACCCGAGGTTTCTTGCCTTGCCAAATAAAGCGAGATATTTGTTTGTCCCACTCCCTAAAGTAACTATCAGGCACTTCCCCCGGAAGTGTTCTAAACAAATATAACAATTTAGAAGCACCGTCATTTTAATTGCATTTACTCTGGAGGTCAAACTCAAGAAAGGGATTAGGCTCCATCTATGCAAATCTGCTTTCATACCTAAAGACAATGGTTCATAGTTAATTTGAAGTATATCTGACAATGTCTTAGTCACAATAACTCCTAGGTATTTTATTCCTGTATTCCTCCCAATTCAAATGATATCTTTTCTGTAGTTTTTCTGAGGCATTAAAATTTAGTGTCATCACCTGTGTTTTTGAAATATTAAGTTTGTAGCCTGATAGGTTCCCAATTTCTTTCAACATAGTCATCAATGCATGAAATGATTCCTCTGGTTCCGCCAGGTAAAGGAGCACATCATCTGCGAACATCGCCAGCTTGTGTTCAACTCCTGAAATTTTTATTCCTTTAATTTGAGTACTTTGCCTTAACCTTTGACCAATAGGTTCGATAAATAAAGCGAATAAAAGGGGAGATATCGGGCAGCCCTGTCTGCTTCCTCTTTCCAATAGAAGTGAATCTGAGAGATCCCCATTAATTTTAATCCGAGCTGTTGGCCTTGAATATAATGACTGAACCACTCCAATAAACTTATCAGAAAAGGCAAATTTAGACATGGTTTTATACAGAAAAAGCCACCTTACCGAATCGAAGGCCTTTTCTGCATCCAGTCCCACAATTAATGCTGCACTTTTTTGCCCTATTACATGATCTACAATATGAAGAGACCTCCTTATATTATCCATTGTTTGTCTTTGGCGTATAAAACCTGTCTGGTCTAGACTGATTATCTCGGGCAGTATATTTTCTAATCGACGAGCCAAAATTGAAGTAAACAATTTGTAATCAACATTGAGGACACTTACAGGCCTATAATTTCCACATTCTTGTTTGTCCTTATTCTCTTTTGGGATAACCGAAATAATGGCCTCATTCCAAGAGGGAGGGATTTCACCTGTTTGAAGGACCCAATTGAATGTTCGCATTATTAAGGGTGTTAAGTTTGTTTTAAGGCATTTATACCACTCGCCTGTATAGCCATCAGAACCAGGGGATTTTCCGGGTTTTAGTTTAGTTATGGCCAGATTTACTTCCTTAATTGTAATAGGTTCCACTAGCAACTTATTCTGAGATTCGTTTATTTTTGGTAAATCAAGGCTATTCAAAAAAACATCAATACAGTCCCCACTTGCCGCTGGTGGTTGGGTATATAGTTCTTGATAAAAATTTTCAAAACATTCTT
Organism: Odontamblyopus rebecca; assembly: GCA_030686955.1. Classification (NCBI taxonomy): domain Eukaryota; kingdom Metazoa; phylum Chordata; class Actinopteri; order Gobiiformes; family Gobiidae; genus Odontamblyopus; species Odontamblyopus rebecca. The sequence continues at coordinate 6,783,651 of CM060665.1, forward strand.
TAATTTTCTCTCTTGAGTTCTCTATCAGCCCGGTACTAGGATTTTTGATCTTATAAATAGTGTTCTCCGCTTGTTGTTTACGTATCTTATATGCCAAGACTTTAGCCCCGCCCTCATAATGTTTCTGTTTCAAAAATGTCAACTTTTTCTGTACCTCTAAATTGAAAATGTCATCAATTTGTCTTTGAACCTTTTTTATCTCAGACCTCAATTGCTCATTCATTGTTTGACTGTCTCTATTTTGCATTTGTTTAAGTTTTGATTGTAAGTCTGCCAACAGTTTCCCTCTACTTTTTTTCATATATGCTGTAAGGGAGATAAGATTCCCTCTCAACACTGCCTTTAAAGCATCCCACAAAATTGGCGGCTTAATGACTCCATCATCATTCATTTCTAGATATTCTTTGATGTCTTTTTTAATTTTCTCCACTGTTTGGGAGTCATTAAGAATATATGAATTGATTTTCCATAATGTTTTCTTTGTCTCCTTTTTCAAGTCTATCAATAGAATTATTGGGCTATGGTCTGATAAGTCAATTGTCGATATTTGGGAGTCTTTTATCCTAAGTCTGTCAGAACCAAAAACAAAAAAGTAATCAATTCTCGAATAGACTGAGTGTGGGGCTGAAAAATATGTATAATCTCTGTATTTGGGTGCATATCCCTCCATACGTCTATAACTCCTAATTCCCTCATTAAAGTTCTAATCTTTTTGGATAAAGAGTCATTCTGAATAGCGCTACCTGATGAGTCTAAATTTGGATCTAGCCGTATGTTCATATCTCCGCCACATATGACTAATCCTTGGGATGTAGCCATCAAATCAAAAATTTTTTTGAAAAAAAGCCAATCACTCCTGGTGGAGCATAAACATTTATCAAAGTTATATCAATGCCCTCTAATTTACCTGTAATTTTAATAAATCTCCCTCCCTCGTCTGCAGTCTCAGAATCATGTTCATATGCCAGTCCACTGGATATTAACGTGGCAACCCCTCTTTTATGTGCAGATTTATGTGATGAGGAGAACACATATTTAAAACCCTGCTGCCTTTTTAGCTTAATGTGCTCTGGCTCAGACATGTGTGTCTCCTGGAGAAAGGCTATTTGGGCCTTTTCTTTTCTTAAGTTTTGAAAGAATTTTGTTTCGCTTTAATTGGATTTAATACCCCATTCACATTAAAAGAGATACATTTCAATATACTATGCATATTTCTCTCTGTAACACAATCAATACCAATTACATATTTCCAAACCATTGTGCAGCTACCCCTTAAAACATCAACACAAGAATAAAAATAAAACAGTGTAATATGTAGAACTGTAAAACTTAGAACGTTTATACCCACTTCCAAACCTGAGGTCCATTCCCTTTTGGACCTCATTTGCGAGGGATGTCCTCTTTGGCCTATCTGGCATCGAGGGCCCTCTAGAACCGTCATCCCGCTGTCTTAAAGTCCGCGACATGTCCATTTCACATTATGCATCCAAGTCCTACCCTTCTCAAACTGTGGTGCCGTCACATCTGACCCCTTTGCTTCTTCAGTTACTAGTGCCTTCTGTTGGATCTCGTCTGAACACTTGTAGCTTTTCTTTGAAACCCGTTTTACGGCGTGCTGGTGCTGGTGTCCAGGTGTACTGCTGCAGCTGCGCCAGGAGGGAGTTCGGGCGCGTCACTCTTGTCACCGGTAATCCCTTGTCCGCCAGATCTGAAGCCGCTTCTTCTACCGAATCATACACTTTTATTTCATCCTTCAGAAAGACCCTCAATCGAGCTGGGAACAGTGTTTGGAATCTTATGTTGTTTGCTTTAAGGAGCCTCCTTATTTCTCCATATTCCTTTCTTCTCGCCAACACATCCGGTGCATAGTCATGATCAAGACTGATCTTACTGTCCTTCCATGTAAAGCCTTTCCTTTGCCAAGCTGCTCTCAACACCTCGTCTTTGGTCCGATAGCTTTGGAATTTAACAACAATCGATCTAGGCTGGCTACCTTCAGGGGGGCGTGGCGCCAATGCCCGGTGCGCTCTCTCGATTAGCAAATCTTTCGTAGGTGGAAGTCCCAGGTTTTCACGCAACATTTGCTCCACAAACGGTATGACTGAGGCCGGAGTGCCTTCAGACCCCTCCGGCACACCATAAATTCTCACATTCTCCCTACGGGAGCGGCCTTCTAAATCAGACAGTTTTTGCTGAAGCCGCACTTGTTGCTTTACCAGCTCCGTTATCACATCCTCCGCCCCTTGTATACGGTCCTCAGTGGTTGCAATCCGTGTTTCCGCTTCATCCATTCTTAAGTTTGTCTTAGCCATTTCTTGCTTTATTTCGCCAAATTGCCTTTTATTGTCCCCTCGGAGCTCCCTGATTTCCTTCAGAATTAGTGATAACTTGTCCTCGCTTCCAGTTTCGTGTGCCATCCTCCTGGCTAACTCCCTTAACATTGTTAGCCTCTTCGTCTTCGATGTTTTTCTCCACTTGTATGGCGGACTTCTTCATTCCTTTCTTGGATGTCATTTCGTTCCCCCTTTTATTGCATTAAAAAAATGACTTAAAAAGAGGTTTAAGTTTGACTTTTGGGGATTTTATTGCTCAATTTGTCGCTGACTACTTTTCACGCAGCCATCACTGGAGGTGACCCGGAAGCAGCCCCTGATTTACAGATTTCTAACCCTGATGATACCTTGGACCAGCTAAAGTTTTCCTGTGCATTGACATAAAACCTGTGTAGTCAGTTAAATTTTCAGTATTATATCTATTCTAGAGATCTAGCTCATATTTTGGGGCTGATATTTTCCCCAAATCATGTAATTTACATTTAACTCAACTCACCCAGAGCCCTTTTTTTTTTACCACAAACCTATAAGAGAGCTGTGTAGTCATGTTTTGTGCAGCTATCTGTTCATATTACTATAAAGCTTTGTGTATATTTTTATTTTTTTTGGCAGCAGATGGACCAAAACTAAATATCGGCACATGCAGGAGACTTAAGACGATATCTGATGTGTTAAAAAGTCAAAATATCGGCCAACCAACATTAGGCATGGGTAATATTGAAATTTGGTGTCCCGGTGATCATGGCCAAAATAAATGCAATAAACGATTATACCATGATAATTAACAAAGTTTCTGACAGTTTAAACATGTTGGATGTGAATAATTACTGTAGAATTTTAATATCATGAATAGGTTCCTTATTTAAACAACTGTTATAAAATTGTACCTTTCTATAAGTGAAAACAACAACGATCTAGAAGAGAACGACGTGAATAAGTGGCTTTATTCTGTTGTTTGTTGTCCCATCCCTAACCAATGTATCAGTCTATTTATGTATCTCTTTGTTTGTTTATTTCATTCATAATGTAAAAAAAGGACATTAACAGTGTCCTAACATTAAATATACAAGAAATTAATGAAAAGGAGCAGAAAGAAGAGTGTAATCCTATGTTCTCTGCCTCCTTTTCCAGACAATACACTCGAAGACCTACGACATCACATACGATACCGAGGAATATATTTTCTATAACCGCGCATAACTTTCTAACCGTAAAAGACAGAAACTTACTTTTTCCCCTCTGAAAGTGCAGACATAGAGGTTTCCGTACATTTCTGCGGCTTTATCCTACGTCACACTCACGCTGTGTGATGACGTGAGCAAAACGAGTGTCCAATAGGAACTTTGTTTTCCCCAAACTCATGCGCTCCGTCCATTTTGATCGAGCCAAACTTTGCCAAAGAGTGAAGTGAGTCAAGATGGTCGACTCCTCTGACTGTGTGTGTTTATAACGAGTGAAAAAGCCGCTCTAAGTGCAGTTTTTTCTCAAATAAATGGCAAATTACACATCTTGGTGTGTGTAATTGCGCATCTCTTGCTATTTTCATTTGAAAGGTTTATTTCACTCAAAATAAACAAATAGAAATGTAATAAACGCCCTGGAAATGCAGGAAGTGCTGTGGCTCTGGTCCTGGACCTGACAGGAGCTGTTTCCAGGACTGGACCAGAAAAGTCATGGAGCAATTGGACTTTTTTTTGTTTTTAGGGCAATAAGGAGATTTTTAGTTTACTTACAGACTTGATATTCTGCATTTTTGTACCTAAGGCCCTATATTAAGCATTTTTTATGTCCTAAAAGTTGTTTCTACATGTTTGCTGTGTGTTTTGTATAAAAGAGTGTGAATTTTATTTTCTGTTTTTTTTCCATCTCTATTTCTGGTCCTGTAGCTTTTATTACAGCCTCATGACACAACTACAGCAGCAGATTGTGAAATAACAGATTGCACTGAACAATAGGATGTAGAACACTTCATTATAGGGTAAAAGGGGCAGTTTTAAAAGCAAAATTAAGAAAAAAAATCTAGGCGAGAAGAAATGTACTAAATTTGCCCTTAGGTCTTCGGGGGTTAACATGGATATTTACTTTAAAACATTTCAAACCAATACGTTACATTCCAATCAAATGCAAACAGGAATCTCCACTTTGATGCACAGTAACTTTCATGCATATACATATTGCACTGGATTTTATGTATTTAAATCTCGACTCAATTGAAAAAGTCCAACGAAATGAAACCATGCGCTGCAACTGAGACTGTTCTTGTGTTGTGCGTCCGTGATTCCTGGAAGGCCCATAGCGCGATATAATAGAAGCCAGTGGGAGGGCGGGCCATGATAATGCGGTAATTGCTGGACGGCTCTGCGCACGTTACTCTTGACATGGTGACTACGAACCGAAACACAACTTAAAAGCGCCGTCGGAAGAGCCGGGGCCCCTCTTCCAGCTCCCTCACCAGTCATTAGCTGTCCTCCGCCATCTCCGCACTGCCAAGACCACAAAGCACACACACACTCTGCTAATTTAAGTCCTGCGCTCCTCCTAGGTTCTTCCCACTCCGTTTCGCCGTAGTCTGGATCTGGTTGGGATTGCGCTGTTTTATCCCTTTCAAGTCCTCTTTTTATAGGCTGCCGCGGCGGAAGTGGGACTCTCGTTTGGCGCCTTTGATGTGCATGTTTTTGTGTTTGGCGAGTGGGCCTCCCTGAACTTTAATAGCCAGATCTGGGACCCCGAGGCTGGAGAAGATGACTATATTGTGTTTTAATAGCGGACAGGGGCCCCTTTGCGTTTATTGTCTTCTCTATTAGCTACCTGCTTTCATTTGACAGCGGTTTGCCTCGGCTCACAGGACTTGTTTGGGCAGAGTTTCGTCAGGTAGCGGCTTATTAGGCGAGAGAAATGCTCGAAGGACAAACAAAATCCGAAATTATTACGCTGGAAGAAATGCGAGCACATGTTTTAAGTTTTCATGTGTGGGTAAATAAAATGCATTTGTTTGTTAGGCCAACTGTTGTTTTTCCTCAGTTACGAGTGTGACGTCGGTGTGTTTTACGCCGACCAGTCACAGTAACACATTTCAAAGCGCGATATACTCGTACAGAGAAATATCGCGACTTTATGCGACTAACACAAAGCAGGATAATCCCATGAAACCATTTTTAAATAAACAGTATCATTTATAAGGCCTGAGCTGCAACAAACCAATATTTAGCCATAGAAGTTATTTACTCTACTCTCTACAGCTCAAATCTCACCATAGAAGGTCAAAATGGCTGTTGTTCTAGCTTTCATATATTAAAGTTGATACAGAAGCTAAAATTTTCTGTCCAGTTGCAATTTCCTCAGTTAAAAAGGTTCAAATTTCATAATAATTCACCACATTTCTGTAGCACCTCTGAGATCCATGGAACCAAATCATTTTTTTCAGAAATCATGAGTTATTCTGCATGTTTTTGTATTTAAAGTGTTAAAATATCATGTGGTGCGACTAATAACAGCAGTGATTCTATGACTGGAGTTTTAATAACAGACTAAGTAGACTTGGGTGAATGGGTTTTTAGGCATTTTTCTTCATTTGATGCATTTTCCAGGGCAGTAGTTTGTTCATTAAACACAAGCAGGCGACTGTCATATTGGAGCAAAAGAAAATATCAATATGCATTAAAAATCTAAAGAAACGCAACAGTTTGTTTCTATAAACTTCATATTACTCAGAACTTAGATTAATATCCCAACCATGTTTTAGAAAATAAAACTATTTTAAGGTTATTCTCAGTCGCACCACATGACATTTTACAATAAAAATGCTTAATATAAATGTTAAACACAGATTTATGCACCCGACACTGTAAATATTTGAAAAAGTTCAACAGAAACAAATATTTCTTATATTTTAAAATTTGCCTGTTGAAAATCCTTATACGTCATTGACCCATAAACATCACTGGTTTAGCGATCAGATCTACGCTGCAATTCCAGCTCCCACGAATGAATCCGATTGTTGTTGTGTCCTTGGGCAAGACACTTAACCCCCCCCCCCCGAGTGTCTGCGTACACCGGTGCATGAGTGTGTGTGGGAATACATTTTTCTTTGATGTGAAGCGCTTTGAGCCTTGAAGGTGGAAAAACGTGATGTAAAAATATGACCATTTATCATTATCGTGACAGTTTTACATATTAAAACCCTATTCCCATGGTCGTAGTGATTATAGTTATATCAACAGGAGCTGCTCGAAACTAACACTTGTTTAATAGTGTCTAAAGAGCCCTATTGTCTGCTGTGTGTTACTTACACTGGGATATTGTTGCGTTTAATTGCCCTGGTGCTGCTTATAGAGCCTGTGTTGTGTGAATGAGTCTCTCTCCTCCAGGCAGCTGCACACAGTTGTCTGTGTTGTGGCTGACGCACTCTTAATCACACAGGCTCAGAGGAGGCTCAGCTGTCTCCTCCTCGCTCGCTCACTCATGTGCTCAGACTCTGCTCCAGTTGGCACCGCTGCTCTGCGTGTGGAGCTGTGCAGACACAAGAGCTCCAAGCACCTGGCGCCCTCAGACTGCAGATCTGTACTGACCTGTGCTCACTGGGCAGGAGCTTTGACTTTATGAACCCCTGTGGCTATTAGCGAACTTTCCCAGGGACACTAATTAATGCAGATAACGGCGTGTACTGTTGCTGTCTCAGTGGGAAAAACAGCTCTATTTTAGTTTTAACTGTTTGTAGTGGTTCGTATTTATTTATTCCCCATTGCAGTGAGTTTGAAAGTGCTTTCCAGAGGCCAGATTGGACTTTTGCTGCTAACAGTAATTAACACGCTAACAGCCGCCAGTGCACTTACTGATCAAAATGCTTTATAAGTAGATTCTCACAGCACACGGTCGCATTTTGACCCTATAGCCCATTTAATAAACCGATATTATGATAAGTTCAGTCTCACACAAAATCTGCTTGTTGTTTTATGTGGCTGGGTGTTATTTTCATGTCCATATTGTTTTGTATTCCTTTTTTTTTTTATTAATACATTATATAATATATGTGTTAACCTGCGAAGACCTAAGGACAATTTTAGTACATTTCTCCTCGCCTGGATTTTTTTTCTTAATTTTGCTTTTAAAACTGCCCCTTTTACCCCATAATGAAGTGTTCTACCTCCTTTTGTTCAGTCCAACCTGTTATTTCACAATCTGCTGCTGTAGTTGTGTCATGAGGCTGTGATAAAAGCTACAGGACCAGAAATAGAGATTAAATTTTTTTTATACAAAACACACAGCAAACAACTATAAACAACTTTTTGGACATAAAAAATGCTTAATATAGGGCCTTAGCTACAAAAATGCAAAATATCAAGTCTGTAAGTAAACTAAAAATCTCCTTATTGCTCTAAAAACAAAACAAAAGTGCAATTGCTCCATTACTTTTCTGGTCCAGTCCTGGAAACAGCTCCTGTCAGGTCCAGGGCCAGAGCCACAGCACTTCTGCATTTCCATGGTGGAAATTACATTTGTGTTTGTTCATTTTGAGGGAAATAAACCTTTAAATAAAAATAGCAAGGGATGCGCAATTACGCACACCAAGATGTGTAATTTGCCATTTATTTGAGAAAAAAAAAACTGCACTTAGAGCGACTTTTTCACTCGTTATAAACACACACAGTCGAGAGGAGTCGACCATCTTGACTCACTTCACTCTTTGGCAAAGTTTGGCTCGATCAAAATGGACGGAGCGCATGAGTTTGGGGAAAACAAAGTTCCTATTGGACACTCGTTTTGCGCATGTCATCACACAGCGTGAGTGTGACGTAGGATAAAGCCGCAGAAATGTACGGAAACCTCTATGTCTGCACTTTCAGAGGGAAAAGAGTAAGTTTCTATCTTTTACTGTTAGAAAGTTATGCACGGTTATATAAAACATATTCCTCGGAATTGTATACGATGTCGTAGGTCTTAGAGTATGATAAGTTAACTTTCACACAAAATCTGCTTGTTGTTTTATGTGTCTGGGTGTTATTTTCATGTCCATATTGTTTTATATTCCTTATTCTTTTATTAATACATTATGTAATATAGCTTACTACCACCGGATCTGGAGTGAATGAACAATGCTCTGTTAATAATGCTCTGTAAAGTGTCTTTGAGGACATGTGTCTGTGAAAAAGCGCTGTAGCTCTTGTTGTAAGGCGACCTTGAGTGTCCAGATAGGCGCAAAATAAATAAAATACCTTATTATGGGTTTTATATAGCGCTTTTCACTGTAACACAAAGAAGCTTCACAGTAAAGTAACACCAAAACAAGGACAGGACAGACAAAACAGTAATGAGCAGCAGTCCTGTGTGGGGACTGCAGGCTCTGAGGAAAAGGTGAGTCTGAGGTGTGTTTTGAGTCGTTTTTTGAAGGTGTTTAGTATGTAAATTGTGTATATGTTGCAGTGTTTTGTGTGATGACAGCGACAAGCGCAAAACAAGCTCCTGTACACTTGAGTAGAGCCACATTAATGATGTTTCTGAAGCCCACACGCTCCAGTGGTGCTGGTTACAGAGGGACGGAGGGGACATTAGCTGCTCTGTTTCCTCAGCTGTGACGGGGACCGGTAAAGTCTTGACTCCATGTTTCACCCATGTTCTTGGAGCGCTGATTTGTCAACAGCACCAAACTGGTAACTAAAGTCAGAATTTTGTGAGATCTATTTCAGTTAGTATATGGTTAAATAAATACAGTATTAATTGACATTTTGCCTGTGAAAAATCTGAATGTCAAACTGTATTTTTGGACTATAAGTCGCACTTTTTTCAGGGTTTGGGCGACTTATACTCAGGTGCGACTTATATATTCAATTTTTCACACCGACAGCCCATAGACCAAATATATGAATTGTATATATGAATTAATAATGACTTTAATAATAAACACTTTGTTATCCGTTATTCCATTTTGTTTTTAGAGACAAATAATTAAGAAAAGGGTTGTTTTTTTGTTTTTGTGATAAAAATTTTATTCAAGTGTTATTTGTGATTATACAGGTTGCAGTAAACATAACATTTTTCTTCTTTTTAAACCCACACTTTCCACCCTAAAATTCCCTCATGGGCAAATACAATACAAATATATACACACAAATACATATGCTGAATACATACACACATATACAATATACATATACAGAATACACATACATATACAATATACATACATATACAATATACATGTATATAATAGAATATACACATACATCTGCACATGTATACATGCACAAACATGTATATATATGTATATATATATGAAAAAATACATAAAAAATACATAAAATAAAGATTAAAAAAGACGAAAGGGTTGTTTTTTGTATATATTGAAAAATGAATCAATGAATGATACACGGATTCTTCTTTATTGGGTTGTTTTTATTACTATAACTTCTATAACTCGCCTTTCAAGATGAAATGTCTGTTCTTGGTCTCTGATTGTACAAAATAAATTTCCCCCAAAAAGTGTGGCTTATAGTCCAGTGCGACTTATACATGTTTTTTTCTTCTTCATTATGCATTTTTTGGCTGGTGCGACTTATAGTCTGAAAAATACGTACCGAAAAGTACTTTGTAAATGTTATAAAGGGTCTCTCTCCTGCTTATCCCTGTGTAGATATTATTGCTTTGCCGGGAATGTCACACATCACATTAGATCTAGATCATCTCTGTGGAGACAAGCAGGCGACATTACCAGATCAAGTTACAGGTCATATCTGTGAAGAGGCGACCCCGCTGACACTACAGATGCATGTTTGTCAGTGTATTTTTTGAGCAATAAATAAATAACACTTGAATAAATGCAATATTCTTTTAATCTAATACAGGGGAAACATTCCAGGCAAAGCAATAACACCCATGAGATAAGCAAGTACCGGATTCTCGGCCAGAAAAGTTACAAATTGCAGCTTTAAAGTGGAGCCTGTGACTTCTTTGGTCTAAGTAATAAGTGGTTTTCAATGGAAGTCGACCAAAAAGTAGGTCAGACATGTATCACATTAACCCGAATTATTGTTTTAATGATGCACATACTGAAGTGCACTGCTATTGCCTTTGTACGCATTCATGTGGGTTTAATCTTTCTTTTTGTTCATTCCATTTTTGTGATTCGCCCGTCTCCCTCACGTCCACAGCACTGCTCCGATGCGGCTCTACATCTGCTTACATTTTAAAGATTCCTCTGTGCCTTATGTCCTTTCTCCTGCAGCTTCCCTCAGGGGTTCAACAAAAGGAATTTTTACTGTTATGGGAACACTTTCCTCAATAAACAATAACTGCAGGTGGCTGGACCAGTTATGTGTCTATACTGAAAAAGAGAGGAATCTTTAATGGACAATTATCTGTTTACACAAAGCCTCGTTTTATTGTTTTTTGGGAAAATAAGTCCAGTGAAGAGTAGAAGCTGAAACAACACTTAGACACATGGTTATTAGAGGAGGTTATTGGTTCATTCAGGCTGTACTGTTTGGAAAAATACACAAGAGCTTTACTAAATTTCCTGTATCTTTGACAGACATGTGTTTGTGTTTTTAAATGTGAAACTGTAATTTAAGTGGCGCTCATTCCAAACTATGTACTTACTTGTGAAGAGGGGAGGGTGAAATGGACAAAAATGTATATCACAGTATGTTTTTTTCTTCATTAGGGGTGGTCCGATATGGATTTTTTGAACCGATTCGATATTTGCTACTTGCAGTCTCGATATTAAAGGTCTTTTATTGCACAAAATAGATTCTTTTGAGCTTTAACCCCAGAAGAACCAAGGGCAATTTTAGTACATTTCTCCTCACCTGGGGTTTTTTCTCAATTTTGCTTTTAAAACTGCCCCTTTTACCCTATAATGAAGTGTTCTACCTCCTTTTGTTCAGTACAACCTGTTATTTCACAATCTGCTGCTGTAGTTGTGTTATGTGGCTGTAATAAAAGTTACATAAAATTCACACTCTTTTATCCAAAATACACAGCAAACACGTATAAACAACTTTTTGGACATAAAAAGTCCTTAATTTAGGGCCTTAGCTACAAAAATGCTAAATATCAAGTCTGTAAGTAAACTAAAAATCTCCTTATTGCCCTAAAAACAAACAAAAAAGTGCAATCGCTCCATTATTTTTCTGGTCCAGTCCTGGAAACAGCTCCTGTCAGGTCCAGGGCCAGAGCCACAGCACTTCTGCATTTCCCTGGTGTTTATTACATTTGGATTTGTTCATTTTAAGTGAAATAAACCTTCAAATAAAAATAGCAAGAGATGCGCAATTATGCACACACGAAGATGTGTAATTTGCCATTTATTTGAGGAAAAACTGCACTTAGAGCGGCTTTTTCAATTGTTATAAACACACACGCTTGAGAGGAGTCGACCATCTTGACTCACTTCACTCTTTGGCAAAGTTTGGGTCGATCAAAATAGACGGAGTGCATGAGTTTGGGGAAAACAAAGTTCCTATTGGACACTCGTTTTGCTCACGTCATCACACAGCGTGAGTGTGACGTAGGATAAAGCCGCAGAAATGTACGGAAACCTCTATGTCTGCACTTTCAGTTTCTATCTTTTATGGTTAGAAAGTTATGCGCGGTTATATAAAACATATTCCTCTGAATTGTACATGATGTCGTAGGTCTTCGAGTGTTAAGCCATGTTATAATGTTGTTACCTCCTCAAAAACATAGCTGAAGTTGTCTTTTTTCATTCATGTGTTTTTGTTAATCCTTTATTATTAGTCTGTCTACATCTACATAGCTTAAAATGCTCTGTTCCTCATATAGCAATAGTCTTCAGTTTAACAGCTACCTTTTTACCTTTTGTTCAGTAGAAAGTGGCAATTCCAAGCCTGACATTATCCAAACGAGTCTAGTGAAGGTGTATGGAGTTTAAAAACACAAGATGGAACAGAGCATTTTCCGTTTGAGAGAAGAACTCGGCCTCATTATGCAGCGTTTGTGTGTTAAACATGTGGGAATGAAACAAAACACAACTCCGGGCATGTTTTTGATGAGGAAACGACATTATAACAGATTCGAAAATGGTGTAATATGGGGTCTTTAAGTTGTAGTAAAGACTTTTGTTTGGGAGATAACGCGAGATGTTTATTTTTGTGGTAATTTGTTATGCTTTCAATTATAGCTGACACTTGATATTCTAATTTTCTAATTTCCCCAAACTATTGTGATGTTATCCACTTTTTGACACAGATATTCTTTGCATTTCCACAGCAGTCAAACCTATGGCAGCAGCTCCCAGAGACTTGCTTTGCTGCATGTTAAAATTTGCTCATGTTTATTTCAATAGTGCACACAAAAAAAAAAAAAACTACGAAGAACGCGATAAAATACATCTGGGTGTCTTTTTTTGGCCTGAATTAATCTCATGTGTTCCTCCAAAAGTTTAAAAGCAGAATACGAATTTAAAATATTCTTTGCACGTGCGACTTTACAACTTAAAGGACCCAACTTTGCTGTTTTCTGATCTATGTTATAATGTTTCGTCATCACAAACAGACCTGGAGTTTGGTTTTGTTTCATTCACACATGTTTAACACACAAACTCTGCACATTTAGACTAAATTCTGGGCTTTTTCAAATGGAAAACACACTGTTCCACTTTGTGATGTCATGTGGTAATACAGGAAGTGCTCCACGATCCACTGTTTCCAAAGGTAGCTGTAAACTTGAAAAAAAACTAGAGCATTTTGAGATGTAGACAGACTAAAAATGTAGTTTGTGAATGAAACAAAACACAACTCTGGGTATGTTTTTAATGAGATAACAACATTATAACATGACTTAAAGCTCACAAAAGTCAATTTTGTGCAATATAGGACCTTTAATATTGACATCAGAAAATAACGATTATTGGCCACAACAGCAAGAGAAATATTGTATATCGGATCGGCTCAAAAAAATCCATATTGGGCCGTCCTTAATCAAGAAAATGTACTTGAAATTATCTCTTTTCATGACGTTAAAAGGTGGAACAGAGCAGTTTTTATTGAGTTTTAGTAATGTCAAAACGTACAAGAACAATATAAACCAAAACAACAAAACAAAAGTCTGGAGGTACAAATTGTTAATCAAACGTGCATTTAAGAATGACGCTTACATTCATGATTACGTTATTTTACTGGTGTCATTTATAAATGTAATGCATTTTGAGCTTTGGAGTGTGAAGGAAACAAACTCCAGGTATATTTTTGATTAGGTAACAACATGATAACACGGTTTAACGCTCACAAGAGTCATTTTTTTGCGTAATGTAGGACCTTTATCCAGTAACATAACCGTTTTGCAGTCGTCAATGTAACCCACAACCTGATGATGCAGCCTGATAGTTAAAAGTCAGGGCCGTATAGTTAATGGATAACCACACACAGTACACCAGACGCATTTAGAGTCCTTTTGAGTCCAATGGAAACACCCATAAAAGCCTGTCACCCTAACCTGCGCCGTACAGTACAGCTGCAGTGAATATGTGCTTTGAAGCCAGAGCTAAAATTTCCTCCTCTCTGAATTTGAGGAAGTTTTGTGATTTATTATAGCTGTGGACGGAGTGTGCCCAAACAGTGCGGTACAGGGCACAGTGCTCCCCAGCTGGGTGGCAGCCTCCTCCGCATCTGCCGCAGCCATTTTCAGACACGCTCCCTCTTCATCTTGTGGCTTCCATGGGTTCTTTAGGAAAACTCCCTTAAAGGTTTCATCCGTACATAGATAGATGAACATTTTCCAGGCCTTGAGACTTGTATTAGAGCATACGAGTGTATTCTGGTGTTGAACTGAACGTACTCTGGCTTGGTGAAATACTTTTTAACAACTTTGTGTTGTATATGAGCAAAACAGGTCAGGTTGTGTGGACTTTAAAGGTCCTAAAATTCGCAAAATTGACTCATGTGAACTTTTATCTATGCTATTATGTTGTTTCCTTCTCAAAAATATACCTGGACTTGTGTTTTATTTTATCTAAAGTGTTGTTTTATCTATTCTGCGTAACATCTCCAAAGCTCAAAATGCTCTGTTCCACCTTGTGATGTACAGTAAATATTGGCAATTCCAGGGCTGAAATTATCCAAATGATTCAAACAAAGGTGTGTGGAGTTTAAAAACACAGTGGAGCACTTTCTGTATTGCAACTAGAGTTGGGCGGTATCCAAATTTTGATACCGTTAAACCGTCTCCACATTTTCCCGGGGTATACGGTATTACCGTTGCTAAGGCTAAAAAAAAAAAAACACTTCGTAGCACTAAGGTGGAGTCCGCTGGCCAAATGGCAGCTTGCACTTATACCGTTTAGAAACAGAAAAGCATTACATAGGCCTAATGATACTGAAAACATAACAAAACATGTAAAAAATTAGTAACTTTTATTAACAAATGTTTAAAAAGTGCAAATACAGCAGTCAACCGACAGAACGAAATAACAAATTGTCTATGGGCTAAAGCCCACTTCCAGTACAGTAATCTATAGGCTACATCAATTAAATTAAAACACAGCCCTATATAATCCAGCACTCACAGGCTTATCAAATAACAAAAATTACATTAAATAACAAAGGCAGTAACAAACCAACAAGAATCAAATAAATAAAATACTTGATCTTATCAAATAAGAAAATCTGAACAATAAACAGGCTAACAAGACATAACCGAAAATGTGCATATGAGAACGCAGCGGAAATGCTCGTTTGTATATTTTTAAAATATATTAACATGAATCAAATAAATTAAAAGTACAACTATACAACATTTCGAACCGTTTTTGTACGTCAGAAAAAGCCACTCATTGAAAATAAAATGATTAAGCTATTGAATGTTTTTTGCCAGAAAAACCAGCATGTTCACTTTTTCCGCCTTGAGTAGGGCACGTTGTGGGTTGACAACTTTGCCCGCGGTGCCGAAGACCCGTTCCGATGGAGAGCCGACCGGATCTGCCTGGCTCTCCCTTGTAATTTGGCCGAAATCCGAAATGCTGCCAAATTGCAAACGTTGTGTTTTTCTTTGGGACCAACTCAGCGGCCTGTCATGTTGTCTTGTCCTTCTTCTCCTCCCTTCGAGCGGTAATGTCACGTGACTACGCAACATCCAGGAACTTCATCAACAATTAAGAGCAACATTACACTATAACATAGTAATATTCGTTTTAAACTGTCATACTATTAAATTAACAAACACAACCACACATACATAAGTGTTGTCTTTATTTAGGCATTAAATCAATTATAGTTAATATTATATTACGGCAAGATTTTTTTTAATGACGGTAATGAATCTGATACCGTGGCTATTTTTAAATACCGCGGGATACTTTATTACCGTATTACCGCCCAACCCTAATTGCAACGTGACATCACAAGGTGGAACAGAGTGTTTTGAGAGCAGAACTCGACTTAGGGTTTGTTCGTTAAAGTTGTGAATGAAACAAAACACAACTCCAGGTATGTTTATGACAAATAAACATCATCATAACATAGATGAGAAAATAGCGTAAAATGGGCCCTTTAAAAACACACAGAAGCACTTCCTGTAGTCGGCACAATACTGCAAATGAACTGGAAATGAAATGGATGTTGTCAGAACGGCGCCTCAGAGTCATTTATACAGAGCCAAATATGATCGTGCAATCAGAAAAAAATAAAATAAAATTCTCTCACTTCAGAGTTTAATCCTTTGCTCATTGATTCTGCAGAAATCCACTGTCGCCATATTTGTTTTGATACAAACCAATGCCTTTCCCTGATTGGATAAACTACCTGTCAATCATGCCCATCGAACCCAGGCAAAATTGTGATGTGTTGTAATTATTATCAAACTACACGCATGTTCTGAAATATAATTCTTGGATTAATTTAGCACTTTCATTAAAATTTGAATAATGAACTGAATCCAGATTTGAAAATTGTAAATCTTACTGTAATCGCGATCAAATCATTCTAGTTTCTTGCGCTTTACTGATGTAACTTCGGGTGAATTGAGTGTAGTCGTGAGTCTGAGCCTTTGTTGCTTTATATTTTAAGTTCAATAAAAAGTTAAAAAAAAACAAAAAACAATAAAAGATCCGGTTTCAACCCCAATCCGTACTTGTTGAACTTTGTTGGGAAAGTAAACATTCCCTGCAAATATTTAAATACGGCAGAGCGAAAGGACACAAATCCAAGTCTGTTGACAAAACAACCCGGTAAAAGTGCGTGTCTACTGTAAAATTGGGGATTTTGTGAATGGTTAAAGTGCAGAGACAGAAACAGGACGCGTGAAGTGAGCCACAGGAAGTCTAGACCATGATCACAGACAACATGCTACATACCGAGAGGCTGGGACGGGCACGACGGGCTCATGTCATTCTTAACCTTTTACCGCTGAATGAAATAGGACTGAAATGTTGTATAATGGACAGCAGGCAATCCAATGCTAAGGTATGAATGAGATGCCGTGTGTGTGAGTGTGTTTGTGTCAGACTGGTGCTATGAAATACTGCTCTCATTGTTTAGCTTAAATGATGTATTATTTACTCCTGTAAATTAGGGACTGCGGACGGAAACTAGCTATAATCTGGTGCAGAACATCTCTGTTTTTTTAAACTTAATGCATCTGTACATTGTCCCTTCAAATAAAGACTAAATTAAACTATGTCACACACACGTACACACACACATATACACACACGCACACACACTCTTACATATACACACATATATACGTACATGCATAGGCACATACATATGGAGATACTTATACACAAACACATATACAGATACATATACTGATACTCATACACAGGTACATGCAAATACTTATACACACACATATACAGATACGTATACACACACACACATATACTTATACACAAACACATATACAGATACATATACTGATACTCATACACAGGTACACACAAATACTTATACACACACATATACAGATACGTATACACACACATATACAGATAAGTACACACACACATATACTTATACACATACTATACTCACACACAGGTACACAAACAGATACTTACAGACACAGATAATTATACACACACACAGATACTTATACTCACACACACATACACAAACTATACACAGATACTTAGGCACATACACACATATACAGACACACACACACACAGATACTTATACACACACCACACACACACACACACACACACAGATACTTATACACACACCACACACACACACACACACACACAGATACTTATACACATACACACATATACACACACACACACACACACAGATACTTATACACATACACACACACACACTCTCACACACACACAGAGATACTTATACACATACACACAGACACAGATAATTATACACATACACACACACACACACACACAGATACTTATACACATACACACACTCACACACACACAGATACTTAGGCACATACACACATATACAGACACACACACACACACACACAGATACTTATACACACACACACACACACAGATACTTATACACATACACGCACAGATACTTATACACATGCACACACACAGATACTTATACACATACACACATATACACACACACACAGATACTTATACACATACACACACAGATACTTATACACACACACACAGATACTTATACACACACACACACAGATACTTATACACATACACACATATACACACACACACACACACACAGATACTTATACACATACACACACACACACTCTCACACACACACACAGAGATACTTATACACATACACACACACACACTCACACACACAGATACTTATACACATACACACACACACACTCACACACACATACTATACACAGACACACATACTTAGGCACATACACACATATACAGACACACACACACACACACACAGATACTTATACACACACACACACACACACACACATACACACAAACTATACACAGACACACAGATACTTAGGCACATATACACACACACACACATACTATACGCAAACACACAGGTACTTTTACAGGCACATACACACACACACGCACATGGAGAAAGCAGCCGCCCTCAGAAGACGTCTCTCCATCCTTTGAATAGCCATAATAACTAGTGCTCCGACCAGAACCACTGACTCCTTTAGCAGCGGCCCTCGGTTTCCCTTTCCGAAAACACTTAGGGAAAAAGTCCGACCATTAACCTCATATTGGCCTTTATTTGACTGTTAGACCTAGAAAAACTCACTTAAATACCCCAGGTTATTTAAAGGACGCAGAAGTAGAAAGAAATCCGCACTGCAGTTCTTCGAAACTTCCAAATTTTTATTTCAGACATGAGCGTGTCTGACGAAGGGCTCGACCTGAAACTTCACATTGTGGTGTCACTGAAATGAAAATTCGGGAGCTTCGAAGAACTGCAGTGCGGATTTCTTCCTACTTTTGCTTCCTTTAAGCAACCTGGGGTATTTAAGTGAGTTTTTCTGGCTCTAACAGTCAAATAAAGGTCAATATGAGGTTAATGGTTGGACTTTTTTCCCAAGTGTTTTCTCTTTTTGGACAATTTTTGTCTTTTGGACCCAGCACACAGTCACTATTTTTGCTGGATGTGCATGTCTTTATCTACCAAGGTTGGTTACACTATGTTTTATCTATTTTATAATGTTGTTCATCAAAAAGATACCTGGAGTTTTGTTTCGTTTCATTCACAATTGCTGTATATAATAATAAAGGATGACTCAAACGTGTGAATGAAACAAAACACAACTCTAGTTAGTTTTTCGATGAAGTAACAATATTCTAACATGACTTAAAGCTCCAAAGAGTCCATTTTGTGTCGTATAAGCCCTTTTAACTACCAAAACCACCCATATTTCTTCATCTCCTAGGCACATTTTGGGCTCCACAGTGTATAGCGAGCAGCTTGAAATCAAGTCGGTACAATTATCAAATCACAAAGACGGCAGAATGACCAAAATATGCTGTCCTTTTATAGAAAAATGTGTTGTATCTGTAGTTTAAACCTTAGTTCTGAAATTCATAAGGACCTATACCTGTTTTTTTTCATGTATTTGAGTAAAATGTGTCTTGTCCCGGTACAGATATGTTGTATAAGCAGTACTTTAAAATAAATCAGTTTGTCGGCATTTTCTAGAAAGCATTTTATTGTCCGATAATCAGGACATCCACGTTAGCATGCTAGTTGTTGTCAGCTTTACTTGGTCTCTTGAAAATTGCTCGTAAACTCATTGCGGTTTTTAATTCGTACGCTTGGAATGCATAAGGCCGGTGAGGAAAAACTTTGGACCACTGCAAACAGTTTTTTTTTTTTTTTTTTTTTACACTTCTAAGATTGTACAGAACCTTAATGCTAATGGAATATCTTTCCATCTGCACTCTCTCTGAACAGAAAACTACTTTTAGCATGATTTGCAATTCAAATGGCGAGTTAATTTATTTTCCAAAATTGTGCAGCTCTTGTAAACACTTGATCCGTCTCTTGCCACTTGCTAAAATCAGCTTGCAGACTCCGGATAGCCTGATTCTTTAATTACTTTGGGAAACACACTGAACACAAAACATAACATTGACAAACATTAAGAGTCCTGGTTTAAACGGCCTTTTAAGTGGCTTTGCTTACTGCGTGTATTATATTTTCTGCCAGCTCAGTGTTTATCTGGGGGTTTTCGTGTCCAGACACTTGCCCTGGGTTTGCAAATGGAGCACTGAAAGAATGTACCTGGTGCATAAAGGGGACCATTGAGCCCGAGACCTGTGCAGCTATCAAAGCACAAACCTACCCAACAGCAGGCAGCGATTAGCAGGGCGTAGCTCCCACCACATCTTTGGCTTCCTTGCATATTAACACACAAACACACACACTCAGATCTCAGGTGGACACACACACACACACTCCCAGTCTCTCCTTTAAGACTAAATACGGGCTCTAGGGGGAAAGCACAGGCCCTACGCAGTTCAGCTGTCATTTTTCTGTTTGCGTAGAGTCTAACTGCAAATACCAGACATGCTAAGTTCGGTTAAAAACACAGGGCTGGAGAAGAGTTACCTCGTAAGCAGGTTTAGAGTTTACATGAAAAATGGAAGTAATTGAGGTATTCTGAGTCAGTCATTACGGTACTTCACATGTCGGTGACTCACTATCATAAAAAGGCAAGTCAGTTTCCTAAAGCAGATTACACAAAGCTTATATTGAGGCCGGTGAGTTTGTTCTATGCGCATGTCGCGTTGGAGATACTGCGTATACATGCGAAACCGGGATACTCAAAACAAAAAAAAAGCCACAGTTGAACACAGTGCTGTCCTTTCTCCTTGAACTCTGCTAAATCCAATGCTGTGCAGGGCTGTTCCAGTAGGGGGCGTGTCAAGGGGTGCTACATGGTCTGTGGTTCAGTGTCGCAGTCACACAAAATGTCCCAGTCCTGTAAGTAATCCCATTTTGCCAGGGTGACTTTGGCACGTCCAACACCAGATCTTAGTCCGTTTAAGCATTTCCACACTGCAGAATTTGTATTTGCTCCAGGAGGAAGTGCCTCACTCGCCTTTAGCTCCACTGTTGTTCCTGATGAGAGATTCTTAAGTTTTTCTTCCCAGCGACTGACTCTTTCAGTACTTATGCTTGACGTACCGAGGAGCATGATGCTCTTTAGAAAACTTTTCCTGGATTTAAGGCGGCTTTTGGCTGGCACGTGTCCGAAGAGAGGATGATTATGATCTGTGGTACCGGGACACTGATGTGCAGGTAAACGCACTCTGAGGGATATAGTGATCTCCAAGGAGCCAGAGCCGAGACGTGGGACTGTGGGGCCACAGCTCCAGTGTTTGAGCTGTTTGTTGTACGTTACACACAGACACCTACATTCGGTTTGTTGATTAAAACGAACGTGATCGACCAAATTCTTAATTATCGACTATTGATCGACTAATCCTGCCCATCCCTAATATTAGTAGTAACGTCACAACCTTGGCCTAAACAGCAACTTCAAAATCAGAACATTTTTGAGATTCCTCACGATCCGACGGTGATCTGTAAGTCGTGTTTGTATTTCTACGGGAACTACGCTCACCTCCGCTGAGTAAACTCCACATTTTGCTCGTGACCTTGGATCCGAGGGCCCAACAAGAGACAAGAAGCTGAACAAATCGCGCCGGAGCTTAACAGAATCGGTGCTCAAAGTGATGTCATGTGTCCACAAGTCTCTCTCCACCCTACCTACACCACCACCTCCTTTTACCCATCATGCCTTGAGCCGCCAACTGATTCCCCTGCTGCTTCAAAGGCATGGAAAAAGCGCTTTATCACTGAACATGGCTCCCCCCGTCTGCGTCTGTCTGCAGCGGGTGATAGACAGTGTCACGGCGGCACAAGTCACAGGCCACAGACTTTTCTAATTACAGCGTGACCTGTTTGGACGGACACATTCCTCTTCTCCGAATCTGTGTTTTTGGTTTTGTACCAGTAACATTTTGGGGGGGGGGGTTTGTTTTGTTTTTATTGTACTTTACCAGTCTGCGTACATACAAAATTGCATTCAAGGTGATTCTCCTTGGGGAAAAAAAACATGAAGAAGTGTCAAACATTACAGAAAAATAAAAAAACAGAACACAAAATGGCTAAAAATACTCGTCTTTTCATGTTTTTCCTACATTTTCAAAGCTTTTCTATTGTTGCTTGAGACAATTTTCAGTGACTTGAAATATTCAACAAAAAAATTCAATAAAGCAAAGGCAAGTTTAGTTTCTTTCCACTTACATCAATGTATGAAATATTTCCCAAGTACAATTAGAAAACGTCTCATAATATATTAAATAAACAATCAATTAATATTCAAATTAATTAAAATAAAGTATACACCATTATTTTTATATGTAGAATACTTCTGTTTGTGGTGTTTTAATATTTACTATGCTTAAAAAATAGCGTTAGAGTTAGCATTGTGTCAAAAATCTCCTTTTTTTTAACATGTTGATACTGACTTTCATCCTCTTTTCTCTGTCCAAGGTTTTATCTTTAAAAGGCTATTTTCTGATCCATGTTATAATGTTTGTTCCTCATTAAAAACATACCTGCAGTTGCGTTTTGTTTCCTTCACATGTTTAACACACATATTTAGGTTCCTCTGTTCCACCTTGTGATGTCATGTGGTGATACAGGAAGTGCTCCACTGTGTTCTTAAACCCCACACACCTTCACCAGAATCGTTTGGATGATTTTAGCCCTGGAATTGCCGATATATCTACTGAATTAAGAGTAAAAGTTAACCGTTTACATTAAAACTACCACTTAATGACGGAGCATTTTGACCTTCGGAGATGCAGACGGAGTAAAAGAAAACGCAAATATGTGTGAATGAAACAAAACACAACTCCAGGTGATAACACTGAAACACCCAATCCAATGCAATCCACTTTATTTCATGAACAGTTTCCAAAGTGTTGCACAAATACATTGTAAGAACACAATAAATGATAAAATAAATGCTCAGATTTAATGATACTAATCTGAAAACAATAAAACCAGTAAAATAAAATAGAGCAAAAAACATAGAATGGCAATAAATAAATAAAAGCAATAAAATGTATAGAAAAATAAATAAAAGACAGAGGGGACCACACAACTCGCACGGTGTTAAAAGCCAAAGAATAAAAATGAGTCGATAAAAAAGACGAGACTTAAAACGCTCCACTGAAACATGGCTAAAAATCCACAGGAGTCAATTTTGCGTAATGTAAAACCTTTAAATGTTCAATAATTTTAGCCAAAACCACACAGATACACAACTGGACAGGAAGTAGTGACGCTAACGGTGTGGTTGCATGAAGCCTTTTTCCAATTCAGGCCCGGCTCTGTGGAATGCAAAGTACTGCTTGTTCTTAGCTAAGCGTGATCGTGCAGAAAGTTTTGTTTTTGTCTTTTGGGCCGTCTGTGGAGAGTGCATTCAGTGCAGGGCTTGAGGGACCGCCGCTTAGCCTTTTTTGAACCAGTTTTGTTCCGAGTCCTCTTTTTGTTATTGTGCCTGGAGATGAGTCTCTTGTACCGCGGTCTGAGCAGTTGGAGACGAGCTGAACTAATGACCCCCGTTCCTTTGTGCGCCGCCTCAAAAGGACAAGGGTGAACGCTTTTCCGAAATAGGAGCAATTTGTATAGCGGAGCTCCCCTCTTCATATTTACATCCTTTTCCTTTAAAACGCTGGCTTTCGGCAGTTATTATTTATCTTGGCTTGCTTAAATGCGACAAAAGTTAAGACTCAGTGCTACCACGCCCCGCCCTGCATACCGGCTTTTATTAGAGCTTAATCACACTCATAATAGAAATTAGGGCAGTCAAAAATAGAAGAAATCGGACACTAATCACTACTACAACAGGTATTGAAACTAGATACTTATTTGAGCAAGTATGGATACGGAAAAAATCACATAAACAAGCATATTTCCTCATTTGACATTTCCTGTAGGATTAGTATAAGATCACATGGTCACATAAAGAAACTATTGAAATCTGTATCAAGTATTATCGGCCGATATGGGCACTTAGAAACATATCGGCCTAAAACTTGCTGATATGGGCGGATATTCCATGTGGACATGTTATACCTTTTTATAAAGCTTAGACTCTATATTCTGCCCATTTAATCCAATTTACAGGCAGATAAATGTGCTAATATGTGACGCCGCATCAGTATTTATCTGAGGAGTCATTTGTCTGTGTCCATCCCGCCCCTGAACGCATCACCATGTGCACTTGTTTACACCCATAGCCCCAGATCCATGTGAACAACACTGAGATTATATTCTTTTTATGGACAATCAGTTTGAGTCTGGATTAAAAGGACATTTATTAGTGAAGACTTGCGCTGAGTGTTGTAAATGTGTCGGTTTTGAAGCTCGTTTTGGTTC
The DNA here is from genome assembly GCA_030686955.1 of Odontamblyopus rebecca. Lineage (NCBI taxonomy): Eukaryota > Metazoa > Chordata > Actinopteri > Gobiiformes > Gobiidae > Odontamblyopus > Odontamblyopus rebecca. Next base: position 6,807,862 of record CM060665.1, read on the forward strand.
TTTCTCATTGGTTAGCGATTAGCTGCTGTAGCTCCCACACATAAACAGGCTGTTTTCTCTTCTATTAGCGACTGTAAAGTGACTATAGTGGCCGTATATATGTTACTGGACACGCACTGATATGTAAATGAGCTGTGAATAGTAGTGTGAATTATCGGCATTTAGCAGATCATTAATTACCGCGGCGCACACGCATTTACTGCTAAAGGCTAATAGCGATAGTACAGTTACAGTACTTTCTTTACTGGCTAGAATATGACACAAAAATGCCATTAGGCCCACATACTGTCTTTAAATATGACGTAAAGAGGCGGAATAACAATAAATGTCGCCTAAATAAACCCAATTAAAAACCCAATAGAGCCAAACCGAAGATTTACAGTGAATTTTTACGTCATAAATATATCCCAGTTTATCGATATTATATTGGGCGCAGCAAAATCCATATCAGTCGGGCCCTCATATCAAGTATTAAGCCTATTCTTTAGTATCAAAATTGAGTAAGACACTTTTCCTGTATTCTGTTGACAAGCAGTGGAAACCAACCCTGGATTCAATACTTAATTTAGAGATTTTATACTGCCAAAGACTCGTTTTGATAAATCCACTGTCAGCGCTAATGAGCTTTGTACCGGCATTAACTAATTTTAGGCAGACTAGTTCAGTCACGTTCCCAAACTTTGCACAAAGATGGTGGGGAGCTATAGAATTCCAGTGTTTAGCCATGTTTGCTTATGGGATTAGCGGGCCGGCTCTGATTGGACGGACGGCCCCGGTGCGGTTACCATCCCTGAACAGGCCGTGGTCCAGGCGTTAGCGCATGTTCTCATGACCTCACCTGGCCCCCGCAAGAAGCTCTGCCTAATGATCTGTGCTAATGGCCGTCCGGAGCTGTTGTCGGACCGCGTCTCCATGGCAACCGGGGACTCGGCCGTCCGGCTATCTGTTGGGACACGGAGTAATCATTAACCCAGTTCAGAAATCGGGTTAAAGTCAAAGATAAGTGGACAAAATTGAAGTGACGCGCGCGGTTGTGGTGCATGGGGACAGTGAGAGGTTTGCAGATGTTTGAGATTTGGTGGCATCTTTTTGTATAGTTTAATTCGAGTACATTTTTTGGTAAGGAGTTATGACCAGATTTTCAAAAAGTGCGTAATTAAGGAAAATTGTTCTGCACTCGGCCCTTTCATTACTAACATGTGAGTCAGTGTAGTCACTTTTTCTCTGCGTTTGTTCATTTTTAAGCAACTTTTCTGTATTTTACCTAAACAGATGTCAGTTTATGCCTCTCTTTACTGTTGGCAGGGATTACATTGGTCAAAAATAGGGACACTTGGGACTTTTCTTGTATAAAACTGGAACAAATCAGTGGTTTTGGATAAATCTGCTGGGACAGGGGACACAGGGCTCAAAACTGGGACTGTCCCGGTAAATAGGGACGTCTGGTCACCCTAGATTGGAAGGTGATTTGCCAAACAGAAAACCAACATATTATAGTTTGTCTTTGCAATGTCTTGGTCTTCTGTTCATTTTTGTTCAGGAAATGTACAGATTCTTTCATTGTGTATTTACAATTTGTGCTGATCCCAAGCCTGGATAAATGGATATTGCTGGACTACACAACAGATTTTTCATGGTGACATCCAAAAGTAAGCAACCCAACTGATAGTTTACAGTGATATCGTGCTGGGAGTGTTCTACATGCATCTCTACTGGCTGGAATGTACAGCAGTTACCATGGTGATGCAATACACGCATTAGAAAACACAGACAAGTTTTAAGATAGTCTGAAAAGTCAAGAAACACATTTTCAGGATCAATACTAGCGTTCATGATCCTGTTTATAGGTGATTTTCAACAACAAAGGTGAAAGTTGGTAGCTTTCTGGTCAGATTGTTTTAAAATAAAGCTCAGATTACAGTCCAGCTTGAGCAGTAATACAGTAATACGGTATCCCACGGTGTCAAAAAAGTAGCAACAGCATCAGTTTTATTATCCTCATAAAAAAAAAAAAATCTGCATAAGGACCTAAAACCACAGCGTGGACTTTCTCCTCTCCGCTCTCTCTCCTCTTCAAAGTCGTTACGCTCGGAGATTTCCATCCACACGCAGCGAGGAAGAAGGAAAAAACCTGACTGATGCTTCATGTGTGATGTTGAACCAAAACGTTTGAGATGGAGAAGTCAGACTTTCACAGAGGAGACGGTAAAGCCCAATTTATGGGCTGGGCTACGCACAGTATCCGAGTCAACCGACGTGCACCTCCGAAATTTTCTAACTGCACGTCAAAACGACGCAGACAGCGACAAACAATAAGGGCTGTGATTGGTCCTCTCGACCACCGCTCTACATTTCCGGTACTCCGCACATTATATACTTTGAATAATAATGTGTTTAATGCAGCTTTGCGCATATTTGTTTGCGTTTTACAAAAATGAAACTTAAAACTGCATGGCTAATTTGCATACAGGATAAGCACTGAAAAAAACAACAACTTGTGCACTGATGTTGATGTCATCGAACGCGCTGCAAAGTTTGGTTTGATCAGAACTTGTGCCTCATCTTCAAATATAATTCTGCTATTTTGTTTCTGAATGGTTTAGGTGCAGCTACAAAATAATTCATGGTAATACTGTATACCCGGGTAAATTTTAACGGCATCAAAATCTGGATACCGCCCAACCCTTTAACAGAGTAGTGCTTGCAGTTAGCATCCATATTCACACCAGTGTAATCATACCAACAGAAACTAGAACAAAAACAACAAAAAACTTGCCCAAGAAGGATTGGGGAAAAAGAAAAAAAGTATACTTTCACTATAATGAAGTATTTTTACACAACAACAATGGCTTGTATGACCCACATATAACAGAAACGAGTAACAGACATCCCCATTCATTTTCCATTAGGGGCTTCCTCACGTGTTTGCCACCGGAGCGACGTTAGCGCCGTAAAAATGATTGATCATAGGACGGACATGTGTGCTCAATCATCCATCCCGGCGCTCTGTACCAGCTGTCTGTGGGACTTGTAGAGGGCATTGTTGTAATTAACCTCATGTTCTGCCCATTTGGGACATTTTATCACCCCAGCCGGCTTGATTACCCTTTCCCGTACGCCATAGACTACTTGAAAGAAATCAGAATCGCGAAAACACTTGAGGCAGGTAAGGAGAGACAAAACCTGCATTTGACCATGAAACACCTGTAATTATGATTAGCATTATTGAGAGAAACTGGTGATTGGGACGGAGTGAGGTATTTTTTACTTTGATTGCCAGAAAGAACAGAGTGTACAGTTTTCATAGCAGGTACTGGTGAACGGGACTGAAGCCAGACATTTTGACGGGACCTCACACAGAAGAGGCATGAAGTGGATGTGTTCTCATTAATGCTGTGACAGGGGAAAAGAGGCCACTGAACTCTAACCCTTTACATTTCTTTTGTGCAGCTTGGATGTCCTTTAATTAAAGTAAAGAGGCACGATGGAACTTTTCTCATAGAGGGTCCGCCACCTGCTTTTAGAGTCTCTGCGGTATTGGCTTTGCAGTGACATCTTTCTGGGGGTTTTACGTGTTTGTGTATTAGGGGTGTAACGATATCAAAGTCTCACGGTACGTTATCGTCGCGGTCCGGACATAGAGGTTTCTGTACATTTCTGCGACTTTATCCTACGTCACACTCACGCTGTGTGATGACGTGAAACGAGTGTCCAATAGGAACTTTGTTTTCTGCCAAACTCATGCGCTCCGTCCATTTTGATCGGCCCAAACTTTGCCAAAGAGTGAAGTGAGTCAAGATGGTCGACTCCTCTGACTGTGTGTGTTTATAACAATTGAAAAAGCCGCTCTAAGTGCAGTTATTTTCTCAAGTAAATGGCAAATTACGCATCTTGCTGTGTGTAATTGCGCATCCCTTGCTATTTTTACCCAATTTGAAAGATTTATTTCACTCAAAATGAACAAATACAAATGTAATAAACACCAGGGAAATGCAGAAGTGCTGTGGCTCTGGCCCTGGACCTGACAGGAGCTGTTTCCATGACTGGACCAGAAAAGTCATGGAGCGATTGCACTTTTTTTTTTTTTTTTAGGGCAATAAGGAGATTTTTAGTTTACTTACAGACTTGATATTCTGCATTTTTGTAGCTAAGGCCCAAAATTAAGCATTTTTTATGCCCAAAAAGCTGTTTATACATGTTTGCTGTGTGTTTTGTATAAAAGAGTGTGAATTAAATTTTCTGTTTTTTTTTCCCATCTCTATTTCTGGTCCTGTAGCTTTTATTCCAGCCACATGACACAACTACAGCATCAGATTGTGAAATAACAGGTTGTACTGAACAAAAGGATGTAGAACACTTCATTATGGGGTAAAAGGGTCAGTTTTAAAAGCAAAATTAAGAAAAAAATCCTGGTGAGGAGAAATGTACTAAAATTGCCCTTAGGTCTTCAGGGGTTAAAGACAGAACATGCCTCCAGTTAGCATCACATCCCCGGGGAAGGTGGATGACATCAGCTGCAAACTGTCAATTACAGGTATTATGCGAACAGGGCTGCCTATTCAAAGAACCGAACGTGTAATTTGGTGTTGCGTCGTCACCTAGTTGTCTCCACGGTGACAGGTAAATTTAATGCTTATTATGGAACGTTCCAGACAAAGCAATAACAGAGACACGAAGGCTAAGTACAGTTGTGATTTCACTCAAATCTGTATAGTTAAACACTGCATTGATTTATTACGGCAATGTTGCACATTCAGACAATTTTATAACCCCAAATTTATGTTTTGTGTATCATTATTTCCCCTCCCAAATCCATATTAATCTCCCCTGTAACACATTTTTCCTGCTATTTTTCAAAATCCTACCCAACCGTGACAGGGTGCAAAGAAAAAGAGATGGATGGCGCGAGCACACACACTTCAGCTTAAGCAGCATTCACTTTCCTCACTTGTCAGGGTTTTTAAAATAAAGCAGGGTAAAGTACAGTAAGCTGTCTGGGCCGTGATTTGTTTCCCATACACGATTTGGGCCGGCAATCCATAAAGAGCAGTGGGAACCGTCTTGGTGACTGTGCCCAGAGCTGCCCCCGCCCCCGCCGCCTCTTTTTTTACCCCCTCCCCGTCAGTGTGGGCTTCCCCTGGGGCCTGTGGAGAGGCATTCCTCAACCCGAGCCACTGCGCGGGGCACGGCGGGGCCCTTCAGACAGACAGAAGAGTCTTTACGGGCCGCCGCGTTCACTGGCCCGTCGTATGGCCCCGAGCGTCTTCACTTTGCATTTTGGACGCTAATTTGTTCAAGTTCTCGGGCGCAGGAGTTTCGCCGGAGTCGGGCGCTCTACTCCGCCGGGACCACCAGCACAGATGAGGGATTCTGTGAAGTGCGGGAAGACGTTTGTGTAGACAGGTGGAAGAAGTGCTCAGTTTTGTTATCTAAAGGTGCACTGGGTAACTTTTCGGGTCGGGGCGTCCATCACCTGCTTGTTTCTATGGATGTGTCATTGCTCTGCCCGGAATGTTCCACAGATCTACCTCACATTTATTCACTTACAGGTGGTTTTATAGCTCAAAAAGACAGGAAAACAGACATTCTGACTGTGAGCGGGGGCGCCTCGCCACAGATCTGACCTGTAACTTGGTCTGGTTTGGGCTCTGTGAAACATTACAGACAAAGAAATAACATCCCCATAGAGAAAACCATTTCCACCAGAAAAGTTACACAATGCAACTTTAAGCATCACATGAAAAAGTAAAATTATTAAAGTATCTGTTTTCGCACTTATTTTGAGGTCTTATGCGGCTTCAAATGTCGTGATTTTGATACAGATTTGTGCCGAATTTTATTCAACAGAAACAACGGAATTGATTTTAGTTTTGTGCAAACTACAAATGTATTAAAAATAAACCCCTTAGTCTTTTTAACAGGTCTCACACTAAAAAACACTTTTACTTTTCAGTCCATTTCAAAAATGTGGTGGAGTAGAAAGTACAGATACCTAAAATGTATTCTTAAAGGTGCATTTTGTGACTTTTTGGTTGGGGATCTGTCACCTGTTTCTACGAATACATCATTGATCTGCTTGAAATGTTCCACAGTGTGACATTAAACAGCTTTACATTACATTTATTAAATTACAGATGGTTTTACAGCTCAAAAATACCTAGAAAAACAAACATTGTGACTGAGTGGGGTCGCCTCTCCACAGATCTGACCTGTAACTTGGTCTGGTTTGGGCTCCGTGAAGACAGAAAGGTTTAATGCCGTACTGTGGAACATTCCAGACAAAGAAATAACAGCTTCATAGAGAAAACCATTTGACAGACCCTCCCACCAGAAAAGTTACACAATGCAACTTTAAGTAAAAGTACAGATACTGAAGCAAAAAAAAACACTCGAGTAACAGTAAAAGCATCACATGAAAAAAATACTTGAGTAAAAGTATTAAAGCACCTGTTTAAAAATGTGCTTAAAGAGTAAAAAGTAAAAGTTTTTCGCACATATTTTGAGGTCTTATGCGGCTTCAAATGTCATGATTTTGATACAAATTTGTGCCAATTTTTATTCAAGAGAAATAATGGAATTGATATTTTATTCCTAAATATTTATATTTGTATATTTTTGTTTTGCGCAAACTACAAATGTATTATGTGTTATGCTCTCAATTTTAGTAAAGTAAGAGTAAAAATATCCACTATCCAGGTGCATTTTGTAACTTTTCGTTTGGCGGTCTGTCACCCGTTTCTACGGATACGTCACCGATCTGCTTGAAATGTTCCACAGTGTGACATTAAACAACTTTACATTATATTTATTAAATTACAGGTGGTTTTATAGCTCAAAAATGCCTAGAGAAACACATTCTGGCCCTGATACTTTTTGTTTTTTATGCTTATTTTACTGAGGAATCACAGGATATTAGAATCACAATTTTTACGTTTATTTTGATTTTCAGTCTTAATAATAAACGTCAACTCCAGATATGATCAAAAATGAAATAAAGGCAAACATTTCAATGATGATAATAATAATTTTGAAAAGTAAAATAAGAAAAGTAAACACAAACGGGAGGAGAAAGAAGATAAGAAGTGGTGGGATGTCAGAGTTTTTAATGATTCACAGTTGTCCCTAAACAAACCCCATTTCTGTTCAGGTTTTTCCTCATTACTCTTAGTCACAATATTCTTTTCCGGTTAAAGAAATCTTACGACATCACGGAGCCTCTGGGATATTAAAGGAGCAGCGGCAGATTTCCACAGAAGAGCTTCTAATTGTTTTACAGTCAGAATTAGACTTGTGGTTCTTGCTAAAGATCTGAGACATTGAGGTTAGTTAATGAGAAACTCGCGTTTGTCTCCGTGCGCTCATTTTCTTTTCTTGTCCTGGATGTATTTTGACGGCTCCCATGGCGACCGCTGCCGTAAAACGTCACCAAATTAGCGCCTTCGCCCGTGACACTGGCCCCTAATTTTGGGAAGTGCCAGTTCCGACCCGGGCATTACGACACCGTTTGTGATCATGACTTTGTTCTGGTAAAACCTCCTGGACTTCGTTGTACCAGAATATTTCTGCTTAGACCTGTCGCCATAATTACTACATCGACTTATCGTCCAGTATATGAAGGTTAGAACAATGTTTTTGAGGGACTATTTTTATCGAAATTTTATATATTTTTGGCTAAACGGCAAAAAGTGGAGCGTTGAAATTGACTCTCACAGAATCAGTTTTAACATTTTATCAGGGTTTATACGAGTCCAGTCTGTTCTCGAGTTAATTTAACATTTTTGTTCATTAAGAAAGACCGTTTAACCCCGAAATCAAGAGTTTTATTAATGTTTTGAGAGTAAACGGATAAGACTCTGTAGGGTTTGCCTGATTTAGCCAAACAACACACAGAGATGTTTTATTTTTTCACTTAAATTGAGTTAATTTCATTTTTTTTTTACTTTATTTTATTTTTTATTTAACCTTTATGTAACCAGTTGAGAACCAATTCTCATTTACAATGGCGACCGGGCCAAGAGGCAGCATTAACAGGCAGCACATTAAATAGACACATTCATACAAAGCAAACAGTGCAACATGAACAATGACGACAGTGATAATAAAAGGTGACAACTAAAAACAGGTGCAGTGATCTTGGACAGTTCCAGTTGCAGTGAGTTCTTAAATGTGCTGCTTGGAATAAACGCTGCAAACTGTTCCAGTCGCCTGCAGCGGTGAACTGGACTGACGGGCGACCAGAGGAAGTGCGGGTTTTAGGGAGGAGCAGATTAATCAGATGGCTGCAGCGTAATGTACGGACTGAATTATGACTTTGGAGAAGTGAGCGAAGATATTGTGGCGTTTTGCCAATGAGAGTTTTGTAAATTTAAGATGAAATTATGTACGAAACTGGTTCAAACTGGTCTCTCGCGGGAGTTTGAAGAAGTGAGTGAGAGGTGCCAAATTTACACTAAGGGAAGTTAAATTAACACTAAATTAACTTTGACCATATCAACTTTGGCAAATAACCCCAACTCGAACCTCCATTTAACTTTCAAAAGGGTCAAATAAAACAACTCTGATAAGTGGATTTTGGAAAGTCACAGAGGCTTGTCACGTGCGTTTTGACTCTTTTATGTTATGGTTGAGGTATTTCTTTTAAAACATTTTTTTTTTTGCTATAGTATTTTTGAAGTGCCACTATTCACTATATGTACGTCATGCACAGATACAGGTCATTTCTTAAATGATATTATCCCTTTGGCCCAGAGTAATGTGCTGCTGTCTGTTATATTTTACATGTTCAAAAAAGGAAAATAAAATAAAAACTTGAATTACAAAAACTGTGAAATATTTTAGCCTGAAGTTTTAACCCTCCAGTTTTTGTTGTGTATATGATAATATTTAAGCTGTAAAAAGCTGAACAAACGTTTTCTATGACTCATTACAGATGCAGACTAAGCACTAGGTAGCTGCACTGTGTAACTTTTTGCTTGTTTCTATGGATACGTCATTACTCCGCCCTGGAATGTTCCACAGTGTGACATTAAACAGCTCTGCTTTACATTTATTTAAATACAGATGGGTTTATCGCTCAAAAATACCTAGAAAAACAGGCAATTTGACCGTGAGCGTGGTCGCCTCTCCACAGATCTGACCTGTAACTTGGTCTGGTTCGGTCTCCATGGAGATAGAAAGGTTTAATGCCACACTGTGAAACATTCCAGACAAAGTAATAACATCTCCATGGAGAAAAGCGTTCGACAGACCCTCCACCAGAAGTGTAGCGAGTATGTAAATGTATTTTCATATTTTAAGTACAAAACGTCTTGTTCCTCGATCGTTTTATTTGTCAAGTGAAATTTACTCAAATCATGTCGTCTTAAAGGTACACTGTGTAACTTTCTGGTTGGATTTGCCACATGAGACAGTATTTCTTTGCTTGCAATGTTTCACAATACGGCATTAAGTCTATTTATCGAATATTTATTAAATCCAAGTGATTTTACTGATCAAAATTAAAAATGCTTTGAGAAACTGTGTGGGCTTGCCTCTCCACAGATCGGACCCGTGACCGCTTATCTCTATGAAGGTAGAAGATCTCCATAGAGACAAGTATAGAAGGCGAACCCTCCACCTGAAAAGTTACACAGTGCACCTTTAACTGGGCTCGATTTGAGTTTTTGCAGTGTATCATTTATTATGGCTGTAAAAATAACCGAAATATTGTGATTTTGTATCGTCAAAAGTCTCACAATAATATCGGCGGCCATTACAATATATCGAATTAAGCCTTTAATTTAAATTCATTTGTGATTTTAATGTTTTTCTTACTTTACTTTGTGTATGAATGAAATAAACTTGCGTTGCTTTGCCATGTGCAGCAATAGCCTCAAAAACAGAGAAAACTACATAGACCATGATCCTTTGGTGTTTCCATTGCAGACTGCATGAAGAAATAACTATTATTAAGCACTTTTAAATCTTAATTCTTCATATTATAACTTTACTATCAACTTTACCAGGCTTTTGAGAGGAAAAAGTAGCATATTTGCAATTTTATCAGGCTCAAACAAACAAAATATTGCAGTAAATATCGAACCGTGATGCAAATCGTGAAAATATCGAGGGGTTTTTGATATCATTACATTCCTTATAGTTCTTATAAGATCCTATAGTTTAGTCTTGGTTTAGACCTGGTTTAGGTCTAGTTTGGTCTGGTTTAGGTCTGGTTGGACTTGGTTTGGACCTGGTTTAGACCTAGTTCAATTTTGGTTTAGACCTGGTTTAGACCTGGTTTAGACCTGGTTTAATCCTGGTTTAGTCCTGGTTCAGTCCTGGTTCAGTCCTGGTTCAGTCCTGGTTCAGTCCTGGTTCTGTTCTGGTTCAGTCTTGGTTTAAACCTGGTTCAGTCCTGGTTCAGTCTTGGTTCTGTTCTGGTTCAGTCCTCTTCCAGACCTTTTTCAGTCTTAGTTCAGTTTTGGTTCAGTCCTGTTCCAGTCCTTTTTCAGTCCTGGTTCAGTCCTGTTCCAGTCCTGGTTCAGTCCTGGTTCTGTTCTGGTTCAGTCTTGGTTTAAACCTGGTTCAGTCCTGGTTCAGTCTTGGTTCAGGTCTGATATAGATCTAGTTTAGACCTGACTTGGTCCCGGTTTAGTCCTGAATCAGTCCTGGTTTAGATCTGGATGTAGACCTGGTTTAGTCCTGTTTTCGTCCTGACCTGTGGTGTAAGTCTTTGTTTTAAAAAAGCCGTCCACTGTTTTTTACTTTAATTATTTAATATCTTATATTTTTTTTACAGAAGCGCAGAATATTTTGGTGCCGTCGAGGCTTTTCCGAGGCTTTTGAGAGGAAAAAGTAGCGCATTCGCAACTTTGTAAAGCTCAGACAAACAAAACATCGCAGCAAATATCGAACCGCGAGATGCAAATCGTGAAAATATCGAGGGGTTTTTGACACCGTTACATCCCTTATTGTTACTTGAGCAAAATATGGAACCTCAAAATGTGTTTTTTTCGTGACAGCCCCAGTGTGTCTGCCTCTCCATAGGTCCTCGCTGACAGCCTTTGTGCACCCATCACCCCCGTATAGGAAGTACACGGGGTCTCGCATTAGAAACCAGTCTAGCAGCAGAATCCCCCCATCGGCCGGATTGTCCCGCGCTTTGTGTGTCTGCTGAAAGAATCTGAATTAATTATGCCCCGGCTTCATTTGTCCATACCCCGTGAAATGAGCCAGTGAGAAGCTAATGGAGTGTTTTTGGGTCAGTCCAAAGTTGAATGATTGACTGGGAGGAAATTCCAACAAGCGCCGCACAGTAGACGCCAGTGGAAATAGATCCATGCCCGGCGAGCACCTTTGCCCCCCCCCTCCCCGACATTAGCTAACTTAGTAAAAGTTTGAATAGTGTAATGAAGAAATTGGCCGTCTGCGCTCCACGGAGACTGGACGCACCGCTTGGCCCAGTGGGACATTTGCCAAGGCGTTTCTATGGTGTCCAATAACCGGCGTTGGCGCTCGCGGCCTCGGGTAAATAGACAATTGTCAATCAAGTCCAGTGAACGCTTAAGTTTTTGAGTTTAAACAGATTAACTCAGCTGTGTGTCTGCGTTGTTTGAGCGAGCGGTAACTATAGGCAACAAATCTACCATATCGTCCATGCAATTCACTTCTCTCTGTAAATTTTGTACATATACTTATGCACTTTATATTATTATTTTTATTATTATTTCTATTTTTGTATTATTATTGCATCACTTTTTTTTTTTCCTTTTTTGCACTAAACTGTCCTGGAGCTACTGTGACTCTTGAATTTCTCCACTGCGAGATCAATAAAGTCCTATCTTATTTTATCTTGTGAGCGTTTAAGTCCAGTATTATGTAGAATTGAACTCTTGTGAGCTTTAAGCCTTGTTATAATGTTGTTAAATCATGAAAAACTGAAAAACTATGCCTGGAGTTGTGTTTTGTTTCATTCACATATGTTTGAGTAACGCTTTATTTTTAGTCTGTCTACATCGCCAAAGCCAAATGCTTGTGATGTCATGAAGCTGTAGTTTTCATGTTAACAGCTCCTTTTACATTTAGTTCAAAAGGCAATTCCTGAGCTGAAATTACCCACATGATTCTAGTGAAGGTGTGTGGAGCATAGACTGTGTAAAAGGAGTGGTCTAAGTGAGTGTGACGTCTCCACAGCATCAGCGTCGCTCAAACGAGGCTCCCGATGCCACAGTTACACGAACAAATTTAAAGCCAGGCTCCATATTTGGAAATTCAACCGCGAGTATCATAGCAACCACAAGAGCCAATCATGATTGAGGTGGTTAAATGTGGCGCCTCCTCATGGCAGAGCGGTGATACTCTGCACCTGCAGGACACTGGATTTACCTGATTCTGGAGAATAATAAGGAAACTTTTAGCTTCTATCATCAAACTTTAAATAGTAAGTTTAAGTCATTGGTTTATGTTCTGTGTTCTGTTATGTACAAACAAGAACGAGCTGTCAATCAAACCTGTTGCTAACGCTCGGGGGAGGGACCTCGGGGAATGAAGGCGTCTGATTGGTCTGTTATTTATGTTTATATCTTGATTTAGGAACAAGATAGAGAAATAATTTAACTTCCCCTAGTGTTCATTCAACTTCCCTTCACTTCAAACTTCTGCGAGAGAAGAACAGTTTGAACCAGTTTTGTACATAATTTCATCTTAAATGAACTCAAATAAAGTGTAAAAATAAAACACCTCTATGTGTTGTTTCACTAAATAAGGATAACCCTACAAAGTGTTATCCGTTTACTCTCCGAACGTTAATAAAACTCTAGATCATGTAGAGCAGATTCATACGAACATTTTAAGACCAAAATGATGAGCCGAGGGACGATAAAGATCCCAATGTGAATCACTGGGGAAAAAGGGAGAGAAAGAGCCTCCTGGAGCACTTCCTGTTTGGCACGCGGCGGCTAACGCTTTAGCTCTGTCCGCTCATATATACGGTCTGTGGTTTGAAGTTTAAAAACACAGTGGAGCACTTCCTGTATCACCACGTGACATCACAAAGTGGATCGTTTTCATTTCATTTGAGAGAAGAACAGAGCCTAAACGTGCAGGGTTTGTGTGTTAAACATGTGAATGAAATAAAACACAACTCCTGGTATGTTTTTAATAATATAGATGAGAAAATAGCGTAATATGAGCTTTTCCCATATGGCGTCCAAGGTTAGTTTAATACTGCTGCTATATAGGCTAGAAACGAACCATAATAAATCTGTGAAAGTTTTACATTTTGCTAATAAAAACTATATTATTCGTTTTATTTCTAACTATATTATTGAGAACTGACAGTAATGAAAAGCCACATTATGAAACTTTTAGTCCCCAGAGGGTTATTGCCTTTTGGTATGAGCTATCGTAACATTCATGTCATGTCATTTTAACCAAAAGCACTTTACTTACAACAATAAACTTTGTGGTGATCTGAGCTGCTTTTATGAGTCCTCTGGGTCTACGATCAATTCTGGGTCTCATTATTTATTTCTTCTGCAATGGCTCCCACGTTTCAAAACGTTTTACGCGAAATTCATTATCATCATTTATTTACATGGGAGCTAAGCTAAGTGAAGTAAAAGCAGCCAGGGAAGGTGTGGCAGACCAGATGTGAAAGGTTTTATATTACACAAAATTGACTCTTGTGAGCTTTAAGTTATGTTATAATGTTGTTACATCATCAAAAACAGATCTAAAGTTGTGTTTTTTGCATTTATACGTGTTTGAGTAACCCTTTTCCCCCATTTTCCAGGCCTTGAGACTTGTATTAGGGCACGTAAATGTATTCTGAAGCTGATTTGAACATACTCTGGCTTGGTAAAATACTTTTTGTCTTATAAATGAGCAAATCAGGTGAAGCTTTGTGGACTTTAAAGGTCCTAAAATATGCAAATTTGACAGATGTAAACTTTTATACATGTTATAATGTTGTTTCCTTCTCAAAAACATACCTGGGGTTGTGTTTTGTTGTATCCCCACATGTTTGAGTATCTCTTTATCATTAGCCTATCATTAGTCTACATCTTTGAAGCTCAAATTACTCTTTTCCACCTTGTGATGTCATGTAGTGATAGTTTTCAAGTTAACAGCTACATTTTACCTTTTGTTCAGTAGAGACTTGCAATCCCAGGGCTGAAATCCACATTATTTTACACTTTCTGCATTTCTAATGAAATATCGATATATCGTATTGTTTAATTTGATGATACAGTATCGATGTCGCGGGCTGCTGTATTGATATATCGCCAAGAGTATTTTTAGGTATACGTTACTAAATTATTTTGTGTAAGAGCAACAACTGCGCTGACATTTTCACTGTTTTGATGAGGAAAATGGGCGTTTTTAAGACCGAAGACCTAAGGGCAATTTTAGTACATTTCTCCTCGCCTGGATTTTTTTCTTAATTTTGCTTTTAAAACTGCCCCTTTTACCCTATAATGAAGTGTTCTACATCCTTTTGTGTCATGTGGCTGTAATAAAAGCTACAGGACCAGAAATAGAGATGAAAAAAAAAACTGAAAATAAAATTCGCACTCTTTTATACAAAACACACAGCAAACATGTAGAAACAATATTTTGGACATTAAAAAATACTTAATTTAGGGCCTCAGCTACAAAAATGCTAAATTTCAAGTCTGTAAGTAAACAAAAACTATCCTTATTGCCCTAAAAACAAAAAAATAAACTGGTACCAGTCATGAAAACAACTCCTGTCAGGTCCAGGGCCAGAGCCACAGCACTTCTGCATTTCCATGGAGTTTATTACATTTGTATTTGTTCATTTTGACTGAAATAAACCTTTCAAATAAAAATAGCAAGGGATGCACAATTACACACACCAAGATGCGTAATTTGCCATTTATTTGAGAAAAAACTGCACTTAGAGCGGCTTTTTCAATTGTTATAAACACACACACTGGAGAGGAGTCGACCATCTTGACTCACTTCACTCTTTGGCAAAGTTTGGGTCGATCAAAATGGATGGAGCGCATGAGTTTGGGGAAAACAAAGTTCCTATTGGACACTCGTTTTGCACACGTCATCACACAGCGTGAGTGTGACGTAGGATAAAGCCGCAGAAATGTACGGAAACCTCTATGTCTGCACTTTCAGAGGGGAAAAGGAAGTTTCTATCTTTTACAGTTAGAAAGTTGTGCGCTGTTATAGAAAACCTATTCCTCAGAATCGTATACAATGTCGTAGGTCTTCGAGTGTTTAACTTTGCACAAACTCAGTGCACTGTATCGAAAAGCGCATCGTGTCGTGGCCTATGTAACGAGGTATGTATCGTATCTGCAACTTCTCAACCCTAATCACAAGGTGGATCAGTGTTTTCAGGTTGAGAGAAGAACTTAGCCTAAAAATACAGACAGGATTTGTGTGTTAAGCTTGTGTGAACGAAACAAAACACAACTCCAGGTGTGTTTGAGATGAGGAAACAACATTATAGCGTAGATCAGAAAATAGCGTCATATGAGCCCTTTAAAACAAATAGCCATATAGTATAATTATGGCTAACTAAGACTGACCTGCTCAAATAATCAATGCATGCTGAGATGTTTACTTTTCTCCACCAGTGTCCTTAAATACTGTTGCCTGGTTTCTGCGTCCGGGCTTGTCCTTTCCAACTACGGACTCTGACTTTTGATGAGGAGAAGAGATCATATACTGCGCACTACAATCATTTTTACATCATCCAGGCCTGGCGGCGTATAATTAAAAAGGGTTGATTTCCTTGACCGCAGTAGGCAGCCAAATTGCAGACCTTGGCTTGGAGACGGTCAGGATTTGGGGCTCGGAAATAGCCATGGCAAGCTGCTGTCCTGCTCGCGTTGTGCAGTACGGGTCACGAAGCAGTGCGTCCCCCAGCGCTCGGACCTGCCCGCTTTAATGTGGCGCTCCGTGTTTTCAGAACCAGCTCCCAAAATTACAACTTTGCCGTAATCTTTTTACCAGGCAATATGGCGGCAACCTGCGTAAACCGCGAGCTGCTGTGATGGAGCAAGAAGGCGCTGGCAGATTGATGTCAGAGCTGCCCGTATTGGGTTTTTATACTGGTTTTCCCAGTTTTATGAATGGTGTAAATCTTTAGGTAGTTTGTATGTCATGGGCCTTCATGCAATTTCTGTTTAGCCAATACAGATTTAGAACTTAGACGAACTTCATTAGATTAGATTAGATGAGAAATACTTAATTATCCTGACGGAAATTCATTTCAGGCAGCAGAATACACACAAAAATAATAATAACATAATGATATCAACAGTTCAATTATAGTGAAGCCGTATGGAGTGTGGGTAAACCAGGGAAATTACTTGGACCCAGCAGCTAACACATCACAATATATTATAATAAAAAGAGAAAAACATCAAATATAAATGGTTATAATTTGGGCCCGACCGATATATTAGTTGGCCGATATTATCAGTGTGAGTCTGGATTAAAAGGACAGTTCTTAGTGCCGACTTGTGATCTGAGAGGAGCCTGTGTGAGGCTGAGTGTTGAAATGTGTCGGTTTTGAAGCTCGTTTTGGTTCTTTCTCATTGGTTAGCGATTAGCTGCTGTAGCTCGCACACATAAACAGGCTGTTTTCTCTTCTATTAGCAACTGTAAAGTGACTATAATGTAGCGCACACGCATTTACCGCTAAATGCTAATAGCTGTAGTTTACTTACAGTACTTTTTTTACTCGCCAGAATATCATACACAAACCTACTGTCTTTAAATATGACATAAAGAGGCAGAATAACAATAAATGTCGCCTAAATAAACCCAGTTGAAAAGCCAATAGAGCCAAACCTAAGTTTTATAAACAACTGAAGATTTACAGTGAATTTTTACGTCATAAATATATCAGTGATTATATCGGCAGCTCCAACTCCCATTTTATTGGTATCATATCGGCCGCAACAAAATCCATATCGGTCGGGCCCTAGTAATAATAAATTCTAAATAAATAAGTTGCAAAACTAGTAAGAGACTGCTGTCAAATAAGGCATAACGTATTTTCCGGACTATAAGTCGCTCTGGAGTATAAGTCGCACCAGCCAAAACATGCACAATGAAGAGGAAAAACCATATATAAGTCGCATTTTGGGGGGAAATTTATTTTATAAAATCAGACACCAGGAACAGACATTTCATCTAGAAAGGCAAATTGTAGTAATACCAATAGAACAGAGAACAACAGGCTGAACATGTGTCTGGTGTGTTCACGTCACATATTTACAGTTATTCACAAAACTAGAGCATTTTTAGCCCGCAGTGAGCTTTTTTTGTTTCCTTCATTGCAGTTCGAGTTTCCTCTGCTTTCCCCCAGTACCTCACAAGTTTCTCGCTCACTCCAAACTTTCTTTCTGCTGCCCGTTTTCGGCTGCATATTCCTCTACTTGCAGCTTGGAATCTGCAGAATATGATTAACAGTTCTATATATGAAATGATATATTTATTTTAATATATAAGACGTACCTGAATATAAAACGCAGAACCACCCAAACCATAAAAAAGTGCAACTTATAGTCTGAAAAATATGGTAATTGGTAAAAAATGTATATGTACAAGTAAAAGTAGGAAAATAGAAATAGAAATATGTAATAAAATATCTCAGTTATACAAGAGGTCGTAAGCATTATTGTGATGCTTTTTAAAGTTGTGAAAATAACTTATTGCGGTGAATAATTAAGATGTTAGGATTATGTTAGGAAAGTGAGAGTAAGTGTGAACCGCTGTCATAGTTCTGTTTTTCAAGACAGTGAAGATCAAGAACTGCACCTTTTAATTTACTTTTTATAGTCGATAATTCTAAATTTGTGATGAAAACACGCATTTTTATACCCTAACCCTTTTTTATTGAACGTAGAACTACATTTTAATATAATAAAAACATTACATTGCACCAACGTAAGATAATTGGATGGAAAAACATAACATAAGAAGGTGTGTTTAGTTTATTTTTTCACTGCAAGTACAAGTCTCATTTTTGTCTAAATTTTGTCGACCATTAACAGCTTCCTCTGAACGGACTTGGCGAGATCCTCCGGGGACACACCTAGACGGTTCTGTCTGACCAAAGGTTTTACAGAGACGACTTGGCCGCTGGTAATTTCCAATATGAACTCAAATCTGGTATGTTGCCTTTAAATGGTTTTGCCACGGCTGTGTTCAGCAATACCCAAATATAGAGTTGGTGAGCGTTGCCGTGGAGACCAGCATCTGTTTATGTACAACAGGATATCGCTAAAAAGTCCATACATACAGAGCTAAGATTCTGTGCATATTGTAAACCAGATTAAATGGCCCATGTTACGCTATTTTCACACAAATCCTACATATTTAGAGCTTCTTTCAAAAGGAAAACGCGCTGTTCCATCTTGTGATGTCATGTGGTAATACAGGAAGTGCTCTGCTGTGTTTTTTTTTTAACTCGATACACCTTCATTAGAATCATTTTGATGATTTCAACCCTCTGTACAGTGAAATAAAGGTAAAAGGAGTTGTTAACTGGTAGCAAGAAAGTTCTGGGTTCGATCCCCACGCCGCCCGGGCCTTTCTGTGTGGAGTTTGCATGTTCTCCCCGTGTCTGTATGGGTTTCCTCTGGGCACCCCAGTTTCCCCCATAAACCCAAAACATGCAGCACCCGTATGAACTAAAATCAAGGACTGTGACGTCGCCTGGTGCCCGGCCGGGTCCACCCTCCTGTGGGCTCAGCACCCGCACAGGGGTTCACAGGGGTCGGGTGCTCACAGGACTGGGCGGGGAACTGCTGCCCCTGTGACCCAGCCGGATAAAGCAGAAGAAGATGACTTGATGAGGATGAGTTGATCTTTTGATTTTTGGCACAGGGTGACATCATTTCGCAGGTCAGTAATTTTGGCAATTCTTGTTGAAATCACCTAAAATTTTCACAGTGTATAGAAACAGATCAAGATTTTATATTTAATGTTTTATTTTTATTTTGTTTTCAGTTTGAGCCGTTCACTCCCGTTCATTTCTCTTCTGATGTTGATGATGGTCTACTAGATCCTTTAGCCCTGCACAAGCAGCCTTCCTCTTGTTTGGTACCAAGTCCAAATTTGTTTGCCAGTTGCTGAAGTTTTTCCAAATTTTGCCCTGAAGGCTGCACGGTCTTGGGTAACTGTGTGCGAGCAGATTCCAAGACACAAAATGACTTCTCTTTGGGAGTGAACGGCTCAATCTGAAAACAGAACAAAAATTAAACATTAAATATAAAATCTTGATCTGTTTCTATACATTCTGTGAAAATTTTAGTTTATTTCAACAAGAATTGCCAAAATTATTGGCCTGTGAAATGATGTCACTTATTTGGGACGCCCTGTCTGAACTCATATAAACTAATACACAAATCCTCCACAGAAGTATGACTGTTCTTTCCTAAACATGTGCTCCCCGTGAACACCAGTGAAGTTTCATGTCTCTCGTCACTTAACTGAACGACCTTTGACCCCAGTGCCTAAACCTAGTGAGGTGTCAGTTCGCTCTTTAGGCTTCCTGTGTCTGGCATTCTTCTTTATTTTGCAGAGCTTTAAACACTCTGAGCTTTGTGCTCCCCGTGGCGCAGTGTAGCCAGGGAGAAAACCACTTTCTGTTTTTGATTACTCTCCCGACTAAACTAGTTTCCGTTTAAACTCAACCAGAACGCTAATGGTTGTGCTTTTTTCTAACCCTTGTCTGCAGATGGTGTCTCGCTGGTCTCCTGTGTCCTCCTTTGATAAATGAAGCCAAAGCTAATAGCTGTTAGCGCGGTTAGCCACATACGCAGCTACGTTTCAGCTACTGATGTCTGATGTGTTATTAGCAAGGTATTACATGTTGTACTGAGTTAGCGCATCCATGCATTTGAACTTGTGGAATACCGCGGGATCATTTTTGCTGCCCCAGACGACTCCATGTCTCCAGTGGGTTTTTCCGTGTTGCTTTTTCCCCCCTTCTCTTCCTGAACTAAATATGCAAAGTGAAAGCAAAAGTACAAGTTTAAAGCAATTAAATCCCCACCATTTCTAAGTAAATGCCTGTTTTTTAAACTAGTTCTTTGGCAAAATAATTTAGAATATTGTTACCGTAATCACAGTTCATGTCTTTAAAGGTCCTATATTACTAAAGGTGTAACAATATCCAAGTCTAACAATACGATATGGTCACGGTATGAACCTCACAGTACGATATTTATTGCAATATCATGGGAACGCTCACGATATTATGATATTCTACATAATAACAAGACTAAAATGCTTTGGCCAGTCATTTGGTACAACATTTATCATCATTATTGATGTAACGATATCCAAATGTCTCTGTACGATATTTTCACCATAAACATCTCACCGTACCAGATTTATTGCAATATTTTGTGGAGGCTCAGAAAACTGTGAATCTGCTACTTTTTCCTCTAAAAATGCCTTTAAATTACTTAACCCAAAGAATGAAGATGTAAAAGTGCTTAGAACAGTTATTTCTTCATGTCGTCTGCACAGAAACGGAGCAAAGGATCATGGTCTATGTAGTTCCCTCTGTTTTTTTTAGCTATTTCTGCATCAGAACTATTCATTTAAGCAAAGAGACTTGGGATTCAATATATTGTGATGCTCCACGATATTATTGCGAGACCTTTGACGATACGATATCACCATATTGTGGTTATTGTTACATCTCTATATATTGTGCAAAATTGACTCTTGAAAGCTTTAAATAATGTTGTAATGTTGTTACCTCATCAAAAAACAGACCTGGAGTTGTGTTTTGTTTCATTCACACATGTTTTATTAGTGCATCTATATCTCCAAAGCTCAAAATGCTCCGTTCCACCTTGTGAAATCAAGAAGTGATAGTTTTCAACTCAAGAGCTCCTTTTTTATCTTTAACTCAGAAGAGATTATTAGTTCCAGAGCTGAAATCATCCAAATGGTTGTAGCAAAGCATGTACAGAGTTTAAAAACCCAGTGGAGCACTTCCTGTATGGATGATGGAAGATAAAAGAAGAAGAACCTAAATATGCAGTGTTTGCGCTTTAAACATGTGCGAATTAAACAAAAAAATACAACTTGTGATATATTTTTGATGAGGAAACAACATTATAACATAGCTCAGAAAACTGTGTAATAAGGGGCCGTTTAAAGATCCATTTCAAAGCTGTTTTTGAATAATTGCTAACCACCGGGGAGACTTTTAGCCATTAATTTCACACCATATATTATTACAGTGTGGCCGCCAGGTAAAGTAACTCTAGTAACTGTGAGTAGTGATTTATGTAGCCTTCGGAGACAGCGGGGGGGAGAGCATATTTGCAGATAAAGACATTAGTGTACAGTTACATGATAAGAGAAATGTACCAATTTTTCTTGCTTTTTTTTTTTTTTCCTTTCCAAGTTTTGTGTTACACTGAAAGACCAGTTTAGCAACCTTAGCCCCGATTGCTATAGGATTAAATGGCTGGAGGTTTTATACAGAAATGTCTACTTGCAGGTGCAAAAAAGGTGGTATCCAATAACATTTAGTACATTTTGTGATTTATAAACCCTGTTCCTGATTACTAAGCAAAACAGGTATTGCCCCAGAGCATATATATTGTATCTTTTATTTATTTTAATGTGTTTTACCTTTTTATTTATTGGTATTTTTACTCTTCTTTGATTTTACTGCTTTTCTTGTCTTCACGAGGACTAGTGGAGTTAAATAGAGCTTTATTTTTTATTCCCATTTTATTCTTTTATCTGTATTGCGCATCACTTTGTAAATAATTTATGTATAAATCTAAATAAAATGGGTATATTAATGGCAAAATAAGTCCGCTCTGTACTGTCCGCATCTATCACAATCTAAAGCGTTTTATTGCCATTGATAATCGGGAGGTGCTTGTTAGCATGCTAGTTGCTGTTACCTTTACCATGACGACAAAACTGCGCTCTGAAAGTGGGGAAGAGTGGTCACAAACTAAGTAGGATTCTCCGAGTGCGCAAGTTAAAGCTGCACTGTGTAACTTGTCTTTTTTCGCAGTATTTTTCCTAGTTTTGTTCTTGCAATTTATTCTTATTTTTGAATATTTAAAGTTTCTTTTTCGTTTGCTCCTCATTTCCGTTCCTCTCGCTTTCCCCCACCAGGCGGCCACAACTTTGCTTGCACCGTATTTTTAATAAATATCTATTTTTGTGCCCGTTTTAAACATGTGTGGGCTCCGTCTTGCCCCGAACCCTGAACCGGTACGAAATTAAATATATCTTGGATTTACTCAATAACGTGAGTGTTTACTGGACCTAAAAACCTGCATTTCTACTGTGAGCTGGCTCGCCTCTCCACAGATCTGACTTGGACCTGTAGCCTCACCCGCTGTCTCCGTAGAGATAAATAAGCATAATGCCAAACCGTGGACAACATCTCCGTCTCTTTTCCCCCAGAAAAGTTACACAATGCACCTTTAAGTGAGGAATAACAAAATGCTCCCTCTGTTTTTCACGTTTTTAGATACAGGATTGTTAAAATGTAAAATGCAGAGTTAAATAGTGTTTAATTGTATGTTTTTATTGTGCATTTGTCATTAAAGATGTCCCGATCTAATTTTTTGGCTTCTGATCCGATCCGTTTTTTTTAAGGAGTTCTCTTTCCGATACTGACCCGATCCCTCCGCCGGTGTTTGCTGCTGTGGCTTTGTCGTCTTGTAAATCTCAAACTCGTCCGGACGATTCTTTTGTCAGTGACGAATCAAACTGGTCGTGTTAAAGTGGCTCTGCCGGTTCCTCCAGGAGAAACTGTTTGTTTGCAGCGGTTGCGTCGTTGTTTGACTCTCGTTTTGTTGCACAGTCGTCCCTCACTATAACACGATTCACCTTTCGTGGATTTTTTCTCGCGCAATTTTGTATGAATTTTGTATGAACGCGCATTGTGTTCTGCGCCCCCATTGGCTCGGGGAGAACCTGCGCATGGTTTTCTGCATAATCGAAGGTGCATGTTTGGTTATAAGAATAAAAAAACTGCGCCAACAACTCCCCCTGACTATGTTTTTCAGCCCTCGCGCTCCTCAGTTTAGATCGGGGCCGATTTGCGCGGCACGATCCCCCTCCCCGCTCATATCGCAGAGCGGTTTTACACTTATCACGCGTTTTTTCTGCGGATCCCGCCCAGCGCGGGTCATTTTTAGAACGTAACCCCCCCGCGATAAACGAGGCACCGCTGTAGTGAAAAGTCCCACACAGCGACATGGCGGAGATTTGATTTACAGCTGCCGTAAAGCGCATCAACGCCGCAAAAACATGTGAAACTGGATCAGTCCGAATCCAATACTGTCCGATACTCATGAAAGAGCTGGATCGGGAGCTGGTGCCGATACTGAATATTGAATCGGGACATCCCTGTTTGTAATTCTATCATATCCAATGGCAAAGGAGAGATTCTACGAAAGGGATTTTACACACACACAGTAATATCCAGTGCTAAATCACATAGTACCAGTGCAGCGAATGCCCTGTTATCTTTGCTCAGTGGTCAATGACACAGTTGTATTTACCGCACAAACTTGATGTCCTTCCCATGAGAAATCCTCCCCCGTCCGTGACCCTGAGCTTAAACACAGACTACAAGCCCCTGTGTTTGTCGACCCCCCCGTTTTCTCATAGTTCTATTTTGGCCTACAACTCTTATTTGATTAGTTTGGGGGGAAATGGGCTTTGATTTTGATTCCAGTATCTTTCTAAAATGACTTTCACAGTTCATATAACGTTATCTTTTCCAGGCTTTTGAATAGAAATTAGCATCGGATTTAACAAATGACCATAATACAGCATATGGAATTTACTCCTCATTGCTTTGAATATCTCTCCTGCATTTATTCAGTTACAGGAAAATATGTACACCTCTCCACAGATGCGACCTGTAACTTGACCCTTGCGGTGTCACTTGCTTGTCTCCATGGAGATAAGCTTAATGCGATACTGTGGGACATTCCAGGCGAAGCAGTAACGACATGTGAATTGCAGAAACACCAGAAAAATAACTCCTTAGTGCCTTTAAAGCTGATGAAACAGGGTGTTAAATAAAAATCATAGACTCGCTTTAACTATTTTGGATTTTGACAACGTTTCTTAGCAAAACCAGGTCTTTTTCTTGATTTATTTCGAGTAAGTCCGATATCCCGAGGCTGTGGTGTGGCGTTTCCTGCTGACAAAGACAAATATTACTGTCTGCAGATACTCGCCTTTACTAATACTCACTCGTACCACTCGTACTTGGAGGTTTCACGGTATTTTTCAGACATGAGACGCACTGTGGAAATCCCTCATTAGCTTTGGTCCATAAGCTGATTTATGTACAGGTCACAGTACATGCCTGTGTTACATAAGTGCCCCGGTAGTAAACAAGGGTCAGTAATGTCACACAGACAGAATCACTGAAAAAGTTGTGTTTAGATGATATAAAACCGCATCGTACGGGGGGGTGGGCCATTATTTTTTCCATGGGGCCAAAAGAGAAACAGAAAATACTGTGGAGGGTCAAAATGCTTAACTCAATCCTGCGTCATATTAACCTCTTGAGACCCTGTGGCCCCACACGAGGACATTACATTTTTGCCTCTTTGCACCATGATTTTCAATTATTTTAAACTTTCACCTGTAATCAACTAAAAACCTCTACAGCAGCTCCCTAAAGTAAAAAAAAACAGCATGGTAAAGTTTAGATGCAAAATTTATGAATAAAACCAATGTATTTATGTACAATAATGTCTCTTCATGTATCTTAATGTATCTTCATTTGGCATTAAAATTTGACACATTTTATTGACCACAGCAGACGAGAGCATCAGGAAATGTCATGTCCTCGTTTGAAGACATTGGGACTGTGTTATATTATTGATTGTACATGTTGTTAGGTAAACTTGGGAATATTTGGATGAGTTTACAGTTAGAAATTGCTGGACGTTTCTGCTGCTATAGGGAAACTGCTGCCTGTCTCCACTTTTTGCACCTCTACTTTTTTTGTAACGATTGAAAACCATAAAAAATTAAAACTGTGGACCACATTTTCAGGCCTTTTTGTGTGTTTTTAACCTCACTCACTGAACCCCAACCCGCTCACGGTCGACCTACGTCACATTTGGCAGGTTTAGGGCTTGAAATAAACAGCTAATTGCTGTTTGTTTGTTTTTTGTAATTTATTTATACATTTTAATGTTTTTACATTTTTTAACCAATGGTGTCATACAGAAGACTTACTTAGTAGGTCCTACTTATCCCAAATAGCAAGAAGAAATGAAAAATGCACACCAGACAAAAGCTCGGGTCTCAGGAGGTTAATGGTATTTCTTTATAAAAAGCCGTAAATAGTGATGTTTTGACAAGCTGATAAGACTGGTAAGAGTTTATGTTATGACTAAGCGATGAAAAAGTCAGGTTTCCAACGCTACTTGTATTTCTTTTCTTCTTTTTCAGGTTTGAGTGATTTGTTTTTCTTAGTTTTGTTTTCTCGGCATAAAAATTAAAAAGACGTGTGTACATGTGTTGTCTGTATCTGTATTTTTTTTTACACATGAATAAAAATATATGAAACAGAAAAAAGTGAGTTTGCCTTACAAAAAATATAATTAAAAAAACAACTAAAATAAATTAAATTAGTTCGTGCATGAGGTAAATTATAAGTTAAGCGCTTTGTGTTGCTTTTTTTTAAAATGAAAAGCGTTCTATAAATAAAGTTTGATTGATTTAGTTTAGTTTGTTTATTTAATTAGACCGTGACAGTGCACAATATACATTAACCGTAGCAGGAGAGATGCCAGGGCTGTTATGTGTGATTATAAAATGTTTATTTTTTTACTTAATTCCAAATTATCTTTAAGCAGGTTGGTCAGAGTCGACCCAAAGGCCGAATGTGGCCGTCTGTGAGCTGTACAATAGGAGAATGTGGTATGAATGTAGTAGAATGTAGGTAAAATTTGCCTGTGTAACTTTTTTGGCTTCAATAACATGCTTGTTTCCATGGAGATGATGTTACTCTTTGACTACAGCCCTCCAAGTTTGGCATCAAATTTACATATGTTATTCTACTACAGGTGTTTTTGTTGCTAAAAACGCCATGAAAAAACGCTTTACCTTAAATGGGCTTGCCTCTCCACAGACCCGACCTGGTGGTGTCAACTGGAGATAGTAGGTTTAATGCCATACTGTGGAATATTCTTGGCAAAACAATAACATTTCTATGGAGACAAGCAGGTGGCTGACTCCTGCAATAGAAAAGGTTACTTAGTACAGCTTTAAATTCATAATAACACAAAAACAAACAGAAAACAAAGATATAAGAAAACACCAAACACGTAAATGCAAATTTGATTTGACAAATGTAAATACACCTCCCCCAGTCCCGTCTTTTTTTTTGTTATGTGTGTTAGTCGTATATTTTGTTGTTTTATGTCACAAAAAATATCTAAAAATTAATAACAACTCAAATATTTTTTATCAAAACATAATTGCTCATAAAGTCACAATGGAAACGAACCCAACAATCAAAATGTTTCCTAATGAAATTCTACAACTTTTGGACCAAACTTAAAGTAACATAGTGTTTTTTGTTTTGTTTTCTCCAGGTGATCTGAACAGAAAATGCTCACCTGAGGGCCCCCACCCCCTGGGCCCTGCCAGCGCTCACCCAGACGACATCTTCAGACTGGGGCTTAGCGGAGGCTCCATGTCCCTGCCCTCCTCCCCGCTGTTACCCCGACAGTCCTACATGATGCCCCTTCGCCCCAGCAAGAAGTCACCAGGTACGGCTGTTACTCGAAGACCTACGACATCGTACACGATTCCCAGGAATATGTTTTCTATAACCGCGCATAACTTTCTAACCGTAAAAGACAGAAACTTACTTTTTCCCCCTCTGAAAGTGCAGACATAGAGGTTTCCGTACATTTCTGCGGCTTTATCCTACGTCACACTCACGCTGTGTGATGACGTGTGCAAAACGAGTGTCCAATAGGAACTTTGTTTTCTGCCAAACTCATGCGCTCCGTCCATTTTGATCGACCCAAACTTTGCCAAAGAGTGAAGTGAGTCAAGATGGTCGACTCCTCTGACTGTGTGTGTTTATAACAATTGAAAAAGCCGCTCTAAGTGGAGTTAATTCTCAAATAAATGGCAAATTACGCATCTTGGTGTGTGTAATTGTGCATCTCTTGCTATTTTTATTTGAAAGGTTTATTTCAGTCAAAATGAACAAATCCAAATGTAATAAACACCAGGGAATTGCAGAAGTGCTGTGGCTCTGGCCCTGGACCTGACAGGAGCTGTTTCCAGGACTGGCACCAGAAAAGTCATGGGGCGATTGCACTTTTTAAAAATCTTTTTAGGGCAATAAGGATATTCTGCATTTTTGTAGCTAAGGCCCTAAATTAAGCATTTTTTATGTCCAAAAAGTTGTTTATACATGTTTACTGTGTGCTTTGTATAAAAGAGTGTGAATTTTATTTTCTGATTTTTTTTTAAATCTCTATTTCTGGTCCTGTAGCTTTTATCACAGCCTCATGACACAACTACAGCAGCAGATTGTGAAATAACAGGTTGGACTGAACAAAAGGATGTAGAACACTTCATTATGGGGTAAAAGGGGCAGTTTTAAAAGAAAATTAAGAAAAGGAAATCCACGTGAGGAGAAATGTACTAAATTTGCCTTTAGGTCTTTATCTCTCACAGATTTCCAGCGAAGTCTAATCCCTGATCTTTGTGGATGGGAAAAAAGCGGAGTGATTGTTTTGTACATTCTGGTCGGGTAGAATGGTTCAAGTGCAAGATTGGAGAGTGTGTGTAGCTGTTTTCTTTTTTACTTTAAATGTGATTTCAGTGCAGTTCTGTATTATTATCAGGAAGAAGAAGGGAGAAAATACAAGTAGATCGTATAGAAACAGGTTTGGAAGTGTATTTGATTTTGTATGTTGTATTTTTGCTACTACATTGAAAGCATATTTTAAAAGGCAAACATTAGGCTATTTTCTGTTATAATGTTGTTTCCTCATCCCAAACATACCTGAAGTTATGTTTTGTTTCATTCATACGTGCTTTTTAACTTGATTTAAACTCCCAAGGGTTAATTTTACGTCATGTAAGGCCTTTAAACTAATCTATAGTGTTTATTTTTTGTAAGTAAAGTCAGTGTTTATGGAAGTAGGCAGCTGAATGGACAGGGTAGTGCCAGGAAGCCATAGACCAGCTAAATTAAATCAGAGCCGTAATTGTATTTAAACCAGAAGAGACTTAAACTGACGTGGACGGACGAGTGAGGTACCACGAGTAGTTTAGAATGGATAAACATTGACAGATGGATAAACGCAGCAGGAAGAGATGTCAGTGATGTGATTAAGTGAGAGAATGATGGATTTGTTATTGAAAATGATCCGGGGCCTGAAGGGACAAAGATGGAGGGGCCGGGGAGGCTCAGTGTTTTGCTGCTGCGGTGGAGATGGCAGGTGACGCAGGTGGTTTGTACCATGTAACTGTGGTAACTGGGAAAAGAAATGATGGGCTGAGCGATGAAGACATATTTTAAAGGGATAGTTCAGGTTTTTTGACATGAATCTGTACGTCCCCGAGAGCAGCGTCCGGTGAGCCGAGTTCTTCCCCGGTTTCGGTGCTGATGAAAGCGTCCGGCAAATTGGCTGGAGTCATGAAAATAAAGCGTTTTTCTTCTCAAAACAATATGTGTTCAAAAGAGTGATGCATTTGCGTCACAAAAGGTGAATCACGAAAAAGTCAGACCTCATAATCGCTTGGTACTATTTTTTCACTGTGCGCTGCCGCCAGGTGACACACACATTTATTTTATAAAATCAGAGACTAAGGATCGACATTTCATCTTGAAAGGCGAGTTATAGAAGTTATAGTTATAAAAACAACCCAATAGAGAAGAATCTGTGTCATTCGTTCATTTGTTTTTCAATATAGAACCAAAAATAAGAAAATGAAAAAACAACTCTTTTCTTTATTATTTGTCTCTAAAACCAAAATGAAAAAACTGATAACAATTTGTTTTTTCATTTTTTATTCATATATATGATTCATATATAATATATAAGTAGCAGGAACCACCCAAACCCTGAAAAAACTTATAGTCGACTTATAGTCTGAAAAATACGGTATCCTGGAGGTCAGACTTCAGCTACTTGCTGAGGCAGCTCCACAGTTTTTCACTTTATTGATTACTAGAGATCGAGACTAGAAATAAATTGCATTTACTACCAACTAACCCAAAGTGTTAAAATAAAGTTTTGTGTATTAACTTCTTGTGCAGCAGGTCGGCCAAAACAAAATATCGACCTGCGCTGGAGATTTAAGGCCAGTAGATGATACTAAAAAGCCCAAATACACAAGTTTTAACCAGTCCACACAGCGAGTGCTTCATCATAATAACAGAAAAATCCATAGTCATCATAAACCTCTCATATAACCACAGTGCAGCCCTGTGCATTAACAAACTGTGTGTATAATAACCTTTTCCCCAGTATAAAAGTTCCACTGTATGACATTAAACAGCTCTACTTTACATTTATTAAATTACTGGTGGTTTAGAGCTCAAAAATACCTAGAAAAACAGGTATTCTGACTGTGAGCGGGGTCGCCTCTCCACAGATCTGACCTGTAACTTGGCCCGCATGAAGATAGAAGATAGAAATACATAATACGACACTATAAACCTACAGTAACGCCTCATATTCTAGTCCTGTTGATGTTCCCGTGCACCTTTGTCCTCCACACCTGCGTCAGAAACAGATCTTTTAACACTGAGCTAGAGTTAAAGTTAGTATTTGCTGTGTCATAGTGTCTCATTAACCTCGACTCAAACTCGGTCTCTCTTTCAGCGTCGGCTCAGGCCAAGTTACTCCAGTTGCGCCCCTATCCCATCGCGCTCGAGTGATTAGCCCCCCGTCTTCACCTCGGTGGGTAGACGTCAAACAGTGTCTCTTATCCAGCACTTTGTTTGCATTTCCCCCGTGGCCTAATGGCTCCGTGTTTACACTGCGTCTAATTGTCCTCCCTTTCTGCTCCGTTTCTTCGTCATCTCAAAAGACTGGCTTGTCAGCAGCTGTGTGGGTTTTCAAAGGGGGGGGTGACGCGGAGCTTTGTAGTTGAACTTGTTTTATCCCGGATCTTTGTGTGCACGAGATTTGGCGGGGGGACGAGAAACATCTTTTTAAAGTGGGCAGCGGAGTCATCCCCTCTTTGTTTCAGAAGCGCTGCCTCTTTGATGTGAGGTGAGCTAATCGGAAACGGGGAACACGTGGGAAATTCTGTTTACGTGGCCGGATGGTTTGGATATGACGCTGGAATTGCAGAAAATGAAAAGCAGTTGGTTTGAGCTGTGCTGTCCGTGGAGCTCCTTTGTGTTTTTAAAGTGCACATGCCTTTGTCATCATTATTATCATCTCCTGGTCATGTAAGTGCACAAACTGTAAGCGAGTTTATGGATAGTAATCGCTGTTTTTAGCTTGTTACAAACCGCCTTCTTTTGTTTTGTGCCAGTGGATACAGGATTGCCATTTAAAGCTCCACTGCGTAAACTTTTTATTTATTTAAAATTATTTTGGGAACTTTTTATTTTCTTTTTCACACAAAGTAAGAACATAGAACATTCCCCGAGACAAGAGAAATAAACATTACAAGCATCTATATATTAAGAAAGATAATAAAAAAGATAATAATGGAAAATAATAATGATACTAACAGTAATAATAAAATGAATAATTAAATAGATAAAGTTTTAAAAAAAAGTCTATACGATAAGATAAGATATCCTTTATTTTAAATTTCAGTGTTGCAACGCACAGTTAAGAGAACAGCAAGAAAACAGTAGCAGCAATAGAAGTGCAGAATTACTTAAAAATAGACAAACTCTATAAAGATCTATAAAGATAAGGATTATAAAACTATATATACAATAAACTGCTGTCTTAAGACTGAATACAGTGGCTACAGTTTGTACAGTACTACAAATAACGTTATATCTTTAAAGTGGATACAGTATTTTACAGTAAATAAATAAATGTGTAATGGGTAAAGTGACTGCACTTACACACATATATACACCTGCATACATAGATATATACAATAATACGAGTAGTAATAAATGTAATAAAAGTAACAAATAAGTCAAGAAAAAAAAATAAAATAAAATAAATAAATAAAATGTAAATAATATGGTTAAAGGTCTTAAACATCACACCCCCAAGTATGTTTTCACTGTGGACCATCTTTGCTTAAACAGATCCATTTTCATTTGTAAAGATGCGTCATTCTTTCCATCCACTACACTTGTTTAACCCCGTTTTTCCCACTGCGTAAACTTTTCACACTTTTTATTGTTTTACTGTCCTGAAAAACATGTGTCCTCACTGTGGGCGGGCTTTGCATCTCCACAAACCTGAAATGTTCCTTCATCTATAATATCCCACAGAATGGCATAAAAATGATCTCTCCCCATGTGGAATGTTCAGGTTTAGGGTGTTAACTTTCTGTTTCCTAATTATTCAGGGCAATAAGTTTCTAAGCACTTCTCACAACTTTCAGAGACCAGAGCGCTGTTTTGACATGGCACTAACGCCGACAACAACTAGCATGCTAACCTGCACTTCCTTAGGACTTAGTTTGACCTGAAGACAAGAGCTGTTTGTACAATATGTCTGTACTGGGCCAAGACTAATGCTGCTCAAACGCATGGGAAGAAATTGGGGACCTTTAAAGGTGCACTATGTAACTTTTCATGTTCTTGTTTCTATGGATATGTCATTGCTCTGCCTAGAATGTTCCACAGTATGACATTAAACAGCTCTACATTACATTTATTAAATTATAGGTGGTTTTATAGCTCAAAAATACCTCTAAAACAGGTATTCTGACTGTGAGCGGGGTCGCCTCTCCACAGATCTGACCTGTAACTTGGTCTGGTTTAGCCTCCATGAAGATAGAAGATGGGTCATTCCACGACACACTTTCCAATAAGAAACATCCCAAATTTATCTCCCAACTCCTTATAGTTTTGTCATTAAAAGATATTTTGTCGACTTACTCCTGACCTGTTTTGAGCAGTTTTCAGAGGAGCCACTTTCAGATCTAAATCTGTATCTAAAAACTATTTAAGGTCGGACAGATAGAAATGTTTAACACTATAATGTGAAATATTCCCAACAAAGCAATAACCATATATCTCC
Organism: Odontamblyopus rebecca; assembly: GCA_030686955.1. NCBI lineage: Eukaryota > Metazoa > Chordata > Actinopteri > Gobiiformes > Gobiidae > Odontamblyopus > Odontamblyopus rebecca. Next base: position 6,840,069 of record CM060665.1, read on the forward strand.
ATGGAGAAAAGCATTTGATACACCTAGGGTTGCAAAATTCTGGGAATTTTCTAAGTTGGAAACTTTCCATGGTTTTGTGAATTAACAGGAAATTTCAGGAATTAACAGGAATCAATTGGGAAATTTGGAAATGATCCAAGATGATGGTCAGGGGCATCAGTAAAGTTGGTAGAAAGAAATGTAGCACAATATTGTAGCACAATCTTAGCTGTAACAGACAGATTTATGTGAGTAAAGTGGTGTATCGCTGCTGTTTCTCACTCATATGGACCAAGACACTATTTTCTGAAGAGCCACTGAAGCCACAGCCCCGACATGCATTTTGGGTCCCTCTGTCACTTGTACAATAACTTCAATAATTCTGAAGAGGCAGAACTGCTTTTCTGAGCAACAACAACAAATACAGACAACTGAGAGCAACATTACAGCCAAAGAACGACAGCAGCGAGTCAGTTTGTAGGATTTATGAGGTGGAGGATATTTGATCTGTGATATTAACGTAGAAATGAAAAAGTAAAGTAGAATAAAATAAATCTAGTGCTAGTTTACTTGCAAATTAGGCTTGTGCCATGTCATTTTTAATTTTGAAGTGGGAGCTGTAAGTAACATTTTAGCAAACGTTCACTTTTTGTTCAATAAAAGAAATAAGCATTGATAAAGTTGTAACAAATAAATCAGAGTCATGTGTGTTAATTATCTTCCTTTTGCAATAAGCTGCTGATGAAAGAAATAAAATGTTTATATTTTTGTTGCAATAATTCCCCTAAATTCCTGTGCAAAGTTACCAGGTTGAAAATTCCCAAAATTCCCATACCAAAGTTTCCATGGACATTTTCCAGAAACTTTCTGGACATTTTCCTGTTACACAATGCACCAGTATTCCCGAAATATTCTTTACAATGAGAAATATTAAGGCTGGGAAGATAATTGTGATTCTTACACTTTAACATCACAGTAGCTGTTGACTGCAGACGACGTCTACGAACTGGGAGCAGAAAAGCGCAAAATGAGACCGATGGCTTTATTGTCATGATGTCATTCCAGATTTTCCAACAACCGCTGAACCGCTCACCTCCATAAAAGACGAAACGCACATTTACAGATAAAGGAGGGGCTGGGCCAGAGATGAGACGAGGAGACCAGGTTAGGATTTATGAAGGTTAAAGGGACCCCCAGGACACGGGACTTAGAGGAGTGTAGAGGAGGTAAGTCATTAAAGTCATATGCCTCCTGGCTGAGCTCCGAGGCCGACGTGACGGAGGGTTGTGGAGGGCTCCTGTGGTGAGGGGCCAGGGGGAGGGGCCCGGCAGGTACGTGTGAAGGCTCAGGGGCCCCGGATCACACCTCCAGTTAATAAACATGTGGCGGAGGAGAGGTCTCAGCTCGGTGAGGAAGACGCCACACGCCAAAGTGATCACACACAGATACAGAGGCGACGGGGAGAGGGTCAAAGCCGGAGCTGCGTCACTGCCGTGTCGCACCATGTCTTTATGTTTGTTCTTTGAAATGGAACTGTACAAGGGAGGGCCCATGTTTTTTAATATTTTACTACATTTGTATTAGTTATTATACTGTATTGTTACAGTCTAGCTGGTATCTGGATAGCTGATGTTTGACAATTATTTGTTAGAAACTTGTCTGATTTAACAAACATAATGGTATGGGTGACTACTGTAAGTCGCACTTTTTTCAGGGGTTGGATGGTTCCTGCGACTTATACTCAGGTGTGACTTATATATTACATTTTACACACTGACAACCCAAAGGTTTTCTTATTTTTGGCTCTATATTAAAAAACAAATGAACGAATGATACACGGATTGTTCTCAATTGGGTTGTTTTTATTACTATAACTTGTATAACTTTCCTTTCAACATGAAATGTCGGTTCTTGGTCTCTGATTTTATATAATAAATTTCACCAAAAAAGTACAACTTATATTTACGGTACTTTTTTTATTTTTAACTTTAAATTTTTCATTAAAATTATGTTGCATTTCCATATAGTCTAGATCGAATCACAAAAAGATTTCATAGATTGTCCCTCCTCTTCTGCATATGTGCTCCAACTCTACCACTGAGCCACACCTTATTCATTGTTCATGAATAAGGTGTGGCAATTATTTTTACTTCATGCAAACATTCCTCTTCCTCTGTGTTTGTGTCGAATTGCTTCTATCTTATGTTTATGCCAGTTTGATTTACATTACTTATGTTTTTCTCCAAACTAAAAGACTAATGTTTTGGGGTGTAGGAGTGAGAATCTATGACTTTCTCACAATTCAGTTCGATTACGGGCGATTCTGAGGCTCACGAGCCGATGCACAAACGATTATCGATGCATCGATCGAGTAGCTGTTAGCAGCACTTTGCATGTGAGCGTCTTTTCCTGAAAACGAAAAGGAAAAGGTGAAGGAACTAAAGCCTCAGATAAATCCTGAACAGTCATCCTGAGCAGAGGTCTGTACAGAGCTCCACTCATATACAGCCCATGAGTGAGGGTATTTTTCTCACTTCTGTTGGGTGTGTTGCTGCTACGTTAACCCAACTCATTAATTCGACTCATGATCAGAGCGTATGATTGATCGATCCGGCCTCGCATTTGTTTCCAATAACGGTTTGTCATTCAGATGTTCTTTTTTCCCCGATTTAGTTGTCACCAGGTCTTTTAGAGGAAGTGGTTTTGCCGATTGAGAACGCTTTTGTGGCTTGGCTTTGCTTCCTGACAGATTGGATAATACGACGCAATTCGGAGCACCCCCCAAGTATTGCGTTGATCTCGCCTTGAAAACTCCACACAGGCCAAGAGCGCGAAGGGTTGCCGGGTGGAGTGGGGAGTGACGGATGCCGGGCCCACATAGTCCTGGTGGTGTTGAGTACCAGGGCTTTGATCAGCTAAGCCCCGAGCTTAACCATGAAATGCAGCCATCCGACATGTGTGGAGCAGCACCTCGCTAATGGCTCACAGGCGCAGGGAAGGTGCTGCAGAGGGGGGCTGTTCCTACAATCAGGGCCGATCAGGCTTTACGTCAGCGCAAAAACGATTAAAGCGCAAAATGTCTGTCTGTAATGGAAGATATTCGTCACAGATTATAGTTTCATTCATAGTTTAGCTGTGTACAATATTAGGGTTCGACCGATATGGATTTTGTTGCGGCCGATTTGATACGGATGAAATGGGAGTTGCAGCTGCCGATCGCGGATATATTTATGACGTAAAAATTCACTGTAAATCTTCAGTTGTTTATAAAACTTAGGTTTGGCTTTATAGGATTTTCATTTGGGTTTATTTAGGCGACATTTATTGTTATTCTGTCTCTTTACATTATATTTAAAGACAGTAGTTCAGCCTAATGGTGTTTTTGTATGATATTTTAGCCCGTAAAGAAAGTACTGTATGTAAACTACCGCTATTAGCTTTTAGTGGTAAATGCGTGCGCATGATCTGCTAAATGCCGATAATTCACACTTCTATTCACAGCTCATTTCCATATCAGTGCGTGTCCAGTAACATATATACGGCCTCTATAGTCACTTTACAGTCGCTAATAGAAGAGAAAACAGCCTGTTTATGTGTGCGAGCTACAGCAGCTAATCGCTAACCAATGAGAAAGAACCAAAACGAGCTTCAAAACCGACACATTTCCAACACTCAGCCTCACACAGGCTCCTCTCAGATCACAAGTCTGCACTAACAACTGTCCTTTTACTCCAGACTCAAATTTATTGTCCGTAAAAAGAATATAATCTCAGTGTTGCGCACATGGATCTACGGCTGCGCACGGTGTAAACAAACGCACATGTCGATGCGTTCAGGGGCGATGGACTCAGACAAATGACTCCTCAGATAAATATTGATGCGGGGCCACATATCAGGACATTTATCTGTCTGTAAATTGGATTAAATGAACAGAATATAGAGAGCTGAGCTTTATGATAAGGTAAAACCTGTCCACTATAATATCGGCCAACCGATATATCGGTCGGGCCCTATACAATATAATAAGTCATACATATATTACCGCTACTTAGACTTAGACTTAGACAAACTTTATTGATCCACAAGGGAAATTATTTGGACACTGTAGCTCACAGATCACAAAATATAATAACAAACAGCAATGATATGAAATAATAATAAATAGTAAAGATATAAAATAATAATATACAAATATGATGCACTTATATCAAATTTTCTGTCTAAACAGGGTTGTCAAAGAAACAGTGAGCAGATACTAAGCAATACTAAATATTACTACCACAATGTGATGCTGACATACTCCTAGATGGAGGCAAGAGACAGTTTTTACTATTGATTTCATTGTACTTTGCCTTGAAATATCCAAAAGGTAAATTCGTAAATGAGTGAGCGATGACTAAACCCAAGAACATACTGTATTCCAAGAGAATGATTGTCCTGAATGAACTTTGTGATATAATCTGAACCCAAACTGGACCTTGATTTGAAAAAAAGCATCAGTACAGGGGGAAAAAGATGATGATCAAGTTTTAGAATACAGTCAAAACTAAAAACTGCAGCAGACAAACGCTGAGGACGACAGTTTGAAGTGTTGAAATGTCTGTTCTTTGTCTCTGATTTTATAAAATAACCCCTTCCCCCTTCACTTATATATGGTTTTTCTCCTTCATTATGCATTTTTTGGCTGGTGCGACTTGTAGTCCGAAAAATACAGTATTTATTACAAATTACGTCCATATCTCTCGTCTTGTCTAGTTCTCGTGGACCCAATCTCGTGGTGTATCTCATCTCGTCTCAGCTTTATTATTTGCCCTGGAAGATGTCAGATTTTTTTCCTTTGACGAGGCACAACATTCATCATAAAGACATACAGAAACACGTCACAATAAAAACAAAACAACAGCGGTGGTCTGAGTTCATCAGAGCAGCGGTGGCATTTGGAATAAAGGATTTTTTGCAGATGTTTTCACAGGCCAGAGGGACTTTGCAGCGCTTGTAATTAAAGTACAAAAGAGCGGTTAGTCATAGTTTTGTTGTGATTGTGCTGCTGAGCATTAGCATTACTCACAAAGTGTAAAGTATAAGCAGTGTTGGGAAGTAACTGAATACCTTTACCGAGAATACGTACTCTGAAGTCGAAGTAACCGTATTCTGATTTCGTTTGGTTGTAATCAGTGAAAAAGAATACATGGTGCAACTTCATCATGCAAAAAAAGGGGAAAAAAAGCAAAAGAAAGAAGAGAAAAATACCTCTTGTGGTACGTGCACGCGTAGTTTTTGTTTCTGATTCGACGTAAATGAAAGCAGAACCACAAACGAAAACATCAAGCTGTAATGATGTCATGTTTTTACACTATAATATAATGCAATTCAATGTAAAAGTATTTCAAGTATTCAGACTGCAGTACTCTGATTGAAGAATGTTACAAAATACACTTAATTTGGGTAGTTTTCTGAGAGTTTTCAGTAACTAAAGACATTTTCAAAGTATTATTCCCATCATCGAGTATAAGTTCTCAATTAGTTCTCAATTAGAGGCTCTCCTGTGCACAATATTAGCATTATTTTATCTAAGGAGGCATTATTCACCCCTTTGTTGTCTTCTGTCTTTGTTAAATTGTTAAAAAAGTTGATGTTAAAGCTGGTCTTATGCCACATTTAGTCCACACTGGAAGCTGTTAGACACTACTATATTTTGAACTGTAAAAATCCACACAATTCTCTAATTTTTTATCACATTTGACCTTGTAAGTGCCCATTTTCTTGCTCACTTATTCACAGAGCTCCCTCCCAAACAGCAGCTCCCTCATCTGACCCCCTCGCTCTCTCTCCTGGGTAATCTCCACAGTGACCTCCGCTGGCGGGACAAGGTTATTGTGCCTTTGTCAGAGCCACAGCTCATTCTGTCCTTGGACTCCCCTTATCATTGGATTGCAGGTGTAAAAAGAATATATTCTTTTAAAAGCGTCGTTAAATATGCACTTTCATCACTGTGTTTACAGCTGGCAGTTTATGTCTGAGGTTTTGCGCTGTAATGTCCAATAAGAGCTCCCAAACTTCAAGGTGAATCGTGCCAAGATGTGTTTTTTTTATATATCCTGCCCCACCTTGAATGCACCGTAAAATCAGTCCTAACACAAACGCATTACTGATGTGGACTTTGTGTCATTTTAATTAGCAATGAGCAGATTTCTTGTTTCTATGGATGTGTCATTACTCTGCCTGGAATGTTCCACAGTGTGACTTCAAACAGCTCTACCTTACATTGACTCAGTTACAGGTGGTTTTAGAGCTCAAAAACACCTAGAAAAACAGAGCATTCTGACCTGTAACGTGGTCTGGTTTGGTCTCCATGAAGATACAGAGGTTTAATGCCACACTGTGAAACATTCCAGACAAAGCAATAACATCTCCATGAAGAAAAGCCTTTGACGAACCCTCCAGAAATATTATTTAAGAAAACTATTCATTGATAGTGTGGTGGAGATGGAGGAGAGTAACATACTGTAAGTAGAACCAGGTAGGACGACTGCATTTATTTCATTTTTCTTATAATTTAAGGCTGTTTTGGGAGCGACAAATAGTCTTCGGGTAGTTGCATCTCCACAGATCTGACCTGGAACTACCAAAGGTCAAGGTGAAACCTGCCAAGATATTTCTTTATATCCTGCCCCACCTCGAATGCACCATAAAAGTAATCCTAATACACATTACTGATGTGGACTTTGTGTCACTTTAATTAGCAAGGAGCAGATTTCTTGTTTCTATGGATATGTCATTGCTCTGCCTGGAATGTTCCACAGTGTGACATTAAACAGATCTACTTTACATTTATTAAATTACAGTTGGTTTTATAGCTCAAAAATATCTAGAAAAACAGGCGTTCTGACTGTGAACAGGGTCGCCTCTTCACAGAACTGACCTGTAACTTGGGCCTAAAACAAACACATTACTGAGGTGGACTTTGTGTCATTTTAATTAGCACTGAGCAGTAGGGCTGGATATCGATTCATATTCCAATAATCGATTTGATTCCGATTCTCAAGATTCAGAATCGATTATCATGATTTGATCTGATCCGATCTGGATTCGGGTTTGTGTTATTAGAACCGTTTTTAGGCCGTTACCTGAGCTGATACGAGTGGTTCCTGAGGTTGTATTTCCGCTGTACTTCATCTCCATTTGGCATTTGTCCTGCAAATCGCTTCGCTTCTGTCAAGCGCATCTTTGTCTTTATTGTTTCTGAACCTGAAATGGAGCCAGACGGAGCTTTGAGTGTTTCTGGCGTCTTCAAAGTCGGGACTTGGCTCACGTTGCCACTAGCGTCCGACGCCATGTTCATTGTTTTGATAAAGTCAGACCGCGACGAGTGGGGTTAAAGTTCACTGGGGGAAAAAATGTATAAAAAATGAAATCGAACTTTGGACGTACGAGTCGATCTTAAGGAATTAATATGCAAATCGATTCAGAATCTAAAAATCTATTTTTTTTAACACAGATCTCCTGCCTGGAATGTTTCACAGTGACATTAAACAGCTCTGTCAGAATCAGAAAGGTTTTATTGCCGTAAGAGTGAACAGGTTCACAACAGGAATTTGCTTTGGTATTTGGAGCGACACGTAGACAGACACTAAACATGCAAAAAATAAAATAGAATAAAATAAAGTAGAAAACAATACTTTATTTACATAACAGTGCCGGTAATCTTCTCCCTTATATTTAATTCAATTACAGGTGGTTTTATAGCTCAAAAACTTCTTGAAAACAGGCGTTCTGACTGAGGGCGGGGTCGCCTCTCCACAGATCTGACCTCTAACTTGGTCTGGTTTGGTCTCCATGAAGATGGGAAGGTTTAATGCCACACTGTGAAACATTCCGGACAAAGCAAGGAGAAAAGTATTTGATTTTCTTTTTAATTAGCACCGAGCTGATTTCCGGCCACTGATTTTTTGCCTGTTTCAATTTATTTTCTTTAGATTCTTTAGATCGGGGTTGGAGGAGTTTTGGGAAAGCGCTGTGGATGCTGAGTCATTTATTGATAAACGATGCAGGGGAGATGGATTTTGGTTCCTTGAATAGAAGGAGCCAAAATGCGTCATCAAAGCTTTTACTCTGCTGCACACGGAGGAGGCCCAGTGAAGTCCTGCTGATCTGGGACTCTTAAACTCACTCGGATAACTATACTTAGCACTTACAATTTAATTCCCCCTGCAGGTTTTGGGTTTTAGTGAGTTTCCTTTAAGTAGGTTAGCGGAGAAAAAGAACACTGCTTTAACTTTATATCGAGGTTAAACGAATGATAATGCATTGTGTAACTTTTCCGCTGAAGGAGATGGAGATGTTACTGCTTGTTTCGTAGAGTTCGCAAAGTTCACATGACATTAAACCGTTTTATCTTTGTGGAAAACCAAACCAGACCAAGTGACGGGTCAGATCTGTGGAGAGGCGACCCCGCTCACAGTTTTTCTAGGTATTTTCGAGCTATTAAACCACTTGCAATTGAATAAATGTAAAGTAGAGCTGTTTAATGTCACACTTTCAAGCAGAACAATGGTATATCCATAGAGACAAGAAGGTGACGGAGCCCCCAATGAAAAGTTACACAGTGCACCTTTAATTAAAAACAAAAAAAGTCGACAGTGTGGTGGAGATGGAGGAGAGCAGGGGAGTACCATATATAGCGAAAATGACGTGAGGATGAGCGCATTTATTTAATTTTTTCTTCTTATTTAAAACTGATTTGAGGACCAGAAATAGTCACTGGGGTCGCCTCTCCACAGATCTGACCTGAAACTTGTGGTGGCATCACCTGCTTGTCTACCTGGAGATAGATATGTTTAATGCCATACTGGGAAACAGTCATAGAAGAGCTGCAACTAATGATTATTTTATTAGTCAGCTAGTTATAATATAAATATTTCGATTAGTCCACTTGGTTACTATTGCACATTGAGATTATGAGAGTATTTATTTGTTTTTGTTTGTTTATTATAATATTATTTTATTTTTTGGCTGAAAATCGCATCTTTTGGCATGTCTTTGTAATTTTTTTCCTTTAAATCGTCAGCATTTACGTGGCCTATGTATCAAATCAAACAAATAAATAGCAGAATGAAGCAATGAACAGCCACAAAAGTTACCCACTCAACTTTCTACAGGTCATATCCTATGGTATTACAACTAGGGATTTAACAATAACTGAAATACTGTGATATCATATCGTCAGAAGTCTCACAATAATATCGTGGCCATCACAATATATCCAGTTACAAGTTCCTTTGCTTAAATTCATTGTTTTATAGAAGTAACAGCTAATAAACATGTGGAACTAAATATCCCATGATTCATTTCAGTCCAGACAACATGAAGAAATTTGTTTTTACTTTAATTCTTGGGATTATTGCAATAATAATTCACACCAAAAGCTAAAAAGTATCATATCTACAATAATATTAGCCTCCAAAATATCGTAACGTGAGTTGCGTATCGTGATAATATCGTACATCCCTAATTACAACTAAATTACAACTAAAATGACAAAAATTTCCTCATTGCAAAGAAAATGTAATAAATATTTTACCCACTTTGATACTGTAATTATCGTGGCTTGTTTTAGTTTTAATTTATCCCTTTATTTATATTTTAGCAGTTTCCTTTTTACCATATCTCAATAAGAAAGTTGTGCTGTAACACTGGGACCATATTATCAAGATAAAACGATTATTTTATTAATCAACTACTTATAATATTCACTTTTTGATTAGTCCACTTGGTTACTATTGTACATTGAGATTATGAGAGTATTCATTTGTTTTTGTTTGTTTATTTTATTTTATTTTTTGGCTGAAAATCACATCTTTTGGCATGTCTTTGTCTTTTTTTTCCTTTAAATCGTCAGCATTTACGTTTATAGTCAATCGCTGCAACCCAAATTCAATACAAACAAGTAAGGGACCCTCCAGTGCATCTTTATTGAAACACTGCAGTCTTGAGTACCAGACTGTCTCCATCCCCCTTTAGCCTCTCTCCTGAAGTGACCCGTGTATTGGTGCTAAACCAGTGTGTGTGGCATTGGAGAAAAGTGATACCTCTCAGAGCTGAAGCCCTCTCCTCTCCACTCCACTGCTCCTCTGTCACGGCTCCTTATCGCCCACAATCCCCCAACCCCAGCCTCAATACGCTCCCCCAGTCTCCCTCCGCCGTCAGCCGCACTCGGATCGATGTCCCAGCACCACCCGGGCCTGCGCAGTGAGTCCCGTTTAACGCCGGGGTTCAGAGTCGGCCGAGTTGAAATGAGGCGATTGATGGCGCGTTTGAAATTCTCGCACAACTCGGCTCTTGTTAATGAGTTGCCCCGTGTGTGTTAGATAAGTTAAAGCTGCGTTAAGTCAGGCTTCAAACGAGAATATAAAGTTGCAAATGGCACTGTACCTTTTTTTTTTTTTTTTAAACCTGAAAAACATGGTAAATAGTCACATTATTATTCAGAGCTTTTCCACCTTGAAGGCACTCGAAGCTGTTTTACATTAAGAAACCACTCAGCCATTCACACACACATTCACACACACATTCACACACATTCACACACTAGTATAACCACACACAGGAGGTGAGGTCGGTTAAATATCTTGCCCAAGGACACAACAACTGTATCCATCTGTGGGAGCTGGAATCGCACCACCAACTGAGCTACTGTCGCCTCATTCGCAGCGTTCCAGACTTATTCCCTGCTAATTATTCTCTATGATGAGTAGGGGTGTGCAAAAATATTGAAATATCGATATATCGTATCGTTTAATGTGATGATACAGTGTTGTGATCGTGGGCTGCTGTATTTATATATCGCAGAGAGTATTTTTTGGTATATTTTACTAATTATTTTGTCACAGTGCTACTGTTTTGTTGCTTGGCCAGAGGAAGGAAACTTGTTTATGCGACACATTTGACATTTTCACTGTTTTGATGCTTAAAATGGGAGTGGTTCATATTCACTTTGCACAAGAAGTGGTTTAACAAAGACTTTTAGTGTCACATCCATGATTTAGCCAATATTTTTGATTGAACCGTATCGAATTGATTTGAAATATATCGTATTGAAACGTAAGATCACTATCGAGATATGTATCGTATCGTGGCCTATGTATCGAGATAAATATTGTATCGTGGCCTATGTATTGAAGTATGTATCGTATCATGGCCTAAATATCGAGATATGCATTGTATCATGGCCTATGTATCATGATATGTATCGTATCGTGGCCTATGTACCGAGATAAATATTGTATCATGGCCTATGTATCGAAGTATGTATCGTATCATGGCCTAAATATCGAGATATGTATCGTATCGTGGCCTATGTACCGAGGTATGTATCGTATCGTATCTTCTGAATGATACCCAGCCCTCGTGATGAGTTTCTAAGCACTTTTCACAACTTTCAGATTCCAGAACAGAGTTTTGCTTTCACACCACTGCTAACAACAACTAGCATGCTAACAGTACGCCGGCGTGCTTTCTAGTTCGCAGATGATGAAAAGGATTTAGAGTCAGATGCAGACAGCGCACATCGATCTGATTTCGACCCGAAGAGCTGCTTTTATAATACACTTGATTAAACGAACACACCTTTTATTTAATCACAATATATTGAATTACAAGTTCCTTTGCTTAAATTCATTGTTTTATAGAAGTAACAGCTAATAAACATATGGAACTACATATCCCATGATTCATTTCAGTGCAGACAACATGAAGTAATATGTTTTTACTTTAATTCTTGGGGTTATTACAGTAATAACTCATACCAAAAGCTTGTCAAGGTATTTTAAAAGCAAAAAAGTATCTATCTACAATATCGTAACGTGAGTTGCGTATCGTGATAATATCGTACATCCCTAATTACAACTTAGTTACAACTAAATTACAACTAAAGTGACAAAAATTTCCTTATCGCAAACAAAATGTAATAGTATTTAACCCACTTCGATACTGTAATTATCGTGACGGGCTTGTTTTAGTTTTAATTGATCTCTTTATTTATATTTCATTAGTTTCCTTTTTCCCGTATCCCAATAGAAAGTTGTGCTGTAACATTGCGTCCGTATTATCAAGCCACAATAGTGTAACTAAGCCTTTCATTCATAATAATGCATATTAGCTCAGACAGCGAGCCACATCGGCGTCGCGCCTGCTCCCAAAGTTCACACAGCCTCCTTTAGAATCCGCCTTATTTGCATTACAAAAGACAATAGCTGTTATAGAAATTCCAACATTTCCAACCTCTTTGTCATTTGCTCCCAAGTTTTTCCTGCGCTAAAAATGCACAATGTTCAGTCGGCTATATCAAGCTCTCTATCTCCTTCCCCATGTGAAACTCTGAGCAAATACCCCGGCTAACTGACTTCTCCCAAAGCACTGTGAATAGCGAAAAGATCCCGGCGCAGTGGAATGTATTATTTTTCACTTTTTGAATGGACGCATGACATTTGAGGACAAAACGCGAGTTGTCGGCGCTCACAAAGGGGACACACTGTTATATTCAAAAGCTCAAATGTGAAGAAGTCAGAGTCAGAGTCCAAGTATGCTGGCGAAAAGTCCTTGATCACTTCCTTACCGTGAACAAAACGCTCTTTGACGGGGCGGCCATGACGGTGGAAAGTAGGGATGTAACAATAGCCGAAATATCATGATATAAAATAGCAGAATGAAGCCATGAACAGCCACAAAAGCTACCTATTCAACTTTCTGCAGGTCATATCTCATAGTATTACAACTAGGGATTTAACAATAACTGAAATATCATGATATTGTATCATCAAAAGTCTCACAATAATATTGTGGACCATCACAATATATCGAATCTCAAGTCTCTTTGCTTAAATTAATGGTTATTGTGCAGCAATAGCTAAAAGAAACAGAGGGAACTACATAGACCATGATCCTTTGCTCGGTTTCAGTCCACTTTCCACTAGAAATATAACACTAACAGAAATATTGTGATATTGCATCGCCAAGAGTCTCACAATAATATCGTGGCCCATCACTATACTGTATTTTTAGGACTATAAAGCGCTCCGGATTATAAAAGTGCATTAAGCGAGACTCATACTTTACTCCAGGTATCCACGATCCACTGGCAGATTGCGGCATAACTTCTCTTAACGTCTTGGTGAATGTGTGTTCGCCTTCTGTCGTCCAACGCTCCCACGTAGCTGCAATTTAACTCTGAACGACCTGTTGACACCGATATCGAGCGGTTGGAGTTCCTTTGGCTAATCCACCCGGAGTGACGGGTTAGTTTGCTTCACTTGGGCGTGTGAGTCAACATGTCTCTGAACAGGTGCCATTTTGGGCTCCTCATACGCACCGTAATATTATGCTGAAGCACAGTACGTGTTACTCCACAAGGCTCCTGACTACAGTCGCGTAATGCTCCGACAATCCATCCAGCGGTGCGGCTTTGTAGCTTAACAAAGTCGTACTAAAAGATTTTGACAGATTTTTGAGCGCCGTGTTCTACATAAAATTGGTTCGAGGTCAATAAGCACAACCAGAATTAATACATAAGGCGCACCCGACTATAAGGCGCACTATAGATATTTGAGAAAGTTAAAGGATTTTAAGTGCGCCTTATAGTCCGAAATATACTGTATATGGAAATTACAAGTGTCTTTGCTTAAATGAATAGTTTTGGTGCAAAAAAACCCCAGAACTACATAGACCATGATCCTTTGCTCTGCTTCAGTGCAGACTACGAAGAAATAGCTGTTATTAAGCCCTTTTAAATTTTAGGTCTTTGGATTAGGACTGAAACAAAGTCATCTCCACTAAATATTGTAATAAATATCGTACCGTGAGATGCATATAGTGAAAGTATCGTACAGACAGATTTAGATACTGTGCCATCCCTACTTTACACCATGAAATTACTTTTTTTACGCACTTTTAAATCGTAACTCTTTTGTTTATGGCAGAAACAAAGGCTTTTCAAGGCTTTTGAAGGAAAAAGTAGTATCGTGCCATGAGATGCATATCGTGAAAATATCGTATAGAGAAATGGATATCGTTACAGCCCCAGTGGAGATGGATTTTGTGGTGCTGCGGTGTGTGTTTTGATTGATGGGAGGCTGCTCGAGGATTCCTGAGCGTAGGTTTGATTACCAAGAAGGCGAGAGCACTGCATTCACAACTATCCAGCCTCCTTCTCCCCGAGACAGCTCTGTTTCATTCAGAATAACAGACAGACGGGATGGGCAGAGCTTAAAGTACTGATATTACACAAAATTGACTCTTGTGAGCTTTAAATTATGTCATAATGTTGTTACGTCATCAAAAACATACCTGGAGTTGTGTTTTGTTTCATTCGCACATGTTTGAGTAATTCTGCGCTATTCATCCACATCTCCAAATCTCAAAATGCTCTAGCGAAGGTTTATGGAGTTTGAAAACACGTTGGAGCACTTTCTGTATTCCCACTTCACATCACAAGGTGGAACAGTGGGGTGTTTTCTGTTTGAGAGAACAAAATATCCAAGGTTTGTGTGTTAAACATGTGCGAATGAAACAAAACAAAACTTTAGGTGTGATTTTAATGCGAAAACAACATTATAACATGGGAAAATAACACAATATGGGGCATTTAAGTGGAAGTGTGGGGTTGTTACATTGGGTACATGTGCATGGCCAGTAAAAATAAGATAACTATAGCACAAAAATAGAGATTTGGGGTGTATTTGTGTGCGCAAGAGAAATCTGACCATCTGAAAAATACGCAGTGATATGTGTCAGTGAATCAGTGGATATAGCGCTGTATAAATAAAGTTTGATTGATTGATTGATTTTGTCTTTGCCCTTTGTAGCATATTTTTCTTTGTCTACACCTTACAGCATCATACAGGAATGCACAAACCAAGAAACCAGATTACTCACATCAGATCTAATTGTTTACGTGGCATTTCAATAATCCGATAACTCCAGAAATCGGATCATGATCAGACGTTGTGCTGGTGGCTCGTGGCCCAAGGTAAAGGTTGACTCTGTTTCTGAACTTTTTAAGGTTTTTTGATCAGACAGTAGTGTTGGTTCACCCCATACACTTGTGCATGAGGTAAACATCTCTACAAAATGCATCTTAACTTTAAAGGTCCTTTATCGACGGGGGCGACAGGAGCTCAGTTGGTGAAGCGTTTGTCCACTGATCCGAAGGTTAGCGGTTTGAATCCCTCGGTCAACATAAACATTAGGTTGAGCGGGCAAATCCACTGACCCACAGGTTGGCCGGTGTGATTCCAGCTCCCACAGATGAATGGTGTCGTCGTATCCTTGGGCAAGGCACTTAACCCACCTCACCCCTAGTGTCTGCGTACACTGGTGTATGAATGGGTGAGTGGTTCCTTCTTGTAAAAGCGTTTGAGGGACTTGAAGGTGGAAATGTGCTGTATAAAAATGTGACCATTTACCATTTTTATTCTTATAAATGATAAAAAACATGGCTAAAGGCAAGGCAAGTTTATTTGTATAGCACAATTTGTCAGCTGCGCCTCCGTCAGTTTGCCCCAGGGCAGCTGTGGCTACAATAGTAGTTCACCACCACCGGGTCTGGAGTGAATGAAGAATGCTCTGTAAATAATCCTCTGTAAAGCGTCTTTGTGACATGTCTGTGAAAAGCACTATAAATAAACACTTACTTACTTGCACACAAAGTAATTCAAAGTGCTTTACAGAATAAGAAATACATTAAAATCACAATACAAACAAATCAAAACATAAATATTCATTATAAAATTAAAAAGAGAGAGAGACATTAAATTAGAGAAGCGAAGAGTGCAGAATAAAAAATAAAAACCGTTCAAACTCTTGTGAGTTTGTTATAACATTACCTCATCAAAAACTTTTGGAACTGTGTTTTGTTTCTTTCACACATTTATCATTACTGTATTTTTCGGACTATTAGTCGCACTGGAGTATAAGTCGCCAAAAAATGCCAATGAAGAAGAAAAAAAAAAAATGTATAAGTCGCACTTTTTGGGGGAAATTTATTTTATAAAATCAGAGACCAAGAACCAACATTTCATCTTGAAGGGCGAGTTATAGAAGTTATAGTAATAAAAACCACCCAATAGAGAAGAATCCCTGTATCATTCGTTCATAACGTTTTTCACTATAGAACCAAAAAATATGACAACGAAAAAAACAACTCTTTTCTTTATTATTCTTATATTAGTCTCTAAAACCAAAATGAAATTTTTCATTTTTCTGCCAGTGTGAAAAAAAAAAAAAGTCCGAAAAATACGGTAGTTTGTTTACATCTCAAAAACTCCACCTTGTGATGTCATGAAGTGGTAGTTCTCAAGTTAACAGTTAACGCCATTAACCTTTTGAGCAGTAGAGATGGGCAGTTCCAAGGTTGAAATCATCCAAATGGGGCACTTCCTGTTTTACCACATGACATCACAGGGTGGAACAGAGTGCTTTTTGCTTGAAAGAAGAAGTGTTAAACAAAACAAGACTCCAGGTATGTTTGTGATGAGGCTAAAATGATCATGTGTTAATTTATGTATTTGACAGCGACCAAACCGTAAGCATTCCAAAAAACAACACGCAACAGTGAATAAACAATGAAACTGTAGGGGATAATACTGTTACTCTAGCTGTGTTTGCCTGTTTTGTTTGCTCACTGAGATTTTTTGCTATTGTTTGTGCGTCTGGGTTTGAATCCTTTTTATCATCCTTCAGCTCCCCCTGCTCCTGCTTCCGTCGCCAGACCCTTTCATGCTTGTTCCTGGCCACGATTGCATATTCTGCTGCGTCCACATCCAGAAGGGCTGCACGATAACGCTTCTGCTGTCGAGATGAGATTCTAAACCGAGAAAACGGTCCCCATGCCCGATCTTGCCACACTCGTACGCCAGGACATCAGAGCAGCCCCGCTAAAGTAGCTGCTCATTATCCGGCCCATTCTGCGGCCCAAAATTACCTATGATAGCGCACCACATGTTGCTTCCAGTGTCTTTGTTCCGTCTTTAGTGCTTTGTGGATGATAATTTCGCGGCATATGGTGGACATTAGGCAGACTGTGGCCCGCCTGTTGTCTTTAGATAAAATACTGAAAGATATTAAGGCTTTTGATCCAGGACCTGCACCTGAGCGAAGTGCACTCGCCGACACACAGCGCTCTCTGTCTCCACGTCCATGTTAATTGGAGCCTTGAGACTAGCGGCTAATGGCTTGTGGCTGACTGGCCTTACCTCATGAATGGACTTTTTCAGCTCTTTTAGCTTTGTGTGTTAAATAACTGGTCACTTTAGGTTAAACAGACTCCAGATTCCACCCCGCAGGAGTCAAAGTGAGAGGAGTCTACGCGTTAAAGGGTTCATATTACGCTCTTTTCTGATTTATGGTATAATGTTGCACACAAGCTCTGCGTAGGGTGAACAGATGTCCCTGTTTACCCGGGACAGTCCCAGTTTTGAGCCCTGTGTCCCTTGTCCAAGCAGATTTATCCAAACCCAGTGATTTGTCCCAGTTTTTTTATGCAAGAAATGCCCCGTGTGTCCCTATTTTCGACCAATTTGATCCCTGCCAACAGTAAAGAGAGGCATACATTGTAATTTGTTTAGGTAAAATGCAAAAAATCTGCTTAAAAAGGACCAAAACACAAAGAAAATGTGACTATACTGGCTCATGTTAGTTATGAATGGTCTCTGCATAACCATTTTCCTTAATTATGCACTAGTTTCTCAATTTTATGATTATCAACCATGTCCCAGTTTTTTACTTTGAAATTCTGGTCACTAACTCTGCTAATTTAGACAGAATTTTTCTCTCCAACTTCATACATCTTCACTAGAATCATTTGGATAATTTCCGATCTGAAATTTCCATTCTCTACTGAAGGATAAAAGGTAAAGTACCGCTTCATGACATCACAAGGTAGAACAGAGCGTTTGGAGCTTTTAGAGATGTGTGAATGAAACAAAACACAGCTTCAGGTGTGTTTTTGAGGAGGTGACAACATTTTAACATGGCTCAAAGCTCATAAGAGTCCATTTTGCATAATATAGCACTTTAAAGGTTTCACCGTGGCAATGGAAATACACTGTAGTCCATAGGCTGTATTCATTTAAAGACTTTCAGTGAAGGTTTTTGAATTATAGCTCTGTGTGGGGTTGGCTACTTTTGTCTATACATATTGATACTTTGCAGCTGGGGTCATCAACATTTTTTGGGGGTGTGATGCTAACTGTAGGCACTGCTCCGTCTGAAGATCTGTAACTCAAATTAGGCCATGTCCACACGTAGCCGGGTATTTTTAAAACCGAACATTTCCCCCCCTCCGTTTATAAAAATAGTTTTATCCACACCACCTCGTCTTCGAAAAAAAACACCTTCCACACATAACCGAACATCTGCGTTTTCAACCACATTCATACACATTCCAAACCTGTAGATGGCGTTATTTCCATTGAGCCATCACTTCGCCGTCAGTTCCGCCTAAACATAAACAACAGAAAACATGGCGCCGAGCTGCTTTGTCTGGACAGACTCAGAGTCAGAATTGCTCCTAAACACAGTTTAGGAGCAATTCTGCTCTCAACACACACACAGCTCTCAAGAAACGACTCCGATCCATAGTCTGCTTTGGCTTTGGCTTTGGCTTTTGCAGTCGCCTAAACAAATGTCGCACGTTTGACGTCAGGGCAGATTCATATTTTTTGGCGCAGACAGTGACGTTTTAAAACGCAAAACCCCAGTTATCTCTGTCCACACAAACACGCATAAACGGAGTTTTCAAAAATCTTCACTTTGGCCGGAGTTTTCCCTGAATACTCGTTTTTGATGCGTGTTCATGTGGATGACAGGTCAAAACGCAGCAAAACATCTTCGGTTTATCAGATACCCGGCTACGTGTGGACAAGGCCTGAGACTAATCTGAGTTTCTTTTTTAACATATTCTGCCCTAAAGTGCTGTCTTACCTGGAACCACAACAGGTGAGCAGATTTGTGGTGTTTAACAAGTCCCTCTCAAATAACATTACCGTCACAAACAGTTTTCAGTGAGTCACGCTCACCTTTTTTGTTGAAAATCAAATACCAAAACCACAAGCGCTCCTATTTATCACAGGCTCCTGAAAATGTGTTTTTTGCAAAAGATGAAAAATGGGTTCCTTTTTGTATTTTTTTCAGAGTTTTCAGACACAGCTATAAACTTACAATGCTGTTTGCCAAGGTGTGCATTGTGTCACCATGGTAACCACTGACTATTCTTCCATAGAGATACAGGCAGTGCACCCTCAGTCTGATATTACTGCAGAACATCAAAAGGCTACGAGGTCACTGGTAATTCGAGTTAGAGTAATTAGGAAGGTAATGGGGCTAGGTTAGGTTTGGGGTTTTAATAGCAGGCTATTTGATATTCTTTTTATTTTGAGGTTTCTTTTAAAGCCTTAGACCTATCCATAACAAAAATAATAATTATCCTTACAAAAGCCAATGCGTCATTCACTTACAGTATCTAAGTGTATGTTGTAATTATAAAGGTCAGTCAGGTTAAAGTGACGCGCAATTGCAAAAGGTTATGAACCTGCTCTGTCACAGGTATCTACACGGTCTATACAGGTTAAATCTACATTTTACATTACATTACACAACCAAAGCATTACCTGAACACTGAACATTGGACTATATTGTCTTTAGTTGCCTCTAAATACGTTTATTTTCTTTTAACAATTACTGTATATCCATTTCCGTATAGAGCAAAGGTAGCACAATGCAGACTGATTTTATTTTTCTTAAATTATGTCTTTTAAATTGACAACAAACTCCCCCACAGCCCTTTTTTTAACAATAAAGCTTTGTGTGTATTTTTTAGGCAACCGATATATAGGTCTGTCTCTAATAACAAATTTGCATTAATATACGACTATTAATATTCACTGATCTTTAATGTCTTTGTCATGTGTGAAGGATTGAATTGATTTGAATGTTTTTGTACCTATGTTAAGGATGGGCAGGATTAATCGACTAATCTATAATTTATCATTAAGAATTTGGTCGATCACGTTCATTTTAATGGACAAACTGAATGTAGGTGTCTGTGTGTAACGTAGCGTCAGGAGTCGAGGCTGCGTCTCACAGCACAAACACTGGAGCTGTGGCCCCACAGTCCCACGTCTCGACTCTGGCTCCTTGGAGATCACTATATTCCTCAGAGTGTGTTTACCTGCACATCAGTGTCCCGGTTAGGATTGGGGTTTTTTGAGGATCCCGGTTTCACATGTTTACGCAGCATCTCCAACGCGACATACGCACAGAACAGACTCACAGCCTCATCACATCCTCTGTCACAGAGAGAACACTCATATTACACTGAGTCGTGTCCTTTAGTCCAACAGAAGCTGAACCACATCAGCACAAGGAAAGAGCTGCTTTTTCCAGCGTTGATCATTTATGCAAATTAGCTATGTAGTTTTAAGTTTAGTTTCTGTAAGACGTAAACAAATGTTTAAAGCTGCATTAAACACATTCTGATCTCACACTGATGAGGCTCTGGAGTGATTATGGTTTATATGTTGTAAAGTTGACTTTATTTATGCAGATTAGTAATAGTAATAACTGTGATGATAATTTGAATATAAAATGTTAATAATTAATCGAAAATCTAACATTAATTTCCCCGCAGATCGATTAAGAAAATGTAATGGAATGCCCATCCCTCGCCTATGTCCTGTTTTTTGTCTCGCCATCAACCTGCCAGTGGGACTATGGCTGAAAATGATCCTGCACGGCAAACTCCGGCACATTTACATTTATACTGACACATGGTGATTAATGTGCACTGTCCCATATTTAATAACATAAACATTAAACATTAAACATTTAGCAGTTTGCTCCGGTAGATCCTCTTTGTACTTACAGGGTCACATACATATATATATATACATATATATTGTTTGCCTTAAAGTAGCCTATGTGTATATATGGAAAAAGTGTGTGCAAATCAGCTCAGATTATAATTTTAGTACTATACTTTATCCTTTAAATATATCAGGAGGTTCACGTTGTACAGGAAGCACATGGTCACTGCTCGCCCTCACTGTCCCCTGTCTCTGTGCATTTCACGTGCCATAACTATAGATGGCACTGTGCATCAATCTGAATCCCACGCCTGGCTGCCCGCTGTGACACTTCCAGATCATTTCCTCGGACATGCCCCTCCGCAGCCCCCCCCCCCCCCTCTTACCCCCGTCCTACCCCCACCTCCCCACATAAACAAACTTACACCTCCCCGATGGCTATCTACAGGCCAAATAACTGCGGTTTGACAAAATACTTTCCTCAGATTCGGGGGAGGATTTCACGCGAAGGCAATAACGCGAAACCAAGTCTATCTGTTGAGTTCTATCTGATCTTTATGTCATGTCTGGGGTTACATAGAGAGTCATCTGATAACTGCGGAGTGGAGGAGGAAAGGGAGGGTTGGGTTACGGCCGGTCAAGGCTGCAGTTGCATGGCAGCTCTTTGCGGAGACACGACGCTGTGTTTTGAAAAGGATTGACAGGACACAAAGACGCCGCATTGGAAACCTTTTGTAAGTCATTTTCGCTTCCAATTTGTCGCCTCTGTATTTTCCTGTGTACGGATTGTGCGGCGCGTGTCGGTGTGTCGTGGAAAGTTTGGGCTAGAAGTGCTAGAAGATTCAAGTTTGTACCGCAAAGTTGCTGGGGAGATGATTTGGTTTCAGAGCTCGGTATTTAGTCTAGCGTCGATGGCGGATCTCCTACAAGTGTAAGCAGTTCTGATGCCAGGGATTACAGAGATTTGTCAGCACATTGTATTCTGCTGAAATATGTGAGGCGCAGAGGCTCTGAAGCAGCTCTTATCTGTGATGTTTTGAAGTAGTTACAAGATTTAGCTTATGCACAATTTTATCCACACACGGGTCAGGTCAGGTTACAAGCACTGACTGTTTAATATATGTTAAAGGGAATTTTGGGACATTTTTGGACCATTTTGGGGTCATTATGTATCGTGGGAACTTTTTCTTTACACTAGCAAGGATCTTTTTTGGTATTTTTTTGCATTATGATCAGATTTAGAGAATAATAACACTGATGAATTTGCTAAATGTAGATATTAGAGGCTTTGATGACAATGAATTTGAGTATTTTTAAAGTCTAAATTGTTTTCTTAATGTGTTTTGTACCCAAGGACTGCAGATGGAAAGTGGCACAGAGCATCTTTTCTCTCTGAGGTTAATGTTTTCTGTGCACTGTCCTTGTTTTATATAAATAAATAAAATACGCTGAGCAGTGGAGCATTGAGTAATTAACTTCTGTGGCTCATTATAGATACAAACCCACTATCACAGTGATTATATCTGCTATTTATTTATTGCAGTTTGTGTTTTTGCATCTATATCGAACATTTAGAATAGTTTTGGGGGATAATCCTGCTCTGGGGTTTTTGTGAGTTCAGTATTGTAATTTATTGTCTATAATGGGTCAATGTCGTATGAGGAATTTCAACAGGCAAATTTTTAAATATAAAACATATTAGTTTCTATTAAACCTTTCCAAATATTTACAGTGTCAGGTGCATAAATCTGTGTTTAACGTTTATATTAAGCATTTTTAGTGTAAAATGACCGTAAAAAACCTTAAAATAGTTTTATTTTCTAAAACATGGTTGGGATATTAATCTAAGTTGTGAGTAATATGTAAGTAATAAATAATAAGCGTAAAGAAACAAACTGTTGCATTTCTGTAGATTTTTAAGGAATAATGATATTTTCTTTTGCTCCAATATGACAGTCACCTGTTTAATGAACTACTGCCCTGTAAAATGCAGAAAATTAAGAGAAATGCCTAAAAAAAATCCCATTCACCCAAGTCGACTTTGTCTGTTATTAAACTCCAGCCATAGAATTCCTGCTGTTATCAGTCGCCCCACATGATGCACAGTCGCCCCACATGATGCACAGTCGCACCACATGACATTTTAACACTTTAAGTATAAAAAACATGCAGAATAACTCATGATTTCTGAAAAAACATGATTTGGTTCCCTGGAGGTCAGAGGTGCTACAGAAATGTGGTGGATTATTATGTATATTTGGACCCTTTATAACTGAGGAAATTGCAATTTGGACAGCGTCATGTCATTGACATATACCTCACACAGTATATCCTACTTCAAAATTTGTTATCATGACATGCCTAGTTACAAGACCAAGACTATGCATTTTCTGTTGATATACTGTCTTGAATTAAGATTTTGCATAGGGGTTCAGTATGCATTGTGTTTTATGCTAAATTTAAAGCTATAAATTACCCATTTTACTCTTTTTCCGCATGTATTTGAGCAAAATGAGTCTTCCCCCAGTACAGATATATTGTATAAGCAGCTCTGGAGGTCAAAATAAGTTCACTGAGTTATGCCTGCGTCTCATTAGAAAGAGTTTTACTGTCTGATAAGCTGGAAGTGCGTGTTGGCATGCTAATTGCTGTTAGCTTTACTGTCACGGCTCTGTTCTCCGAGAGTCTCGGTGAATAATTAGGACGTTTGCAATGAAAATTTGTTTCGACGTCTCGTTTTTGAGGGAGTCCTCAGAATCACAACAACAGACGATGGATACAGTAGGCAGACAGACAGTAGGCTACATAAAAAAACAACAAAAAAACAACACAACCGTACACACTGCATAATGCATAAGGTAAGTGAGGATTCATTTTGAACCACTGCAATCTGTTTTTCACATTTTTAAGACCGTATAAACCAGGTAAATTAGTCTCTAGTACAGGCCTGGGCATTTTAAGCCCCGGGGGCCAAATACGGCCCGAGGCTCAACTCTGACCAGCCTGCGAAAGTTTGTTTGCAATTAAGAAGAAAATAAAAAAGTTCAAATTTAACATTATGCACGGACTAAAATGGCAATGTTTTTACTTTGAAGCCTGTTTATTTATGTCATAGAACTATAATCTATGGGGTTAATGTGAAAAAGACATACAAATGTTTCATTGTTTACCACATTTACCATTGTTTTGGATAATTTCACTGAATAAATTACCTAATAATAGTAACATACTTATAAGCTTGCGTAAACGATGTCATTTACTGATTTCAATGTAGAAATAAAATGTATAGCCAGAATAGTGTGCAAACTTCACAATATTTTCTGCTTCTCATTTGGCCCCTGGGGGAAAATAATTGCCCACCACTGCTCTAGTAGTACCTTGATCTATATGTAATCACACAAAGACATTTTCACTCAGGTTTTATGATTAAAAATACCTGCAACTAATAAAGTTTTCAGTTCAGTTTTCGAATACTCTAGAAATCTAATGTTGATGTATTGTTGCTAGGGGTTTTGGCTAATGGGAGTTTTCAGTAGCACGAGGATGTGGAAGGAGTGAGTAAGCATCCTGCGCAGCTATGGGACAGTCTAATTTTGTCTCATTCTGCTCACCCCGTCTCCACTTTGAACACAAACCCGTCCTCGTGGACTTGTGCCTTGTCCTAGATACATCGTGTGACTCTTTCCAAGACGTACGCGCCCGTATCTTACCTTAGTTTTCCTCCCTGCGATAAGAATTCATGCTTTAATGGAAAAATTAAAGCAGACATATTGGATTTTAACAAACTTTATCCATCCACAAGGGAAATTATTTGGACACAGTGGCTCAAACATGTCAATATAATATAATAACAAAGAAAAATACAAATAAATAATAAGTTCAAGAGACTGGTGTCAAGTAATATTAAAATCAAACAATTTTTCTGCGCTTCTAACCTTTTGATAGCAGTATTCCCTCATCTTTAGCCTACTCGGAGTTGTATTTTTATTGGTTCACGCATGTGTGTGCTTAGAAAATGTCTGTTTTCACCTCCCCCCCTATTAAATTAAGATTATATAGGGTTTCTAAAATGCTACATGGGCATTTTTCAGCCATAAATTATACATAAATGACAATCAGCTGCTTGCCATAAAGAGGTGGGGTCAGTCAGATTTGCAGTTTTGAACAGGAACTCTTTTAATAAGCTGTTTTTGATCAATGTTGCAGTTTACAATGAACAAAATGTAAAAAATAATGATGAATGCGTGATGTAATTCAATGCTAAGTGCCTGAAAACGCACGGTGTGTCTTCTTTAAGTAGAAAACACTCTTCGTACGGGCTTCAGTGCCTGCTTAAGTCGGGTTAAAAGTTCGCTAAAAGGCTAATTGCGACGGTTTCCTGGTTGTAGTTTACATTCCCAGCACTGGCTCGCACTGTTTCGCGTTCTCGTCAGACAGAGGCGACGAGAGGAGGGAGAGAGGGAGTGAGAGAGGGTGCAGCCGAGCATATCCAACCAAAGACACAAACCCTCTCATCTCTCCCATCCCATCTGGAAAACGTTAATACAGCTCTGCCTGCCTCTCCGCTCACCTCAGTGCGGTAGTTGCGCTTGTGTGTTTCGCAGCTCTTCATCTCGTATATTTACCGTTTCTTTTCTTTTTTTTTCTTCCCCCCCGTCCGTCCGTCCGTCTCAGGTCCACTCAGGAAGCCCAAATATGTGGAGAGTCCCCGCGTGCCGTCTGATGCCATCATCTCTGCGCTGAGGAAAGTAGATGGGTCCCACAATGGTGAGTTTGAATGTTTGCTCCTTTCGGTTTTATTCCTTCTTTATACTGTTTATGATTCAGTCTTTTGCTTTTTAAGATGCAACTGCTTTGTCTAGAAGTAGAAATTGGCGTTGAAACAGAAGGTTTTAGCGATGCATTTTCGTGACAGGATGGTCCAAGCTTAAAGGGACACGATGTTAACTTTTCGGGTGGAGCGTGCATCACTTGCTCGTCTCCATGGAGATGTTTGATGGGGCGGGCTTTGATTAGAATGTGCCACAGTGTGACTTTAAACATATATATACTCGTGGAGACCAGAAAGTGGCGCTACCAGGTCAAGTTACAGGTCAGATCTGTGGACAGGGATAAAAAAAAAGCATGTTTTTCCAAGGGATTTTTGAGCTATTTCATGACAACACTTAATAAAGTAATAAAAATATGCTGAATATATATATTTGTATAACATTATAGTCAAAGTAATGACATATCCATGGAAACAAGACCCGCCCCCACCTCAAACAAACACAGAAAAAGTTACATCATGCACCTTTAAGTTCTTGGAAAGAGTTGCTGTTGCCATGGTTGAATATTGTCTTTAATTGAGTTGCTCTACAAAATGAAACCAAATAAAAGCCATTCACCAGTTGTCAACACTGTATTTTTGGCTGTCACCGTTTGCAAGAGTCGCTACATGAGCGATAATCAAAGTTAACCGAATATAAGAATGATTAAGTCCTTTCAAAGTCTAGTTTTTAAGATAAAAGAATTAAAATAATAAAACCTTCTTGTGGCCTAATCTTCTAACAAATTCCCACTCTTGCTCTGAGGTCCCTTTAAAAACTAGAGGCTAAGTCCGTCATGGCGCCCCCCCTTTTTGCAAACACACAATATTGCAGTGTTTATTTGAAAGCGCGTGTTTGGATTACAGAGGAGCCAGTGTTCTTCCATGTGGATGTATTGTCTAAACCCAAGGAACAGCAGCTCGTTTCACTGGAATGCTATGGGAATTCCTATAAAACTCCATCATGGGACCTGGTCAGTAATTGCCATGTATTTCGGTGCCTTGTTTGGTTGCATCGTGGAAAACGGACCGGCTTTCTTCCCATAGTTAGTTTTGTGTTATCTTTAGTATGGCAAGTTGGCTATTATTGTCACTGTTGTGTTGACTGTTACATACCAGTCGAGGAGGGTGTGTCTCGGGGAAGATGGAAGGAGCCACATAAATGTCGTCTCCTGACAGCTGTAGCATGGGCACTTTTAGTAAGCTAATGTTAAAAAAAACTATTTTGGGAAACGCAGACTTCAGTGATTGTGCAGCAAAGCTCTGAGCTCGGAAACGTCATGTTGCTTTGTCATCATCGCTTTTGAATGGTGCTATAATATATTCTAATTCATTCATTCATTAATCATTGGATTTATACGGCGCCTTTCAAGACACCCACAGCGCTTTACAGACCGTTATTCATTCACTCAACACTTGGGGGTAAACTACTATTGTAGCCTCAGCTGCCCCGGGGCAGACTGGCAGAAGTGAGGCACCAATCTGCACCATCGGCCCCTCCAACCACCACCATCACTCACCCGCACACCACATTCATACTAGGCAAAGTGTCTTGCTCAAGGACACAACCATAGAGCGTATATATGAGTGGACTAAGTCAGTGTGACATCACCACAGCGTCACTCAAATGAGGCTCACGATGCCACGATTACAGGAGCAAATCTGCAGCCAGGCTCTATGTTATGAATAGGATTTTTTTTGACGGACAAAATGGCGGAAAAAAAAAAATCATTTTCATTCATTTTAAGACCAAAATGACGAGGCTCAGTGGAGGAGTTGCAGAGAGAGCGGCGATAAGATCCCAATGTGAGTCAGTGGGAAAAAGGGAGAGAAGGAGCCTCCTGGAGCACTTCCTGTATTTTTTTTTTTTTGCCACTGCTGCCCGGCGGTGGCACCTGATTTTCCCAGTGTTCTTTCATCCAACTGCTAACCAGGCCTGGCCTCACTGAGCTTCAGAGCTTTGACAAGCCTCTATGACCACAACGTTACTTCAGGAAATTTGACTCTATGATTCTACTTGTGATGCAGTATGTGACATTTCTAATGGAGGGTTTGCCACCTTTGCCTGTAATGTCCCACAGACCAGCATTAAACTTACCTATATTGCATTTATTCAGTTGTGGGTGTTAGATTAGGCAATGTTCATGTTTTCTTAATGTCATAGTTCAGTTGCCAAAGGATGTAGGAGTTATAAATATTATTAATTATAAATATATGAATAATTTAAATTTGATTATTCACATTAAGTGAAATATTGTGCACTAATATATTGATTTATGGTTTATGTTTGCAGGCATCTAAATACATCCCAACTAAAGGTAGTTTTTTCCTTTATACTGGCTCAGTTTTGTGCAAAAAAAAAAAAAAAAAGGAGTAGCTCTCTGCCTCTTTCGGTCTGTAGAAGAAGCTCATAGGGGTAAAAAGTGTAAACTCCTGGTGTATATACTGTATTTATGACAATCAAGTGGCAGATCCTCCATCAGAAGAGTTATGTCATGCACCTTTAAACCATACATTGTCCCCTCTTGAGATATTAGCAAAGGAATTCTTTCCAGAACATTCCCTCCATGGTCAATAATGGCTAATTTGGCTGTACGTTATCTAAAATGTGCTTTGAAATAGGGAGGGCCTCCTGTTCGGAAAAATGTGCGAAATCCATCATTATGTCCCATTTTTCAGTGCAGTTTAATGAGCGCTCGGCTCAAAGATTCCACATCCAAGCATCACAAGTATGCGGCCAAAAGGTTTATCTTTCTCTACATAAATATTCACCAGTGTTCCATGCTCCTCTGCTGTAGACTCATATTTGCATTCTCAAAAGTGCCCAGATGCAAATACATGTTCTAGAAATTAGGGCTGATTTGGCTGGATTTTAGATTTATTTATTGATTTGTTTGATGGCGAGAAACGCAAATGTGCATCAATTGAACTGATGACTTATTTTTAATTACAAAAACATCAGCCAAGTTGTTTATGTTATATTTTGGTGTTTTCGTTTCAAAGACAATTATTCAATCAGAAACTGATCTGATTAGAACCAGTTATAATAATACATTTTATTTATTAGGTGCCTTTCTGGACACCCAAGGTCACCTTACAACAACATAAACAAATCACCTTTGAAGCTAAAGTCCATTGCTAGAGGTGTTTGAATACTGTCAGAAGCCAAAAAACGGCACAGATCAGTGTTTCCTCTGTGGGGATCTCACTGTGGCAGTGAGTCTGTCAAGACAACAAACTAGCATAGTGATGGGGGCAAGTTCTTAACTTCCACGTAAAACGTCAATTTGCACAGAAGAAGCTTAACACCACTTTCTAACCCAACTTAGAACAGCCACGAGTCTAACAAACAACCGCTCTGCCCGGCTCACTCATTAGTGTCTGGAAACGTTATAAAACAACTTTATAAGCAGCCTTAGCATTAGCTTAGCATTAGCTTTGTTGATTTCCCACTGTGCATGTGAAGCCCAAAAGACTCGATCGCCGATGTCGTTTCTAATCCCATTTATTTACGAGTGACTTATATTTTTTGAAAACGCTAAAAAAATACATTCACAAACCATTTTCTTTCAACAACTTTCAGTTTCTGTTGTTCTTCACCATCAGGAGTCGATTCTCACTTGTTGCTTCTGGCGGCTCGATGCTCGAGCCTTTCACCGCCGCTGGAGTCGGCAATCGAGTCTTTTGGGCATCGCAATGTGCAGTGGAAAATCAACAAGCTAATGCTAAAGCTGCTTATAAAGTTGTTTTATAACGTTTCCAGACACTAATGAGTGAACCAGGCAGAGCGTTTTGTTTGTTAGACTCGTGGCTGTTGTAAGATGGGTTAAAGTGGTGTTAAGCCTCTTCTGTGCAAATTGGTGTTTTACGTGGAAGTTAAGAACTTGCCCCATGTTTACACTAGTTTGTTACCTTGACAAACTCACTGCCACAGCGAGATCTCCACCGAGGAAACACTGATCTGTGCTGTTTTTGGCTTCTGACAGTATTCAAACACCTCTAAGCAATGGACTTTTAGCTTCAAATATGCCAGAGTTTGCCTTTAAGTAGGATTAAAACATACAGTTAAAAGCCTACAGTTAAAATGGGACAGTATTTAATTGATTGATTGTATTTAGTATTGTATTTAGTGTTGTATTTTATTAGAATTTGGTAATGTATTAGACAGTATTTGAATTGATTGTATTTAATTGACTTTTATTTAGTTTTACATGTACCTTTAAAACAATAGTGAATTCTGGTCATGGAATCTCCTTCAGACATCTGCAGAGTTGTAGCCGTCGGAGTTGTGAGACTGGGGCAGATGTACGACATTTTAATTCTTCATAACAGTGAGTCCAGCAGTAAAAGCCGGTCTGTCCTTGAGCTGTACGGGAACATAAGACGTGAGTCCAGCACGTTTGCTTCGGGGGGAGACTTGTTGTAAAATATTGATGCTCTCGTTTTTACTGCCTGGCATCCAAGCATCTGCCACTATAATGAGTTCACTAATTCACAGAAAAAAAAAGTCCTTCCTCTCCCCACTGAGATACAATACTTTGCAGGTGAGTGGTCTAAACACCGATAAACAGTATGAGAAAGAGACGTCGCTTTTGACTAATTAGGCCCAATTAGCCTATAAAACAAGACTAATGGTGGTTAACTGGGACAGACCAGCTGCGACTGGCGTAGGAACTGTCTTTGGCTCGCACCTTTTACTGGCCTTTTTATAGTCAGTGTGCGTTGGCCACTATTACATCAGCCCCCTCACCCCCTCCATGTGTGTCAAGGGCAAATGTGACGTACCCGTGTCAGCAGGCATCTATCAGAGCGAGAACGCACCATTTTAATTAGAATTTTTATTTTTAATTAGAAGAAGTAAGACCAGTGTTGTTAAAAATGTTTTCAGTGCAAGAATTTTGACATAGTCCCACTCTCTTGCATGAATTAAAACACGTTTAACTGCTTAACACTTGAATTTATATAGATGCATATAAAAAAACATATTTTTTGTGTGTTTTTGCCTTTAAGTAGATGGTAAATTAAGATGAGATTATGAATTTATTTGATTATAGCAAAAAAAATAATAGATATTTGGGCACATTGCAAATTTGTGACATCTAGAAACAAGTGCTTGCCAAAAGTTCCTTTGTAGTGCTGCATCTCTTTGTGACCATCCATCCATCCATCTTCTCCCGCTTAATCGGGCTGGGTCGCGGGGGCAGCTTGCGGCCCAACACTCATAGCACCTGACCCCCCTATGAACCCCTCTGCAGGTGGTGAGCCCACAGGAGGGTGGACAACATGGTCCTTGATGTTAGTTCATAGGGGTGCGGGCATGTTTTAGGTTGATGGGGAAACCGGAGCACCCGGAGGAAACCCATCCAGACACGGGGAGGAACATGCAAACTCCACAAAGAAAGGCCCGGGCGACCCGGGGATCGAACCCGCAACCTTCTTGCTGTGAGGCCTGAGTGTTGCCACTCAGCCACCGTGCCGCCTACTCAGCCACCGTGCCGCCTCTTTGTGACACTCGGGGTTAAAGGGTTAAAGCATATTCTTAATCTTTATAGGTCCTTAACTATGCTTAAAAATCCTATATTACAGAAAATGGATTCTTCTGAGCTTTGGAGGTTCACTGTGTACTAGGAATGGGCCTGATTAATCGACTAATCGATAATTGATCATTAAGAATTTGGTCGATCACGTTCATTTTAATGGACAAACTGAATGTAGGTGTCTGTGTGTAACGTAGCGTAAGGAGTCGAGGCTGCGTCTCACAGCACAAACACTGGAGCTGTGGCCCCACAGTCCCACGTCTCGGCTCTGGCTCCTTGGAGATCACTATATTCCTCAGAGTGCGTTTACCTGCACATCAATGTCCCGGTGATGATCTTTTTTTTGAGTGTCCCGGTATCGCATGTTTACGCAGCATCTCCAACACGACAAACGCACAGAACAGACTCACAGCCTCATCACATCCTCTGTCACAGGGAGAACACTCATATTCCACTGAGTCGTGTCCTTTAGTCCAACAGAAGCTGAAGCATCAGCACAAGGAAAGAGCTGCTTTTTTTTCCCACTTACTGTTTATGCAAATGAGTCATGTGGTTTTAAGTTTTGTTTCTGTAAAACGTAAACAAATGTTTAAAGCTGCATTAAACACATTCTGATCTCACACTGATGTGACTCTATAGTGATTATGTTTATATGTTGTAAAGTTGAGTTTATTTATGCAGATTAGTAATAGTAATAATAGTGATGATAATTTAAATGTAAAATGTTAATGATTAATCGAAAATCGATCGATTTCCTGACGAATGATTAATACAATTTCATCGAAAGCCCATCCCTACTGTGTACCATTTCTAGTGGAGGGTTGTCTCCATGGAAATATTATTGCTTTTCCTAGAATGTTCCACAGTATAGATTAAGCCGATCTTTCATGAAGGAGACGTAATGCATAAATACTGGTGGATGTGTTTAATGTCATACCATGGAACATTCCGGGTAAGGCAAAGACATCTCCATGGAGACGAGTAGGTAGCGGACCCTCGACCAGAAGAGTTGCGCAGTGCACCTTTAAGCCATGTTATGATGATGTTACCTCCTCAAAAATATAGCTGGAGTTGTGTTTTGTTTCCTTTATGATGAGTCTGTCTACATCTCCAAAGCTCAAAATGCTCTGTTCCACCTTGTGATGTCATGCAGTTCAAGTTAATAGCTCCCTTTTACTGTCAGTTCAGTAGAGATGGGAAACTCCAGGTCTGAAATCATCCGAATGCTCCTCGTGAGGGTGTGAGTTGGCCGCCGTTACATCACTTCACCTCCTCCACGCGTGTCAAGGGCAAATGTGATGTACTCATGTCAGCCAACATCTTTCAGGATGGGTGAGCTCGGGCCGGAATAAACAATGCATGTTTTTGGCCAACCGCCCTGTCCTAACTGACAGGGGGGCGGTGCGTTTGCGGCATTGCAGGGAGGCGGAAAGGTCAGCGCCAGAATAGGAGTTTGATGGAAGGTCTGAGGAAGTCATTTGGAGAGCGACGCGGGTGACATTTTGGGTCCTGAACTTCGGAGTTTGTAGGTGTGAGGGATGGGTCTGCCGGCTTATGCTAAAGGGT
The DNA here is from genome assembly GCA_030686955.1 of Odontamblyopus rebecca. NCBI lineage: Eukaryota > Metazoa > Chordata > Actinopteri > Gobiiformes > Gobiidae > Odontamblyopus > Odontamblyopus rebecca. The sequence continues at coordinate 6,872,813 of CM060665.1, forward strand.
ACAGCTGTTGGGAAGGAAATCAATGGCCGCCAGTGCTGTAATTGCACTGTGTAACATTTCAGCTGGGGGTTTGTCACCTTCTGGTTTCTATGGAAATGTCATTGCTCTGTCTGGAATGTTCCACAGTGTCACATTAAACAGTTCAACCTTACATTTGTTCAGTGTCAAGTGGTTTTATAGCTCGAAAATACCTAGAAAAACAGGCATTCTCACTGTGAGCGGGGTCGCCTCTCCACAGATCTGACCTGTAACTTGGTCTGGTGTGGGCGCTATGAAGATAAAAAGGTTTAATGCCGTACTGTGGAACATTCCAGACAAAGTAATGACATCTTTATGAAGAAAAGCAGGTAGCGGACTGTTCACCAGAAAACTTGCACAATCATCATCATCATCACCATGTTTATTTAAAAGGGACAGAACAGAGAGCATTTCCACATTTAAAACAGTGACCGATGCCATATCCATAAGCTGTCTAGCCAAAGGCTAATTTGCAGGCCAGGTCCCTCACATAAAAACGGACAAAAGTATTGACAGACATGCAACACATTATTACAACGTTAAAACAGCGTTAAAAAAAAATACACAATTAAATTACGTCAGTGTTCACAAGCTTTAGTTTTAGCCACTGCTTTACTTTGCAGGTGAACTGGCTCAGATCTGTGAGTGTTTTCAGTTCGGCAGGTAAAGTGTTCCAGATCTGTGGTCCCTTAACAGCAAATGCACTTTGACCAAAGGTGGTCTTGCATTGAGCTGGTCTACAGTCACCATGTGCAGCGCCTCTTGTGGTCACACCGTGGGGGTTACACCTCTGAATCAAGTTACTTAAAATTTCTGGAGCAAGTTTATTTACACATTTAAAATTCAATTTTAGGAAAGAATATTTAATAAAATTATCGAGGCTTAATAGATTGTGCTTTTCTATAATTGTACAATAATGAAATCTCATGGACTTCTTGTCCATCACTTTTAGAGCTTGTTTATACAGAGAGGCCACACTTTTCATAGTTGACTCTCTAGCCTGGCCCCACACAGTGATGCAGTATGAATAGTGGGAAAGGATCATTGCATGGAAGTACAGTTTGACCGCATCTATGGACAGATAAGGTCTTATTAGACGGAAACAGTTCAGATTTGTTCTAATAGTCTTAGATACTTTTTTAAAATGTGGTTCAAATTTTAAATGCCTGTCTAAAATTACTCCAAGATACTTAACTTCCTCAACATTGTTGATTTGGTTTTGGTTTATAAATATCTGAAAATTATCTAATATTTTTTGATATAGAGACAGTTTTGGAATGATTTAAACACAGGCAGTTGTCCTCCAACCACTGTGAGACACTGAGCATTTGCTTATTTAGTATCTCTGCAGCCTTCTCTGGAGTCCTAGCTGAGACATAGATGACAGTGTCATCAGCATACAGCTGCACTCAGCCTCTTTACAGATGTTAGGCAGCTCATTGATAGAACAGCAGAGGACCTAATATTGAACCTTGTGGAATGCCTGTTTTGTATTCTAGAGGGGCTGATGTTGTGCCACTGACTTGAACACTTTGTATTCTAGACTCTAGATATGATGTGAACCAGTTAAGAGCCTGCTGTGAGAAGTTGAGTTTCTTTAATTAATACACCTTTTAAGAAAATATATAGATGAAAATTATTCTAAAAAACAATAAAGAACTGCTATAAATAAATAAAGAGTAGAAGGAAACACTTAAGTCATTAGTTTGCATCTGTAATGAGTCATAGAAGTAGAATTAATTCAACCATTTGCATTTTAAATCTTAATATCGCCGTATCACCAAAAAATAACAAACAAAAAGTACACAATAGTATAGTATTAATCATTAAAGATTAAAAACCCTAATGTTCATATAGAAACCAACTGACTCATTGAATTGTCCCCTCTGACCACCGACACTCATGCACTCACCACTTTCATACTTTCATAAGTGGAGGAAGTGTCTTGCCTAAGGACACAGTGACAGAACTTGGTCCAAGCATTAATCGATGCTCTGACCTCGAGATGAGGGGACCTCAAAGCAGCTGTAAGAAACTGTCACTGGACTAACTCTACATCATGGTTGGATGCGTCATGCTGAGTTTGAGACCACGTTACAAACTGTGCTGCACTTTATGTACTGTTATAGCATTAGTGTATACAGAGATACACATAAAGGCTGATCTATTTTTATATGAAACAACATGTTAACAACAGACAGCCGTGCCTTGTACACTTTAGTATATGAAAAAGATTAGAAATAAATAGAAATAAATTTTAATTATTGTAAGTAGGGGTGTGCATTACCTTGAGTCTGACGATACGGTACATATCATGATATCATGTCATGATTCGACAGATCACGATACTAAAGGAATGGATGATATATTGCAATTTATCAATAATTACTTCTAATAATATTGTCAACTACACCTTCACGAGAACCAAACTGTATGAATATAATTTATGACCTTTTTTTAAATAATGAGAACAGTGAATGCAACTAATGAATTTTAGTGAAAAATATTATTTAAAAAATAGATTCAGATGCATTTTAAATCGATTCGAGAATTGTGCAATGAAGTATCACGATATATCACTGAATAGATTTTTTCTTACACCCCTATTGTAAGTCAGTTAAATACAATCAATCAGTTCAAATACTGTCTAATACATTACTAAATACTAGGGCTGCAACTAACGATTATTTTCATAATCGATTAATCTGGCGATTATTTTTTCAACTAATCGATTATTAATCGGATAAAAAGAAGGAAAGTGCTCCAAAACTGTGCTAAAAGTAAGTTAGCCGTGCGTCCTGGGTTTACGCACAGAAGCTGTGCTCGCTCTGCCAACCCCTCTCTCTATTACGCACGCGGTCAGATCAACAAAGCTTTGACCAATCACGGTGTTCGTGGGCTTGTACCGCACACTCTGTGATGGACAGGAGCACCAGCGAATCACAGCGCGGAGAAGCGAGGTCCCTACTTTTTACGCATGCGCAAAAAGCGATGAATTGTTGGTGCAGTTTGGAAGTTTGACATTCCTAGGTGAGACGGTTGTCGAGTTAGAGCGCGGACAAGAAATTGTCCACAGACAGACGGACAGACAGACGGACGGATAATCAATAGGGAAATCTGGCTCTTGCAGTAGGAGTATGAGTATGACATCATCACATTCTAGAATCGGAATTTGCCTCTTCATGAAGACAAAGCTTCAAAGACTTCAAAGCTTTGAAGTGTCCACAGACGGACGGACGGACAGCGCCATACCATAATACGTCCCGTCTTACAACGGGCGTATAAAAAACAAGAGCTCCGCCAGCGGGGCAAAATACGCCCGTACTTTGAATTATTGTATATAGAATTAAGTTAGAATTTGTCAAACCTAGTTAAAGATGAATTGTTGGTGCAGTTTGGAAGTTTGACATTCCTAGGTGAGACGGTTGTCGAGTTAGAGCGCGGACAAGAAATTGTCCACAGACAGACGGACAGATGGACAGACAGACGGACGGACGGACAGCGCCATACCATAATACGTCCCGTCTTACAACGGGCGTATAAAAAACCTGAAGTCACATAAAATTGATACCACTGACCTACAGCATGGATCGATACAAAAATATACAATAAAATACACAAATACAGTATACCTTATATATATATCGGCGCATGCCCCACATGTTTTGCCTCTTCATGAAGACAGAGCGTCAAAGACTTCAAAGCTTTGAAGTGTCCACAGACGGACAGACAGACGGACGGACGGACAGCGCCATACCATAATACGTCCCGTCTTAGAACGGGCGTATAAAAATTGTAAATCATTAATATACAGCAACCACATAATGTTTAAATTTTTTAAACTATGTAATAAACAGGTGTATTAATATAAGTTTTTTCTTCTTCCCACAAATGTGCTTTTCTGTTGTTTACAATGTATAGGATTATTGTTTCCCTCTTGGCACAAACTCGAAATAAAAACAAATCCACATTCTGATTTTGTTTGTTTTTGATTTTGTGTTGACCAGTCACATGATGAATAAATTAGAATGTTTTTAGCACAAAGCTAACAAGAGCTCCGCCAGCGAGGCAAAATACGCCCGTACAAAGATGAATTGTTGGTGCAGTTTGGAAGATTCCAATACTGGCGTTCTATGGCACATACCGGTAAGCACAATAAGGCAGTTCACTACCAATATAATAATAACAAGTGTGAAAAAACCTGAAGTCACATAAAATTGATACCACTGACCTACAGCATGGATCGATACAAAAATATACAATAAAATACACAAATATATATATATATACACGATAATACACGATATATATATATAAGGTATACTGATACCTTATATATATATATATCGGTGCATGCCCCACATGTTTTGCCTCTTCATGAAGACAAAGCTTCAAAGACTTCAAAGGTTTGAAGTGTCCACAGACGGACGGACAGACGGACGGACAGCGCCATACCATAATACGTCTCGTCTTAGAACGGGCGTATAAAAAGCTAAAAGCTTTGTGGCGTGATTCGTATCCATGGAGATGATACGAGATGGATACGAATCACGCCACAAAGCTTTTGTTCTAGATCCTCAGTATGAGAGGCTTCACTTTCACTGTGAGAGGGCACAGAGACACACATGTCTCTGTGCAAAGATATCCATTTTCAAATACAAAACCAAACATGAACACTGTGTTCGAGGAATTGAGGGGGGAGCAGAAGTTGTGCGATGCTTTGCTCAACGTGGCCGGCGTGCAATTCCCAGCACACAAACTGGTTCTGTGTAGCTGCAGCACATTCTTTAAAAGCCTCTTCACTAACTGGTCCAGCCCTGACTGCCAGGTGTTTGAGATCTCCAATGTGTCAGCTGATATCATGAAGATTATCCTGGACTACTGCTACACCGGGGTGGTGCACATCACCCAGGAAAACCTCCAGGAGCTCTTTATAGCTGCTGACTACTTAGATGTGAGCGGGATTACCGAAGTCTGCTGTCAGGTCATGAAGGAGCAAATGTCCCCCAGTAACTGCATCACTGTATGGGGTATCTCAAACAAGTACTACTACCCCCAGCTGAGGAAACAAGCCTTCTTATATGTCCTGAAGCATTTCGAAGAGGTGGTGACCAGCTCTGAAGAGTTCTTCCAGCTCTCCAGGGAAGACCTGTGTTCAGTCATTGATGATGATCGGCTGAACGTGAAGGAGGAGACCACCGTGTTAGTGGCAGTCATCAGATGGATTGCACATGCTCCTGAGGAAAGGCACCACTACTTGGCCGACCTCCTACTAAAAGTCCGTCTGGGTCTGATCCATGTTGATTACTTCTTTCAGTGCATGATTAGATATAACCTGTCCCACTACATTCATAACTGGAAGATTGTGGAGGAGAAGATCATAAAGGTGTGGTTGGATGAAAGAGCTAGGTGGTACAATGCCTCCCTGCCCCCCACTCGTCTAGCCACTCCAAGGCTGCCCAGTGCGGTGCTTATGGTTATTGGTGGCTATAGCCAAAACAGACCAACCAACAGAATTGAAGTCTATGACAACCGCACCGATCGCTGGGTGGGTGTGGCTAATGATGACTGGACTCCAAGAGCCCATCACGGCACAGTGTTCCTTAATGGATCTGTGTACGTGATTGGAGGGTCTGACGGCAATCACAGGCTCAACACTACCTGCAAGTACGACCTGGCAATTCACACGTGGCAAGAAATGGCACCCATGCATTCAGATAGGTGCTTCATTAGTGTGACTTTGCTGGATGGTTTGATCTACGCGATAGGCGGGTTCAATGGACTGGACAGGCTGAAGACAGCCGAAAGGTACTTGCCAGTGACCAATCAGTGGACCATGATTTCACCTATGAACAAACAGAGGAGCGATGCCAGCAGCACAGTGTACAATGAAAAGATCTACATTTGTGGAGGTTTTAATGGTGAACATTGCCTGGCATCAGCTGAGACTTACAACCCACTAACCGAACAGTGGACCATGATAGCAGATATGTCCACCATGCGCTCTGGGGTCAGTGTCATTGCCTATGCCAATGAAATCTACGCTGTTGGTGGGTTTAATGGGGATTCCCGTTTGAACACTGTTGAAGCCTATAACCCCGCAACCAACACGTGGCGCCCCCTACCCAACATGTGGACCGGGCGCAGCAACTTTGGCATCGAGGTTGTTGACAATCAGCTATATGTTGTAGGCGGGTACAATCAGGGCACCATTCATTGTGCTGAATGTTTTGATGCAAGGACCGGAGTTTGGACTCGGGTGCAGGGCATGGAGATCCCTCGTTCTGCCCTGAGCTGCTGTGTGGTGTTTGACCTTCCCAACATGGCCGACTTTGCTCCGCCCCGCCCTCCTCCTCATGACGATTCCACTGAGGAGTAGATGCGCACTCATTTAAACAAAAGCATCTATTAACTGCAAAAAAGTGTTCAGTTTTGTTGTTGTCGATTGTTTTTTTTATACACTAGTGACAGTAGCTCATTTGATATAGTGCTCGTCCTCTAATTTGAAGGTTGCCAGTTCGAATCCCGCTCTCAACATACACATCATTGGGAGAGTGATCAGATCCTCTGACCCACAGGTTGGTGGTTCGATTCCAGCTCCCAAAGAAGAATGCTGTAGTTGTGTCCTTTGGCGTGGTTCCCTGATGTAAAAGTGCTTTAAATTAGGGCTGCAACAACTAATCGATTAAATCGATTAAAATCGACTTAAAATAGTTGGCAACTAATTTAGTAATCGATTAGTTGACTAGTTCATGACAAAGTCCAAGCGGGAGAATCGGGGGAAAAAAGAGGACACTTGAGAAATGGCGTCTCCCCTTTAACCCTGGAGAACCCACGGGGTCAAATTTGACCACTGTTAATTGCTGCTACTAAAAATGAACCAAATTGAAAAAAATGTCAAATTTAACCTTAAAAGCCCAAAGACTACCACAATGTCTAGTGTGATTTCCTCTCTCTAGTGGAAAAGATTTTGGATAAGCAAAGACCAATGGTGTTAGTTTTTTATTAGTCGTTTATGGCCTTGTGTTCTTGTTTCAGTTGGCCAAAGTGTGTTTAAACATTAGAAATACAGTTCTAACATGCAAAAATAACTATTGTTAAATGTTCTGGTGTAAATTATTGATTGTTTTCCTAAATTTAAAACAGTTTGCATTGACAGTGTATCTTATAGTCGTTCTTTAAAATTATACACCTAAAGCCCAATGGGTCAGATTTGACCCAAATCCTAAATCAGGGAATAAAGGGTTAAAACTTAAAAAGTAGATATTTTGGTGTTCAGTGAACTTATAGCAATCATTTAAGGCATAGTTCATAATTTTCTGAAGAAGAAAAGGGTTCTTGGGTTCTCCAGGGTTAAAATCAGTCGGACTCTGGTGAGATTTCACAAACATATTGGCAACCTTTTTTGACATGAAAAGTAGTTGGGTTGCATTACTGATACAAGTTAATAGGAACGTTTTAATCACAACATATTGTTTGACACTATACAAGTTAAACCGAAGTTGCTTGGTGTTAGCTAGTTAGCACATATTAGCCGCGATTGCATTGGAACAATGTGTTTCTAAGCCATTAACTAGTCCAGTTAACTGGACTAGTTAATGGCTTAGAAACACATTGTTTTTAACACATTGTTTTTAATACGTTTTAATACGTTGTGATTAAAACGTTCCTATTAACTTGTACCAGTAATGCAACCCAACTACTTTTCATGTCAAAAAAAGGTTGCCAATATGTTTGTGAAATCTCACCAGAGTCCTACTGATTTTAAAGGGGAGACGCCATTTCTCAAGTGTCCTCTTTTTTCCCCCGATTCTCCCGCTTGGACTTTGTCACGTGAACTGGTCAACAAATCGATTACTAAATTAGTTGCCAACTATTTTAATAGTCGATTTTAATCGATTTAATCGATTAGTTGTTGCAGCCCTACTAAATACCAATAAAATACAACACTAAATACAGTCAATCAATTAAATACTGTCCCTCTTTAACTGTAGGCTTTTAATTTGTTTATGTTGTTGTAAGGTGACCTTGGGTGTCCAGAAAGGCGCCTAATAAATAAAATGTATATTTAAAAAGACTGGTGTGGAACTAATATTGTTATTGGTGCCAGTCTATCATCAGTGATCAATTATGACGTATGACAAGTGTGTTTTCTGTCTATATTTTCAGTGTAAAATGTTTGCTATAGTCCCGCCCTCTAACATCAATTAGAAAATGTTTAATACATATTCTTAATCTTTCTAAGTCCTTAACTATCTTAAATGTCTGCTGTTTGACCTTTTTGCATTAGCTGCTCCTAAGAACAACCTGCCATCCCTATGTAATGATTAAAAACAAATCCATGTTGATGAAATATTATCTTCACAGATGGAGTAGAGCGCCTGTCATCTTCTTTCTTGGCCCCAGAATAGACCCCCACTTTGACCTACAGCCACCTCCGTCCCATCTCTCTCCTCTCATGCGTGTGCTGCTGTATATTTATATTTTGTGTATTCATGGACTCGACCTCAGTGTTTGTTTCTGTGTGTGGGAATGCCCTTGCAGTCGGCAGTCCACAGTATTGGACTCAGAATTGGTTCAGCTGTGCCCCGGGCCCCTGCTTGTGTCAATCAGAGCAGACTGAGGAGCCCTGTCTGCCCGTCTCTCTCCTCACACAGAGTCCATACAGTGGACTGCACCTGCCCCTCCTGATTATCCTGTCAAGGGCGCACCTGTCACTGACTGTACTTACATTTACACAGGGTTCGGTTATACGGCGGGATCATTATCTGGAGGAAACTCATCACGTGCAATGTTAAAGGTGCGCTGCGTAACTTGCGTACCATACATTTATTCAATTATCGTATATTTCGGACTATAAGTGGCTCTGGAGTATAAGTCGCACCAGCCAAAAAATGCATAATGAAGAAAAAACATGTGTAAGTCGCATTGGACTATAAGTTCCACTTTTGGGGGGAAATTTATTTTATAAAATCAGACACCAGGAACAGACATTGCATCTTGAAAGGCGAGTTATAGAAGTTATAGTAATAAAAACAACTGAATAGAGAACAATCTGTGTATCATTCGTTTGTTCGTTTTTCAATATAAAACCAAAAATAAGAAAATGAAAAAACAACTCTTTTGTTTGTTATTTGTCTATCAAACCAAAATGAAAAAACGGATAACTATTTGTTTTTTTCATTTTTGATTCATATATACGATTCATATATTTGGTCTATGGACTGTCAGTGTGAAAAATGTAATATATGAGTCGCACCTGAGTATAAGTCGCAGGAACCACTGAAATGAATTTATAGTCCGAAAAATACAGTATAGCCCAAAAATACCTAGAAAAACAAGCATTCTGACTGTGAGCGGGGTCGCCTCTCCACAGATCTGACCTGTAACACGGTCTGATTTGGTCTCCATGAAGACTGAAAGGTTTAATACAAATGTGAAATATTCCAGACAAAGCAAAAGCATCGAGATGGAGAAAAGCATTTGATGGACCCTCCAGTTCTTTGTTTTGTTTTTTATTTTTTTATTTTGAAGAAACATAAAGGCTGAGATTGACATAAGTTAACATTACCAACCATTTAATTGAGATTCATTATCAGATAAGGTTAATTTATCTGCTTTTATGGATATTTCTTATTAAAACAAAACAGAATAGCCCCGTATAGCTTGAAGATTTTAGCTCCTACTCTCCGTCACACATTTAAGATCTGGCTTAGATTCTTATTGAGTCTTGATTTAGACCTGGTTTTGGTTGTTTTATAAGCTAGAAGTAAGAAATAGTCCTAATTAAAGTTCCACTATGTAACTTTTCCAGTGGATTGTCTGCCAACCTGCTTGTCCCCATGGAGATGTTAGTGCTTTGCCTGCATTGTTCAACAAGATGGCATTGAACTCATGTATCCTGTGCTTATTCATGTAGTTTTTTATTGCTGAAGACTTAAAATATATGCATTCTGTCTCTTATGGGGAACTTGGCCTTCATCACTTGCTTGTCTCCATGGAGATAGATAAGTTTAATACCATACCGTGAAACATCCGAGGTAAAGCAGTAACACATCCATGGAAATAAGTTACATAATGAGCCTTTATGCCCCTATTTTGCCAATGTTAAAGGTCTTGTAACACTCAAAATTGACTCTTATGAGATTTTAGCCACGTTAGACTATTGTTGCCTCCTCAAAAACATAGTTGTCTTTTGTTTTATTCACGCATGTTTGAGTAATTCTGGATTATTTGTCTGTCTACGATAGGGATGGGCATTTGATTAAATTCTCTTAATCAATTGTCAGGAAAATTAACGATTGATTTTTGATTAATCATTAACATTTTATATTAAAATTATCATCACTATTATTGCTATTTTTAATCTGCATAAATAAACTCAACTTTACAACATATAAACCATAATCACTATAGAGCCACATCAGTGTGAGATTAGAATGTGTTTAAAGCAGCTTCTCACATTTGTTTACGTCTTACAGAAACAAACTTAAAACCGCATGGCTCATTTGCATAAACAGTAAACGCTGAAAAAAGCAGCTCTTTCCTTGTGCTGATGTGGTTCAGCTTCTGTCAGACTAAAGAACATGACTCAGTGGAATATGAGTGTTCTCTCTGTGACAGAGGATGTGATGAGGCTGGTGAGTCTGTTCTGTGCATATGTTGCGTTGGAGATACATGCGAAACCGGAAAAAAATTATCATATCCGAGATACTGAAGTGCAGGTAAACGCACTCTGCGGGATATAGTGATCTCCAAAGAGCCAGAGCCGAGACGTGGGACTGTGGGGCCACAGCTCCAGTGTTTGTGCTGTGAGACGCAGCCTCGACTCCTTACGCTACGTTACACACAGACACCTACATTCAGTTTGTCGATTAAAATGAACATGATCGACCAAATTCTTAATGATCAATTATCGATTAGTCGACTAATCCTGCCCATCCCTAGTGTGGAGTTCGCATGTCATTGACCAAAACCTCTCATTCGAACCCCATGTAAAGCAAATAACCCGGACTGCCTTTTTTCATCTCAAAAACATTGCACGCCTCCGCCCATCACTCACCTTTTCAGCTGCAGAAACTTTAATACATGCATTTATCACATCCAGAATCGACTACTGCAATAGTATCCTCTATGGCACACCCTCAAAAACACTTAACAAACTGCAATATATACAAAACTCTGCTGCCCGCCTCCTCACACGTACCCGTATGAGCGAACACATCACCCCCGTCCTCCAAAACCTCCATTGGCTCCCCATCCCTCAGCGAATTCAGTTCAAAGTTCTTCTTATTACTTTCAAAGCTCTCCACAACCTGGCCCCCTCCTACCTCACAGATCTGCTCCACCACCACACCCCATCCCGCTCCCTCCGCTCCTCCAACGCAAACCTCCTGTCCCTCCCCTGCAGGACCAAGCTCCGAACCTGGGGAGACAGAGCCTTCTCCGTTGCTGCTCCCACCCTCTGGAACTCACTCCCACAGCCACTCCGAGAATGCACTGACCTCACCACCTTCAAAAACACCTTAAGACTCACCTGTTTAAAGCTGCTTTTAATCTTTGACTGTTACGAGGACTGTTTTTAATGTTTTTACCTGTGTATTTTTTAATTGCTCATCTGTGTAAAGTGTCTTTGAGTATCTTGAAAAGCGCTATATAAATAAAATGTATTATTATTATTATTATTATGTTCTTGCCATGTCTGGATGGGTTTCCTCCGGGCACTGCGGTTTCCTCCATCCACCCAAAACATGCCAGCTCCCTAGAGGAGTTCATAGGGGTCGGATGCACAGAGGACTGGGCGGCGAACTGCTGCCCCCGTGACCCAGCCAGATAAAGTGCAAGAAGATGGATAGTCTGTCTACATCTCCAAAGCTCACCTTGTGATACCATCAAGCTGTAGTTTTCAGTTACCTTTTACCTTTTCTTTAGTAGAGATTGGCAGTTCCAGGGCTATAATTATCCAAATGATTCTAGTGAAGGTGTATGGAGTTTAAAAACACATTGGAGCACTTCCTGTATTACCACATAACATCACAAAGTGGAACAAAGTGTTTGAGAGAAGAACGCAGCCTAAATATGCAGGTCATGGGAACTTTAATGGTAGTAGTAGTTCGGCTTAAGACTTGGTGGTAGATTGCAGTGATTTGAGAAGGTGAGATCGTTTTCTCCAAATAAAGATGTAGATCCTCTTACATTATCAACATTTACAAGTTTGTTTTAGCCTTATCTTATTTCACTTGTACAACTTTTTACCCCAAGAACACTTTTAATCACCCACCTTTAAATTTAAATCATCACTTTTTCCTTTATCCAACTTTGAATCTCAACTGTTCCTCCATCATTTCCCCATAAACCCCCACCCGACCCCCGTTTTACCTCGAGATAATCTACAGTCAACGTTCTTATTGTTCAGCAAATGGGACGCTCAGCAAAAGGGACGCTCCCGGTCAACTCTGGAATGTGCAATAAGAAGAAAACTCAGCATGTTCCATCGAGAGGGGAGAAGGGGGCACAAACTAAGCCGTACACTCCGAAGTGAAAGCAGGATTCGCGTTCTCATCAAGGCTTCATTAAAACCACACGAAAGCTGTGCCAAGGCAGCCCCATGATGCCCACAGCTCCTAAACCTGTCCGCCTTCCTGCCATATTTATTTGTCAATCAGTGCGTAAAGCTCCTATTGCACACCTGCCAGTACTCCTCCTCAAGCAGCGCGTAATTGTCCTGTTTGCATCTTCATTTTCTGCAATGTGATCGAGGTGATTTGCGAAGACTTTTGGGTAGATTTTCTTGAGATGTTTTAACGGTGCTTTGTGTGACTTTTCTGATGGAGGGTATGCGTAATAGTTGTGTTTGCATCTTCATTTTCTGCAATGTGACCGAGGTGATTTATGAAGACTTTTGTTTAGGTGTTATAAAGGTGCATTGTGTAACTAATTAGAGCCCAACCAATATATCAGTTGGCCGATATTCCACGTGGCCATGTTTTACCTTGTTATAAAGCTTAGACTCTATATTCTGCCCATTTAATCCGATTTACAGACAGATAAATGTCATAATATGTGGCTCTGCATCAATATTTATCTGAGGAATAATTCGTCTGTGTGTCTATACTGCCCCTGAACACATCGCCATGTGCACTTGTTTACACCCACAGTCGTAGATCCATGTGCACAACACTGAGATTTTCTTCTTTTTACGGACGCTCAGTGTGAGTCTGGATTAAAGGACAGTTCTTACTGCAGACTTGTGATCTGAGAGGAGCCTGTGTGAGGCTGAGTGTTGAAATGTGTCGCTCGTTTTGGTTCTTTCTCATTGGTTAGCGATTAGCTGCTGTAGCTCGCACACATAAACAGGCTGCTCTTCTATTAGCGACTGTAAAGTGACTATAGTGGCCGTATATATGTTACTGGACACGCACTGATATGTAAAAGAGCTGTGAATAGAAGTGTGAATTATCAGCATTTAGCACATCATTAATTACCGCGGCACACACACATTTACCGCTAAAAGCTAATAGCAGTAGTTTACTTACAATACTTTCTTTACTGGCTAGAATATCACACAAAAATGCCATTAGGCCGAACTACTGTCTTTAAATATGACATAAAGAGGCAGAATAACAATAAATGTCGCCTAAATAAAACCAATTAAAAATCCAATAGAGCCAAACCTAAGTTTTACAAACAACTGAAGATTTACAGTGAATTTTTACATAACTAAATATATTGGGGATTGTATCAACTATCGGCAGCTCCAACTCTCATTTTATCTGTATCATATCGGCTGCAACAAAATCCATATCGGTCGGGCCCTAGTCATAATATTAAACTTGCCTTTTTTAAATGATAAAGAACAGTTGCAATCAATCAAACTTTATTTATAGAGCACTTTTCATGATTAAAAAAGAACAATCCCATATTTCCTTTCCACCCCCCCACAAAGCTAAACTAAACAGATGAGTCTAGAGATTAGTATCTGTGACAATCCCACATAAAGCTGAACTAAATAAGCGAGTCTAACTGTGACAAAACTATCTTTATTTACTACTAACTTAAACAGGAAACTATAAGATTACTATCCGTGACTATTATCTTTCTATCCATCGCTAAACTATCTACGAAACACATTTGAATCATTTTTTACCATGCTGGTTGTGTTTAAAGGAAATAAATTTTACTTTCAGTCTCTCTGGTATTTGTTGATATCGGGAAACGCCAGATACTTAAAATCATAAAGTATTGTAGAACATTCCAGGGCAACACAAAAATATATTTATGGAGACAGGCAGGTAGTGGACCCATGTGAACTCTGTCTAAGATGTGCATTTTAATTTCGTTTTCTAATTCTTTTAGCGTCTGCTCCAGTTGCATTGTGTCTCTTAGCTTCACCCGCTGAAATGAAGCGAAAAGCGTTTTGTCCCAGACCTTTTCATGGTATAGACAAGAGGCCGGCCATGTTGTTTTGCATTGTGAACACGGCCGAGGTTGACGTTGACAGTTTGGCATATTACGAGCAGAATCGTAATGGAAAGTCTCGTCCGACGGGGCAAATTAAAAGCCTGTGTTAATTGAAACTGTATTTATGGATTGCTGGGGGCATAGGTCCCTTTATTGACTCCACTAATGGTTACAAGATGGTAGTTATTTTTAATACTGTAGCCTGTGTACAACCAGCGTACAAGATGCAGTGAGCTATCGGCGAGTGTGCAGCGGCTATATTCATATGACAATGATAACGTCTGGGGCCAAAGCACAGGTCAGTAGACGAGGCTGGGGTCTCTGTCTGTTTCTCTGTCGGTAGAAGACGCACAGTTGGTATTCCCTCGGCGCTGATAACATTAGACACCGTAGCGGCTCCATTTTCATGCTACACTTTACAGGAATGCATGACCGCAGAAGGAACGGTGAACCTCTGACTTTGGACTCGGCTGACACTGATCGCTGCTTTAGTCATGGTTAAAAAATGTGACAATTGAATCTGGTATAGCTCAACATTTACATTATCCCACTGTTAAAATGTTGACACTGTTTGTTTGCTATCAGTAGGTCTGTCACGATAATTATTATATTGTCATTTTAATGTAGTAAGGCAAGATTTTAGCTGTAGAAGAAATCATTTTTATGGATAACTATTGGTTCATTCTATTATGCATTTGTTGCAGCTTATACTTTTTAAAAATACTGTATTATTTTTGTCTCCGTGGCATAAAGTAGTGTCAATATGATCTTTTATTGCAATATTTCGTGCTTCAGAGTTTGTTATTGTGACAGGCCTAATTCTCAGACATGAACCGTGCGATAGTAGTGTCCGTTCCGGTTTTGCGCAGTCCAATCTGGCTATGTTTCTGTTGTAGGGAGTATTATACCTCTGATGAAGTAGGCTGCCACACACTACAGGATTTTTCAGCCTAAAAACGATTTTTAAACGTGCGACAAAATGCGCAAACACCACAGACACGAGGAGAAACTTATGAGACTAAAAATCTCTGACCTCACAGACTGCAGCAGGATCTGTCTGCGGACACAGGATATAAAGTTGTGAGCGTGATTGCGTCAGTTGTTTCCTGTCTACAGTAAAACCACTCGCTTTGAGACTCTTAAGTGTTCAAAGATCTGCACTTCTAGTTTAGATACAAGTCAAAACTGTGTTATTATTTGTGAAATGTGGTGCAATACTTCAGATACATGATTTTTAAAAGCATAAAAGAAGCGATAAAGTCCACAGGAAGTAGAGCCAGTATCGCTAATCTGCAGCTTCACTACATGCTATGTGGATGTAAACAAACACATGTGAGGAAACGCTGTATTTTCACTTTCAAATAACACCGCAAATTGGATTAATAGTGCGGTTCTGTGGACTGGATGTCATTATTTGCGGAGGACAATTTCTATCGATAATGTGGGTGAGATGCTGCACTTTAAATGTACCACTTTACATTAGGTGAGTAATAAAGTCTTTATTTTCACTATATCCCGAGTTTGTATCTTGCATCTCTGTGTCCGTCGCTCCTCTGCCCCTGATGCTCTTTTATCGTAGCGTTGCTAATGTTTGGTGGTTCTGATCTGACACTGACTCCACACATGAGGAGCAGCGGCTTAAAAATCGCACACGGAGACAAAAACTCGGGTCACGCCTCCTCGAACTCGGGAAGAAGAAATCGCAGCCAAAATCGGGCAAATTCTCCTGTAGTGTGTGGAGGCCTTAAGATAGCAAAGACTGAGATGGCAGAGTGGGGCAGTACAGAAACGCTTTCTTCATCAAACAATAGCAGCTTTTTGGTTAGTTATTAGGGAACATACCTAGATACTAATCAATTAAAAAAACCCTCAAAACTAAAGATTCAATTTAATAATCCATTATGAATATCACAGAAAAAGGACAAAATAGTGGACCTTAATAGTTTTATTTCTAGTCCTAAAGTGTTATATATTACAATATTATATTAATTTTCACAGAAGAATGAATTCTGTATTGTGTTCTGAGCCTTTCTCTTAGCATTGAAATGGGGAATTTTAGTATTGTGACAACGCTATCAGTTGTTTTCTAGCAACGGTAACAGTGGTGATAAGGATTGCTAAGTAAAATTTTTCCAACTCATTGCAAGAGAGTCCTTATAATCCTACTCATACTGGAACTATGCATATGCACATCACAAATAAAGCATTTTCATCCTTAGTGGTACATTTCCATCTGTCCGTTTTGATGCAAAGATGACTCGAGTTCATGCACACGTCTCATTGCCAATTCTGATCAAATATTCTGATATTGTGTAAAGAAAATCCATCAAGAATCATGAATATTACCAAATGTAGCCTCATTAGCGTCGCATTCTCTTTCAGCACTGCCAGATGATCAGCCAATTTGTCGTATTGTTATGCAAATATAATCTGACACCAGTTGCTCTAAACAGTCAGTAAATCCTGATACAAGAAGAACAA
Organism: Odontamblyopus rebecca; assembly: GCA_030686955.1. NCBI lineage: Eukaryota > Metazoa > Chordata > Actinopteri > Gobiiformes > Gobiidae > Odontamblyopus > Odontamblyopus rebecca. The sequence goes on from CM060665.1 coordinate 6,889,772, forward strand.
ACAACTATCTGATCATATCCTGGGTCACACATAACGCTGAGGCTGCAGTAGTTTTGCTTTTTTCTCATGTTTGGGCTAATCGGCTGCCAGCGCTGTGCTCCCTAATTATTTATCCATTTATAATATACTGCCTAATACAAAGAGCATATCTTAATGGGGCATTGTGTAACTTTTCTGGTCCCTCAAATGCTTTTCTCCCTGGAGATGTTTTTGCTTTGCTCTGGATCGTTTCACAGTATGGTTTTTTATCTTTTTTATCTTCATGGAGACCAAACCAGTCCAAGTTCCAGGTCCGATCTGTGAAAATTCCTGTTTTTCTAGGTATTTTTGAGCTATAAAACCACCTGTAATTGCATAAATGTAAACTAATGCTGCTTAATATCACACTGTGAAACATACCCCACAACCAAAAAGTGACTTAATGCAAGAAGAAATCACAACCAAGTACAGAAGCTTTAAAGAGCAAACTATTCTCTGATCATATCTCGGTCGCACATAACGCTGAGACTGCAGTAGCTTGCTTTTTTCTCATGTTCGGGCTAGCGGTTGCCAGCTTTGTGTTCCCTATTCTGTCGAAGCAGTAATTCCACTGACCTCAGCAATGTTACAATAGACCAGTAACATCCCCGGCCAAGTCTGAGAGTCCGTGTGTGGGGGGGACAGGCCCGTTATGACTCTGTTTACAAGGGGCCAGACATTTACAGGAAACAACTCAATGTCCTCTATTCAGACCCGGCTGTCGGGGCTGGTTTAGTGGTGAATGCGTTTGGCTGTCACCGTTGTAATGAATTTCCTTCAGGATAAATAAAGTATTTATCTATCCATTTATCTTGTCCGGTTACGGCAAAGAGTGATGATAAGGTTTGCATTATTCATAAAAAATATTGGTTTATGGTTAGAGGGAATCGGATGGAAGATGATTGGACAGTCGCTCCGTCTAAAGTGAGTTTTAAATGGATTTGACTAAGTTATGTAAACAGACTTATCAAAAGGAGACAGCAGACCCTCCACCAAGGCAGTGCTGAGATCCCGACTTGTACGGATCGATTGTGAATAATGGGTGTTCATGATTTTGAGTTAGTTCTCGTTAAAGGTCCTATATTACGCCAAATTGACTCTTGATAACTTTACGCCATGTTATAATGTTGTTATCTCCTCAGTAACCCTTTATTATTAGTCTGTTTACATCTCCAAAGCTCAAAATGCACAGTTCCACCTTGTGACGCCATCATGCGGTAGTTTTCACGTTTACAGCTCCTTTTACCTTTTGATCAGCACAGTAGAGATTCGCAATTGCAGGGGTGAAATTATCCAGTTGATTCCATTGAAACGTGTTTTCTTTTACGTTTGAGAGAAGATTTCAGCCTAAATTTGCAGGATTTGTGTGTTAAACATGTGAATGAACCAAAAAACAAAAAAAAACACGTTTTTGATGAGGAAACTACATTATAACATAGATTAGAACAGAAAATAACTCAATATTGACCCACTAAGTCCGTTCTACCACTGCAAAATTGCACCAAAACACAAACAGCTGTCTTGGATAGTGTCATGCAGCTGTCTCCATGTGGTTGTCGTCAGTCTTCGCCCACTTTGTGCTTTGTTCTGTTTTTCAGTAATGCTTCGTGATCTGAAATAGTGTCAGACAGTTGTTTTCCTTGATTCTTAACAAACGGTGTCATGCAAAAATGCCATTAAGCCGACCTACTGTCTTTAAATATGACTGCAAAGAGGCAGAATAAAAATAAATGTCGCCTAAATAAACCTAATTTAAAATCCAGTAGAACCAAACCTAAGTATTATAATCAGCTGAAGATTTACAGTGAATTTTTACATCAGCTCCAAAGCCTGTTTTATCGGTATCATAACAGCTGCAAGAAAATCCATATCGGTCGGGCCCTAATCAATACTAATACTAGAAACTAGAAACTCATTATGAACATCACAGAAAAAGGACAAAATTGTGGACCTTTTCTTAATAGTTTTACTTCTGGTCCTAATTGTTTTTTTCCTCAATGATCTGTACATTTACAATATACTGCATAATACAAAACCCATTCTTTAACCAGAAGAGAAAAGGCTGATGGTGGTAGTTTACTTACTTTATTGACTGGTTAGAATGTCATGCAAAAATTAGGTTGACCTACTGTCTTTAAATATAACTGTAAAGAGGCAAAATAGTACTAAATGTAGATTTACAATGAATTTATATATCAAAATATATCGGCTTTTATATCGGCTATTGGCAGCTCCAAAGCTCGTTTTCTCTGTATCATGTCGCCCTCAAAAAAAAAAAATCCATATCGTTCGGGACCTAATCAATACTAACAATACTAGATCACAGAATCACAGAAAAGCACAAAATGGTGGACCCTTTCTTAATAGTTTTAGTCCTGGTCCTCAATTTTTTTTCTCAGTTATCTGTACATTTACAATATACAGCATAATACAAAGACCTTTACTTAACCAGAAGAAAGTAAAACAAATACAGAGCATTTCAACTCTATACAATTTCAGCTAATATAGAAATAAGTCATACATTGGGAATCTTACCTTTCCACTAGGGATGGGCCTGATTAATCGACTAATCGATAATTGATCATTAAGAATTTGGTCGATCACGTTCATTTTAATCGACAAACTGAATGTAGGTGTCTGTGTGTAACGTAGCGTAAGGAGTCGAGGCTGCATCTCACAGCACAAACACTGGAGCTGTGGCCCCACAGTCCCACGTCTCAGCTCTGGCTCCTTGGAGATCACTATATTCCTCAGAGTGCGTTTACCTGCACATCAGTGTCCCGGGTATGATCTTTTTTTTTTTTATTATCCCGGTTTTGCATGTTTACACAGTATCTCCAACGCGACATACGCACAGAACAGACTCACAGCCTCATCACATCCTCTGTCACAGGGAGAACACTCATATTCCACTGAGTCGTGTCCTTTAGTCCAACAGAAGCTGAACCACATCAACGCACAAGGAAAGAGGTGGTTTTTTCAGCGTTTACTGTGTATGCAAATGAGTCATGCGGTTTTAAGTTTCGTTTCTGTAAGACGTAAACAAATGTTTAAAGCTGCATTAAACACATTCTGATCTCACACTGATGTGGCTCTATAGTGATTATGGTTTATATGTTGTAAAGTTGAGTTTATTTATGTAGATTAGCAATAGTAATAATAGTGATGATAATTTTAATATAAAATGTTGATTAATCGAAAATCGATCGTTAATTTTCTTGACGATTGATTAAGAAAATTTCATCAAATGCCCATCCCTACTCTCCACAAACCCGACTCGTAACTTCATCTAGTGGCGAACGCTCTTGTTGCCGCCACGTATGTTATGAAGTGGGACTTAAGGCAATAAACGCATTCTTGTATTTCACCCAAGGGTAAAATGTCCAAACACAGACACTTGATCCAACACTGACCCTCCTGAACTATTGTCTGTTGCTCTTGTGGTTTCTTTTATTCGGTTTGACTTTGCACCGTTGGGTTTAAACTGTGGCAAACTCGCTCCACTTTCCCATGATACGCCTGTGTACACTGTATTGATTTGGCGCTGTTTGCCGCTGTTACGGGAGTGAGTCATGAGCCTGTGTCGGGCCTGTGTATTTGACATATGTGGAGCCCTCTATCTGTCTCTGTTGTCACGGTTTGTCGTTCAGACACTCGGAGCTTTGGCCGGGGTCCAGGGCGTCGGATTGGTTCTCATTTCGAGTGGTTTTGAAGGGCCTGTGATGAAGAAGCCTGTCACAAACAAGTAATAAAGATGTGGGGGATGGATTTGATCTGTTTGCGCGTCGAATCATTGCTTAAAGTCAGACGTCGGTGTGGGAATAATTAAAACATGCTATATTGCTGATTAGAACAAACGTACCGTGAGTTCCCTTCCCGTCGTGTCATTATTGACCCAAGGAAGCGATGAATTCACTGGAGGATGGAGCTGCACAATTTAACATCCAAAAACAAAGTGAAATTTTCTGACAAGTATCGCGACTATGTTTGGATTTGCAATTTACGTTGAGAAATGACTGAAATATGAACTGCTTAGCTACGAAATTTTCTCTTTTCCCCATAAAAAGGCAGAGTATTTCAAAATAATTATAGCTTTTGCACTTTAATAATTGCGCAAACTTAAATTTCGTTTTGATTCTGTGGCCCCAGGATTGATACTTTGCAGATTATGTCATCAATTTTCCTTGGGAGTGTGAAGCTAACTGGAAGCACTGCTCTGCCTGAAGCTCTGTTACTCAAGTGAGACTTAATCCGAGCTTTATTTTAACACAGTCTGACCGGAAAGAGATGATTTGGTTGGAGCTGCAGCAGATGAGATGATTTGTAATGTTCAACAAGTATCTCACGCACATTAGCCAACAGTTTTTCAGTTTTCACTCTCACCTTTTTGCTGAAAAACATCAAACATCTAAACAGGATCACAAACGCTCAAAATGATCTCAAAATGTATTATTTAGAATAGAATAGAACAGAAAGCCTTTACTGTTATTATGGACAGTCAATAACCGTATATATGAGTGGACGTAGCTAAAGCGTTAGCCGCCGTGTGCCAAACAGGAAGTGCTCCAGGAGGCTCTTCCGGCTCCTTCTGTCCCTTTTTTCCCATTGACTCACATTAGGATCTTATTGCTCCTCTCTCTGGACCTGCTGCACTGAGCCTCGTCATTTTGGTCTTAAAATGTTCGTATGAACCTGCGACACAGGATCCTGAATTTTTCATTTCGCTAATTTGTTCCTAAATCAAGATATGAACATAAATAACGGACCAATCAGACGCCTTCATTCCCCGAGGCCACTGCTGCTGAGCGTTAGCAACAGGTTTGAATGACAGTTAGCGCGTTTCGTTGCTAAGTAAGTTCCCTTCCCGCTTTCCTGCCCCGATTGATTATTTTTGAAATAAAATGACAAAATATCTCAATTACAATAGCTAATGTTACTAGAATCTTAACTAGCATAATTTAACTAGCATAAAGTAAAGTGATTTTTGTTAAATTGCGACTCTATTGTTGTTCACACGTAACAGAACATAGAACATAAATCAATGACTTAAACTTACTATTTAAAGTTTGATGATAAGAGCTAAAAGTTTCCTTATTATTCTTAAGGATCACTGAAATACAATGGTCTGTGTAGAATGGTGCAGAGTATCACCGCTCTGCCATGAGGAGGCGCCACATTTAACCACCTCAATCCTGATTGGCTCTTGTGGTTGCTATGATACTCGCGGTCGGATTTCCAAATATGGACCTGGCTCCAGATTCGCTCCTGTAACCGTGGCAACAGGAGCCTCATTTGAGCGACGCTGATGCTGTGGAGACGTCACACTCACTTAGACACTCACATATACGGACTATGTACACAGTATAACAAGATGAGAAGCTGCTCCTTCAAAGTGCGCACAAAAATGAATAAAACTACAAGCTTATGCACATAAACTACTCTTCAATCAAACTTGTGCAGAACCCACCAGTGGTACACAGACAGATACTTGAGTTTTCTTGAGTTTTCAGACCAGCTTATAATATTTTTTTGGCTGTTAAAGGTGCACTATGTAACTTTTCTGGTTAGTCTCTGTCATTTCTCTACCTGGAATGTTCCACAGTATAACATTAAGCTCTACCTTACATTTATTAAATTACAGTTTGTTTTATAGCTCAAAAATACCTAGACAAAAGGCACTGGTCTGGTTCTCTCCGTGGACATAAAAGGGTTCAGTATCGTACTGTGAAACATTCTCGACAAAGCAATAACATCTACACAGAGAAAAGCATTTGACAGACCCTCCAAACAACATTTTAACATCGCAAATTGTCAAAATATCCAATCCAATTCAAATATTTGTCCTTTTGGTCAACACTGAGTTCTGATTAGATGTTGACTTTGAATCTCCACCCTTTTGTCCATCAGTAAAACTTCAAAACCTAAACTTTTGTCATGCTGAAGCAATTATCCAAATGGCTGCTTCTCTCCGGTGATGAGTTGTGGTGATGTGAAAGGTGCCCTCTTCTATAATCTCTACCTGTCCACTACTGGGCCTGCTGCTGTGTACTCGGAGTATTCAGCCATAAAATACGTCACATCCATGATATGACTGCAAATGTACGTGTCAGCATTATGGTCACGGTAAATTCTTCTTTTTCTAAATATTCTTCAAAGGCGCATTGTCTAACTTTTCTGGTCGAGGGTCCGTTAAATGCTTTTCTACATGAAAATGTTATTGCTTTTGTCTGGAACGTTTCACAATATGCTATTATAACTTTCTGTCTTCGTGGAGACCAAACCAAGACCCAAGTTCCAGGTCAGATCCGTGGGAATTTCTGTTTTTCCAAGTATTTTTGGTCTATAAAACCACCTCTAATTGAATAAATGTAAAGTAGAGCCGTTTAAAGTCATACCGTGGAACATTCCAGGCAGAGCAGTGACATCCATAGTGAGTTGTGTGGTCCTTTGTGTCTTTTATTCATTTATTTATTGATATTTCTTGCTCTTATTTGATTAGACTAATTCTATTGTCTTGACAAGGACTAGTGGAGTCAAAGAGAGATTTATTTTACGCTACTATTGGATATGTTTTATTTGTTTTGTGCACCACTTTGGAAATGGTTTCGTTTATAAAATGTGCTATAGAAATAAAGTGGATTGGGTTAGAAACAAGCAGGTGATGGACCCCCTACCAAAAGGTTACATCGTGCACCTTTAAGGACTTTTGTAAATAATGAATTAGATCCAAGCAGGTTGTGCGTTATGGTTTTATAGACTCCACTGAGCTAATTTCAAGCAGACATTGGCATTTCAATGGTTAGAATGGCTCATAGTTTTCATATTTTCTCCGTTTTCTACTTTGAAATTAATTGTGCACATATGGCACTTTATCGTACATAAGAATGCACTGATGTATTCTGACTTAAAACAACAGGGTTCTTTCACTCTAGTCATAAGGCAGTAAAACCTTGTTGGACAGATGATCTTATATGGTGAATGAACTATAAATAGTGTGCAGAGTTACCTCATTAGTCTGATGGAAAAAGTAAATGAAATCGAATAATAGATTTTCTCAATTGATAAAATGTGTAACCTATAACTGCCGATATCAAGGTTTTACCATTTCTAAAAAGGTCTATAAATTAAAGTTAAATTGTAGTAAACTTCACAGAATTCATTTTTCACCTTTTTTCAGTGTATGCACTTGGACTATTGTGAGCTTTGCCTTAGATTTTAATACATTAAAGGTCCTATATTACACAAAATTGCCTCTTGTGAGCTTTAAGACATGTTAACAGTGTTGGGGAAGCTACTGGCTAAGCTATCAGTTACTCCACAGTAAATGTAGCTTCACTGCACAAAAGCTGCACTGAATGAAATGTAGCAGGTGGAGTTACACAAAGTAGTTCACTACATCAGAAGCTACTTCACATTGTACCAAACACTGATTGAGGCCAGTGTGTGTGGTCAGTGTGTGAGGGAGTGAGAGACGCCGCTGCACGGTCAGGTCCCTCGGTCCCTCGGCCCCTCTGTCTCTCGGTCTTTCGGTCTTTCGGTCTCTCGGCCCCTCGGTCTCTCGGTCTCTCGGCCTCTCGGCCTCTCGGTCCCTCGGTCTCTCGGTCCCTCTGTCCCTCTGTCCCTCAGCCTCTCGGCCCCTCTGTCTCTCGGTCTCTCGGTCTCTCTGTCTCTCGGTCCCTCTGTCTCTCGGTCCCTCTGTCCCTCGGTCTCTCAGTCCCTCGGCCCCTCAGTCTCTCAGTCTCTCGGTCTCTCTGTCTCTCAGTCTCTCAGTCTCTCAGCCCCTCGGCCCCTCTGTCCCTCGGCCTCTCGGCCTCTCGGCCTCTCGGTCTCTCTGTCTCTCAGTCTCTCGGCCCCTCGGCCCCTCTGTCCCTCTGTCCCTCGGCCCGTCAGCCTCTCTGTCTCTCGGCCCCTCGGCCCCTCGGTCTCTCAGTCTCTCAGTCTCTCGGTCTCTCTGTCTCTCGGTCTCTCTGTCTCTCAGTCTCTCGGCCCCTCGGCCCCTCGGCCCCTCGGCCCCTCGGCCCCTCGGTCTCTTGGTTTCTCGGCCCCTCGGCCCGTCAGCCTCTCGGCCTCTCTGTCCCTCGGTCTCTCGGTCTCTTGGCAGAACGTTCATAACATTCTGTTTTGGCAGTACCGTAAAGCCTCTATGCACAGTGTGTAGGGACCCAGCACTTTGGGGGGCGCCTCTGTGCCCACCCCCGGTCCTCGCTTTTGTCCATGTGGAATAGCCACTGGAGATTGGCTGAAATTCCCTCCGTTACAAATTTGAACCCGGAGCGTCCGCAGTAAAGACGAGGACTTAACACGGTGAACTAAACTCCCTGGTGTCGGGAGAGTTTCCCCTCTGATCTCCTCAAACACAGTGGCTGCTGCGTCCTGTTCACATCAGTCAGACGCTCACACGACTCTGAGCCCCTCTATGTGCACATCCCTGACTCGGATTATTGTGTTTCAAAATCATATATAGTCAAATGCAGAGCAGACCTCTGTTTTTCTCAGCCATGTCCTGGAATTTGTAGCTTTTGTGGATGCTACGTCTCTACTTGATCCAAAAAAATGGTGTAACTACAGGAAAGTTACTTGATTCATAAAGCTACTGGAAAATGTAGTTTACATGTAGTGACGCTACTGCCCATCACTGCATGTTACAATGTGGTTACTTCCTCAAAAACATACCTGGAGTTATTGGTTGGTTTATTTTGAGCATAGTGCACAAAATCATATGTACAGACATGCACACTCCAAATACAAGAAAAGGAAAGAAAATTTAAACAAGGACGATCAAATTTGTTTACATGCCCGAAAAGGAGTGAGAGGAATAAAAAAAAACTAAATCCCACCCCTTCTCCAAAATTAGAAATAGTCCTTTTTCACTTCCTGTTAGTTTTTCATTAGGACTTAACCGAGCAACTTTACAGACATAAGTCATCGATCACATAAATTATACTGTACTGATGATCAGCCACTGCAAACATTAGATCGTTCCTTTCAAACCAACACTAACAATAAGCATCTCAAAAAGAAGCTTCTTCATTAGTGTAGTGTGACAAAGTCATTTCCTGAAACATTTTTTTTATTTGGACATTCCTTGAGCTCCACATTTAACTTATTCACAATCTTCCTCCACAAACAGAAATACAGAAACCTCCTCCTTGTTTTCACCCTTGTAACTTTATAATCAAATTTCCCTCTCAAACGCTTCCCCCTTCCCTCTGTGAACAGCCTTTGGATATTTGCAGGTCATAGTCTGTGTTTTGCCTTAAATAAAATTTGTACAGTCTGTAACTCAATAATGTCTTTCAATTTTTAATGTTTAAGTAGCCTTTTATTACTAGCTTGTCTACATCCGCAAAGCTCACAATGCTCTGTTCCACCTTGCAAAGCCGTGAATCAGCAGTTTTCACTTTTCACTTTCAACAGCTCCTTTTTACCTTCTGTTCTGTAGATACTGGCGATTCCAGGTCTTGAGAAAAAAAGCACAGTCTAGATATGCAAGATTTGTGTGTTAAACATGTGTGAACGAAACAAAACTCGGCTCCAGGTTTGTTTTTGACGAAGAAACAACATTATAACACACTGCAGATCAATAAACTGCCTAATATGGGCCCCGGAAAATGTTTTCTAGCAAAACGCTGGCAGATTTGTAAGTGTTGAAGCTGCTTATTATGTAGCCTGACTCATACACACAACCAAATATTTTGACATTTTAGACATGTTTCATTTTATGACGCAGATATTGATTCGCTGCTTGAATTGCAGACTGTACAATAGATCCAAGCAGAATGGAAGCTTAAGAATTCAAGGCTGTCTTTTATACCAGCCTGGTAAACAAGCTTTTCACTGTTCATTCCTATTACAGCCCCTCTGCATTTGATCTTAACCCGCTCGCATTTAGAGAAAAATTTTGTATCACTTTATAATCCAATATTTATCACCGTCTTTTAAAAACCCGCTTTTACACTCTGCAGTTCATTTCGTGACGCTGTAGCCTTGAGTCTTTTCGCTAACTGCATTCAAACGGATTGGTATGATTAAAAAAGGTGACATGCTCTTTTCCCCGAGTGGTGATTTTCACATGAACAGCTACTTTTTACCTGGTGTTCTGTAGAAATCAACATTTCCACGGCTGAAATCAACTGGTGATTGTAGTGAAGGTGTGTGGAGTTTAAAAACACAATGAAGCACTTCCTGTATTAACACTTGACATCACAAGGTGGAACAGAGTGTTTCCCCTTTGAGAGAAATAGGCCTTTATCGATTAACGAGAAATTATTTTGAGAACATTTTCAGTTAATTTAACGAGAACGTAATAAATATGCAAATACGCCCTTTCAGACTTTACTTTCTAAAGAACATTTAACACAGGAACTGCAAGACAACCGAAAACAAACAACCTAAATAAAATAGACTTGTTAACATAAGAATAGCCTAATGTAGTCTGGCCTACAGCAAGGACTTGTTAACAAAAAATGCACTTGAATAAACCACTGTTGAGCCAAACAACCAAAACAATAAATAAAATGGATTATTAAGTCTGTGTAGCAAAATTGCCCTTTAAAGTCAATGACTTAAGCTGGAATATTGTGGCTTCTCTCACTGTTACTGCTGCTCTGAGCCTCGGCCTTTTAGCCTTGAAGTGTTCGTATTAAGCCGCTCTACATGATCCTATTTCACTATTTTGCCCGTTAAAAAATCCTATTCGAAATATAAAGGTTGGCTCTAAATTCTCTCCTGTAACCGTGAGCGTCGTGAGCTTTATTTGAGTGGATCCGAACTAGGGATGGGCAGGATTAGTCGACTAATCGATAATTGATCATTAAGAATTTGGTCGATCACGTTCATTTTAATCGACAAACACTGGAGCTGTGGCCCCACAGTCCCACATCTCGGCTCTGGCTCCTTGGAGATCACTATACCCCCCAGAGTGCGTTTACCTGCACATCAGTGTCCCGGGTATGATCGTTTTTTCCGGGTTTCACATGTTTACGCAGCATCTCCAACGCGACATATGCACAGAACAGACTCACCACATCCTCTGTCACAGGGAGAACACTCATATTCCACTGAGTTCTGTTCTTTAGTCCAACAGAAGCTGAACCACATCAGCACAAGGAAAGAGCTGCTTTTTTCACTTACGCAAATGAGTCATGTGGTTTTAAGTTTTGTTTCTGTAAGACGTAAACAAATGTTTAAAGCTGCATTAAACACATTCTGATCTCACACTGATGTGGCTCTGGAGTGGTGATGGTTTATATGTTGTAAAGTTGAGTTTATTTATGCAGATTAGTAATAGTAATAATGGTGATGATAATTTTAATATAAAATGTTAATGATTAAATCCATCGTTAATTTTCCTGACGATTGATTAAGAAAATGTAATCGAATGCCCGTCCCTAATCCGAACACTGTGGGTGACGTCACACTCGCTTAGTCCACTTTTTTGTATTGTCATTACGTGCTTGGCTGCGCATGTCTCCTGCACAGGAGCCGCTGTCCTGTCTGGTATCGTGTCGGCGTCTTGTGGGATTTCAGTGGATTTCCGCCTCTCCCGGGGCCTGGGCTATTCGTGTATGTCGGGTATGTGCGTATGTCGGCTGCAGGGGTTTGAGCGTTTGAGCCGTTACTTCTCGTCGTTCGTGCGCTCGCCTGCATTTGACACCTCCAGCTGGTATATTTATCTTTTTAGAAAATTAAATATCACTTTCTAATCCAATATTTATCACCATCTTTTTAAAAATCAGCCCTTACTCTCTGCAGTTTGTGAGATTTTCTAGCCTTAAATCTTTTCTCTCTCTGCATTCAAACGTATAGGTGATTTCAAAAGGTTGCACGAGAACACCTTTTGCTTTGTACTACAGAGGATCCAAAGGCCTGTTATAATTAATTCTGCGTGTCCTTCAAGCTTCGGAGAACATCGCTGTCTTCACATCAAAGTGTTTTCATAGAGGAACTGGCACAGAGGAGCTGTAAAGGCGCTGTGCCTGATTTTTCCTGTCAAAACACAAGTAGTTCATTTTAAACGGCGCGCGGAGGTCCAGCGGTTCCTCACTCGCCTTATGCATTTTGACTATCCTGAAAATTCACTGGCAACTCTCAGGGACCATAGGGGAGGTGTGCAGTCGCAGGAAAGGTAACAGCTAGCATGCTAAAGCGCACTTCCTGATGTACAGACGGTAAAACGCTTCATAATTAGATGCAAATCAGTACTGGAGACACTACAGTCAGGCAGTTTTTGGGCAGTTTTGCTTTTCTAAAATACATTTATTAAATCAACTTGCATCCATAGATTTAAACAGAAAAGTGTAACGTCACAGGGATTTTAACAGATCATAGGGAAGGATTTGTTCATTTGTCTAAGCTTAATGTATAAAGTTTTAAGAATTTTTAGTTATTCAAAATGAAAATGTCAAAAGATGAACCTTCCTTTTCCAGATTTACATGTTCCAAATCTGTGCAAGTTTGAACATTTTTACATATTTTTTCAATATTAAAACATTATATGATGAGAAACTTGTTATAAAAGTATGTATTTTTTCCTATTCTACAGTGACGACTCTAGCCAAACACTAGAGAAGTGAAACATGCTCCACAACGCCTTGTAAAGTCAAAATTACGGCAACTTTGAATCATAAGAACAGTGTATGTATTATGTATTTCACATTATTGTGCGGTGGCCTGTGTGGGTCATTTGTCATGTGCGTATAAACCTCCCGAGAACACTGACCTCATGCGATATTCTTTATTATTGAGCTCATAAAAGTTTCCTTGACCAGTAGCGGCGCAGCAGGAACTTTACGGCGAATAGAAGGAAAGCGTTAGTCACCCTGTAGTCGCAGAGCCTTGGATTACAAACGCCACCGTAGATCAGCGGCTGCTTGTGTTGGGATTATTGTTGTAAATTTGGATCTTTCAGGTTCAGAGATAACGACGACAGATCTTAACTCAATCATATTTCGACATATTGCTTGATTTTTCAAACTACCAGGAACTTTTTAGATGTTTCCTTCACCATCTGCCGGACATCACGGCATTAAACATCCAGAAATGATGTACTTTTGGGCGTTTTTTTTTGCTCAAAAGTACTTTTAAAAACACGCATTCTTACTGTGAGCAGTAGTCGCCGCTCCATAGATCTGGCTTGTCTTTTTCATTTCAAGTATTAACTATTAGAGGTGCATTGTGTAACTTTTCTGGTGGAGGGGGTTATGGCTTTGTCTGGAATGTTTCACAGTACGGCATTAAAGCTTTCTATCTCCATGGAGACCAAACCAAGACCAAGTTACAGGTCAGATCTGTGGAGAAGAAACTAGGGATGTCCCGATCACGTTTTTTTTTTTGCCTCCGAGTCATTTGATTTTGAGCATCTGCCGATACCGAGTCCCGATCCGATACTTCTATAAAACATTATGAAAAGAATTAAGAGCAAAGAATAAAATCCAGGATGTTTCTTATTTTTATTTTTTCACCAGTGGCTCTGATATTATGAACATGTAACAAACAGAAATAGGTTCAAAAAAGTGTAACATCTTTATTATATTAAAAAACACAGACAAAACCTTATTAAAAGTGCCACTTTTCACATCAAAGTAAAGGAGCAAGGGCTGAGCATGTTAGTCCTGGTTTAGGACTGGTTTAGGACCTGGTTTATACCTGGTTTTAGACTTGGTTTAGACCTGGTTTTAGTCCTGATTTTGGTCCTGGGTTACTGTTGGTTTAGTACTGGTTTTAGTTCTGGTTTAGTCTTGATTTTAGACTTGGTTTAGAACTGGTTTAGTTCAGGTTTAGTCTTGGTTTTAGACTTAGTTTAGACCTGGTTTTAGTCCTGATTTTGGTCCTGGTTTACTGTTGGTTTAGTACTGGTTTTAGTTCTGGTTTAGACTTGGTTTTAGACCTGGTTTAGACCTGGTTTAGTTCTGGTTTTGTGCTGGTTTTAGACTTGGTTTAGACCTGGTTTTAGTCCTGATTTTAGTCCTGGTTTACTGTTGGTTTAGTACTGGTTTTAGTTCTGGTTTAGTCTTGGTTTTAGACTTGGTTTAGAACTGGTTTAGTTCTGGTTTTGTCCTGGTTTTAGACTTAGTTTAGACCTGGTTTAGACCTGGTTTTAGTCCTGATTTTAGTCCTGGTTTACTGTTGGTTTAGTACTGGTTTTAGTTCTGGTTTAGACTTGGTTTTAGACCTGGTTTAGACCTGGTTTAGTTCTGGTTTTGTGCTGGTTTTAGACTTGGTTTAGACCTGGTTTTAGACTTGGTTTATACCTGGTTTAGACCTGGTTTTGGTCCTGATTTTAGTCCTGGTTTACTGTTGGTTTAGTCCTGGTTTTAGTTCTGGTTTAGTCCTGGTTTTAGTTCTGTTTCGAGGCACAGTCGATGCTCCGTACGGGAGCAGGAGGAGATTTTACTCACTAATAGCCCATACGTTGTAAATGTGATTAAAAATAATAAAAATAAATAGACATATATTATTTATCTGACACCTAATCGAGTCCAGATCGAGTCCGCAGAGGAAACCCCGCTCACAGTCAGAACGCCTGTTTCTCTAGGTATTTTTGAGCTATAAAATCAGCTGTAATTGAATAAATGTAAAGCTGTTTAATGTTATACTTGGGAACATTCCAGACAAAACAGTAATATCTTCATGCACAATGCACCTTTAAGTTTTTACTCTGTTTAGGATTAGCCATTATCTGAGACTTTCGTACCACATTTGTAAGGAAAATCTGAGATGTTTGTGGAAAAAGTTCAAGAACCACCAGTCAATGTGGGACAGCACGAGACCTTGAATAATTAATACTGCACAACTATTAGAAATGCACTTGTCCAAGTTTTCCAGTCCCAGTATTGATTTTGATACTGGGATGTTCAGGAACCGCACGAATCCAATATCAACCAACCAACAGTGCGGCGCCGGTAACTCAGAACAAAGTGAATGTATGAACTGATCCAGATCAATAAAAATATTCCTTTCAGTCAGTATCAGGAACTCTGCAGCAACAGTACAGTGAAAGTGGCCAGAAAGAAAATAACTATACGACTTAAACGAACAAATATCTCCTGAAAATATGAAAGTTTTCTTGCATAAAGAGGGGGTATTATGCAAACTATTTGAGATTTATACTCATTTCAGGTCATTTTTCCTTCAACATGCCAGAAGAGGTTTTTATACAGTATGTCCATGCATGTTTGAGTAATCTAGCGATCTCTCCTGGGCCTTATTTGAACCCCTTATGGTTAAGATTTTGTCCATTGCATAGACTGTATATATAAATGGACATAAATTGGTCTTAAAATATTCGTATTAACCCGCCCTTCATGATCCTGGGCTTTTTATTTCACTATTTTGTCCTTTAAAAACATCTTATTCCAAATAAAGAGCCTATTTAACGTGCGACATAGGTCTCCAGGATGAATAGCCGATAGCTAATGTAGGTCAATTAAATACAATCAATTAAAATACAATACTAATCACTAAACAATAAATACTAATAAAACAATCAATTAAATACCGTCCCACTTTAACTGTAGGCTTTTAACTGTATGTTTTAATTGAATTTCATTTGTTTATGTTGACCTTGAGTGTCGCTAATAAATAAAATGTATTATTATTATTATTATCTACGAGTTTGCCTCGATGAGCTACATTTGACTGGAACCGGACGTCACACTCGCTTAGTCCGCTTCTTTACACAGTCCATGATCCAGTGCTCAGACTACAGTCCTACATGGGTGCTTCCGAATGACATTTTTCCATAAATATTCAAAAGCATGATACAAAAATATACTCTACAACCAAAACCTGAGCATAGAATTATAACAAATAGCGGCTCGAGCGTCCCCTTGACTTGAAAGTCCCAGCTCGAGAATCCTTTGGGCGCCTGCTTCTCTTGAGCGGCACGTCGGTGACTGCTGTGCCCAGGAGAGGGGGATGTTCTTGCCGCGTCGCACACTGTGATGTTTTGAGTTAGAAAATCAACTTTCTACATCATAATAAAATGAAATGTGAATGTAGCGAGTAGTGATGGGCAGGATTAGTCGACTAATCGATAACTGATCATTAAGAATTTGGTCGATCACGTTCATTTTAATGGACAAACTGAATGTAGGTGTCTGTGTGTAACGTAGCGTCAGGAGTCGAGGCTGCGTCTCACAGCACAAACACTGGAGCTGTGGTTCTCGGCTCTGGCTCCTTGGAGATCACTATATTCCTCAGAGTGCATTTACCTGCACATCAGTGTCCCGGTTATGATCTTTTTTTGTTTTTTGAGTATCCCGGTTTCGCACGTATACGCAGCATCTCCAACGCGACACACGCACAGAACAGACTCACAGCCTCATCACATCCTCTGTCACAGAGAGAACACTCATATTCCACTGAGTCGTGTCCTTTAGTCCAACAGAAGCTGAACCACATCAGCACAAGGAAAGAGCTGCTTTTTTTCACTTACTGTTTATGCAAATGAGTCATGTGGTTTTAAGTTTTGTTTCTGTAAGACGTAAACAAATGTTTAAAGCTGCATTAAACACATTCTGATCTCACACTGATGTGGCTCTGGAGTGATTATGGTTTATATGTTGTAAAGTTGAGTTTATTTATGCAGATTAGTAATAGTAATAATAGTGATGATAATTTTAATCTAAAATGTGAATGATTAATTGATAATCGATCGTTCATTTTCAAAACAACCGATTAAAAAAATGTAATCGAATGCCCATCCATAGTAACGAGACCAAATGTCAGGCCTTGTTTGTGTAATTTTACCGATCTTCCTGAAGTGGCACCCGTTTTTTTCAGTATGTAATATCCATAGAAGTGTCCTATAGACCATGTAACTGTTGATTTGGGAGGAAATGTTCATTATTTCCTTACCTGTTTGCCATGAACATAATTTGTAAGCAGAGCAACACAAGAAACTTAGAAAGCTGCAGAATTTATTCAGAAATCACTCAGCCTGGGGGACTTTGCAGCTTGAGCACCTTCAGCCAGGAGGACTTTCCAGTCGATTCCCATTATAACACTTCTTTAATGACATTTTTTTCAACTGCGTATTTGCACAAAGATTCTACTCACAACCCCTATACAGTGTGGTCACATGGTACATCTTATGATCGCTGCTTGCGTGAACTCCATGACCACAGATCCGTACTGGACTAGAGTTATAGCTGGAAGCCTATTCTCCTTACGTCTGCTATAATTGACTGACTCCATTCTTCTCATAATAATACTTAAGGTTAAACCAGTAGACATGTTTGTTATTTAATCACATTTTCTTGTCAGTTTTATTAATACTCGTGGAGCAGTGGGGTTAGAGGCGAGCGGAGGGGCAGGTGCTGACGGAGAGCAGCATAATAAGCTTTTGTGCGGGGAAAATGTGACTTCATATTCACGTCTTTGGTCCATTTGTTACAGTTGAGCACGAACGTCACGTCCATCACTGAAGAAAAGGTGTTTTGGGTCAGATCTGGTGTATGACATGAGTGGAAATGTAATTATATGCTGATCATTAAAGCTAAGGGAAACTTTTGAATGGATCTTAAATGCAGTCGTATGTTGCAGCGTTAAAGGCCCTGTATCTGATTTTTCCCATCTATTTGTGCAAAATATGTCTTACCCTAAAGTAGATAAATTGTATAAGCAGTTCTTGACATTAAAATATGTCTGCTGGGTGCTGTCTGCATCTAAATAATAGCGTTTCATTGGCCAATAATCTGGTTTATTTAAGTTAATATGATGATTAAGACAGTAAAAATCAGGTATAGCACCTTTAGGAACCAGGGAGAAATAC
This sequence comes from Odontamblyopus rebecca, assembly GCA_030686955.1. Taxonomy (NCBI): domain Eukaryota; kingdom Metazoa; phylum Chordata; class Actinopteri; order Gobiiformes; family Gobiidae; genus Odontamblyopus; species Odontamblyopus rebecca. The sequence continues at coordinate 6,907,566 of CM060665.1, forward strand.
ATAGACCATGATCCTTTGCTTTGTTTAAACCCTCTTATTTTGTTCTATTACCCAATATATTTTACATTTAATTGTGAAATTGCATCATAACATCTGAAAAATGTGATTTTTGTCCCTGCCATGTTTACACTGGACTAATAATGGCAAAACTTCAATTTTCAATTATCATAAAATTATGACATATGCCAAACTTGGAACCTGGTGTAACTTTTCTGGTGAGAGAAGTTATCGCGTCGCCCGGAATGTTCTAAAATACGGCATTAGACTCCTCTACCTCCAAGGAGTTACAGATCAGATCTGCGGAGATGCAGCCCTAACCATTAAGACGTCATGTTTTTGAGCGGTAAACAAAATATAACAATATATGTAAGTTTAATAATACAGAGTGTCCCAAAAAATGAAAACTACTAAGTCGAGCTCAGTGAAATTGAGCAGTTTAGGTGCTGAACATCACACATTTATTATATGGAACTTTATTTTCCAAGTATTTCCACATTTTTGCACTGAAGCTGCACAGTCTCGGGTGAGTGTGTGGAGCAGATTCCAAAATGCAAAATTGACTTCTCTTTGGGAGTGAGCGGCTCAAACTGAAAACAGAACAAAAACATAAATCATTAAATATAAAATCTTGATCTGTTTCTGTCCATTCTGTGAACATTTGAGGTTATTTCAACAAGAATTGGCCAAATTATTGACTTGTGAAATGATGTCAAATCTTTTCACTTAACAAAAACTCTGAGCAAATTTCCAAATATACTTTAAAATGTGAGATTCCTGTGCTCCCACTTTGTGTTTATCCGCACACAAAACTACACAGTCTCTCCGGTCTGTAGTCTCTCTCTCTCTCTCTCTTTCTGTTTTTCTCTCTCTTTCTCTGTCTCTCTGTCTTTCTCTTTCTCTCACTCCCTCTCTCTCTGTCGCTTTCTCACTCTTTTTTTCTCTTTCTCTCTCCGTCTCTCTCTGTCTGTCTTTCTCTCTCTCTGTCTCTCTTTGTCGCTCTTTCATTCTCTTTGTATCTCTCTCTCTCTGTCGCTCTCTTTCTCTCTCTCCATCTTTCCCCCTCTCTCTGTCTTTTCCTCTCTTTCTCTATCTCTTTATCTTTCTGTGTCTCTTTCTGTCTCTTTCTCCCTCCCTTCCTCTCTCTCTCTATCTTTTTCTCTCACTCTCTCTGTCTTTCCCCCTCTCTCTGTCTTTTCCTCTCTTTCTCTCTCTCTTTATCTTTCTGTGTGTCTCTCTCCCTTTCTGCCTCTTTCTCTGTTTCTCTCTTTCTCTCTCCCTTCCTCTCTCTCTCTATCTTTTTCTCTCACTCTCTCTGTCTTTCTCTCTCTCTGTCTCTTTTTTCTCTCACTCTTTCTCTATCTCCCTCTCTGTCTGTCTCGCTCTGTCTCTCACTCTTTCTGTCTGTTTCTGTCTCTCTCTTTGTCTCACTCTCTGTCTCTCCCTCTCTCTCTGTCTCATTCTCTCTCTATCTCTCTCTCCCTTGCTCTCTCTTTCTCTCTCTGTCTCTTTCTCTCTCTCTTGTTCTCTCTTCCTCTCTCTTTCTCTCTTTCTCACTGTCTCTCTCTCTTTCATTCTCTTTGTATCTCTCTGTATCTCTTGTTTCTCTCTGCCTTTCCCTCTCTCTCTCTGTCTCTCTCTGTCTATTTCTCTCTGTCTCTTTCTCTCTGACGCTCTCTCTTCCTCTATCTCTCTGTCTCTCTCTCTCTCTCTTGTCTCTGTCTCTCTGTCTCTCTATCTCTCTCTTGTCTCTCTCTCTCTGTCGTTCTCTCTTCCTCTTTCTCTTTCTCTGTCTTGTCTGTCTCTCTCTCTCGGTCGCTCTCTCTTCCTCTCTCTTCCTCTCTCTTTCTCTCTCTGTCTCTCGATCTCTCGCTTGTCTGTCTCTCTCTCTCGGTCGCTCTCTCTTCCTCTCTCTTTCTCTCTCTTTCTCTCTCTCTGTCTCTTCCTCCCTCTTTCTCTCTCTCTGTCTTTCCCCCTCTCTCTCTCTGTTTCTCTCTCTCTCCCCTGCACCACACTGGCAGCCGCTGGAGTCCACGCCGCTGTTTTCTCTCCGCCCAGTCCGGAGTACGTCCTCTCCTAACGCTCTCCCTCTCTTTCTCCCCCTCTTTTTCTCTCTCTTCGTTTGTGTAGAGTTCCAGGCGGACAAACCCACCAGCCCCTCCTCCCCCGCCACTCAAGAACTGATGACAAGGTTGGGCTTTCTACTGGGAGAAGGTATCCCCGGCACGGCGCGCATACCTATGGATGACAAGAATGAAAAGAAGGTATTTGATGATTTTTTTTTCCCTCCGCTCTCTCCTCCTCCTCCCTCCCTCCCTCCTTCCCTCGCTCTCTCTCTCTCCGTACAGCAGCTGCAGCATTCAGAGCTAGAGGAGAGAGGATGAGAGCAGAGCCGCCCTGCCACTACCGAATGGATTTTTAGATTTCATTACATTTTTTACGCTTTCAAACTACTGGCAAATTGGGATTTTTAGCCGGCAACTTTGGAAGGCGCTTTCGCTTTGGAATTTAGCACGGTAATGAAGGATGTTTGTGCAAGATTAAGGCTTCACAATATATGCCAAGTTATAGATTTGGGGAAAATTTGGTCATAGTTCTGTCAGGACCTTGGCAACTTTCAAGCTCCTATAGCTCCATATCAAGAACAACTACTACTTTTTTATTATGACAAGTACTATTCAGGTTTATTCTTTTAGATAGATCGGTAGATAGATAAATCCTCTATTGATCCTGACGGAAATACAATTTTCAGCAGCAACAATGAAACATAGTAATATAATGCAGCAGTAATTCATAATTTAGTTGCACAATGTAAAATGAAAGTTATATCTTCTTATTGTTTTCAAATCATTTTCTGATCTGTTGGCCATGAATGGTCGACTATTAAAATAATTGGCATTGTATTTTAATTCTAATCTGGATTTTACAGACTAAAACACGTGCAAAAACATGCTTTGGAAAAAAGAGAGAGGCACTATTTAATCAAAATGTAAAAAAGCAATAAACATATAACAGAAAATAATAGTATTTAGTACTATTTATACTAGTATGTACTACTAGCATGTGGTCTTACGCTAATTCTGATAAAACACAAGATAAATCTGTTCAGGAAAGGTCCAATTTTATCCAGTAATGTGATTTTCAGTATCATTAGTAGTTTCAGTACTAGTTTTAGCATCGACTAGTATCTGATTTTTTCGATATTTTTGACTATTCTAACAGACACCTTCTTTTATGCCAGTTTGTGCCCATACTGCAGCTTTATTGTAGTACTTGTTGATATCCCATTTCAACCTTTATTAGTTTAAAATATGTTTTAAAAATCTCAGTGTACATTAGATATAATCATTTAATTAACTAGCGAACTACCGAAATCGCTAACTGCTTTTATACCAGTTATGTCCATACCGCAGCCTTATTGTAGCACTTGTTGACATCCCAAAGCAGTTTGGTTTGCCTAGTTCAGTTCATTAGCATGTGGGAAACTGGAGCGCTCTTCTGGACCTTGTAACAGGAGGACCCCAGGAGAACTCCAGAAATAGTTAGTTATGTTATAGAGTTATGTTATAGTATTATGTTATAGTATTATGTTATAGAGTTATGTTATAGAGTTATGTTATAGAGTTATGTTATAGTATTATGTTATAGTATTATGTTATAGAGTTATGTTATAGTATTATGTTATAGAGGTATGTTATAGTTTATGTTATAGTGTTATGTTATAGTGTTATGTTATAGTATTATGTTATAGAGTTATGTTATAGTATTATATTAAAGAGTTATATTATAGTATTATGTTATAGTTTATGTTATAGTGTTATGTTATAGTATTATGTTAGTTTATGTTATAGTGTTATGTTATAGTATTATGTTATAGAGTTATGTTATAGTATTATGTTATAGTATTATGTTATAGAGGTATGTTATAGTTTATGTTATAGTGTTATGTTATAGTATTATTTTATAGTATTATGTTATAGTTTATGTTATAGTGTTATGTTATAGTATTGTTATAGAGTTATGTTATAGTATTATGTTATAGTATTATGTTATAGTATTATGTTATAGTATTATGTTATAGAGGTATGTTATAGTGTTATGTTATAGTATTATGTTATAGTTTATGTTATAGTTTATGTTATAGTATTATATTATAGAGGTATGTTATAGTATTATGTTATAGAGTTATGTTATAGTGTTATGTTATAGTTTATGTTATAGTTTATGTTATAGTATTATATTATAGAGGTATGTTATAGTATTATGTTATAGAGTTATGTTATAGTGTTATGTTATAGTATTATGTTATAGTATTATGTTATAGAGTTATGTTATAGCATTATATTATAGTATTATGTTATAGAGTTATGTAATAGATCAGGGCATTGTACAGCTCCTGGTCTACATATGGTCCTTTGGTTGATTCTGACCGGCCCATTTAAACTAATTTGGAATTACAAAATAAACATATTTTATAATTTAACCTCATGCATGGACTAAAGCTGCAAGTGTTTTTTCAAATGACATTTTTTTCTATTTATATTTATTTATTAAAGGGACAATACATATTAAAAGAGAAGATAAAGCAAGAGACAAATATGCACTTGTAAATATGCAGGATTGTAGCCAAAGCTAATTTCCATCCTTAGTCCCATGCTGGACCGAGGCCAGCCACTGTTGTAAGGCAACCTCACTTTTCATTGCTCTGTCATAACATATATTCTTACCAGTCTTACCAGCTTGTCAAAACAAACAAAAACTATGGTATTTACTGCTTTTTATAAAGAAATACAATTAATATTATGCAGATTATTAATAATAAGTATATTTTCTGTTTCTCATGTGGCCCCATGGGAAAAAAATAATTGCCTAGCCCTGTTATAGTGTCATGTTATAGTGTTATGTTAAAGAGTTATATTATAGTGTCATGTTATAGTGTGATGTTAGAGAGTTATGTTGTAGTGATATATTTATAATGTTATGTTATAGTGTTATGTTATGGTGTTTTGTTATAGTGTCTTGTTATAGTGTGATGTTATAGTGTCATGTTATAATGTTATGTTATAGAGTTATGTTATAGTGTTATATTAAAGAGTTATATTATAGTGTCATGTTATAGTGTTATGTTATAGTGCTATGTTATGTTATAGAGTTATCCTATAGTGTCATGTTATAGTGTTATGTTATAGTGACATGTTATAGAGTTATGCTATAGTGTCATGTTATAGTGACAGGTTATAGAGTTATGTTATCGTGACATGTTATAGAGCTATGTTATAGTGCCATGTTATAGTGACATGTTATAGAGTTATGCTATAGTGTCATGTTATAATGACATGTTATAGAGTTATGTTATATGTTTGAGTTATGTTATAGTGTCATGTTATAGTCTTATGTTATAGTGTCATGTTATAGTGTTATGTTATAGAGTTATGCTATAGTGTCATGTTATAGTGTTATGTTATAGTGACATGTTATAGAGTTATGTTATAGAGCTATGTTACTCGCATAGTGACATGTTATAGAGTTATGTTATAGTGACGTGTTATAGAGCTATGTTATAGTGTTATGTTATAGTGTCATGTTATAGTGTTATGTTATAGTGTCATGTTATAGTGTTATGTTATAGTGTCATGTTATAGTGTTATGTTATAGTGTCATGTTATAGTGTTATGTTATAGTGTCATGTTATAGTGTTATGTTATAGTGTCATGTCATAATGTTATGTTATAGGGTTATGATATAGTGTTATTTTATAGAGCTATGTTATAGAGTTATGTTATAGTGTCATGTTATAGAATTGTTATGATATAGATTATAGTGTTACGTTATAAAGTTATGTTATGTCACTGTGTTTGGCCCTAATAATTACAACCCGATCTTCTTAAAGAGCAGAGCCAGGAGTGATTCATCTCACGAGGCCTGAAGGAGAGGAGGAGAGGAGGAGAGGAGGAGAGGAGGAGAGGAGGAGGAAAGGACACTAGAGAGGCAGCTGGGGAAATTTTAGAAGCCATTGTTAATTTGCTGAGTAACAAATTAGACTAGTGTGGTGCTTTAGTAGGGCTAGAATCACTGTTTACTATTTTAATATTGGGATTTGGTCTATGAGATCAAGTGGATTCCCACATACTGTAAACAGGGCGACAATGGTGCAGTGAGTTAAGCGTTTGTCAGGGTAACCGGTTCAAAACTCCAAACGCACACTGTGATTCTGTCTTTGTGCGATACACTTTACCGATGCAGTGGCTGGTTAGTTCAGGAAGGGCATCTGACTCAAATCTCACACAATCTATTATTACGTAAAACTGAAACTTGTTAACTCATTGAAACATACCTGGAGTTGTGTTTTGTTTCATTCCCATGTTTTGATTAATCTTGCATTATTAGTCTCTCTATATTTCCAAAGATCAAAACTCTCTGTTCCACCTTGTGACGTCATGCAGCGCTAATTTTCCAGTTAACAGCTATATTTGACCTTTTGTGTAATAGAAATTGGATAATTATAGGGCTGAAATTATCCAAATGATTCTAGTAAAGGTGTATGGAGTTTAAAAACACAGTGGAGCATTTCCTGTATTACTACATGCCATTACAAGGTGTTTGAGAGCGAAACTCAGCATAAATTTGCAGGGTTTGTGTGTTAAACGTGTGCGAATGAAACACAAAATGAGACTCCGGGTATGTTTTTTGATGTGGAAACATTATAACAGACATGTTGGAGGCAAAAGATGACTGGGCTTCCATCTCCCTAGGCGCTTCTCTAATTGTGGAATCCAACTTTAATTTGTCAACAACATTTCAACCATTTCACCAGAAGCAAGGGCACATTTTAGCTCACATTCAATCGATATAATAGAAACTTTGTGCATTTGAAATTGAATAACACTATTAACATTTTCTGTGGCTCAAATGTTGGATTCTCATGGGAAGAAGGGAAAGCTCCATATTATTGTCATCTGCCAGCAATTCTGTTTTCCTGAGTGCTGCTTTATAACGGGTCTTAAACACAGCATGTTGTTGTGTTCACTAAATTACACAAATCCTGTATTAGAGGATGTGCTGGTGTCGCAGGGTGTTGTGGGCTAATGCCTGGGGCCTGTTGCTGTCAGGAGGAAATAGCTGGGAAGCACTCAAAACTCAAAAGTGCCTATTAAAAAAAAAACAGGATGGGCCTAATGAGCTGAGGTTGGAAATCAAGTTGTTTGGATGTTTCCTACTAAAAATCAGGCCCAGAGTTTTATTATGTCATGAAGATAAAATTATGTTTATGTTTGATGCTAAAATATGAATGGAAAATGGCTCTATTTTATCGGCTGACTTGTCTGTAAAGATGTAAGCGAAAGGAGTTTCTCTGGTTGAAAATGACTGGTAAACACTATTGGAACTTTATGGGTAGTATTGGTACTTTGGGTGTGATGCTAACTGTAAGCACTGCTCTGTCTGAAGCTTTGTTAGACTTTAATTCAAGCTGTATTTTCGCTAAATCTATGCAGAGACCTGACTTATTTGGAGCTACAACAGGTGATCTTATTTTGCACTGTTACAAGTCCCTGTCAAATAACATTACAGTTACAAACTACAGTCTTTCAGCTAGTCACGCTCACCTTTTTGCTGCAAATCAAAAACCAAAACCTGACCTTGAACGTCTGAATTGATCACAAGCTCCTGAAAATGTGTTTTCTAAATCAATTCACTTGCCACTATACCGACATGTAGAACAAGTATCAATAGTTAGAGATGCACCGATCCTGCTTTTTCAGTTTTGATATAGATTTCATTACTGTGGCTTTAATTATCTATGATACCAGATATCGACCGATACCAGTGAATAGACTGAAAATACTAATACTAATACTATTTTTTTCCCCTCAAATCAGAAATAAAATGAGACCAAATGGATTCAAGTGTGTTATGTAGCTATTATTTATCTCTTAAGTAACGTCTCTTGAACCAAAATGCAATGATGCAACAAAAACGCAAGCTCTGTGCAGTTTCATTAAGAACTCGTATCATTTATAATTCTCTCTTGCTTCTGATTAAATCTACAAGGTTTTGATTCACTTTTAGCTGGCGGTGCACGCAGTCCCCTTTAAACAGATAAAGTAGGCCAAGCACAATACACTGCTACAGGATAATTGGACCGCGTGGCTTTCAGAGATGACCACTGCTAAGCTAGCGTCGTGCATCTATTGTAGACTGCGGTCAATTAGGGAGAAGATGAGGCCGAAATGCTTTAATTGAGATTGCCATGCTTGTCTTGCTGTTCAAAAGAAGTATGCAGCTCCTTTATGCTTGTCAGACAGACTGGAGAGCATAAAAGGTATTGTACTACAACAAAGTACTTTTTCTGCGCTAAAATTCTCCCCGGGCTTATTCCGCCGAGACATAACTGTTCAATTTCCCAGCTGTGTTCTGTTTTTGGGAGTTTTGTTGGTTAGGTTAAATTAGGTTGAATGCTACTTGCTCTTTATACCTTTATTTATTTTCTTTTTTTAATTGCAGATTTAGAATTTAAATGCAAACAAAAAGAGCACTTTATATTAATATAAAGCTGCGCCGTGTAACTTTTCACCACCTGCTTGTCTCCATGGAGATGTTATTGTTTTGTTTGGAAAATCCCAGTATGGCATTAAACGTATCCATCTTCCATTTACTCGATAACGTGGGTTTTTATTGACCTAAAAACTTGCCCTCTCACTGTGAGTGGACTCGCCTCTCCACAGATCTGACGTATAACTTCACCTGCTGTCTCCGTAGAGATACATAAGTTTAATGCCATACTGTGGAACATTCCAGGCAACGGAAAATACAACATATTAGCATAGAAAGGAGACATTTCAAAGCTCTACCTTATTAAGTCGAACAAAAAAGACGTACAAAATCCAGCCTTTTTTCTCTCAATTACAATTAAAAATGCACTATGTAACTTTTTGTTTCTATGAAAAAGTCTTTGCTTATAAAGAAAAGCCTCCACCGAAAAGTTACACAATGCACCTTTCATTTCTTTTCTGGTTAGAAGGGCAAACCGAATCCCAGCAGAGTGAAGCCAAGACTGAATATGAAGCCAAAATCGTTGTAGAAAATCACATAAAAAAGAAAAGATGTTCCAATTCCTGTCTTCTGTGTCACAAAAACACATTTACTGGTGTTATATGCTCACACTCCCTTCTTCTCTGCAATATTTTCACTGTCCCGAGCCCATGTGATGTATTTTGGTGTGGTGTTTTTACTTGGTATTCACAGCGTACTCCAAATATGGTACAGAAAGTTGAACTGGATCCTGCTCATGTTGGAAGAATGTGGGTTTGTTGCCAGGTCAGACAGTAAAATTACATCAAGAGGCAATTTATATGGAGATGGTTCAGAGCTTACACGGGCTACGCTAGCGGATTAAGCTGGACTGGTCTTTGTCCGAGTTAACATGCACACTGGAATTAAGTTAGCCGGGAATAATTCATTTCGGTTGGTTTTTATGTTGTTGATATAGCCTGCTGTAGTTTTCAGACAACAGGAGAAAAGATTGTCTTAGAATTGTTTGTTTTGTTGTGGCCATTATTTATTGTGAGTGTATACTTGGCCTGTCACGCTAACAAATTTTGGCGTACAATATATTGTTTAATATAGACGATAAAAGATAATACTGGAGCTGTGACTTGAATTATGACTTTGGCACTGATCCCAAAACAGGATAATCCCCAAAAAACGATTCTAAGTGTATAATATTGTTAGAAAACATCAGCAGAATGAAACAAATGATTTATTCAACCTTCTTAAGCTTTTCTTCATGGATGTTATGTTTTTTGTCTGGAATGTTTCACACTATGACATTAACCAGGTCTACGTAACATTTATTAAATTACAGGTGGTTTATAGCTCAGAAATACCTTCAAAAACAGGCATTCTGGCTGTGAGCGGGGTCGCCTCTCCACAGATCTGACCTGTAACCTGGTCTGGTTTGGTCTCTGTGAAGATAGAAAGGTTTAATACTGAACTGTGAAACATACCAGACGAAGCTGGCCTAGTACAAACTCACAATAACAAATATCCAGGTAGTTTTATTGCTCTGGTGAATCTACCCAAGTGCTTTTGGCGATGTGCAGACTAACTATTCAACTAGAGACACAGTTTGTCTCTTTTATACTTTCTGTGATTAGATTCTTGAACTCTGTTTGAGGTTTCTCTTAAGAAATGCTCTCATTATACTAATTGCTAACTGTGTTATGACATTAAATAGTTCTAACTTAGATTTATTAAATTACAGGTGGTTTTATAGCTCAAAAATTAAATGGTAAATGGTCACATCTTTATACAGCGCTTTTCCACCTTCAAGGCACTCAAAGCACTTTACAACAAGGAACCACTCACCCATTCACTCACACACACTCATACACCAGTGTACGCAAACCCTGGGGGGGAGGTTGTTTAAGTGTCTCGCCCAAGGACACTTTTTTTTAATGTCGAGAGCGGGATTCGAACCGCCAACCTTTGGATCAGTGGACAAACACTCTCACCAACTGAGCTACTGTCGCCCCAGTTACCTTTCTGACTGTGACTGGGGTCGCCTCTCCACAGATCTGATATGTGACTTGGTCTGGTTTGGTCTCCATGACGATAGAAAGGTTTAATACTACACTCTGAGACAAACCAAGCCATATCTCTTCCAGAAAAGTTACACAATGCACCTTTAAGCTTGAATTTAATCACAGAACAGGAAAAATAGCAGAAACTGACCCTCTAGCTCTAAGTAAATGTGCACATTATAGAGTTGATACGTTTCTCTTCTAACCTTTACCTGTGTTTTCTTTGCAGTGCTCAGTGACCAGTCAGGGCATCAGCCCCTGCTCCACCCTGACCAGCAGCACGGCCTCCCCCTGCACCGACAGCCCCTGCTCCACCCTCAACAGCACCGCCAGCCGCCCTCCCCTCACCCGCTGCAGCCCCTGTGGCACCATCACCAGCCCCAGCTCCACGCTCGAGAGCAAAGACAGCGGGATCATAGGTATGCATACGCCACTATTTCTTCACATGCACTAGACAAATTAACCTACGGGTACAAATAAAGCAACCAAACCTAACCGAACCTAAGACGTGGACATGGACCGGACCGGAAGACGGGTAGTAAAAGGCAGAAATAACATGAGGAGAAAGGGAAGAGACAGAAAGAAACACCCCCCAGACCATGCACCTATGTGGAGCATAATATGGGACCAGTACAAAAAAACCCACCAGCGACATCAGCACATAGTCCATAAACCAACACAACATTAAGACTCGACTTGCAACAGGGGAGGGGAATCGTGGGTGGAGTTAACCCAACGTAAACAGGCAGCCATCCGAATTCTGCAGCCATTCATTGCGCTGAATGACTCAAATCTGATGAACTGCCTCAATAAATGTATAGTTTTGTTGCCTAACTTTGTGCACTAATAAATGGATAAAGGTTTATGTTTTATAAGTATCTAACTGTTCCCCTTCTAAGGCTTTTTTATGCTCTATTTTTTGTGACAGCTAAAATTAGTAGCTCTTTGGCATTTTCTTTTTGTAAAGGAAAAGAAAAAGGTTGGCGACTCCTGATATATACACTACATATACACTACATTTTTCTTACTACTTTCTACGTTTGATATACATACAGAAGACATCAGATATATGAAGCAAGATATATGGAATTATTTAGTAAAGAAAAAAGGCTTAATAACTGTACTAAATACTTTTCGACAAGGCAAAGGGTGGCGTTTCCATACATCTCTCTCCATATATTTGCGTCTTCTATGTGTATATCAATTGTAGAAAGTTGTAAGCATGTAAAAAAAAGCGCTGAATGAGAGAATGAGTCCACACTTTTGGCTTGTAGCATGTACAGTACTTAAACACGTACATGATGGACACAATCACGGCTCAATGATCATATCCTCTACACTAAACCCAGATGGGACATATGGAAAGAGTGCGCGGCGCTTCGAGGGGAACTGATGGATTTACACCGGGATATTACTCGCTTTGTGTTTTTGAATTGGAGGCATTTGTATGAAAGCTTTACGGCAGTCCCATAGGCCATAAAGTGATTGTAAATAACAGAAGCATGAAAGGTAGTTAAGGTTTACGGTGGGTGGTTTTTAATGGGCACAGGACTAAATTTTTATCCAGGACTACGTCATACCATACTCCATACAACTGTACAACAACTCGCCCTTATGTAACAGATAACCTTATGTTTTCTCCTAGGAAATCTTGTATATAGCTAAGAGATATATTTGTATTACTATATTTGTATTGTTTTTCTTTACTTGTACGTATAGTTATGGCCTTATTTGACACCAGCCTCTTGTTATTTCTGCTACTTATATTGAATTTATGTGATGTGTGAGCTACTGCGTCCAAATAAATTCCCTTCTGGATTGATAAAGTTTGTCTAAGTCTAAGTAATGGAGAGAATATGCAAATTGGGAACACATAATGAGACAACCGACTGATAGATAGATGCTTTATTTGTTAATGCGTATACAAATTTGAACAATATTGTAATTCAGATGGCAGGAAAGCTGAGATGCTGAGACTATCTGGGCCAAATTGACCTCTTGTTTTGGAGGTAGGGGAAATGGGAACGCAGGGGAAACCTATGCTGACACAGGGAGAACATGCAAACTTGAGAAAGATCTTGGAATTTAACCCAGGACCTACTAAGAGTCTTAAACTTAAACTTAAAACAGTTTGCACCGGTCCAAAGTTGTTCCTCATTCAGCTTTATTTAAATTTATGCCAAGTTTATAAGCGCATTTTACAACTTTCCTAGCAACAACTAGCATGCTAACCTGCATCTCCTCTTTATCAGACAAGAAAACGCTTCATAATTAGACGCAGACAACACACAGATGATTTATTTTGACCATAAGAGCTACTTGTACAACATATCTGTACAGGGGTAAGACAAATTATGCTCAAATACATGGGAAAAACAGGTACAGCCCCTTTAATGATTATTCCAACTTGTTGCCAAAAAATCACAACAAAAACACAAAGAAACTGTACATTGTTAACCCGATTTTTCCTGCGTTTAACAAGTGCTTGTAAGGAAATTCCCAGACCACCTTGAAAATCCGAGGAATGCAAATGAGGAGCCAAGTCACCTGCACATCGAATAGAAAACAGACTCGGATGAATTCTTATGGAAACAGCAGTGCGGTGCGCAGGGGCTGAAAACAAAATCGATAATCTCCCCTCAGCTTTGCACCGAGCACGAGGAGACTTATTTTACGAACGAGATAAGAGCAAATAGGAAGGAAAGCTGCTGGCCGTTGCTTTGTACTTATATTGGAACATTTATCCAGTTCAAAACAGACGACAAAAGAGATGCCAGGGGTCTACTGCGGTCACACTGTCCCCATATTACTCATTGTATTAATAATATGAATGTGATGTTTGTGATCTCAAGTTGTTTTATTGCCGAGTCTGTTTACATACACACCCGAGATCCGATCATTATCTGATTTCTAGAGTTGTAAGATTATGAAAGGCCGTGTAAGCAGCTACATCTGGTGTTCAGATCTCTTTCTGAGCGTTCACATCTGCTGGTTTTGACAAGAAAAATTTGCAAAAAAAATTAAAATAATGTAGAAAAAAAACAAAAAAGGGCCCAGATTACTCCAATAGTGTTGTTTCTGCATCACAAACAGACCTTCGCGAGAATAGTTTGGATCATTTCAGGCCTGGAATTGCCAATCTCTCCTGAACTAAAGGTAAAAAAAGTAGCTGCTAACTTGAAAACTACACTTTCATGACATCACAAGGGGGAACAGAGCATTATGAGCTCTAGAGACGAAGACAGGCTAACAATAAAGGATTACTCACACATTACAACATGTCTTAAAGCTCTCAAGACTCAATTTTGTGTCATATCGGACCTTTAAATGATTCTGTTTACTTTTTCAGTTTCTACAAAATTATTGATTATCTTTTTGATTTGTTTTGTGCACGTCAACACATACCGGATTTCATAATATCGGGTTATATCTGAGTAATATCTGATTATTCTAGCTGATGGCCGTGCAGAGTGCCCACTGTTTTAGAGATGGGGATATGATTTGGACCACCACAGACAATACGCAGTGATTCACTCCCTGTTGAGAATACATTTCTCAATAAGCTACAGGCGGAGCGTTTTCAGTCACAGTTGGTTATTTTTGGTTTAATTGTTGACAAGGTTCTGATGATGAAACCCGAAGGACAGCAGCCCACGCACACATGTAGGACAGAACGATTTCCTTGCTCAAATATGAAACTTTACCGCACGCATTTCTTACATTTATAGTGATACTGTGCAGTGACCTTACGCTAGGGGTGTCCTGCATTTATGTACGCGGCAGGAAGGTTCTGCAAATACCGTGGTGGCACAGTGCACTCATTAGCACGGCCACCCGCTGAAAACTCAAGAAAAAAAATACAAAATGGATTTAAGTAACGCATTTTCAGGGGCCTGGTGGAGCACAGGAGCACAAACCATCGCGCCTGTCGTCCAATTAAATCAGTTCTTTACGATCAGATTGTGTTAAAACTAGGGCTCTCAACGTTAACGCGTTAACACATGCGATTAATCCCCCCAAAAATATCGCACTAATGTTTTTGTAACGCAGATTAAACACACAGTTTATTCTGAACGCTCCTCTTTGGGAACCACGGATGGACCTGAAAGGCGGCGCAGGTTATTAGGTCAGTGATCAGGTCCATACGCGGATGTGAAGACGACAGATGAGACTGTGACTGGTGCAAATTTCTCTTCAAAAAACTGCCCGACGGGACTTTAGATAAAACTAAGGTAGTTTGCAGATATCACAGCGATGAACTCTCTTTCCACAGAAGCACAACGAGTTTAAAATACCGTCTGAAAGCAAAACACATGTTCGATTCAGCGGCAGCAACGACGCTACTTGTACAACAACAACAACAAGCCGAGCAGGACAAACAGAGGCAATGTTGTCAACAAAACTAACAGCAATAAGTGGACCAATGTCTTTACAAAATGGATAGGCACAGCGTGTCGGCCCATTAACATCATCGAAGACCAAGGGCTGCAAAAGGTCAAGCACATCGCCACAGCTGATCCGTCATACAAACTACTTTCCAATAGTTTTGAGCAGATAATTGACCCGTATAACGCTTTAAAAATGTCAATAATATAACGTCCTGATAATAAATAGCGTTTTTGCCCAATTATTTTGGTCTTTTTTTGAAGAATAATTAACTGTGATAATAATAATGCATCAGTTTTATACAGCGCTTTTCTGGACACTCAAAGACGCTTTACAGTTCATTATTCATTCACTCCAGACCCGGTGGTGGTGCTACTATTGTAGCCACAGCTGCCCTGGGGCTGGCTGATGGAAGCGAGGCTCCAATCTGCGCCATCGGCCCCTCCGACCACCACCAACACTCGCACACACACCACTTTCATACTAGGCAATGTGGGTGATGTGCCTTGCCCTAAGGACACAACGGCAGTTTTTGCGACTGGCCCCACTGTGGCACCTGGAATTCCTTGTGGTCTCCCATCCAAGTACTAACCAGGCCCGACCCTGCTTAGCTTCTGAGCTCTGACGGGTTCAGGCTTTGACGAGCCGGTATGGCCACAACTGTGATTAATCGTGATTAATCAAAATTATAAAGTGTGATTAATCTGATTTTTTTTTTTAAATGAATCGTTTGACAGCAAAACAAAGCTCAAATTAAAGTCTAATTTGAGCAACAAAGCTTCAGACAGAGCAGTGCATCCAGCTAGCATTACAGGGTCAATAACATCAGCTGCAAATGATCAGTATTGTTAGAACTGGCTGTATTGCTGTTCTCTTTGTACCTTCTCCTCCAATCTGCGCCCTCAGATATAATGTAACCCTGTTGTACTGGGTTATGATGGCGACATTGATTCATTTCCAAAACGCTTTCTCTCAATGATTTAAAAGTTGTTCATTACCAATTATCCATTCAGAAAGCAGAAATTGAGCTCCACTGTGGGTTGCCAGAAATCTGAATAACCCCGATGTGCTATGAAGCTAAATGGGCTCCTTTGTTATCGTTTGCACAGCTAATGGCCGTCCTGGTTCAGCTACAGCGATCACAAAACATACACGGAGTTGCGTTTTGTTTCCTTCACACACGTCTGAGTTTCCTCGTCTGTCCGCACAGAACAAAGCTCTAAACGCTCTGTTCCACCTCGTGATGTGACGAAGCGGCAGTTTTCGAGTTAACAGCCGCTTTTGACCTTTTCTTCGGTAGAGAGCGGCATTTCCAGGTCTGAAATAATCCAAATGGTTTGAGTGAACGCGTATGGAGTTTAAAAACACAGCGGAACGCTTCCCGTATTACCACATGATGTCACGAGGTGGAACGGCGTCTTTTCTGTTTAAGAGAAAAGCCTAAATGTGCAGGTTCGTGTGTTAAACATGTGTGAATGAAACAAAACACAACTCCAGGTCTGTTTGTTATGAAGAAACAACATTATAACATAGATCAAAAAATAGCAAAAATATGAAAATGTTAAATATGTTCTACTTCTTGACACTTATTTACTTTTTTCTTTTTTGGTTGTGGCTAATGGAAGATAATTTTTTTTTTAAATACCATAAAATTTTTCACTTTGAGTTTTTTAGCTCTGAAAAAGACTTTTTCAATTCAAAATAAAAATTTCGCCTTTTAAATATTAAGCACAGATATTTTCAAGCCCCCAAATCGAACAGTCAAAGTTCAGAGTGCTTGAAAATAAAAATTTGTGCTGAATATTTAAAAGGCAATTTTTTTTACACTGAATTTTAAACACTTACAATTTCAGCGACTAAATTCAGAGTTCAGAGAAATTCAGCGGCATTTAAAATTAAAACTCCGCCGAAACAAATCATCTTCCGTAGTGATTCAGTTGTTTATGAGCTTATCAGTGTTTTCCCCTCGTACGTTTCCGTGCGACGCCTTCAGAATCGCCCCACACACACACACACACACACACACACACACACACACACTCCACCCAACAGAAAATAGCACCAAATGTCAAGATGTCCTGACAGTGATTTCTTCTCGGAGTTCAGCCTGCAGCTACAGTTATTGAGTTGAAGTGAAGCATCTCCAGGATCAGAAATCACCAGTGACGTTTTGACACGGCACCGTCTCTGCTGTAATGGACGTCTGGACATCTGCAGCTGACAGGAAGCATAATGGATTTAGCCAGTGGCCGTCCGCACAGGGAGATAATCAGATATGAAGGATTCTGGATGGATGGAAAAGGCAGTTGATTAGAGGAAGACATGGATTAGATGTAGATTCGTGTAAAGAGCTTTGGTATTGGGTTTGTATTGTGCTGTTAGGAAGGTAAGAGCAGTGTTTTCATTTTATCAGCTGTATCACACAATGGAAAAGGACATGTTTTGAAATAATGGTGTAACATTTTGGATAAAAGTTTGGTAAAAACACACTGAAAAGAAAAGGTCGCTAGATGAGCGTAAAAAAAAGAAAAGTGGTTGCACCTAAAAAAATTATGTTTTGGTTTCAAAACAGATTCACGTAACAGATTAGTGATTAATGTTGGTATTTGAGTGTAACTTTTTCACATAAAAGAGCTCTATTGACATTTGAATTAGGTAATGGAGTCATTATTAATGTAAACGATTTGACTTTTTCACACTGAAAATGTTAAATAAAATAACGCCACCATTTTATATTTACCTTATGATATGCAGCCATTATTAATATGTACTAAATGTCTGCATAAACGTTATGTCGTTACCAGCGAATTGGTTTATATCTAGAATTATATTAATATTACATTTTATCTGCATTACATTATTGCAAACTAAATTACAAACTTGCAGTGTTGCAATCAACTGGCTGCAAAAGTAGTAAAAAAAACACATTACTCAGTCATTTTCAAATATAAGTAATATTTATATATAGACCGATTGCATGTGACGTCACAGTATGGATCGGCCATTCTGGAGATACTCGCATCTCCAGTACTGTAGATGCAGTATTGACTGTATACGGACTTGGGGCATACACTAGATAATTCACGATGTCAGGATAAGAGATCGACGGCAATAAATCCACATCAGAAGAGGCATCTTTTATTTCATAAGGATCAATTCCACCTATTTCTTGCAATTTCGCATCATATCTCACTCTTTCAGAAGATTGTAGCGTATCCCTATATAGAATTCTTTCATTTTTTGTCCTTTGATCCGACTTTTTAGACATTTTGACACACAATAAACGAAAATTCGATTTAACAACAACTTGGGGGCTGTGTTTTATAGCGATCTATATCTCCAAGATGGAAACCGGAAGTACTGGGTTAGGCGAAAATCACCCAAGCTGCAAACGGTCTATAGCGCTTTTCAAAGAACCGTACATAGACCAATGTACAGACACGAGTGAGGTGGGTTAAGTGTCTTGCCCGAGGACACAACCACAGCAGTCATTTGTGGGGAATTGCACCGCCAACCTGTGGGTCAGTGGACAAACACTCTGGGAGCCACGTTTACTGCTCACTGTTTTTTGCTTCCTTTTTTCCACTGTTATTTCCTGTTATCTTATTTCTTGGACCATCACAAGTTGATAGGACCACCCCCCAACTCAGACTGTTTGGTCTCAGGGCCCAAAAAACACCCGATTCAGGAAAAGCTACTGGCGAAATTATGTCATTATAAATATCAAGGTACTGAAATTGCATAAATGGTCAAATAATCCTATACCAACCGAGCTACTGGAACGCTACGGCTCAACTAAGCGAATGGCAGGTTCCTGAACAAAGTGATTTACAGTTTTTGTTGTGATTATAGTTTTAATTTAGTTTTTTTTGTCAGTTTTGTGAGACATTCTGCTCCATTCATGACTGATTTGTTTCAACAAAAGTCGTGTCCATGAAGCGATTTCGATGAAAAGGATGTTATGATCTCAGATGATAGTTTGAACGATCATAGTTTGAGCAACACAGGCTGGTTTTTCAACACCGACACCTTCCAGAAAAGTCCATTGTGAATTACACTATTTATATATCAAAACTAGATGCTTATCTGAAGTATCTTTACTGAAATCACTGCATATATTGAAGAAACTACTATTATTTTGACACTCTATCCAAAAAGTGTGTATTTTCTTGTTGTGGAATAGGAATTAAGACCTACTATTATTCTCCATCCATCCATCCATCTTCTCCCGCTTAATCCGGCTGGGTCGCAGGGGCAGCGTGCTGCCCAATACTCATAAAACCTGACCCCCCCCTATGAACCCCTCTGCAGGTGGTGAGCCCACAGGAGGGTGGACAACATGGTCCTTGATGTTAGTTCATAGGGGTGCTGCATGTTTTGGGTTGATGGGGGAAACCGGAGCACCCGGAGGAAACCCATCCAGACACGGGGAGGAACATGCAAACTCCACACAGAAAGGCTCGGGCGAACCCGCAACCTTCTTGCTGTGAGGCCTGAGTGTTGCCACTATTATTCTCTGGCTTTTTTATTTATTTATTTATTAATTATATTGCTTTTTTTAAATTTATTGCTATTCTGTGGTTTTTGCTCTTATTTTATTTGACTGGTTTTATTGTTTTAAGACTAATATGATGAATCTGAGCGTTTATTTTATCATTATTTTCTTACTGCTGTTCTTACTATGTATTTGTTGTAGCACTTTGGAAACTGTTTAAGAAATGTTTTATATAAATAGTCTATAAGTCTTTTCCTAGTTTACAGTCTTGTTTGAAATGTCAGATTCATGTCTAGTGATGTCACGATACTAAAAATGACTGAAGTTTGATATTAAGGAATAAACTTGATGCTGTACTGGATTATTTCGCTAACAGAATGTCCTTTTTAACCTTAAATCGTAGCACTTTCGTTCCTATTACCATGTGGCCTTATATCTGTGTGATCCCTCAGTTGTTCCATAGGCTCCATGGGCGTATACTCGTCTTTGTGCTCTTATACTTATATTCTTATACAGCTCAAATCTTTCTAAAGCTTCAGGAAAGGTTCATTTCTGTCCTTGTGAATGTGACTTTTCTTTTCTCTAGTATCAGTCCTCGCTCACATAAACCTGCGTGAAGTTTGCCCCCATCAAACGCAAACCTACACAAAAACTATGTCAATCGTTTGTGCTTCATTTGTGCTGCAAAAGGTTTTAGAGCTCAAAACGGGCAGAAAATTATAGAAAACGTTTGTATTTCGTTTGTGCTGTTTTGTCCTATGACAATTTTCATTTGTGCGAGTTTATTTCTAAAATTATTCATTATTATTTCTGCGGTAATTATAGGAAGTTGCAAACTCCGCAAAACTAGTGAAGATAAACGATCTCAGGCTGTGGAAAAGTCTGTATTATTATATAAAATATGAATCATAAGCAAATTACTTATAGACTTTTCTGCAGCCTGAGATCATTTATCTTCACTAGTTTTGCGGAGTTTTGCTAAAGTCGCCGCCGTCAGCTGAGCGGAAATGACGTCCTATAAATACCACAGAAATAATAATGAATCATTTTAGAAATAAACTCACACAAATGAAAATTGTCACAGCACAACGTTTTCTATAATTTTCTGCCTGTTTTGAGCTCTGTTTCACATTCTGAGGGGCTGGATGACGTCATCGGACAAAAATAAAACTGCAAATATCTTAAGAACCAGAATCGAACAAACGGAACTTTTTGCAGCACAAATGAAGCACAAATGACTGACTCCATTTTGGATGTTTTAGAGCATTTTGAAGCTTCCTGGGGACTGACCCCAGATTGACCTATAAAAGAATCGTTAATTTCTCCAAAACTAAAGCAGCGCAAACGAAACTTTTTGCAGCACAAACTATTGACATAGTTTTTGTTTAGGTTTGATGGGGGCCAACGTCACACAGTACTGAAGTTTTGATACTACTTTTTGTATAGATTAATATAGGATTTTTGATATTTTTGACAACTCTGTAGTCTGAATAAACCTGGATTTACGTTTTATGTTCTGCCCGGAGACTGAACTGACAGAGTGCAGCCCAGACCACAGACGCCGTGGCCCCCAGCTCGGATTAGTATTACACTGCAGTCTACACCGCTGACATCATTGATCACTACGATTCAGTCATTTGCTTCCCCTGATATCTAAACTCCGCTGCTTGTAAATAATTGATGCTTTCTGTGATACGCTGCGTCTGAGGCCCTGGTGAAATAAGGGTTGTTTTTAAACCGTGTTATTGCAAATGTTTGGATTCTTTTCTGTTTTGCTTTTCGCCACCCAGAGCATGGAGGAGAATAAACGAGATGCTTTGTCCACGAGTCAAGCCTACCTGACGATAATTAATGCGCCTCACTGTTTGAAGTTTGCCAAACACTCATTTTACTTTGTTCTGCATTGCTACACCTGCGTAATGGCTTAAAGAATGACTCCCGAGGGCGGCTTCTTCAGTGGGTGCTTTAAAGGTGCATTTGCCGGCGGAGGGTCCGTCAAACGCTTTTCCACACGTTATTACGGCGTCTCGAATGTTTCGCAGTCTGGTAATAAACCTTTCTATCCTCGTGGAGACCAAACTAGACCAAGTTACAGGTCAGATCTGCGGAGAGGCGACCCCGCTCACAGTCAGAATGTTGTTTTTCTACGTATTTTTGAGCTATAAAACCACCTGTAACTAAGTAAATGTAAGGAGAGCTGTTTAATGTCGTACTGTGGAACATAGCGCACGTTTATCGGAACAGTCTAAGCAAAGATAACAGCATTTCGAAGCGAAAAGTGCTCAATTTTTTATAATATTTGGAGAAGTAAACAGTGTTGAAGTCACAAACACTATTATAATTCAGCATCTGTTGGTTGTTCTGTAAGTTGATTGCGTCTCTACTTATTTTTGTTATGTTTTGCATGTCAAACATTGTGGGAAATATAAACTAACTGACAAATCAATTCAAGAAACACATTTTTGCACAGATCTTAACTACAGGGTGAGCAGTTTTTATGCAGAATAAGATGAGATTTTGTTATTTGTGGAGGAAATTATGGTACGTTAAAATTGCCGCATTTGTGACTTGTTCATTGTGTTCAATTTGTGACTTTGATCGCAGTTAATCTTAAAGGTATGTAACTTCTTGTTGGGGATCCGTCACCTTCTTTTTTCTAAAGAAATGTCATTGCTGTGCCTGAAATGTTCCACAGTGTGACATTAGCTCTTTTAGCCCTATTATTTCCATGCATCTGGAGTTTTTTGTGTTCCTTTGACTTAAAAAATGTCAGAAAATGTCCCAGGAGTAAGCGCTTTTGCCCCTTTTAGCAGAATAGGTTCAGCTTTCAATATCTGGCGGCAGTTCAACATTACTGTATGTGTGTTAATGTGTAATCACAGCTGAAAGAGAAGGAAAAAAATCACAAAAACACACACGAAAAAAATGAAAAAGCACCGAAAAACCACTTGTAAACTACCGCCGCTGTCCAAATCTCCGCCACTCTGTACTCGATACTTCAGGCTCTGTGGCGGGTGCTGCAGAAATTTACCGTAATAACCCTTTATATGGGTAGAAAGCGCAACTTCTCTGCTTTCAGGAACTGTTGGAATTTTTTCCGATGGCGCACGTAGTTCCGGAGATACGGGAATGAGAAGTCGCGCGTGAAAACTGCGAGTGGGTGCTGCCGTCGGTCTACGGGGGTTAAACACATGTACCTTACGTTTATGCAATTACAGGTGGTTTTATTGCTCAAAAATACCTCCAAAAACAGGATGTGAGTGAGCGGTGAGCAGGGTCGCCTCTCCACAGATCTGACCTGTACCTTGAGCTGGTTTGTTCTCCATCAAGACACTAACCCTTCACCAGAAAAGTTACACAATGCACCTTTTTCAGCCGGTGCTTTAAGGGAACAGTCTAAGCCATGTTCATCACAAGGACAGCGCGGAATAACAACATTTTGAAGCGAAAAGCGCTCGATTTTTAATATATTTGGAGAGGTAAACAGTGTTGAAATGACAAAAGCTGGATATGTTTGGGGTGAAATTGGAAGTGATGATGTAACTAGGAGTGCTGTTATGAAATTGCGGTCGGTGGCGGTGTGCAAACAGAGCCAGCTGGGCAGTTCCACTTCAGATACCAGATATCAGATTTGTGTTTTCATTTTTGACTAAGGAAATGTTTTTGTCAAATATTTTTTATTGCCCCCACATAACCTTATACTCTGAAAGGTGCACTGTGTAACGTTTCTGGTGGAGGGTTCGTCAGACGCGTTTATCCATGGAGATGTTTCTTCGTCTGGAATCTTTCACGGTGTGGGATTAAACGTTTCTATCTTCATGGAGACCAAACCAGACCAAGTTACAGGTCAGATTTGGGGAGAGGCGACCCTGATTCTGGGTGTTTTAAGCTATGAAACCACCTGTAACTGAATAAATGTACAACAGAGCTGTTTAATGTCATACTGTGGAACATTCCAGGCAGAGCAATGACTTATCCATATAGAAATGAGCCAGAAAAGTTACGCAATGTACCTTTAAAAAGCTAATATTACACTATATTTTGATCTGGTCGTTTCATTATCACTAACACACCTGGAGCTGTGTTTGGTTTTCAATTATTTGGATAGTTTCAGGCCTGGATTTTCCAATCTCTACTAAACAAATGTTAAAAGGAGCTGTTAACTTAGGTGGAACCACAGAGCGGATATACGAGTGTCTAAGTGAGTGTGACGTCTCCACAGCGTCAGCGTCGCTCAGATGAGGCTCCCGATGCCACAGTTACAGGAGCGAATTTGGAGCCAGGCTCCATATTTGGAAATCCGACCGCGAGTATCATAGCAACACAAGAGCCAATCATGATTGAGGTGGTTATATATATAGAAGATATTTTGTCATTTTATTTCAAAAATAATCAATCGGGGCAGGAAAGTGGGAAGGGACTTACTTAGCAGAGAAACTAGCTGTCAATCAAACCTGTTGCTAACGCTCAGCGGCAGCGACCTCGGGGAATGAAGACGCCTGATTGGTCCGTTATTTATGTTCATATCTTGATTTAGGAACAAAACAGCAAAATGGAAAATTCAGGATCCTGTGTCGTGGGTTCATACGAACATTTTAAGACCAAAATGACGAGTCTCAGTGCAGCAGGTCCAGACAGAGGGGTGATAAGATCTCAGTGTAAGACAATGGGAAAAAGGGAGAGAAGGAGCCGGAAGAGCCTCCTGGAGCACTTCCTGTTTGGCACACGGCGGCTAACGCTTTAGCTCTGTCCACTCATATATACGGACGATGGTTGGAACAGAGAATTTTGAGCTTTCGAGAAGTGTGAATGAAACAAAACACCGCTCTGAATATGTTGATGAGGTAACAACATTATAACATGACTTAAAGCTCACAAGAGTCAGTTTTGTGTAATACGGGACCTTTAAACTCCACACAGCCTGAGACGAGCAAATGATTTTTAACTGATGTTGACAGTGTAATTCGTGCATATTCAGGCCATATCCTTTCTGTGTATTTGACTCTGGGACTAATACTAATCAGAAGAAGCTAGAACAATGGATCTCTGGAGGTTAATTGCCTAAACCTGACACATTTTCCGAGTCGTGCAAAGTAGACGGATAAGACTGACAAATCCAAGTGTTGATTGGCTCATTGAGGAATGCAGCCTTCAGAGTTCAGTTACACCTCCCGACGCGCCGCTAATGAGGACTGATGAATGGATAAAACTCTTTCTTGGCAAGATCCTGTTTTCCTAATTGAAGAAATAATAGTCTTTCTTATTGGTTTCGAGTCTACAGCTTTGTAATTAATGCTACAATTTACCATTACCCTTAGCATCCAAAGTTTAAATAGGTTATTTTGCATTAACAAAACTAGTATGTGCATAATAACATCAGCAAAATCCATTGACTCTCAGGTTTCCTTTTAGAAATAAATGTCTACTTAAAAAAAAGAAAAAAAAGATTACAACTTAACCTATCTTAAACCCATTAAATACCAGGTGAAATTTCATTTGTACAATTTATGGCGTACGTTTGAAATGGTCTCCCATCGATTATAATTGTTCCCCTGAAGTGGAGAAAAATGCTGCACACTTTAACTGTGCATATTTTTTCATTCACAACACTCAAGTGCTGTTTTTCTTTTTACTGAGCGAGAACTAAAGACTTCAGGCTTTCAGATAAATCGACCACTTATCCAAAAACACTCATTTTGTCTTCTTTTGTACATTAACGTCTTGAGTTCTTTGTAAAGACAATACAGTTGGAGATGTACTTAGCTCGATGACTGTCCAGTTCTGAAGATGACTTTCCGCTTGCAGCCGAAACATGTCAACAATGTAAATACATCTCCCTCTGTATTGTCTTTACAAAGAACTCAAGAAGCTGGAGCCCACAACTCTCGAGCACAGACACAAGCTTTGTTATAAGGCCTCGAAGTTTTATTAAATTAAACATTTACCGTTATCATCTGTGACCAGTGATGCAAATATCTTCAAATGTTTCTTAGGCCTGTCATGATAATTACTATATCGACTTATCGTTCAATATACGAAAGCCGGAACAATATATTTTTTGGGGTGAGTATTTATCATGTGTAATTTTTCTTTGCAATAGTGGGAAATTTGTGGGTTTTTTTTGTCCATATGATAAAATTACAGATGCAAACAAACTACTAGTGTTTCATTTTGCTGTTTATTTATTGCTGCTCATGATTTAGAATAGTTTTTGTGGTTTAAAGGTGCATTGTGTAAACTTTTGGGTTTGAGGTTCGTGCTTATTTCTATGGATATGTCATTGCTCTGCCTGGAATGTTCCACAGTGTGACATTAAACAGCTCTACTTTACATTTATTAAATTACAGGTGGTTTAATAGCTCAAAAATACCTCAAAAAAGACATTCTGACTGTGAGCGGGGTCGCCTCTCCAAGGATCTGACCTGTAACCTGGTCTGGTCTGGTCTGGTCTGGTCGATAGAAAGGTTTAATGCCACACTGTGAAACATCCCAGACAAAACAATAATATCTCCATGGAGAAAAACACTTGACGGACCCTCCACCAGAAAAGTTTGCTCTTGGGTTATTGTGTCAGTGGAATAAATTAGTTTCAGCATTTTCGTTCACTGTCTGTATTTTCTTTCTTATTGCGACAAGCCAAATGTTCCCCACTGATCCTGACGTTTCCCCGCAGCCACCATCACCAGCTCCTCGGAGAACGATGACCGCAGCGGCTCGAGTCTGGAGTGGAGCAAAGACGGCAGCCTGAGGGGGAGCGTGCGAAATGGCCTGGGACAGAGCGCGCGGGGAGAGACCTGCTCCCCCGTGGCCGAGGAGGACTCCAGCGGCAGCACGCCCCACGACACGCCCTCCAGAGCCGAACCCAGCGCCCAGTCTGCGGGAGGAGGAGGGGCGGGACCGGCGCTCCCCCCGACCAGTCACACGCCAGAGGGGCCCGTCACTTACCCCGCCCACACTTCCTCCCTCATGATGCCCAGGCCCAACTCGGTCGCAGGTGAGGAGGCGCGGCGAGATTTTATGTTTGATTCGTGTGTCCTCAGAATCGGAATGGTTTTATTGCCACAACATTAAGGAAATCGCTGCGGTACTTGGAGACAAACACTACTAACCGAGCAATAAATATGAAGTGAGAACGTTTATTGTTGTTACGACCCAGCTCTGCTAGGGACCGCGGAAGTAACAAAGTAAACAAGATGTAAAATGGAATAAATAAGGTAATTTAATTAAAAGGAATGTGCAAGGTAAATTAAACAGAACAGGCTAAAATATGTACGAAAAAGAACAGGATAACGAGTTGTGCCAAAAACGAGTCACGTGGGCTTACACACAAAAAAAAAAGTGACTAAACTATGGGACGCAAACAAAACTAAATCACAAGTGTCCCCAAAGTAAACTCACATAAACCCACAAACAGAATCAAGTGACAAAACAAAAAGGCACAAAACCGAACTAAACTAACCGAGCGTCTGAACACACACAAAGTCACGTACCAGTACAAACAAAGTGACTGACAGAAAGAGACACAAACACAAAATGGCCGCCGCCCCGAACAGGTGAGAGGAATCTGCTTAAACAGGGGGAGGAGTCTGGAGGTGAGGGGGGAGTGGCCGAGGGTTGAAGCTCCACCAATCAGGGACCAGGGCTCAACCAGCAGGAATCCAAATGACAAAACAAGAAATTAAAGCACACGACACAAATGAAAGAACTGGAGGACTGGGGCCGTAACAATTGTTTATTGTTTGTTTATCGTTTATTAGATCCCCATTAGCTTCAGCAGCGTACTGCGTCAGCTACTCTTTAAATTTGCAGTATTACAGTTCAAAAGCAAAACTTATACACATAAAACCATAATTTACAACATTTGTCACTAACTATAGATTAAATACAATCCCAAAAACGGCAAAAGTCGGAGTAGTAGTGGTAGTATTGGTAGTAGTAATAAGTAGTAGTAGTTGTCATCCTTTGTTCATACAGACTATTTCACATCACATCATTCATTTGTTTAAGATGATGCATTTTAAGTTTCCTTTTGAAGCTAAAAGCAGTGGTTTGTTCTCTAATGTTCTGAGGTAAATGGCTCCAAACATCACTGTTTTCTGGCTCTGATTAGTTTTACATTTTGGCAGAGTGAAACATTGTTCTGAGTAACCGTGAGTGTGTTTACTGAACGGCAGGTTTTGGTAGAACGTAGATGGTGTCTGAGTTGTAATAATATTTCTTAAGAAGCTTATTTTTGCAGACAACCATCGATCTTCCACCCAAAGCCACGAGAGCTGCTTCTGCATTTCGATAACACTTGTTCTTAACGCACATTTTAGAGCAACACGCGCAGCTTTGTTTTGCACTAACTGTAGTTTCCTCATATTATTCACTGAAGTATTTGACCAAACAACCGCACAATAATCCAAATGAGACAGAACGAGGCTTTGAATAACATATGGGATGAGTTGTTTAGTTAAGTATTTGGAACATCTTGTTATCATCGCTAGACTCCGACCCATTTTTGAGACCACACTGTTCACCTGATGATCCCAGGAAAGACAACAGAATCCCATTTCCGAACATGTTTTTACAGATCTTAGATTTGAGGTTTTTAGCAGTTTTTTATGCAGAATAAGACTAGAATATTTTGTTACTGATCCTTTGTGATTTACTAATTGCAAAATGGTGATTTTGATTGTGATAAATCTAGCTTAAAGTATGTTTTTTTTGGAGATTTTTAATACAGTTGAAATTCTAAAACTTGACGTAAACATGTTAGTTAAAACAGAAAAAATGTGCCATTGCTTTTGTTGTTGCATTATCACAAACTACAGCTTACACATCTAAAATAATAAATCCTGCTTTCACCTTATTTTTGGAGCTCAGAATATAAGCAAATTGTCTCCTTCCGCTCGAGTCCATTGCATCATTAAACCTCCAGCGTGGCACCGTTTTACACACATTGCTCCTTCACTTTTGTAAATGAGAAAACACCCACATGCTCATTCAATTTCTTCACCTCACACTTTCTATCGACACCTGGATGACGTATTTCATATACTGGGTAAATTTAACTATTTTTACGTTCGTTCTACTTAAGAATTTCTTTGAATCGGTCCGTGTCATGCCAATTACGGCGGGCGGCTTGGGGCTCCTTCATGTGGGTGAGTGGCACTTCCTGTCACTATGAGATTCTGTGACATGACTTATGCCTCAGGCGGCCAACGAAACTGTCATCCGCTGTCTGCGCAAATGACACCCCAGTGTGGACGTAAAGCACAGATACGGAGTCACAGTGCGGACAGTTCGTAGTTAGGGGAGTAGTAGTGGAAGTATTGGTAGTAGTAGTAAGTAGTAGTAGTTGTCGTCCTTTGTCTGAACAAATGACACCCCAGTGTGGAGGTAAAGCACAAAAATAGGAGTGGTGGGGACATTTTATACTTAGGAGATTGCAAAAGAAGTAGTAGTAGTAGCAGTAGTAGTAGTAGTAGTAGTAGTAGTAATAGCAGCAGCAGCAGTAGTAGCAGTAGTAGTAGTAGTAGCAGTAGTAGTAGTAGTAGTAGCAGCAGCAGCAGTAGTAGTAGTAGTAGCAGTAAAAAAAGTAGTATTAATAGCAGCAGTAGTACCAGTAGTGGTAATAATAGTAGCAATAGTAGCAGTAGTAATAATAGTAATAGTAATAGTAGCAGCAGCAGCAGCAGCAGTAGCAGTAATAGTAGTAGTAGTAGTAGTACAGCAGCAGCAGCAGCATAGCTAGTAGTAGTAGCAGCAGTAGCAGCAGCAGCAGCAGCAGCAGCAGCAGTAGCAGTAGTAGTAGTAGTAGTAGTAACAGTAGTAGTAGTGCAGTAGCAGTTGTAGTAGTAGTAGTAGTAGTATTAGTAGTAACAGTAGTAGTAATGCAGTAGCAGTAGTAGTAGCAGTAGTAGTAGTAGTAGTAGTAGCAGTAGTAGTAGTAGTAGCAGTAGTAGTAGTAGTAGTAGTAGTAGTAGTAGCAGTAGCAGCAGCAGCAGCAGCAGCAGCAGCAGCAGCAGCAGCAGCAGCAGCAGCAGCAGCAGCAGCAGCAGCAGCAGCAGCAGCAGCAGCAGCAGTAGTAGTAGTAGTAGTAGCAGTAGTAGTAGTAGTAGTAGTAGTGTTTTTAATTTTTCATTCATTTTTTATTTTAGTTTGACCAAGGTACATCAGATACATACGTATACGTGTTTGGGACCATTTCTGGTACTCAAAAGGAACAGGTTGAAGTTTCAAAAACTTATCGTGTCCTCCCTCAGTTATTTTACCTTAACACGTGGTTGACACATACCTACAGTACATATATACATGTGTATGTACATACACATATACACACATATATACACACATATATACCTATACATACACACATACACATACATGCACAAATATGTTGTCGTTTGTGGAGGTGCAAACTGATAATAATGATAAAGGCACAAAAGTTTATTATTCATGATTGTGCAAAATAAACAGTAATGAGAATGAAAAATGTGAGGATTCTGGTTTTCGTTTATGGTCGTACAAAGAATGATCAAGAAGGTAAAATAAGTTTATTGTTTATGATCGTACAAAATAAACAACAGTGAGAATGTACAGTGGAAGGATTTTTTTCTGTTTCTGGTCGTACAAACTAATAATAATGTCGACAAAGGCACAGAATTTTATTGTTTATGATCGTATTAAATAAGCAAAATGAGAAGAATGTGAGGATTTTTTTCCCGTTTATGGTCGTACAAACTAATAATAATGTCAACGAAAGCACAAGTTTATCGTTTATGATCGTCCAGAATAAACCACAATGAGTAAATAAGTAGTAGTAGCAGATCTGTGGACAGGAGAGCCCGCACTCAGGAAGAATGCCTGTTTTTCTATGTGTTTTACAATACAAAACAAACCTGTAATTGAAAAAATGCACGAGTTTAATGCCACACTGTGAAACATTCCCAGCAGATGCCGCACCCTCCACAAAAAAGTGACATTGTGCAACATATTCAGACTGGGACTTGAACTTCCTGCTCAAAATATATAAATACACATAATAAATGAATAAAATACATATGATACTTTGTTTTAAACTGTTAATCACTATGGCAACGATCAAAACTTTGCATCATTCAGAAACTCACACACACCAGATCTTTCCCAGGACTGAAACAGGACTGAAACAGGACTGAACCACTAAACGTAACTTCTCAAAGTCCTTGTGAATCTCCCGGTAGTTCCCTCGCCCCAGTTTGAGAATCGCCGGATTAAGCAGCTGTTGTACATTGTGCTTCTATGTCGGAGCCACTGTCGGCTCGATCCGTTCTGCATTCCTGGCCGCTCCGCTCCTCCACACAGCTGTCACACTTGGGGATGGCCCCGCCCCTTTAGCCCACTTTCTTTCAACCCGTTTGGATTCTGTCGTCTGGGGCCCTCGCACTTACCGCCCCTCTGTTTTTCCCATTGACCCCGGGCCCTTGTTGTTGTAACTCACCACCAGATCTGCCTGTAAAAGACGTGTTGTGCAAACATGAAAGGCGGTTTGGTGAGTGTTGAAAAGAATATCGATTGAGTTACAGTTTATAATGTAGTGTAAAGATTCTGTTATTGCATCTCTATAGCCTTGGTTTAATTTCTATTTAATTATATCGGCGCCAGGGGCTCAGACATTATTTAATTTCCTCTGCTGTTGAAGCAAATATGAAGAAAGACTTTTATTATGGCCTGCATATTGGTTTGGATCTTTATTCAAATCACTGTCTTACAGGTCTTAACTCATAAAAGATTTCATCTCTGAAATGCATTCATTTTATTTTATTTAACTTTCATTTAGTGGCCAGACCAGTCGTGGCCACACTGGTTTGTCAAACCCTGATCCCATCAGACCTCAGAAGCTCAGCAGGGCCTGGTTAGTACTTGGATGGGAGACACTGGGAATTCCAGGTGCCACAGGGGGGCGCTAGTGGCAAAAACTGTAGTTGTGTCCTTAGGCAAGACACTTCACCCACATTGTCGAGTATGAAATTAGTATTAGTATGAAAGTGATGTGTGCATCCCAGGACTCCCTTGAAAAAGAGACTAGTAATCTCAGTGGGACTCTCTTAAATAAAGCCAAAATAAATAAAACTGAACCAGGAGGTCCCAGGAGAGACCTGGCCAAGGGGCAGCCCTCACAACCAATACAAAACAGTCAAATGACAAAGTACCACCAGTGTTGGGAAAATTCATTTTCAACATGAACTAGTTCAGAGTTCAGTTCACAGATTTCAAAATGAACGAGTTTGTTCATCGTTCATAATTGTTTATTGTTAATAGTTTGTTCATAGTTCCAAAAAATAAACTAGTTCATTGTTCTTTTTTTTCAATATGCTGCTGCGAGCGATTATTATTCAGTATCATTGCCAAAGCCCATATAGACTCACAGACAGCATTTATTTGATCAGTTTTAACAGTGAAAGTATGTGTTAGATTTGATGTTCATATCAAAGGCTGCAGGTCTCCTGCAGTATCCTGCAGCATGAGGTGTCCAGCTGCAGCTGAGCCACGACTGTGCACAGTCCACAGGGTTTGGGCAGAGGATGTGTCTTGACAGTCTTTTGATTTTGTTTGTGCTTTCATATACCGTGACAGGCTGGCCGGCTGCTTCAGTTCAGTGTGTTGTTTTAAGTTTGTTGCTGATGTGACTGAAGTGTGGATTTTCTTTTTGAAAGCCGGCGGGCAAAGTTTGCACATATATGTGAAGTTATTCCCTTGTCATGGATCTTTTAAATGTTCATGTGAAGAATCCTTGTTGCCTGCTACAGTCGCGCCCATCCCGCTGTTTTGTTCTGTCTTGTTTCGATGATGCATGCGACGATGCAGAGATGTTTTTCCACTAAATATTAAGGGATTTTTATGGTGTGTTTAGCCGGGTTTTTGCCTGGAACACTAAAGTAATCTGGCACCCCACCAGGCAGAAATACATTGCGTTCAGCCCAAAATATGAACATGTTCATGAACTATGATTCAATGAACGCATTCAGGTACAACACTGAGTATAAAACCAGAAAAACATGCACACCACATTATTATTATTATACAAAACTGCAATGTTGATACATAATGTGGTATTAGACATGGACATTCTCCAGACTTAGGGGGAGAAATTGCACAGTTAAGGGACTGTATGTAAGATTTAGATTTTAAATTCTATAAACGTGGCCTAACTGTGTTCCCGGGTACAAGGTAAACGTGATCAAATATCGCTCTTACTTACAACGATTGTAATACAGATTTATCCTTCATTACTAAAAGATTGGACATGGTGGTCAAGATGTTTATGTTATAATTTGGTGTTTTGGTTCTAAAGATGATTATCAGAAAACAGAATGAGCCTCACGTGAGTCTCAAATTTGGGTTGCCAGGTTCAGTGCTGAAATCCAGTTGAATTAAACTTCTCTGCTCTGATTGTCTATACTGAGAGTGAGAAAATACTTGTCCATCCATCCATCCATCCATCTTCTTCCGCTTATCCGGGGCCGGGTCGCGGGGGCAGCAGTCTAAGCAGGGGCTCCCAAGCTTCCTTCTCCCCAGCCACTTCCTCCAGCTCCTCCGGATGGACCCCGAGGCGTTCCCAGGCCAGCCGAGAGACATAGTCCCTCCAGCGTGTCCTGGGTCTTCCCCGGGGCCTCCTACCGGAGGGACATGCCCGGAACACCTCCCGAGGGAGGCGTCCAGGAGGCATCCGGACCAGATGCCCGAACCACCTCAGCTGGCTCCTCTCGACGTGGAGGAGCAGCGACTCTACTCCGAGCTCCTCCCGTGTGACCGAGCTCCTCACCCTATCTCTAAGGGAGCGCCCGGCCACTCTGCGGAGGAAACTCATTTCGGCCGCTTGTATCCGCGATCTCGTTCTTTCGGTCATTACCCAGAGCTCATGACCATAGGTGAGGGTAGGAACGTAGATTGACCGGTAAATCCAGAGCTTCGCCTTCGGCTCAGCTCCCTCTTCACCACAACGGTCCGATACAGCGACTGCATCACTGCCGACGCCGCACCGATCCGCCTGTCAATCTCACGCTCCATCCTCCCCTCACTCGTGAACAAGACCCCGAGATACTTGAACTCCTCCACTTGGAGGCAGAGACTCCCCACCCACCCGGAGAGGGCAATCCACCTTTTTCCGGTCGAGAACCATGGCCTCGATTTGGAACAGCTGATTCTCATCCCAGCCGCTCACACTCGGCTGCAAACCGCCCCAGTGCACGCTGCAGGTCCTGGTTCGATGGAGCCAACAGGACAACATCATCTGCAAAAAGCAGCGATGAAATCCTGTGGTCCCCGAACTGACCCCCTCCGGCCCCTGGCTGCGCCTAGAAATTCTGTCCATAAATACAATGAACAGAACCGGTGACAAAGGGGCAGCCCTGGCGGAGTCCAACATGCACCGGGAACAGGTCTGACTTACTGCCGGCAATGCGAACACAGCTCCTGCTCCGGTCATACAGGGACCGGACAGCCCTTAGCAAAGGGCCCCGGACTCCATACTCTCCGGAGCACCCCCACAGGGCACCACGAGGGACACGGTCGAATGCCTTCTCCAAGTCCACAAAACACATGTGGACTGGTTGGGCAAACTCCCATGAACCCTCGAGCACCCGATGGAGGGTGTAGAGCTGGTCCAGTGTTCCACGACCAGGCCGAAAACCACACTGCTCCTCTTGAATCCGAGGTTCGACTATCGGCCGAATCCCTCCTCTCCAGTACCCTGGCATAGACTTTACCGGGAGGCTGAGGAGTGTGATTCCCTGTAGTTGGAACACACCCTCCGGTCCCCCTCTTTTATACAGAGGGACCACCACCGGTCTGCCAGTCCAAAGGTACTGTTCCCGACCGCCACGCGATGTTGTAGAGACGTGTCAGCCAAGACAGCCCCACAACACCCAGAGACTTAAGGTACTCAGGACGGATCTCATCCACCCCGGAGCCTTGCCACCGAGGAGCTTTCCCGACCACCTCAGTGACTTCGGCCAGGGTGATGGATGAGTCCGCCTCTGGGTCCCCAGCCTCGGCCTCCTCTTCGGAGGACGTGACGGTGGGATTGAGGAGATCCCCAAAGTATTCCTTCCACCGCCCGACAACATCCCCAGTCGAGGTCAGCAGCTCTCCCCCGCACTGTAAACAGTGTTGGTGAAGGACCGCTTCCCCCTCCTGAGGCGCCGGACGGTTTGCCAGAATTTCCTTGGGGCCGTCCGATAGTCCTCCTCCATGGCCTCCCGAAC
The DNA here is from genome assembly GCA_030686955.1 of Odontamblyopus rebecca. Lineage (NCBI taxonomy): Eukaryota > Metazoa > Chordata > Actinopteri > Gobiiformes > Gobiidae > Odontamblyopus > Odontamblyopus rebecca. The sequence continues at coordinate 6,942,257 of CM060665.1, forward strand.
TCCTCCCAGACCCGAGGTTTTTGCCTCTGCAACCGCCCGGGCTGCAGCACGCTTGGCCCGACGGTACCCGTCAGTTGCCTCAGGAGTCCACCGGGCCAGTAAGGCCCGGTAGGGACTCCTTCTTCAGCTTGACGGCATCCTCTACTTCCGGTGTCCACCACCGGGTTCGGGATTGCCGCCGCGACAGGCACCGCAGACCTTACGGCCACAGCTACGAACGGCCGCATCGACAATGGAGGCTGAGAACGAAGCCCACTCGGGCTCCATGTCCCCAGTCTCCTCGGGATCTGGGAGAAGCTTTCTCCCGGAGGTGTGAGTTGAAGGCCACACTGACAGAAGGTTCCGCCAGACGTTCCCAGCAGACCCTCACGATACGCTTGGGCCTGCCAGGTCTTTCCAGCTTCCTCCTCCGCTAGTGGACTGAACTCATAACCAGGTGGTGATCAGTTGGCAGCTCTGCCCCTCTCTTCACCTGAGTGTCCAAGACACACGGCCGATGATCGACTTTGTTGTCATCTGACCTCCAGCCTAGGGAGTCCTGGTGCCACGTGCACCGATGGATGTGCTCGAACATGGTGTTTGTTATGGACAAACTGTGACTAGCACAGAAGTCCAATAACAGAACACCGCTCGGGTTCAGATCAGGGAGGCCGTTCCTCCCAATCACCCCTCTCCAAGTGTCACTGTCGCGTGCCCACATGGGCGTTGAAGTCCCCCAGTAGAACAACGGAGGTCCCCGGTCGGTGCACTATCCAGTACCCCTCCCAGAGACTCCAAAAGGCCGGGTACTCTGCACTGCTGTTCGGCCCATAGGCCGACACCACAGTGAGAGACCTGTCCCCGACCCGGGCGCAGGGACGCGACCCTCTCGTTCACCGGGAGTAACTCCAACACGCAGCGGCTGAGCTGTGGGGCCATAAGCAAGCCCACGCCAGCTCGCCCGCCGCTCCCCGCGGCCAACGCCAGAGAAATGGAGAGTCCAACCCCTCTCAAGGAGTTGGGTTCCAGAGCCCGAGCTGTGCGTGGAGGTGAGGCCGACTATATTCAGCCGGTAACGCCGACCTCCCGCACAAGCTCAGGCTCCTTCCCCCAGCGAGGTGACATTCCATGTCCCCAGAGCTAGTCTCCATGTCCGGAGATCTGGTCGCCGAGGCCCCTGCCTTCGACCGCCACCCAGATCTCTCCGCACCCAACCCCTATGGCTCCTCTCGCGGGTGGTGGGCCCACCAGAGGGCGGCCCCACGTCGCTCCTTCGGGCTGGGCCCGGCCGGGCCCCGTGGGGAAAGGCCCGGCCACCAGGCGCTCGCCGGCGTGCACCCACCCCAGGCCTGGCTCCAGGGTGGGGCCCCGGTGTCGCCATTCCGGCGACGTAACTGGCCTCTGTATGTTGATCATCATATGGGGCTTCTGAACCGCTCTTCGTCTGACCCGTCCCCCCGGACCTGTTTGCCTTGGGTGACCCTACCAGGGGCATAAAGCCCCCGACAACATAGCTCCTGGGATCATTCGGGTACTCAAACCCCTCCACCACGTTAAGGTGGCGGTTCGAGGAGAAAACACTTGTAAGCGTCTTATATGCAGTTAGTGGGAATCCATTTCAGTTGTGATTGTACAAACTTTTTTCAGGACCTCGTGTGCACAGATAAACAAAACTGTTCTGAGTCTGGATTTAAACATTGCCAGAGCAGAGGCCTGTCTCACATCTTCAGAAAGACGCTCGCACAAACAGTTCTTTAACACGATCGCATTCGGAAAATAGTTCAGATTGAGGCTGCTTGAATTCACGTTTAATGATCCATTTCTTTTCTTAAATTCCATATTTAAAAATCACTGGAATTTTAAGCTTTCTTTTATAGGAGTGGAGACAGGATCAGGAGCTTGTCGACATGACTATGATCAGATACACAAATTTCTAAAATATTCATTACTTGATATACTATCAGGTCTTGAAGGAAGCAACCAAATGTTCTCTCTCTTTGGACTGCAAAAATATCCATACTGAAATAACATGTTACAAATAATAGATGCTAATATTTACACTAAACAGAGCTAGCTCATTGTAAACAGTGTGCAGTGGTCCAAAGTTATTCCTCACTTGCATAAAAACGTGTAGTCGGAGCGCCTGCTGGTTCGCCGCTGAGTGAAGTAACAATCAGCGGCTCTTTGGAGGTCAAAAGTGGGCAGATAAACGTACTAGATGAAAGAATAGAGCCGAGGCGCTCCGAAGTGCTAAGCTATAATTTTATTTAATGTCAAACACCAACGCGTTTCCTCTTGCGTCTTCATCAGGCCGCGCTGACATGACATGGTGTAGTAACTTGTAGAAGGGTGACTTGCCCTGATGAAGATGCAGGTCGAAACGCATTAAATAAAATGAGAGCTCACTTACCTTATGCATTCTGAGCATCCTAATTATTCACCACAAGTGCTTTTCACAGCTTAATGTTTGTACACAAAGTAATTCAAGGTGCCTTACAGAATAAGAAATACATTAACATCACAATACAAACAAAAAAAACCCATTAAAATTTAAAAATAGGAAGAGACATTAAATTAGAGAGAATTAGAGAGAAGAGTGCAGAATGAGAAATGAAATCCTTTCAGTCATATGCAAAGTTAGTACGCAGCAGATGTATTTTGACCTCAACAGCTGCTTATTAGGAGTGAAATGAGACACAATTTCCACACGAGTCCACAAGAATGAACCAAGTAAAGATTTTGACACTATTTATAACACATTTTACATTTTTTATAATAATAATAATAATAATGCATCAGTTTTATATCGCGCTTTTCAGGACTTTACAGAGCATTATTCATTCACTCCAGACCTGCTGGTGGTAAACTACTATTGTAGCCACAGCTGCCCTGGGGCAGACTGACGGAAGCGAGGCTCCAATCTGCATCATCGGCCCGACCACCACCAACACTCACACACACACCACTTTCATACTAGGCAATGTGGGTGCCGTGTCTTGCCTAAGGACACTACGACAGTTTTTGCCACTGGCGCCCCCCTGTGGCACCTGGAATTCCCAGTGTCTCCCATCCAAGTACTAACCAGGCCCGGCCCTGCTGAGCTTCTGAGATCTGACGGGATCAGGCTTTGATGAGCTGGTATGGCCCCTAGAATGGCCATACATTTATTGTGCAATCCATGTCAAAATCGTGATGGAATCTTGATTTTATTCAATGTTTTTACCGTTAAAGCTCTTCTTACTTTTTACTTACTTGCTTTTTTGTCTCACAATCTCACAAGATAATTTTCCTCAACTATGCTTAAAGGGGAATTCATTTGAAGCTAAAGTCCGTTGCTAGAGGTGTTTGAATACTGTCAGAAGCCAAAAAATAGCACAGATCAGTGTTGCCTCAGTGGAGATCTCGCTGTGGCAGTGAGTCTGTCAAGGCAACAAACTAGTGTAGTGATGGGGGCAAGTTCTTAACTTCCACGTAAAACGCCAATTTGCACAGAAGAAGCTCAACACCACTTTAACCCATCTTACAACAGCCATGAGTCTAACAAACACAACACTCTGCCTGACTTTATTAGCAGCCTTAGCATTAGCTTGTTTATTTCCCATTGCACATGCGAAAGCCCAAAAGCCTCAATCGCCGATGTCCTTTCTAATCCCATTTATTTACGAGTGAATTATATTTTTTGAAAACATTAAAAAAAATACATTCCCGAACCATTTTGTTTCAAGAACTCTCAGTTTCTGTTCTTCAATTTTCACTTTTTGCTTCTGGCGGCTCGAGCTGCTCGCCGCCGCTGGAGTCGGCAATCGAGTCTTTTGGGCTTTCGCAATGTGCAGTAGGAAATCAACAAGCTAATGCTAAGGCTGCTAATAAATTATTTTATAACGTTTCCAGACACTAATGAGTGAGTCAGGCAGAGCGTTTTGTTTGTTAGATGCGTGGCTGTTGTAAGATGGGTTAAAGTGGTGTTAAGCTTCTTCTGTGCAAATTGGTGTTTTACGTGGAAGCTAAGAACTTGCCCCCATCACTACACTGGTTTGTTACCTTGACAAACTCACTGCCACAGCGAGATCTCCACTGAGGAAACACTGATCAGTGCTGTTTTTTGGCTTCTGACAGTATTCGAACACCTCTAGCAACAGACTTTAGCTTCAAACGTGCCGGAGTTCCCCTTTAATCTTGGCAGTTTTATCTTGCAAGATCTTGTCCCATCCTTAATGCTGATACAATACATCTGTACTGGGGAGAGACTCATTTTGGTCGAACACATGGGGGAAAAATCTGGTACATGACCTTTAAAACTCTAAGCATCCATACGCACATTCACATTGAAACCCTATAGACTCTGAGCTGATGTCATAGATATGCAGCGCTGCCCTGGAGGAACCTGCAGAATTCACACCTCACTGTACTGAGCCCGGGGCGCGACATCAGGGCCAGGGTCACATGGCTTCATTCAGGCTACGCTCCACGGCTCACAGCAGTGCACATCTGAAGAGAGCGAAACACTGTTCTTTTTATGGTGTGTACAGGCTTTTTGTTTGTTTTCCACAGCGGATTTACTGTATGGTTGTGTAGAACGGGTCACAATAGCAGTAGGATAGACAGACCGCTGAGTTTCAAACAGTGTGCAGGGGATTGTGTGTCTTGAGGTGTGACTTGGAAAAAAATTCTGAAAATTTTTAACTACTAGTATTTCAGAAAGTTAATTCATGTAATATTTGGCTATTTTGGCATGTTCTGAGTAAAGCCTGAACCAGAAAAGACACAAAATTGACCAATATTACAAAATCCCTGGTGCCTGGTACAAAGTTATGGACATTATTCACACTTTTTTGCTCAAATTGGTGTCATTTGGGGATGTTTTGGTGCATGGTGTGCCGCAGAAGCATCTTTTCAACAACAAAAATGGGCTTAAAGACAGTGTAGTAGTTGTAGTAGTAGTAGAAGTAGCAATAGTTTTAGTAGTAAAGGTTTTTCCTTGGCAAGAAAGACGGTCTAAGTTTAGGCGATGCTCTAGTTATCCAGTTGCGTTGCTTGTTTAATTTTCAGCTTTTTGTTAAATTGATAAAATTGTGAAGCTGTACAACATGACTGCTGTTGCTATAATGGGATATATACAAAAATACAAAGAAGTAGTAGTAGCAGTAGTAGTAGTAATTATAATTGTAAGTAATTGTAAGTCAATTAAATACAATCAATCAATTCAAATACTTCTAATACATTAGTAAATACTAATAAATAGTAATAGTAGTAGTATTAGTAGTAGTATTAGTAGTAGTATTAGTAGTAGTAGTAGTAGTAGTAGTAGTAGTAGCAATAGTGGTAGTGGTAGTAGTAGTAGTAGTGGTGGTAGTAGTAGTAGTAGTGGTAGTAGTGGTAGTAGTAGTAGCAATAGTAGTAGTGGTAGTAGTAGTAGTAGTGGTAGTGGTAGTAGTAGTAGTAGTAGTAGTAGTAGTAGTAGTAGTAGTAGTAGTAGTAGTGGTGGTAGTAGTAGTAGTTTTTTTTATTTCATGATGATTATTTATGTTTTCATTTGTTTGTATCGTGGTTTTAATGTATTTTTTATTCTTTAAAGCTAAACTTGCCTTGTTGTAGTACTTGTAGTAATAGTTGTAGTAGCAGTTGTAGTATTGGTAGTAGTAATTTGATATTAAATAAAACAAAAACATAAATATCCATGCAACTGGTTTACTGGGAGCTACAAAAAAACGCTACAGTCCCATTTTCTATGAATTCAGACTTGCCTTGTTGTAGTAGTGTAGTAGTTGTAGTAATATTTGTAGTATTAGCAGTGGTATTTGATATTAAATTTAAAAAAACACATAAAAAAAAAATCCTTCCAAATCTCTATGCAACTGGTTTACTGCAAGCTACAGAAAGTGCTACTGTCCCATTTTCTATGAATTCAAACTTCCATACTGAGATGATAGCTCAATTCTTCCCTGGAACTAAACCCGAGCACGTCGCGTTCAGATAAGTGTTGTTGAAATTGTGATGGATATGCGTTTCCCAGCTGTAGTGCTCGAATACGCCACTCCAGATCCCCCCCCCCACTATCGCAGTACAGCACATTGTAACTCCACCTGACAGCTGAAGTGATCTCACAGAGCACTGGTTTTCTGTTTTCTGTCTTCACTGCTTAAACCCAATCAACAGGTGCGTAGCGGGGCCCCTAGAATGCCAGTTATGTGTGTAGGAGGAATGTCCAGCCCTGAAGTGTCATTTGCACTGGCCTGGTAAACATGCGCTCTCCTGGGGACCGGCAGGCGCTGTGGGACCCCCGTCATGGAGCTTTGAAGCCGGGCATGTGTCAGGCCATGTTATGTTACACACATGTGGGCCGGTACAGCTGTGAGTGTGGACAAACATGTACACAGCGGGCGATAGGGCTGTGACCATAGACCGTATATATGAGTGGACAGAGCTAAAGCGTTAGCCGCAATGTGCCAAACAGGAAGTGCTCCAGGAGGCTCTTCCGGCTCCTTCTCTCCCTTTTTCCCATTGATTTACATTGGGATCTCATCGTCCCTCTCTCCGTAACTGCTGCACTGAGCCTCATCATTTTGGTCTTAAAATGTATGTATGAATTTTCCTCAATTTTCATTTCTCTATCTTGTTCCTAAATCAAGATATGAACATAAATAATGGACCAATCAGACACCTTCATTCCCCGAGGTCCCTCCCCCTAGTGTTAGCAACAGGTTTGATTGACAGCTACTTTCGCTGCTAAGTAAGTTCCCTTCCCGCTTTCCTGCTCAGATTGACTATTTTTTAAATAAAATGAGAAAATATCTCAAACAATTACAATAGCTAAAATTACTAGAATCTTAACTAGCATAATTTAACTAGCATAAAATAAAGTGAATTTCATTAAATTGTGACTCTATTGTTGTTCGCACGTAACAGAACATAGAACATAAATCAATGACTTAAACTTACTATTTAAAGTTTGATGATAAAAGCTAAAAGTTTCCTTATTATTCTTCAGAATCAGGTAAATCCAGTGGTCCTGCAGATGCAGAGTATCACCGCTCTGCCATGAGGAGGGCGGCACATTTAACCACCTCAATCATGATTGGCTCTTGTGGTGCTATGATACTCATGGTTGGATTTCCAAATATGGTCCTGGCTCCAGATTCAATCCTGTAACCGTGACATCAGGAGCCTCATTTGAGCGACGCTGACACTGTGGAGACGTCACACTCACTTAGTCCACTCATATATACAGACTATGGCTATGAGAGTTGTGTTGTGGATACACTGTGGGTTTCAATAAGCAATGTGTGTTTTATGTGTTAACACAATTGGACTTCCTGATCCTTTTCATCTCTAACTCTGGGGTTGTAACAAATACACAACAATATAAATTACTTTAAACTGTAGCAAAGCGTGTATACCATATTTTTCGGTCACACCAGCCAAAAGAATGCATAATAAAGAAGAAAAAACATATATAAGTTGCACCAGAGTATAAGTCGCACTTTTGGGGGGAAATTTATTTTATAAAATCAGAGACCAAGAACTGACATGTCATCTTGACAGGCGAGTTATAGAAGTTATAGTAGTAAAAACAACCAAATAGAGAAGAATCCATGTATGATTCGTTAATTCGTTTTTCAATATAGAGCCAAAAATAAGAAAACGAAAAAACAACTCTTTTCTTTATTATTTGTCTCTAAAACCAAAATGAAAAAACGGATAACGATTTGTTTTTTTCATTTTTGATTCATATATACGATTCATATATTTGGTCTATGGACTGTCAGTGTGAAAAATGTAATATATAAGTCGCAGGAACCACCCAAACCCTGAAAAAAAGTGCGATTTGTAGTCCAAAAAATACGATACATAAGATTTACATAAGTACATTTACTACATAAGAGGAATTTTGCATAAGCGCCCTTGGATTGTACTGTTATTTTGCAGTGGCTCTGGTATGTGTAAAGTTGGCAGCTCTGAGCACTGAAAACGGTTGTTGTGTCCTCAGGCAAGACACTTGACACTTCCAAGACACTGTGGTCTGTGGTGGTGATTGTAGAGAGGTACCAATTTCTTTCCATGATATGTTAAGGGGTATAATAATAATCATGAAAGTAAAAAGAGATCTGGAGGATTTCAATGGCTTAAGCTCACTGGAGCATTTTCCTGCATTTTCTTCTTGATTACGGACTAGCGCCCCCTGCTGTGTGACGACTAATCAGGGACAAAGCAGCGAGAGCGGGGCTAGCATGGGTCCAAATCAGGGCTGGGCTAAATCTTACAAAACCTTTAGGTGTGTGGAGGATTTAATGTTGTAAAAATGAGAAGAATCCCTTTAAAGATACATCGGGATCTATGGGAGGATTCTTTCTGGAGCAGAGCTGTAGTTCCTTTGTGGTGGCCAAGGTAATCAAGCTTGGACAGAGGGGGGCGTGCCTTATCCAGGTCTGATTATAGATCCATGGTAATAATATGTGGCCTTGTCCTGTCCTCTGTGTACACGACTCCTCTACAGACTCTGGACTCTCTGTACTCGACACTGAGCAGCACAAAAACTCCTGTTAGAAACCCGAGGACAGAACTGTGCCTCTGCAATGCAGTCGTCTAACCTCCAACTCCACTGAAACGCAGTCTGAGTTTAGAATCTTCAAATTTAGAATTGTCAACTATTTTTTTCCCACTTTAGTCATATTGTTTTTACAGATGCACTGATTTGTAGCCTGTACGGTGTGTGCATCTTAAGTATACAATATTTTAGGCCTCGTTAACACGTACACGGATATTTTTAAAAACAGAGAAATTTCCCTTCGTTTGTACCCATCTTTTACATGCAAACGGAGAATTCGCCTCTGAAAACAAATCTTTCTAAAAACTCCGGCTAAAGTGGAGGAGGTTTTGGAAAACTACGGTTTCGCATTTGCGTGTAAAGTGACATAAACAGGGTTTTAGGCAGTTGACGCCCCAAAGTGCGACCAGTGTGAATGTTTTTCTCTGGTGATGATCGTGGAAGCATCAGAGCAGCAGTCGTGTTACTTCTGCTGCAAACACTTGTCCTGTGTTTGCATTTGCACAGCTGATGGATCATATCGATGATGAGACGAATGAGGCTCGGCGCTCAGCAATTTTCTCTCTTCTCCTTACGACTCAAAGACCCAGTCGCCGTCACCGCCAACTTTTATTCACTTTTCACCGCCGTTTTTGGGTCCGACCTGGGCGGACCGCCGTCTGGTGGAATCATTTTGAAAATTTTAGGATGTCACGGTCATCACTTAGATGATTTAGAGGCTCGACGTAGTTATGACGGCGCTCAACGGCGTATTTATGCGGGTTCATGTAAATGGAAAACGATGCTGTGTGCACGATGTTGTTTCGGAAAACGGAGCAAGGGAAATATTCGTTTTTCGTTTCGTTTTTAAAAATATCTGTGTACGTGTAAATGGGGCCTTAAACCATGTTTGAATGCGATTGCCTCCTGTCAAATCTCTAAAGCTCAAAATGCTCTGTTCTACTTTGTAATGGCAGTTTTCAAGTTAACAGCGACCTTTTACCTTTAGTTCAGTAGAGATTGGCAATTCCAGGGCTGAAATCATCCAAATAATTCTAGTGAAGATGTATGGAGTTAAAAACAAACAAAAACAGTGAAGCATTTGAATTCAGTTTAAATTTGCAGGATCTCTCTATTTAACATGTGAGAAAATAGCATAATACGGGCAAAGCAAGGACAAAAATATAAATTGCGGTCATGAATTGAGATTGCTTATAGTGCATGTACCCTGTATTAGAAAATCTTCAGTTCTCTGTAACAAAATCTTTTCTTTTTTTTCACTTGTACTTTATTTGCTTGTTCTGCACACAGCGTTCTTTCCAAATGCAGTTTCTGTTTGTCGTACCCCCTTTGTAATCAATTTGAACCGAGTGGAAAATCCAACATCTACGAATTGAAAATAGCTTTGCCGGTTTAAAATTTTCTGCCTGTAAAAAGTTGTATCCAATTAAACTTGTGCGCTTTTTAGAAAGGATGTTGTAATGAAGACTCTCCGGGGGCATCAAAGCAAATCCCCCAGTGCACTTTCCTTCGCTGCCGGCCGCTGATAATTCTGTTTGAACCAATTAAGCTTTAAACTTCATCGACTTGTTTTCACACCCAATCAGACCGAGTCTACCTCCATCTCGAGGAGGGGAAAAATGCAGATGCCAGTGCTTTTAAATTTATATGGTAAAAGCAGTAGTAATAGCAGTAGCTATAGTAGTAACTGTAGTAGTGATGGTTACAGTCATAGTAGTAACTGTAGTAGTGATGGTTACAGTCATAGTAGTAACTGTAGTAGTGATGGTTATAGTCATAGTAGTAACTAGTAGTGATGGTTACAGTCATAGTAGTAACTGTAGTAGTGATGGTTATAGTCATAGTAGTAACTGTAGTAGTGATGGTGATAGTCATAGTAGTAACTGTAGTAGTGATGGTTACAGTCATAGTAGTAACTGTAGTAGTGATGGTTACAGTCATAGTAGTAACTGTAGTAGTGATGGTTATAGTCATAGTAGTAACTGTAGTAGTGATGGTTACAGTCATAGTAGTAACTGTAGTAGTGATGGTTACAGTCATAGTAGTAACTGTAGTAGTGATGGTTATAGTCAGTAGTAACTGTAGTAGTGATGGTTATAGTCAGTAGTAACTGTAGTAGTGATGGTTATAGTCATAGTAGTAACTGTAGTAGTGATGGTTATAGTCAGTAGTAACTGTAGTAGTGATGGTGACAGTCATAGTAGTAACTGTAGTAGTGATGGTTACAGTCATAGTAGTAACTGTAGTAGTGATGGTTATAGTCATAGTAGTAACTGTAGTAGTGATGGTTACAGTCATAGTAGTAACTGTAGTAGTGATGGTTACAGTCATAGTAGTAACTGTAGTAGTGATGGTTACAGTCATAGTAGTAACTGTAGTAGTGATGGTTACAGTCATAGTAGTAACTGTAGTAGTGATGGTTACAGTCATAGTAGTAGTAATAGTGGTTGTAATAGTTATAGTCTTCGTAGTAATCGTTATAGTTTTAGTACTAGTAATAGTTATAATTGTAGTATATAATTATAATTAAAGTCATCTTAGTAGTATCAATCAGTAGTAGAAGTAATAGTTATAGTAGGAGTAGTAATAGTAGAAGTAATAGTTATAGTCATAGTAGTAATAGTAGTAGTGTAGTCTTAGTAGTAATAGCTGTAGTCGTAGTAGTAATAGTAGTAGTTATAGTTATAGTTGTAGTCCTAATAGTAGTAGTAATAGTGTAGCCTTAGTCTGAATAGTTATAGTAGGAATAGTAGTTGTAATAGTAGTAGTAATAGGCTAGTAATGATTGAAATAGTAGTAGTGATAGTAGCAGTAATAGTTTTAGTAGTAGTAATAGTTATAATTATATTCGTCTTAGTAATAGTAGTAATAGTAGTAGTAATAGCTGCAGTTGTAGCAGTAATAGTAGTAATAGTGTAGTTTTCGTAGGTATAGTCATAGTAGTAATAGTAGAAGTAATAGTTATAGTTGTAGTAGTAATAGTAGTAGTAATAGTTATAGTCATAGTAGTAATAGTAGTAGTAATATTTATAGTCATAGTAGTAATAGTAGTAGTAATAGTTATAGTCATAATAATAATAATAATAGTAGTAGTAATAGTGTATCCTTGGTCATAATAGTTATACTAGTAATAAAAGTACTAAGATTCCTTGTAGCTCTAGTACTTCTAAAACTGTAATAAAAGGGGAAATGTATTCCCAGTCAGCACGAAGGTAAACATTGGATATTGAAAGTTTGCGTTACCATGCCGACCTCAGTCACAGTCGATAGCCGGTTTTAATTGGAATGACGTCCGGTGTCTAAACCTGCCAAATCACCACGTGACGGGTTAACCGAGAGCAACAGAAAGAGCCGGAATTAAAACTTCAGTATTGACATTCTTATCTGGTTTGGGTCAAATTATAATGTCATAGCTTATTCAGATTTAAAAGTCCTAAAAAATACCTGGAATTGCGTTTTGTTTCATTCACAAAAACCTTTTATTATTAGTCTTTGTACATTTCCAAATCTCAATATGCTCTGTTCCACCTTGTGATGTCATGAAGCGGTAGTTTTTAAGTTAGCATCTAAAATAATAATAATAATAATAATGCACCAGTTTTATAAAGTGCTTTTCTGGATACTCAAAGATGCTTTTTGCCTTTTGCTTAGTAGAGATTGGCAATTTCAGGGCTGAAACGATCCCAGTGATTCAAGTGAATGTGTTACGACGTGACATCACAAGGTGGAACAGCGCGTTTTCAGTTTGAGAGAAGAACTCAGCCTAAATAAGCAAGATTTGTGTGTTAAACATGCGTGAATGAAACAAAACACAACTCCAGGCATGTTTGTGATGAGGAAACAACATTATAACATAAATCAGAAAATAGCATCCTGCATATTTAAGATGAATTCTTCTCTCAAACAGAAAACACTTAGTTCCACCTCGTGATGTCACATGGTAATGCATAATACATCATTTTTAAACTCCATACGCATTCACTAGACTCATTTGGATCATTTTCAGCCCTGGAATTGCCCATCTCTATGCTTTCGATGAGGGAACAACATTATATATAAGATGGAAGAGTCAGTTTTGTACAGTATAGCACCTTTAAAATTTCCATATTGAGACGTAGCTTGATTCTTGTAAGATTTGCTTCTGATTTTGCAAATTGAAATAAAACCTGGAGCTACACCGGGCCGGGCCTACCTCAGTCGCAAGGGGGATAACGCAAACACCGCTGCATTTTTATTTATTTTGTTTTCCTCCATGGAAAATTCGCTCTGACATCTGTTAAAAGGTCCATTTCGGAGAGGAGCCGGCACATCTCGGACTCAGCGGGGAGCACGGAGGAAAGTCAGAACACGGATCAATCCGGCGCGTTTTGGAGTAGCGCTCGGCGGTTCTCTTTACGCAGACGAGCGGGACTAACAGAAAGAGGGATGAGAGGGACGGATGACGCGTGTTTAATCTCACGGGGCTGGAGCTGTGGACCTGATCCCCCGCGGAGTTGGCGAGGACGGGCCGACGCCGGCAGCTCTATAATGTCACTAGAAGAGAGAGACTGTGTTCTATGGAGATGTTAGACGACTCGCTCCTGGGAATTAACTCGAGCAGGGGGTTTATTCTGGTATTACAAGGTTTTTTTCTTATCGTTTTGTAGCAAGTCAGTTTTTGGGGTATGTGCCAATGGTTTTTGATAGTTTTTAGAATCAAATCTAGTTAAAAATTATGCAAGTGGATTAAAAATAGATTACGATTAGAGATCTTAGACGACTCCCTCCTTGGAATTAATTACAGCACTGATTTTACTCCTTATCCTTTGGTAGCAAGACAGTTTTTAGATATGTGACCATGATTCCTGATAGTTTTGAGAATTAAATCTAGTTTTAAATTATACAGGTGGATTAAAAATAGATTAAGATTAGAGATGTTAGACGATTCGCTCCCGAGAGTTAATTACAGCAGTGATTTTAGGATTCTGGTTAGGCAAGTTTTTCTTTTCTTATCGTTTTGAGGCAGGACAGTTTTTAGATATGTGACCATGGTTTCTGATAGTTTTGATTAAAAAAAATCTAGTTTTGAATTATACAGGTGGATTAAAAATAGATTACGGTTACATTTTTATGTTCCCATTGACCACAGCAGTGATTTTAGGATTCTGGCATTACAAGTTTTTCTCCTTATCCTTTAGTAGCAACAGTTTTTACATATGTAACAATCATTTCTAATGGTTTTTAGAATCAAATATAGTTGATTTTAGGATTCTGGTTAAACAAGTTTTTCTCCTTACGATGGTTTCACACAATTGCACATTTCTTATTCAAAACTAATTGTATGCCATCCATCCATCCATCTTCTTCCGCTTATCCGGGGCCGGGTCGCGGGGGCAGCAGTCTAAGCAGGGGCTCCCAAGCTTCCTCTCCCCAGCCACTTCCTCCAGCTCCTCCGGACGGACCCCGAGGCGTTCCCAGGCCAGCCGAGAGACATAGTCCCTCCAGCGTGTCCTGGGTCTTCCCCGGGGCCTCCTACCGGTGGGACATGCCCAGAGCACCTCCCGAGGGAGGCGTCCAGGAGGCATCCGGACCAGATGCCCGAACCACCTCAGCTGGCTCCTCTCGACGTGGAGGAGCAGCGACTCTACTCCGAGCTCCTCCCGTGTGACCGAGCTCCTCACCCTATCTCTAAGGGAGCGCCCGGCCACTCTGCGGAGGAAACTCATTTCGGCCGCTTGTATCCGCGATCTCGTTCTAATTGTATGCCAAATTCAGAATATCATCTTTGTATTCCTTATACTCACTACAAAAAAGCTTGGCCGGAATTTACGATATCAACATTTAAATCTATCAGAAAATGACTTTAAAGTAGTGAAATGATCTGTCCACGCAGCAAGATATTTTTACTTGACAAGTTATCCTAGTATAAACGACCTCTAGACTAGAATTAAGCAGTTTCAGAACTAATAAGTAGATAATAAATCTGAAAACAAGATGAATAAACTGATGTAAGTTTTTAAATCTTGGCCAGATCAGAGAAATTTGCAGTGCAGAGAGTTTACCTGGTCAGTCAAACTTTTTTCAGTGGCACAAGTGAACCAAAGGAGCTCATTGGTCATCTGTAGTTTTGAAGAAAATCACACACAGTTTAGTAATTTGCTCATTGATTCGGCAATGTTTTTCTGTCCCCAATGATATTTGTTTGTCCTTTTGTTTTTCCTCATAAGCTGTTTCGATACAGGCGATTTCTGTCACGCCCATTTGTACGTGACCAGACTCGCATCTTTGTAAAGCGTTGAAATGTGTGTTCTGGATCCCAGGCAAAAAACAAACTCATGAAAGTCTTTCAATATTATATTTTTCTTGAACATAAACAGCGGCTTTTTATCACGGCTCATTCAACGCAAAAAAATAGTCACATTTATTCCTCCAGATTCTGAGTTGAACATTAATCTCGCTGAATTCCTGTTTCAGTGCCGGCTCCCCTGGTGACAGGTCTTTGTGGAGGCCACTTACCGGTGCAGTATCTTTAGGGCCATTGTTGATCAGTGAAAAGAGAGTGAAGATGGAAATGTTTTCATGCCATTTCTGCGAAAAGTAAAAGTTAAAAGTCTAAAAAAAGTTCTGTCTCTACTTGCTGCTACTGCAACTACCCCAACTACCCCAGGGCAGCTGTGGCTGAATTGTGCCCACAATTGTAAAGAAACTTGAGTATATTTGTTATATTATTCTTCGGGCTTCATAATAGTGGAAAAAATTGCAATATGACTGTTAAATACTGAGATTTCTATACTTTTAATATACTTTTTACTCAGTTAATTCATTATTTAATTACAGATCTGACCTGTAACTTGCTCCGGTTTGGTCTCCATGAAGTTTTAAATGAAGGTTTAAAGCGATACATACTTTTTTTAGTTAAATATAAGATTTCAGCCTTTCATAACCGTCACTTTTAACTCCAAAGGTTATTGAGGATAACAATGACAAAAGGCCAAAAGTGTGCAGGCCTGGGAGTCAAGTCTGTCTGATAAGAAGGTTTTGTTTGGACCGCTGGAGCGCTGTACCTCTACCTATTGTCGTGCTTTCAAAGGTTAAATATACCCAAGGAAAAGAATATTTTCATCGGAATATGGCCCGCCGAATGCTTCAGACAAGACAGACTTCAAGGTCTTATGGGCAGGTTTCATCAGCGCGGCGCTCTGAGCCTTACAAAAGACGGGAATGCCGAGAGGTGCTGCAAAATGACACAAAATGTCATTATCTACGGCAAGAGAAGAGAGACATTATCGAGTGGCATCACCATTCTGGAAGTTTGCTTGGAACATTTAGTGAAGGCGTGACAAAAGAGCAGCCATTATTACTTTAAGGGCAAAATTTGGCTTTCGGGGCCTTCAGGTGCAACACAAAATGGGTAATTTTCAGTTTAGACGTCACGTTATTGTTATGACGGATTCAAAACAGACAAAAAGGTCATAAACAGGTCATATTCTGTTCAGTGATTACTTTTTTCTTTTGCTGTTGAACATGGCGGATTAAAGGAGCAAATTATTAGTTTTAAAAATACCGTGCAGGTTTTTTTGTGCAATAAAAAAACAAAGCAAAAAAAATACCCCAAAATTTGATGTTTTGATGTATGGTTTGTACCAAAAATGTATATTTTGTTTAATATATATATTTCTTCAGTTATGTGTAGAATGTTTTTCTATAGCAGTACTGCTACCTTTACTCCACCCTTCAAAAATAATACAAATATTTGCAAGACAGATTTAGATGTACATTTATAAACTTTGAATGACAATCTAAATTTATCATGTAAATTTAAATTTTTTTGGTTGGGAAAAAAAATTATAAGGATCAGTGTAGGACTGGGACTTGATTCAAATTCCAAGTATCGATTCGATTCAGATTCTCAAGATTCAGAATTTATTATCACGATCCGATCTGATCCGATCCAATCCAATCTCGATTCGGGTTTGTGTTATTAGAACCATTTTTGAGCTGTTCCCTGAGCTGTTACAAGTGGTTCCTGAGGTTGGTTGTATTTCCGCTGTACTTCACCTCCATTTGGCATTTGTCAAACGCATCTTTGTCTTTACGGTTCTGAACCCGAAATGGAGCCAGACAGAGTTTTGAGTGTTTCTGGCGTCTTCAAAGTCGGGACTAACGTTGCCACTAGTGTCCGTCCCCATGTTAATAGTTTTGATATCGTCAGACCTGCGCCTGTGCGAATTCAGTGACACGACGAGTGGGGTTAAAGTTCATCGGGGGAAAATGTATTCAAAATTAAATCAATCTTTAAACGTACAAAACGATCTTAAGGAATTAATATGCAAATCGATATCAGATCAAAAAATTGATTTTCTCAACAGCCCTAGATAAGTGTAATATGTAATGTCATGAACAATGTCGGATAAAAAGGAAGGTTACAGATCCGTGTGTGGTTTGTTTTGGTTCTGCAGTAGGTTCACATTAGTTTTCAATGCTTTTCAATCCCTTGCTATACCTCATATATAACTCTTTAATGCACCCACTTTTGTCATATTTCCAGAGACAGTTCCAAGAAAAAAAGAAAAAGAATTTACAGGAGAGTAAATGATAGTCTGGTGTGTGTTAATACCCTGCCATTGCTTCAGGATAATGCATTTTACACCAGCAAACAGCACTACATGATGGAAGTGCTTATATTCTTCCATCCCTTTGCTGTAGACACCGTATGAAAACCGTTTCTGCATTCATTCCCCGTTGACGTGGCCGATGCCCTGACAGCCCGGGCACTGGAGAGGGCTTTGGAGAGGGCACAGGCTGCTGCTGAGTTCAGTGGGGCAGAGAGAACGCTCTGTGCCCTCGGCGAGTTCGCCCTTCCTCCAGGGACCGGCCCCAGGCTCTGTGCCCTGCCCGCCTGCCAGGCCCAGGCCCTGTGATGTATATTTCATTTGGGGAATTCACAAAAGAGTCGGGGTTTGGGTCAGTGACGGTGAGTGAGTGAGTGGAGCTGATACTTATTTTATACAGAAGGATGAAGGTGAAACTAAGAGAAATGATAGAAGCAAAATGAGTACGACTGCTGCTGCTGCTGCTACTACTACTGCTACTACTACTGCTACTACTACTGCTACTACTGCTGCTACTGCTACTGCTACTGCTACTACTGCTGCTACTGCTACTACTACTACTACTACTACTACTGCTACTGCTACTACTACTACTACTACTACTGCTGCTACTACTGCTACTACTGCTACTACTGCTACTACTACTGTTACTACCACTACTACTGCTACTACTACTACTACTGCTGCTACTACTGCTACTACTGCTACTGCTGCTACTACTGCTACTACTACTGGTACTACTATTACCGTTGCTGCTTGTTACCATTACTGCTACTACCGCCGTTACTACTGCTACTATTACTACTACTGTTACCGTTGCTACCACTACCGTTGCTACCACTACTACTACTACTACTACTGCTGTTACCACTACCGCTGCCACTACTGCCACTAATACTATTACCGTTGCCGTTGTTGCTACCACATGCTTATTGCTACCAATACATTGCCACTACTACTGCTATTATTACTTATTACTGCTACCACTATTGTTGCTACTACCATTATTACTACTTATACTGCTACTACTACTGCTATTGCTGCTACTACTATTGTTATCATATTACTACCGTTATTACTACTGTTACTGTTGCTGCTGCTGCTACTACTGTTGTTACTACATTACTATTATTACTATTGCTACTACTACTACTGCTACTGTTATACTGCTACTGCTACTACTTACTACTATTATTGCTACTACTACTGCTTGTTACTACTACTACTACTACTTGTTATTACTGCTACTACTAATTGTTATTATTACTACTATTACTGCTACTACTGCTATTATTACCACTACTACTACTGTTACTACTGCTATTGTTATTACTACTACATATTACTACTATTACTACTACTACTGCTATTATTGTTACTACTGCTACTATTGTTACTGCTACTGGTACTGCATTGTTATTGCTATTGTTGCTATTATTACTGCTACTGCTACTACTACTACTGCTACTATTACTACTACTACTACTACATCATTGCATCATTGCTTGATGACCACTTTTCTCACTTATATTTGATCCACTGCAGCTTTTTTCTTTTTCATTTCAGTTTTATACTGTTTTACAACTAGTTTGTAACCAGCGAAATAATATTGGTTGTAGTGTATATCCTTCATCTAAACCCGTCACACCGATCAAAAATTTCTGAAGATTAATAGAAATGATTTTAACTTATTCTTGAATTCTACTGCAGCAAAAGTTTAAATATATAGATTGTATTAAAAATGAATATTCTCGATGTGCTAGCTCATCATGACTCACTAAGTCTCTTTTAGCGCAGCCTGGCTTGCCCTACTTTGCTCCTCTGCTTCTGTAACTGCACCCATACGTCCACCTTGCTCTCATTAAACCATGACAGGCTTGGTTCAGTTTTATTGGAAAATGAATCAGCGTCGTCAGTCAGATCCTGTTCTGTCAGCAGCGAGCTAATTACAAGGAAATTCCACAGAGAAAGTTCCCGCAAAGTGCAAAGAGGAGGAAGGTGAGGAGGAAGAGGAGCCCGTGACAGCCCTGTGAGGCCCTCAGCGGAGTCGGGCGAGGGTTAAATTGGTCCACCCAGGGCCAGAGAGCACACGTCACCATGGAGACCATATCGAACACAGAAAGACCGGCCGCGCTAATGCTGGTCTTTATTATATTACAAGAGCACTTCTCATACTTAAAGGACTAAAAGCCTTCTGCTATCCCACTTTTAGATGGACCATGTTCGTTTAGTTCAGATTCACCACATTTTTACTATTTACCAAAAGAAGAGTTACTGTTAGGGACCCACTGTGGAATAAAGAGAGTCTTGGGCACTAGGGATGGGCAGGATTAGTCGACTAATCGATAACTGATCATTAAGAATTTGGTCGATCACGTTCATTTTAATGGACAAACTGAATGTAGGTGTCTGTGTGTAACGTAGCGTAAGGAGTCGAGGCTGCGTCTCACAGCACAAACACTGGAGCTGTGGCCCCACAGTCCCACATCTCGGCTCTGGCTCCTTGGAGATCACTATATCCCTCAGAGTGCGTTTACCTGCACATCTGTATCCCGGTTATGATCGGGTTTTTTGAGTATCCCGGTTTCGCACATATACGCAGCATAAACAGATGGACATTATGCTCTGCGATCACAAAACTGCCTCTTTCTGTCCCAAGTGTCCGCACAGAGACGGGTAAAGTGGCATTTCAATATTCTGCACCTTCAACATGGAGTAGTTTACAAAAAGTCTTGAAATTACAAGAACTGACTTCAATAGTTCAGTTTAAATCTATGTTGAAAGGTTTGGAAATTAAGTCTATGATTTGTAATTTGCTTTTAAGAATCCATTTTGTGATGTGTTGAAATGTCTGTGTGTAATGTAATGTAACTGTGCTGCTGTCTTGGCCAAGACTCCTTTGAAAAAGAGATTAGTAATCTCAGTGGGACTTTCCTGGTTAAATAAAGGTTAAATAAAAAATAAAAAAATCTCCAATGTGACATACGCACAGAACAGACTCACCAGCCTCATCACATCCTCTGTCACAGAGAGAACACTCATATTCCACTGAGTCGTGTCCTTTAGTCCAACAGAAGCTGAACCACATCAGCTCAAGGAAAGATCTGCTTTTTTCTGTATAGTTTATGCAAATGAGTCATGTGGTTTTATGTTTTGTTTCTGTAAAACATAAACAAATGTTTAAAGTTGCATTAAACACATTCTGATCTCACACTGATGTGGCTCTGGAGTGGTGATGATTTATATGTTGTAAAGTTGAGTTTATTTACGCAGATTAGTAATAGTAATAATAGTGATGATAATTTTAATATAAAATGTTAATGATTCATCGAAAATTGATCGTTAACTTTCCTGATGATCCATTAAGACAACTTAATCGAATGCCCGTCCCTAGTAGAGACACGACGACAGGGACACTTGTTTTTCTTTTCCAGATGCAGCTTTTATTTCAATGTAACATCAATACGACGAACAGTTCATGAATATAGGGTCCTTTTAACAGTAAAATCATGTCAGGAGGCTTTTGGCAGTGAATGGGAGGAGTTTACATTAAGCATACAGGCTAATTACCACAATTACTTTAAAATAAAGATGAACAGTGAGCCGCCTCGCTGAACTCTCGCGAAACCACCGTGTCAAAGGTTCCTCCTGCAATTCCAGTCCTTTCCTCCTCAGTTTCCACATAGGATCACACACAAATACAAAATAATAACTTTCTTATTTACTAGAGAATATTAACGGAAAGTAAATGACCAATAACAGCTTCCAAATGTGGTGGCACATATTTGGGTGCACCACATGACCAAAATAAATGTGTCCATTAAAATTAAATACATGTAACAGAGGGTGACCAGATTTTCTAAATGAAAACTGGGACATCCCCTGGTTTGAGGTGGTGGGTAATAATAAAACTGTAAAACGAGTCCATAATTAAGGAAAATTTTTATGCACTTGGCCCATTAATGACATCCCTAATATGTGAGTCAGTGTAGTTAAATTTTCTTTGTGTTTTGGTCATTTTTAAGCAGCTTTTCTCTATTTTACTTACACAAATTGTAATTTATGCCTCACTTTACTGTTGGCAGGGATCAAATTTGTCAAAAATAGGGACACTTGGGACATTTCTTGTATAAAACTGGGACAAAGACGGGGAACACAGGGCTCAAACCTGGGACTGTCTCAGGTAAAAAGGGACGTCTGGTCACCCTGGTTTGTCGTGTAGTCTTAGTTTAGTCCTGGTTTAGATCAAATTGGTGAAAATAGGAACACCTGGGGTATTTCTTGTATAAAACTGGGACAAATCTCTGGTTTTAGATAAATCCGCTGGGACAGAAGACACAGGGCTCAGAACTGGGACTGTCCTGGGTAAATAGGGACGTCTGAAAAAGAATATAGGCCCCTACATGGAGCTTGTTTGTTCTATTCAAACAGATAAATCAAAATAAGTCATAAAATAAATATGCTACTAAACTCATTTATCCCCATCGAGAGAAGCTGTTGTGGAACATACTGATCTATAAGTCTTTCTCCGTGTGGATCAATTATTTCAAAATTTCGTGTATTAAAGTCGTGCAGTCGTGGCCATAATTTTTGAGAATGACACAAATATTAATTTCGGTACCAGAACGTCCTCCGAGAGCAACGTCTCCCAACCATCCAAGAGCAGTTTGGTGGTGAACAAAGCCTTTTCCAGCATGAAGAAGCACCTTTCCATAAAGCAAACGTAATAACTAAATGGCTCGGGGAATAAAACATAAAGATTTTAGGTCCATGGCCACGAAACTCCCCGGATCTTAATCCCACTGAGAACTTGTGGTCAATCCTCAAGAGGCGGTGGACAAAAAATTCACAAATTCTGACAAACTCAAAGAACTGATTATACAAGAATAGACGGCCTCAGTCAGGATTTGGTCCAGAAGTTGACTGACAGCTGCCAGGAAGAATTGCAAGTCTTGAAAAAGAAGAGTCAACACTGCAAATATTGACTTGTTGCATGAACTCATTGTAATTGTCAATTAAAGTTTTTGATACTTATGAAATGCTTGTAATTATATTTCAGTAAACTATCAAAAACATGTGAGAAAACACCTAAAAACCATGAAGCAGCAGCAGAACCTGTGAAAGTGTAACATTTGTGTCATTCTCAAAACTGTTGGCCACGACTGTACGATGTAACGTTTGCCGGGAATGTTCCTTTGTTTGGCTTTAACTGCAGCTACTTTGCATTTATTATATTTATGGGATTTTTTTTTATTACTTAAAAATTCTCTAAAAACCGTGGGATCTTCCTGTGAGCGGATCTGACAAGTAACTAGGTTTGTTTTCGTCACCTGCTTGTCTATGTAAAGATATAAAGATCATTTTAATGCCAAACTGTGGAACTATGGACACTTAACCAGAAAAGTTACATGATGCATCTTTAAAATGTTATTGTCTTTGACTATTTAATGACTAAATCAATCCACAAGTGTAGGTTTTGCGGTGTTATCCGTCAGTGTTAAAGTGGTAAACATTTCCAAAAGACGTCACATTGACCAAATGCGTAACACTGTATTTTTTATTTCCCTTATGGTGTCTCTTGTATTTTTCATGAGCATTTCTTTACCAATTAGCCGTCCTCTTCCCCGTACACCTCCGGGGACTCCGCAGTGTAAACCCGTCAGCTCAAATCCGCCCCATCTGAGCCACTGTTCCTGTCAGCTCTTTGGCCCATTACTGTCTCCCTGCTCCACATGCCCAGAGCAAACTGCAGCTGTCTCCAGTTTTCACTCTCACTTTGTTTGACAAGTCAATGTGTCACTAAACTCCGCTGCGCTGGGAGATGGACCCGGAGGAAGAGTTTGATGTAGGAATGAGCGATTTGGGGAAAAGTATCTGAATGGGCAAATATTGCAATTGGATTTGGAATTTATGTTTATTTTAATAGCTGGATTCTGTTCCCAGTTCAGATTTTAAAGAAATCAAGAAAAGGATATTACACAAAATTGATTCTTGTGAGCTTTAAGTCATATTAGAATGAGATGTCCCAGTCCAATCCAATTTTTTAAGGAGTGCTCTTTCCGATACCGATCCGATACCTTTTTGTGCAGTGTTGAGAAGGAAGTTCGTACCTTGGCTCCAAAAAGTCCAGTAGATGATGAAAGTCTATGTTTTCCACGACAGACAGCGGCTGATTATCTAAAGCGATGAATTTGACGATCCTCTGTTATTTTCTTGAAGTTGTCGCCATTTCGACGTAGCTTTTTTCTTTGAAATGCCTCTGACAGTGTTTGCTGCTGTGGCTTTGCCGCTTTGCGCTTGTAAATCTCAAACTCGTCCGGATGATTCTTTTGTAAGTGGCGAATCAAACTGGTCGTGTTAAAGTGGCTCTGCCGGTTCCTCCAGAAGAAACTGTTTGTTTGCAGCGATTGCGTCGCTGTTTGACTCTCGTTTTGTTGTAGTGAAAAGTCCCACACAGCGACATGGCGGCGTTTTGATTTACATCTGCCGTAAAGCGCAACGATGGCGCAAAAACATGTGAAAGTGGATCGGTCAATCATGTGACTGAATCTGATACTGTCCAATACTCATAAAAGAGCCGTATCGGGAGCCAATACCGATACTGAATATCGGATCAGGACATCCCTAGTTAGAATGTAGTTACCTCATTGAAAACATAACTGGAGTTGTGTTTTGTCTCATTCACATGTTTAAGTAATCCTGCATTATTAGACCGTCTTCATCTCCATAGCTCAAAATGCTCGGGTCCACCTTGTGATGTCATATAGTGGTAGTTTTAAGGTTACCTGCCTTTTACCTTTTGTTCAGTAGAGATGGGCAATTCCAGAGCTGAAATCATCCAAATTCTAGTGAAGGTTCATGGAGTTTAAAAACACAGTGGAGCGTTTACAGTATCACAAGGTGGAACAGAGTGTTTTCTGTTTGAGAGAAGAACCCGGCCTAAATATGCAGCTTTGTGTGTTAAGCAAAACAAAACAAAACTGAAGACTGTAGGAACTGACAAACTAATACGAGACTCACATGTATTTCAGAACGTGTTTGTAGAGGTCTAAAATACAGGCTTAGCAGCTTTTTTGATAATGAGACAGAATATTTTTGTTATTTGCAAGGACTTACATAATATAAGTCTTTGCGATTTGCACATTACAATCATTCAAATTGCCATTTCGATCGCCATTGCTTTTAAACTCGTTGTGCATGGGTATAGTGTGGATTGCACATATGTGTAGTGACAATAAAGAGCGTTCATTCATTCACTGATGCATTTTTCTTTGTTTCTTTTTACAGCCACCAGTTCCACAAAGTTGGAGGACCTGAGCTTTCTGGATGAGCAGCGAAACACCCCCCTGCGCACCTCCATCCGCCTCCCCTGGCACAACACAGGGGGCCGGCCACCCCAGGACTCCAAAGGTAAAACAAGCATCAAGTATCTGCGTATTACGGCACTGTCAGCAGGTATAGGCTACTTTGACAGCGCTGAAATCTGCAGGCGTTCAAGGCAAAGCAATAACATCTCCATGGAGAAAAACAGCAAAAATACTTTAAATTGGTTATACATGATGTTTTTCTGTGTACGTGTGCAAAATTTGTTTTACCCACGTACAAATATATTGTATAAGTCGCTCTCCATGTAGAAATGGCACTACTGTGTACTAGGGATGCACCAATCCAGCTTTTTCAGGCCCAAATGTTCCAATATTTCAATACTATAACCTACCAGTACCTGCTGATAGATACAGAAAACGGCTAAAAAAAAAACCAAAACTGATTCAAATCTGTTCTGTAGCTGTAACTATGGAATAACTTTTGGTAAATAAAAGTTTTTTAAAGTAACATGAGACTTTCTGAACCGACTACGACCAGTAAAGAGTCTTATTACAGCAACTTATGCGTCCAAACATCTAAATGTAAAGTGTTTTATCCTCTAATAATCTGGGAGTGCGCTGTTAGCATGCTAGAAATGCATAAGGTGAGTAAAGAATAACTGTGGACCTCATCAAATTGTGGTGTTTTTCACATTTTGAAGACGGTAAAAATCAGGTAACTTTAATTTCACATCTTTTCTCCGTTTGCTTCTCCAGGTCGATTTGCCCCGTACAAACCGGCGGACATCATGCTCAAACCTTTGCTGTTCGAGGTGCCCAGTATCACCACAGACTCGGTGTTCGTGGGGCGGGATTGGCTGTTTCAGAGGCTGGAGGACGTCCTTAAAGCGGGCGAACCGGAGGAGGCGCACGGGGCGGTCATCGTGGGCAGCGTGGGCTACGGAAAAACGGCCATCATCTCCAGGCTGGTGGCGCTCAGCTGTCATGGCGGACGCATGAGGCAGATCGCGTCCAACAGCCCCAGCGCATCGCCCAAAGGTAAGAGATTAGTGTTTTGTGTGTGTTATGATTGCAAAATTAAAGGAGAAATGTTATGCCTGAACGAGGCTGTACACAACTTCTGTAGCTTAGTAAAATTAGTTGTGCAGATATGTTGTAAAAGCAGCTCTTGGAGTAGAAATGAGAGTGCTCTGTGCTGTCTACATATGATTATAAAGCGTCTAATCGTCCTGAGAAGGAAATATGATGTTAGCATGCTAGTTGTTGCGGTGTTAGGATGCTAGGAATGCGTTTGGAAATGAGGAATAACTTTGAGCTGTTGTTGCAAGCCTCTTTAAACTGAATTTGTTTTGTTTTTCATGTTTTAAGACTGTAAAAGTCATGTCAAATGCTTTAATAATACAACTTGTTTTGGCATACCGTAAAATACCAAATAAGACGCGGGTTCCGATTAACCGCCGAGCCCCCTTTAAACGCCGGGTGCAGCTCTATATTTTGATAAATAAACGCAGAGTCTAATGTAGGTGCTAAAGACAGAAGTGGTGCTGCAACAACAGGACGCAGGACTGATGCTCGTGTCGTCTCTACAGAAGCAAAACTTGAAACCACATGGTTAATTTGCATAAACTAAAAGCGCTGGGAAAAAAAACTGTTGTATGTTGTAACATTTCAGAATCAGAATTTCAAATTAACTAGGCTAAGTTTGTATAGAAAGTAGCTTAAATTATAGTCATACTGGTTAAAAGAATTTGAGTACCATATTTTCCCAGTTTTGCTGTGCAAGAATTTGTGAGGAAGGAATTAATCGCCCCAAATTGCCGCCTGGTCTCAAATAAACGCCTGGTCTGTTAAGTGATTGAAACAAATAAATGCCCCCGTCAGGGCTCTACGCTAACTTTTTTTTAGGAGCACATGTGCCCCTAAGTTAAAAATTTTAGGAGCACAGAAAAAAAAATGGGGGCACAAATAGGTTTTTGTTTTGAACATTTATTACAGTGCAGAACTTGCACAAACCAACTTATTTGAATGAATTTTATACAAAAAAAAAACAAAAGGATTATGACGGTACTTTTCCAGCATGATCTCAATGTTTGTTTGTTTTTTTGCTTTTTTTCAATAAATCTATCTCCATTTTATCTTATAAATATTCATTCAGACTTAAAATAAGCCAAGCAAACTGTATTGCACTGAAACACTCTGCACCCCTTTTTGGACCCTCACCACAGTTTGAGAACCTCTTCTTTAAGAGAACCTCCACTGGCACTTCACAGAAAACTGCTTCAAAGTGAAAAAAAGTGTGTAGGATTTTTAAACCTGTATTTTCACATTTTTAACTGGAGTTACATTCTCTTGTTTTAAAATGGTATTTTGCCTCTGCACATTTACTAAACCAAACGTACATTGTGACAAACAGATTCATTTGGCATTTTATTAGGCAAACTTCAGCCCACATGTCGCCTGGTCTGTGCCGTAGCTCTGCTCTGTGCGGACACTGACATAAAATTACTTTTTGCTTTGCGTTTCGTCCTGCTCTTCTGGGGGGGGTTGGGCGTGGGCGTGGGCGTGTTTTGAAGCGGAGTTTGTTCGTCTGAGTGATATCGCCGCACACGCGGAGCTCGTGTGCTGGAGTCTTGCGCGGTCGGAGGTGTCGTGCCCGGGCACAGTTCGGTTACGCTTGCACTGGGCATGTGCCGCGCTTTAGGGGCGATCTGTGCTTGGGCACGATTCTAAAGTCCTAGTGTGAGTGCACCCCTAATGTTTGATACATTTAGAACATTTAAGTCATCACATTGCGTCTGTGCGCAGCTCCTTATTGTGCTGCAGAAGCACTCGCACTGGTGCAACTGTTTTGTTTTCCTCGTTCGCACGACGAAATATTTGCTCGCAAATGTGAGTGAAATGGGCGCACTGTAGAGCCCTGGCCCCCGTCTATTTTTTGGTATTTTATAATATTTCGAATATAATTTGAAATAAAATGGTACTGGTGTTCCTTTTCTTCATCTGCATTTTCTGTTTGGTGCCCTCTGCTGGTAAAAGTTTGGAGTAAACAATTTTGAAAACACAAATCAGCAGCACGGTTAATAATGCCAACATGATGCGAACTGGGAAATGCTTTGCAGAGGAGGGAATTTAAGCTCAGGAATGTTCAAAGTTTTTTAGGTGAACTTTAAAAACATGGAGAAACATTTCAGTAACGTGCGTGAAGTTGGCCCCCCATCAAACCTACACAAAAACTATGGCAATAAATAATCTCAGGCTGTGGAAAAGTCTGTATTATTATATAAAATATGAATCTAAAGCAAATTACTAAAGACTGATACAGACTTTTCCACAGCCTGAGATCGTTTATCGTCACTAGTTTTGTGGAGTTTGTTGCATCAGCTGAGCGGAAATGACGTCCCATAATTACTGCAGAAATAATGATGAATCATTTTAGAAATAAATTCGCACAAATGAAAATTGTCACAGCACAAAACAGCACAAATGAAATACAAACATTTTCTATCATTTTCTTCCTGTTTTGAGGCTATTTCACATTCTGAGGGGCTGGACGACGTCATCGGCCGAAAATAAAACTGCAAATATGTTAAGAACCAGAATTGCACAAACGAAACTTTTTGCAGCACAAATGATTGACTCCATTTTGGGCGTTTTAGAGCATTTTGAAGCTTCCTGGGGGCTGACCCCAATTTGACCTATAAAAAATCGTTAATTTCTCCAAAACTAAAGCAGCACAAATTAAACTTTTTGCAGCACAAACGAAGCACAAATGATTGACATAGTTTTTGTGTAGGTTTGCGTTTGATGGGGGCCAATTTCACTATCCTACACTATATTTTTACACAAACCCTGTGGTCTCTAGCCTGGTCAGAAGCTCAGGAAAGTCTAAGCAGTCCAATATTTCCACATTAAAACATGGTTAGCGTCAACAAGTGACTACCCTAATGTGGAATTCAGTTGTTAAACGTAACGACTTGCGTGTGATTTTGTTAGGTGGCCCGGGACAGAGCACAGAACTGCCCCTGAGCCAGCCCCCCCAGCCCACCCCACCCTCCAGTGCCTCCAACACCCTGAAGACCAACAGCTGCCCCGGGACCCCCGAGATCCAGAGACGCAGGGAGGAGGCCGTCCGACGCCTGGCTGCAAAGGTACAGAATCAGCCCTCCACACCCAAATCTCCATCACTGAGGTTTTCAAACGCGTTTCATCCAACACAGTGTTTTAATGCCTGTTTCTGGTGGTACTAAGAAGTCTAAAAACAGTTCATGGTCTGATTCAGTTGAAATAAGAGCCACTTTTCTGTATTTATTTCTCTTTTGCTAGTTCCTGTACAGTTCAAGGGCAGTTTTAGTTTGCAGCGGGATGTCTGTGTACTCAGTTCGTAAGCAGTTAGCATAGCATAGCATAGCAGTTAGTATAGTTTTGTAAGCGCTGGAGATATGGGTCAAAACATATAATACAAAACCGATCTTTACCTTGCAAAAAAAGGCAATAAGAGCGAAATCACATCATCAACTTATAATGAACCAACTAACGCATTATTTATAAACCTTCAAATTCTAAAATTTAATGATTTAGTCGACCTTTACAACAATCTCTTGTCAAAATCATTACAGAATATGTTCAACAACGGAAACAGCCGATCTGAGCTCAGACGTACGGCCGTGTTTAACAAAAAGAAAATCAAAACAAACATTATTAAATTTTGTGTATGTGTTAAAGGGGTGAACCTCTGGAACAACTGTACAGAAGATTAAAGACTGTGCACGACTCTTTTCCGCTTTAAAAAGGAGTTTAAATGTTTAACTCTGAGCAGAAACGTGAACTATGAGACTCAGTTCGTGCTGTGGTCTCCGCTGTGCTGTCACTAATTTGTTTGTTACTAATTTGTTTGCTGTAATTATGAATCAGTGTCAAGATGATGCAATGAGGAATAAAGGGTAAAGGCAGAATAAGCTCAAGCCTGCACCTTTTCGCTCTGCATATGTTAAATGTGACTGTCTATGAGTATGCTTGAAATAAATCAATTAATCAAGAGAGTTGAAGATCGACAAAACTTCAAATTCTGTCCCGTTTACTAATTCAAACCTGTTTTTCCAAGCTGCTCACTCAATTTCTTGTTCAGCTTATCGGCGAGATTTCAGCTGGAAAACCATAATTTGTTTTTTTATAACTCCCGAACAACAAAAGACACTTCATATTGGAGGACTTGTGGAGATAGTGATGCTCACCACACCCTTATACTCTGGTGCTGTGTGAAGCCGAGTTCATTTTGGACACAGGTATCATCAACAATTGGGCAAATAACTGGTTTTAATATGACTCAAGATGTAATGACGTTAGACACGGGCGATATACTGTACCCGACATGCTAATTAGGATGCTAGGAATGCATAAATTAAGTGAGGAATACCTTTGGAAACTTTTTTAAATTAACCCGTTCTGTTTTTTTGGGGGTTTTTTTTACGTTTTAAGGTGGTAAAAATCAGGCGGAGTACAGATTTTTAAAAGTCAAACGTTTCTTATATGGGTCTTTAATTGCAAGTGCTTTCCACACCAGTCATACATTAGCTGAATTTAAAACTTTCTCCTATGCTGCAGAAGCCCGATTACGCCCTCGCTCGTCTGATTTATGTTTTAGATCTGTTTAAAGGTTATTTGCAGTCCATTTTACATTCATTTTTGCTGCTATCTGAGCTATGAGCCCTGGATCAGTGTAGAGGAACTGCCGAGGTTATTAAGCACAGTGCTGTCTGCGGTCTGTATTAAAACTTTCATATCTGCGGCTTGTTTGATCTGGTCTGCAGGGTTTACGTACAGGCTTAAAAGAGGAGCCGAGTTTTGATTCTGACAAAGCAAAAAATCACAGATGAGGTGTTTGATGTCTTATAAATACGTGGGTTAAAAGTTGTAGATGGAAACCGGTATTATCAGAGATGGTGTTACTCGCTCTTTACAAACTAGAATGTGATTTTCGACATTAAAGGGGCATTGTGTAACTTTTCTGGTGGGGGATTCATCAAATGCTTGTGCCCATGGAGATGTTTTTGCGTTGTCTGGAATGTTTCACAGTGTGGTATGTATGCACGAACCAGAACTGAACCAGGACTGAACCAGTTCTAAACCAGGTCTAAACCAAAACTAAACCAGGTGTAAACCAGAACTGAACCAGGTCTAAACCAGGACTAAACCAGGACTGAACCAGGTATAAACCAGAACTAAACCAGGACTGAACCAGGTCTAAACCAGGTCTAAACCAAAACTAAACCAGGTGTAAACCAGAACTGAACCAGGTCTAAACCAGGTCTAAACCAGGTGTAAATCAGGTGTAAACCAAGACTGAACCAGGTCTAAACCAAGACTGAACCGGGACTGAACCTGATCTAAACCAGGACTAAACCAGGACTAAACCAGTTCGAAATCAAGACTGAACCAGGTCTAAACCAGATCTAAATTAGGTCTGAACCAGGACTAAAACAGGTCCAAACCAGGACTGAACCAGGTCTAAACCAGCTGTAAACCAGGACTAAACCAGGTCTAAACCAGGACTAAACCAGGACTAAACCAGTTCGAAATCAAGACTGAACCAGGTCTAAACCAGAACTAAACCAGGAAACCAGAACTGAACCAGGACTGAACCAGTTCTAAACCAGGTCTAAACCAAAACTAAACCAGGTGTAAACCAGAACTGAACCAGGTCTAAACCAGGTCTAAACCAGGTGTAAATCAGGTGTAAACCAAGACTGAACCAGGTCTGAAACAGGTCTAAACCGGGATAGAACCAGATCTAAACCAGGACTGAACCGGGACTGAACCAGGTCTAAACCAGGTCTAAACCAAGACTGAACCAGGTCTAAACCAGGACTGTACCAGGTCTAAACCAGGACTGAACCGGGACTGGACCAGGTCTAAACCAGGTCTAAACCAGGTCTAAACCAAGACTGAACCAGATTTAAACCAGAACTAAACCACGTGTAAACCAGGACTGAACTGGGTCTAAACCAAGAAAAAAACAGGTCTGAACCAGGTCTGAACCAGGTCTAAACCAGGTCTAAACCAGGACTGAATCAGGACTGAACCAGTTCTAAACCAGGTCTTAACCAGAACTAAACCAGGTGTTAAACAGGACTGTACCGGGTCTAAACCAGGTCTAAACCAAAACTGATCCAGGTCTGAACCAAGACAAAACCAGAACTAAACCAGGTGTAAGCCAGGACTGAACCGGGTCTAAACCAGGTTTAAACCAAGACTGATCCAGGTCTAAACCAAGGCTGACATTACTAACCAAGCAATAAATAAAATAAAATAAAGTAGAAAACAATAAACTCTATAATGTAACACAAAAATTTACAAAATTATAAGTGAGCGATACATTAAACTTTACATTAAACTTTCTCGGGCATCCACATTTTCCCCGACTGTTGCAGGGGAACGCATTTACAAACGATTTATCGACTAACGACATTCAGTAGAGTGCAGCATAAACCTTTCTATCGCCATGGAGACCAAACCAAACCAAGTTACAGGTCAGATCTGTGGAGAGGAAATCCCGCTCACAGTCAGAATACTTGTTTTTCTGTGTATTTTTGAGCTATAAAACCACCTGTAATTAAATAAATGTAAGGTAGAGCTGTTTAATGTCACACTGTGGAACATTCCAAGCAGAGGAATGACATATCCATAGAAACAAGCAGGTGACGGACCCCTCAGTTGCTAATCTATGTGCTCTTATTCTTGGTCTGACACAGCTCCAGATCAGACTAAAGCCATTCAGGAAAGGTTCATTTTTGTCCTGCGAATGTGACTTTTTTAGTATCAATACTTGTTCAAATGAGTATCTAGTTTCGAGGCCAGTTTTTGTATCGATTAGTCTCTGATTTTTAATACTTTTGACAACCCTAGTCAGCAGAAGTTATCAAATATTACCACGTTTCAATTAAAATTCAGCGACGTTTTATTTTAGACCCCTTTGTGCGAGGAAACATTATGGTTTTATTCTTAGCCTGGAGGCCCCGTTCTCCTTTAAGATCCATTTAAAGATGAGCTGCTAATTAACCAGCATTAGGAACATATTGTCATTACAGGATTATGACTGATGACTAAACAGATTTTTACGCAATGTGTCTGAATGACAATAATCTAACAATACAGTTTAATTATTCGACTTAATTACCTTCGCATATTCTCATTGGCCCTACCTAAGAGATGAGTGAAACTTCATTTGACTTGAAAGGCGCACTGTGTGACTTTTCTCCATGGAGATGTTATTGCTTTCTCTGGAATGTTTCACAGTGTGGTATTAAATCTGTCTGTCATCTTGGAGACCAAACCAGACCAAGTTACAGGTCAGATCTGTGGAGAGGCGACCGCGACCCCGCTCACAGTCAGAATGTCTGTTTTTCAAGAGACTTTTGAGCTATAAAATCACTGGTCATTGAATAAATGTAAAGTAGAGCTGTTTAATGTCACACTGTGGAACATTCCAGGCCGTAGAAACAAGCAGGTGACGGACCCCCAACCAAAAAGTTACACAGTTAAATTTTACACAATCAAACTGCATTTTCCTGGTAATGACATTGTTTATTTTGCTTTGTTGGTTAAGCTGGTTCGGGTAAATAAAACAAAATATTCAGATGTTTGCAGAGGAAAATATTTTAAACTTTCTACTTTCTTTCTGGAGGTGTCATGATTCCATGGAAGTAGAAAGTTAAAACCACACTTGGGAACATTCTCCACGGAGATAGATAAGCTTTATGCTCTTCTGTGGAAGATTATAGCCAAAGAAACAACATTTCCATGGAAACAATGTTTTTCAATGCAATAAGCACAACCAAAATAATAAAAATAAATACAAATCAAACATGTTTTTATTTTAGTATATTTTTCTGCTAAAATGTTACATACCGTATTTTTTCAGTGTTTGGGTGGTCCTGGGCTTATACTCAGGTGCGACTTATATATTACATTTTTCACACTGACAGTCCATAGACCAAATATATGAACCCTATATATGAATCCAAAATGAAAAAACAACTCGTTATCCGTTTTTTCATTTTGGTTTTAGAGACAAATAAAAAAGAATAGGGTTGTTTTTTCATTTTCTCATTTTTGGTTTTATATTGAAAAACGAACTAATGATACACGGATTGTTCTCTGTTCAGTTGTTTTTATCACTATAACTTCTATAATTTGCCTTTCAAGATGAAATGTCAGTTCTTGGTCTCTGATTTTATAAAATAAATTTACCCCCGGTGTGATTTATAGTCCGAAAAATACGGTACTGCAGCTTTAAAACACATACAATCTTTATGATCGTGGTATTTCTCACCATTCAGATTTCATCCTTACATTCATACAGTACTGTGTTAAAGTTTTAGGCAGGTGTAGAAAAAATGCTGTAAACTCGGAAGGTCTTCAAAAATAGAAGTGTTAATCATTTATTTCCATCAATCAGCAAACTGTAGTGAATGAACAAAAGAGAAATCTAAATAAAATCAATATTTGGTGTGAGCTTTGCCTTCAGAAGAGCAGCAGTTCTTCTAGGTTTATTTGCAGACAGTTTGTGAAGGACCTCGGCTGGTCGGTGTTGCAAACATGTTGAAGAACTAAGCACAGATCTTGTGTGGATGGAGCTTCCTCACATCCTTCTGTCTCTTCATGTACTGTATTTTTCGGACTATAAGTTGCACTGGAGTATAAGTCGCACCAGCCAAAAAATGCATAATGAAGAAGAAAAAAACATGTATAAGTCGCTCTTTTTTGGAGATATTTATTTTATAAAATCAGAGACCAAAAACCGACATTTCATCTTGAAAGGCAAGTTATAGAAGTTATAATAATAAAAACAGTCAAATAGAGAACAATCGGTGTTTCATTCGTTCATTCGTTTTTCAATATAGAACCAAAAATAACAAAATGAAAAAACAACTCTTTTCTTTATTATTTGTCTCTAAAACCAAAATGAAAAAAACTGATAACGATTTGTTTTTTCATTTTTGATTCATATATACAATTCACGTATATGATCTATGGGCTGCCAGTGTGAAAAATTTTATATATAAGTCGCACCTGAGTCTAAGTCACCACCCAAACCCTGAAAAAAGTCTTAAAAATACGGTAATCCCAGACACACTCCATGATGTTGAGGTCAGGGCTCTGTGGGGGCCGGACCATCACCAACACAACTTCTTCTTCTTCTTTACGCTGAAGATCGTTCTTAACGACTTTGGCTTTTTCTTTTGTTCGCTCACTTTGCATTTTGTAAATTGAAAAAAACAAAACAATCATTATTTATATGTTTAAAAGGGTTCCTTGTTTACACCATTTTTGCACGGTACTGTCGTTCTTGAAAATACTCCTGAATTGTTGCTTTCTTTAGTGATTATGAAGGATATGTCGTCCTTGCTTATTTTCCCCTTCCACAGCTTAAACTGGCAGAGTTGAATCCGCGACCCATTTGAATATGTTTGTACCGAGACATCCCTCAAGCCACTTATTGTGTAAAGTGTTTCCAACTGTCTGCTCGCCGCTCACCCACCTGAGGGGCTGTGTTCCTGTGATGTCTGATGCAACAGCGGGCAGCGTCTGTCAAATCCTCAACGCTCTTTTGCATCTTTCATTTGAAAAGAGAAGTCCCAGCGTGGCCACCGGGTTCATTACTGCGTGACATGAGAACTATTGCTTATTAATTAGTAGAACGCGCCGTTCTTTGTCTGTGATTTACAAGTGAGATCATTGCATCATAAGCTTTGGAAAATGGTAGAAACTTTGCATCAGTTACTTTTGCAGTTTTAGATTCTTTGACAGTTATTGGAGATGTATAGATGGAGGGAAAATGCATTCGCTAAACGTTTCTTTTTGTTGTTTGTCTGACACATTTTCACCGTCTTTTCACCGGTGAAAAGAGCTCTACAGTCTGTCAGGAGTTTGTGCTTGTCATATTTATTTGGATATTCCACTATATAATCAAAGCTTTGGCCTGGGCTCAGACTGCATACAGTACAGTGACCAAATATTTCGAAGAATTTCAAGTTCAACGCGAGGGTCTGCCTGTCACAATTCCCAAAGAATTTACACACGATAAATACTCGGCCCCAAAATATAGCGTTCCAGCTTTCAAACTGTATATTGAAGTCGATATAGCAATTCTCGTGCCTAGTCGGGAGCATGTTTTTGCCGGACACCGGAACAGCCTTTTCTCTTAATATATGAGCAGTCATCGAATAGTCAATGAACTTGTGGTCCGGCGTGTGCAGATTCAGAAGAGGTGACCACAACAGAACAGCAGATCAACGCCCTCAATAACAAAACCGCTCACACTGCAGTCACAGCTGGACCGGGCGTAGAGCGAGGCCAGAGCCTTCTTGACGTTTTAAAAATACTTTAAGCACACACTATGCATTCAGATGTACAGTTGTGCTCATAAGTTCACACACCCTGGCAGAATTGATGATTTCTTGGTCCAGAAGCTGCACATGGGACATACTTGGATATTCCAACATGATAATGATCCAAAACACAAAGGCGAGTGGAGCTGTCACTGGCTCCAGCAGAATAAAGTGAAGGTTCTGGAGTGTTCGTCTCTTCTGACCTCAGTATCACTGAGTCACTCTGGGCAGATTCAAGCTGCAGTTCAGACAAGAGCCCAAGAATTTACAGGAACTGGAGCCTTTTGCCAAGAAGAATGAGCAGCTTTACCATCAGAGAAAATAAAGAGCCTCATCCACAACTATCACAAAAGACTCCAAACTGTCACTGGGTCATTTGTGTAGTTTCTGTTTCATTATGATTTAAAAAGAGGAAACACAGTTGTTTGATAATAAATGGATTCACCCGTCCGGCCAGTCTTTATGCAACTTTAATGTTACATGTTGATATTTCCTTTAAATAAAAATAGAAAAATAAATAAAGGTGCACTGCATGACATTGCTAGTGTAGGGCCACCTGTTTATCTCCATGAAAATGTTATTGCTTTGTCTAGAATGTTCCACAGTATAGATTAAACCTTCCTATCATGAGGTAGACAAGCAGGTTACAGCACTACGCTACATACAGTTCAGATCTGTGGAGAGGCGCCGCTATTCACAGGAGGAATGAATGTACTTTTGAGCAATAGAAACACCTGTCATGAATAAAGGCTGGACGGTTATGCTTAATGTCATACCGTGGGACATTTCAGTGCACCTTTAACAGACAGGAGGGTCTCAGTATTTGCATCAGCGCCGGTGGTGTAGAATGAACCTGTTTCCATTTCCTCCAGGTCTCTGTAAGTGTGTCAGGCGTCCCCCGGGGTCCCTGCCGTTTCCACACCTCCTCTGTCCCTTCCTTTACGACCCAATCTCCACCTAAACCTCTCCTTTTAGACCACCACCTGGGATCAGCGGCTCCTTTTAACGGAAGTGCCGACTAATGGCCCAGAATCACCCATTTAGCCAGGCTCACCTTCTGCTCCATGAGAACGCTTTATGGATCTTAATTACGTTATTATGAAAACCAGATGCAGCTAAATACTCTCTGAAATATCACATGGAGGCTGTGCGCTCAGTGAGAAGGAAGCAAATGTTAGCAAAGAAAAGTGCATTTTCTTTCTTTTTCAGTGTAAGGTATTCAGTCATATACCACTAGTAGTTTCAAGGGACCAAACTCGTAATGTTTAAATTATATGACCTTAAGTCCTTTGCTTCACATTAAAGATGATGTGGAAACTGTGATCTGACCAACATTTAAATTTGCAATAAAAACTAACATTTTTCACAGTGGAATTTTTAACTTTGAACATAAAAAGACTTAAGAATTAACTGCAGACATGTAGACCGTGTGATAGAAAAAATATTTTCACTTTAACTATATGATCTGTATTGAATTATTGCGGCATTGTCTTCCATAATAATCATTTTTAATTGTAATATTCCTGTATTTGCCAACAAACGAAAGAAATTTAATCAGCAAAACTATTTTTTATTATATAACTTTTATAATAACTCACTATTTATAATTACTGTTTTTTGTTCGGTTTAGTTTCTTCTTTCTTTTTGTCCAGGTTATAAAGGTTTGTTTGTTCCTAATTGAAAAATATAATAAAAAGACGCATTTCGAAGGAATACAAAGGTGTACATTTCTGTCAGAACAAATAAAAAAGTCATTAAATCTTTGGCAATACACTGTTAATGCAAGTTATGTAATGTAATAATACAATTTTATTTATAAAGCGCTGTTCTAAACACTCAAAAATGCTGTACAAAGAATGCAATTAAGAAGAATACATATAAAAAACAAGGTATTAGACAAAATAAAGGCATCATTTTAAGGCAGGCTTGACATTAAAAATGGTTCTAAATAAAGAAATATGGACATTGCAGTCGATAAAACAACTTTGCATATTGTCCAACCCCAGTGCCTTTGTTTACTGAATCCACTGTTACCATATTTTATACTAAAAACATTCTCCCAGTCGGTTTTAACGTCTTTGTTTATCTCTTTTTCGCAGGTGGTGGCGTATCACTACTGCCAGGCGGACAACACATACACCTGCCTGGTCCCGGAGTTTGTCCACAGCATCGCGGCTCTGCTCTGTCGCTCGCACCAGCTCACGGCGTACAGAGAGCTGCTGCTGAAGGAGCCCCACCTCCAGAGCATGCTCAGTCTGCGCTCCTGCGTGCAAGACCCCCTGGCCGCCTTCAGGAGGGGGGTGCTCGAACCACTCGCCAATCTGAGAAAGGGTGAGGGGCTGATTTCTGTGGTCTGGTGTGTGTGTGTGTGTGTGAATGAAGCAAAACACAACTCCAGGTAATGAGGAAACAACATGACAAACTTGAACAAAAACCAGTCCTTTAAGTTGTGGTCACCTGTGGTAATAATTACACTGTACACTGTGATTTTTGGTCCTTTTTGAGCCGATTTTTCACTGTGCGACTGTTTTTGGGGATTTGGATTGTGTCATACTGTGTGTAAATGTGATAATGAGAGCTGTTTACTACCTCACGACCAGCTCCCGATCAGCAAGAATATCAAACCTGTTTGAAATCCAGTCGCCTCTCGTGAGAGTTTCACTGTTGAAGTCGTCCGTACAGTGTGAGAACATGAATCATGAGCTGTGATCTTTTAAACCCTGTGATTCGGTCGTACAGTTTGCGCTGGAGCCGAGTGAAACAATCGAAAATATCGCACAGTGCACCCCCGGCATTATGAGAACTAGGACTTTCAGACGTTATCCCCATTGGATTGTACTTAAATGTGCATTGTGTAACTTTTCTGGTGCTTTTAATTGCTTTTCTTCATGGAGATGTTATTGCTTTGTCCGAAATGTTTCACAGTATGGCATTAAACCTTTCTATTTTCATGGAGACCAAACCAGACCAAGTTACGGGTCAGATCTGTGGCGAGTTTTTCTGTTTTTCTAGGTATTTTTGAGCAATAAAACCACCGAAAAGTTACACAGTACACCTTTAAATTACACCAGCTGTAAATTTAATCTTCCGTTCTCCGAAAGCCTTGTCTGTGTTCATTTGCCCTTTTATAACATCCACTATAATACCAATAAAACTGCAATATATTTTGTCATTTTCAAATTTCCTCTCCAGCTCCCAAGGTCAAAGTGAGTTACAGAGATTCGCTGGTACTCTCCTATGGCAGTTATTTGAGGACAAATTCTGCTAAAATTGTAGCTGGTATCGAAGAGTGCACCTCAATAACATTCCACTATGTCTTTGAAAGCACTAAATTGAGTTGTAGCAGTAAAAAGCCTGTCTCTGCCCTCTCTACAGTCCACAGATGTTATAAAATACCATCTTTTTGGTGTTGTTTCAGAGCGGAAAATTCCAGAAGATGACCACATTATTTTGATCGATGGCCTGAACGAAGCAGAGTTTCACAAGCCGGACTATGGGGACACCATCGCCTCCTTTATCACCAAAATTATCTCCAAGTTTCCCCCCTGGCTCAAATTGGTGGTCACCGTTCGGGTTAACCTTTTGGTAAGTTTGGAGCTGTCCTTGCAGATGTACTATAGGTCTACACAGCGCAGCACAATATACAGTATTCCTGTCACGAGAACTACTGTATCGACTTATGCTAGTATATGTTAGGTAGAACAAGCATTTTTGGGGGTCAGTATTTATCGTGGGCAAATAAAGTTATTAAAAAATATTTATCATGGGCAAATAAAGTTATAAAAAAATATTTATCATGGGTACTAGTGATGGGAATTCCGGCTCTTTTTAGAGAACCGGCTCTTTTGGCCCGGCTCTTTTGGTTCGGCTTCCAGGCAGCTCTTCAGGTTATTTTGTTGCTTTGATTAATTTATTATCAACAACAATATAAAAAAAATTATGCACAAAATGAATTACTAATGTAAAAAAAAAGTTTATTTATAAATATTTATTATATAAATATGCTTTTATTTGTTCACTCCAGATAAAATGTAAAAAATCAATCAATCAAACTTTATTTATAGGGCGCTTTTCATATAAAAATGCAACACAAAGTGCTTTACAGTGATTAAAAAAGAACAATCCCACATTTCCCCTCCACCCCCTCACAAAGCTAAACTAAACAGATGAGTCTAGAGATTAAAATCCCACATAAAGATGAAGTGAGTCTAACTGTGACAAAACTATCTTTATTTACTACTAACTGAAACAGGAAACTATGAGATTACTACTGTGACAGACTATCTTTCATAACTCTTTCTATCTCTCTCTATACCATCTATAAATGGTCCTCTCTACCACTGCTCTACAGACATTTCCAGTACTCTGCTCAACATATACATTGAGTAATAATGTGTTTAATGCAGCTTAAACGAAACTTAAAACCGCATGGTTAATTTGCATACAGTATAAGTGCTGAAAAAACTGTCAGACTAACTACGGCCCCTCCCCCCTCTGCTCAGCACAAACACATATTGACCAATCACGTCCGGCGTGAACAGAAAAAAACATGAGAGAGAGAGGGTGAGAGGAAAAAAAACAACACAGCTCCCAATAAAGAGCCGGCCGACCCATCACTAATGGGTACTGCGATGAGATTTGAGCGCTGAATTCTGTTATGTATTTATTGCAAGTCATATTTTTATAATATTGTACATTTCAATATATTTTTGCGGGATTATTCTGCATTATGGCACTTTGCCTGCATGCACACACAGGCAAAGTGAATGAAGTGTCTTGCCTAAGGACACAACACTATGAATTGGCAACATAGACTGCATACAAAAGGGGACTAAGTGGACGTATATCTGGTCTATGGAAAGTGTCCGTGTGAAAAATGTAATATATAAGTCGCGCCTGAGTATAAGTCACCACCTAAACCTAAAAAAAATGAAAGAAAAGTGCGACTTAGTCCGAAAAATACGGTACTCACGCACTGCATACATAGGTTAGGTTAGGCCTCCTGCTGAAGAACCCCACAGTGGCCTTTGCATTGACAAGGATCAAACCCGCCATTTTCCAGTTATAAGACAACCTCTCTGACGGTGCCACTGTCACCCCATATTCACCCTACAGTGTTCTGGCTACTGTCACTTTTATGGAGCCGCTCTTCTTATTATGATCCTCTGTTCTTTATAACCGTCATTTCAAGGCTGAAACAGTGAAAACAGCAGCGATGTATTTGCTGTAGAAACTCAGCCGTTCACACCAAAACTATGACTAAGCTACTTTGTGCTGCCTGTTCGTACTCCTCTCCTCTCCTCTATCTCTCCTCACCCTCTTTTCTCTTATTCCTCTCCTCCCCTCTCTCCTGTCTTCCCCGTCTCCTCACCGTCTATTCACTTTTTTCTTCTCCTTCTTCTCACACTCTCCACACAATCTGCTCTCCTCACCTTCTTCTTTTTCTCTCCTCACCCTCTCTTCTCCTCTCCTCTCTTCCATCTCTCCTCACCCTCTTTTCTCTTATTCCTCTCCTCCCCTCTCTCCTGTCTTCCCCGTCTCCTCACCGTCTATTCACTTTTTTCTTCTCCTTCTTCTCACACTCTCCACACAATCTGCTCTCCTCACCTCACCTTCTTCTTTCTCTCTCCTCACCCTCTCTCCTCCTCTCCTCTCTTCCGTCTCTCCTCACCCTATTTTCTCTTGTTCCTCTCCTCCCCTCTCTCCTGTCTTCCCCCCTCTCCTCTCCTTCTTCTCACACTCTCCTCGCAATCGCCTCTCCTCTCCCTCTTCTCTCTTGTTCCTCTCCTCCCTTCTCCTCTCCTCACCCTCTCCTCACAGTCTCCTCCTCACCATCTCCTTCCCTTTCTTCCCCCTCTCCTCACTCTCTCTTTCCTCTCCTCCCCTCTCCTCCCTTCCCCCTCTCCTCACCTTTTCCTCCCCCTATCCTGTCCTTGTCACGCTCTCCTCACAATCTGCTCTTCTCACCCTCTTCTCTTCACCCTCTCCTCACCTTTTCTTCCCCCTCTTCTTGTTATTCTCACACTCATCGCACTCTCCTCCCTCTCTCCTCACCCTCTCTTCACCATCTCCTCCCCCTTTCCTCAGACTCTTCTCTCTCGTTCCTCTCCTCCTTTCTCTTCTCCTCTCCTCTCCTCTCTTCCCCCATCTCCTAACCCCCACTTTTCTCACACTCTCCTCACAATCTCCTCTCCTCAATCTCTCCACCCCTCTAATCACACTTTCCTCACCCTGTCCTCTCCCTCTCCTTTCCTCTCCTTTCCTCCCCTCTCCTACCCTCTCTTCACCCTCTCCTCCCCTCTCTCTTCACCTTTTCCTCCCCTTTCCTTCTATCTCTCTTCACCTCCTCCTCCCCTCTTCCTCTCTCCTCACCCTCTCCTCCCTTTCTCCTCCCCCCTTCACCTCCTCCTCCCCTTTCTCCTCCCCTCTCTCTTCACCTCCTCCTCCCCTCTCTTCCTCTCTCTTCACCCTCTCCTCCCTTTTCTCCTCCCCTCTCTGTTCACCTCCTCTTCCCCTCTCTTCCTCTCTCTTCACCCTCTCCTCCCTTTCTCCTCCCCCTTCACCTCCTCCTCCCCTTTCTCCTCCCCTCTCTCTTCACCTCCTCCTCCCCCTGTCCTCCTCTCTCTCTTCACCCTCTCCTCCCCTTTCTCCTCCCCTCTCTGTTCACCTCCTCCTCCTCCCCTCTCCTGCCTTTCTCCTCCCTCTCCTCCTCCTCTCTCTTCACCTCCTCCCCCTCTCCTCCTCCCTCTCTCCTCCTCCTCTCCTCCCTGTACTCTTGCGGTTTCTCCCACTGTGCCGTGTCTGACGCTCTTTTCCGTTTGAGTCCGAATCTCTGAACTCAGGAGCTCACAGTCTGTCACGGCAATGACCCTGCTGCTGTGTGTTCGTACGCCCTCACTGTTCAGCCCA
Organism: Odontamblyopus rebecca; assembly: GCA_030686955.1. Classification (NCBI taxonomy): domain Eukaryota; kingdom Metazoa; phylum Chordata; class Actinopteri; order Gobiiformes; family Gobiidae; genus Odontamblyopus; species Odontamblyopus rebecca. The sequence goes on from CM060665.1 coordinate 6,984,993, forward strand.
TTTATTTTTAATCTTAAAACTGCGAGAAAAATGCGTACTTTGTGCTATTGGTAATCCTGTTTTCTATTCTGTCTCTTAAAATTATCTTATAATCATTCAAAAGTAAATGAGCTGTGGTGTAGAAGACGACTATTTTCTTTTAAAACAATAGGCCTAAAAGCCACTCTAGCACAACGTCTCCCCCTGTCTAAAAAACAACAATATTTGTTTCCGTCTTAACTCAGTGGAAGCTCCATGTTTTAAATTGAATACAAAATAATTACAGCTGTCATGAATATTGCAATTTTTTTTTGTTGTGGTCCCAAGAACAGGCAAAAAGCTGCTTAGACTGGCTCATTTGTGGTTCCACTTTTTGCGAACTAGAATTCCTTTGATTAGTTTTGGATTTTTTGTTAATATATTCCAGTTATTTACATAATTTACAGTGTTTGCCTAGAATAAATTATTTTTGTTACAGACATGATTTTCCGTAAAAAGCTATAATATATTTTTTATAATGTCTAAACAGTTTGATTACTACATTGTCTCTCAGTCCATTTGGTTGTCAAACGACTATTGACTAATCATGTTTACTCATATTTTAACTTCTGAATCACAATTCGCTCTAATAACAAAATGTTTCTTATTGACAAGATAATTCATTTCCCCACAAATCTGTTCTGTTTCTTGTATCGTGTCCAAGTAGCGCTGCATGCTCTTTGTCATTTAGTAGTCAATTAATCAGTTAATGGAGTCTTAGTCGGCCAAAAGTTTTGACTTAATTATGTTATTGGAATGATAAAGATTTATATGGAGCACAGCAGAAAAGGGAAGGCTCGAAGTGAGTCATTTTGATTTGAGTTTATTCTGCCATTTTACAGATAAATCCTCTGTTCACTTGAAGTACAGATATATTGTATAAGCAGCTCTTGAGGTCAAAATATGTCTGTGTTTTAGAGTTTAAGTATCAGGAAGTGCATCATTAGCAGGTAGTTGTTGTTAGCATCACTGTGACTGCAAATAATTAAGATGTTTGAAATCCATTATGCATAACTTTGGACCACTGCAATCAGATTAAGTACCGTATTTCCCAGGCTAAAAACATATATAAGTCACACTGGACTATAAGTCGCATTTTTGGGGGAAATTTATTTGATAAAATCAGAGACCAAGAACAGACATTTCATCTTGAAAGGCGAGTTATAGTAATAACAACAGAACAGAAAACAACAGGCTGAACATGTGTCTGGTGTGTTCACGTCACATATGAACAGTTATTCAGATAAACTAGAGCAGAAACAACAGAACAGAATAATCTCACCGAACTCTCCATCTCACTCCAAATCACTAAATCCACTGAATTCTTCATCCTCGGTGTCACTTCTGAGTAACTCCGCCATCTCCAGCTAAACCTAGCTTTTAGCCCGCCATTATCTTTTTTGTTTTCTTGACTGCAGTTCAAGTTTCCTCCACTTTTCTCCAGTCAAACAAGTTTCTTGCTCACTCCAAACTTTCTTTCTTCTGCTTGATTCCCGTTTTCAGCTCCATATTTCACAACTTGCAGCAGGACAGCGGCTCTTTCTGCAGGAAACGTGTGCAGTAGAGCGACAAGTGACAGTGGCACAGGAGTAATAACGTGAGAAGCGTAACAGATACTGGCACATGAGCCTAGAGCGCCCTCTCGTGGCTGTCAGTGTGAAAATAACCGACATGTGAAATGATAGATTTTATTATATGAGTCGCACTTGAGTATAAGTCGCAGAACCGCCCAAACCATGAAAAAAATTACGACTTCTAGTCCGAAAAATACGGTAAACAAATTTCATAGTTTTGTGCTTCACATTTTTAAGACCGTTAAATCAGGTACTGGACCTTTAAGAGTGTTCAGATCTTTTGTTTTTACCATTTGTGGTCCTTTTCAGTAAACTAATCAACGCACAGGACATGACTTTTGTCGACCTAGAATTTGTTTATCCGACTAAAGCCCCGCACGCTGTCATATAATGCAAGCACAGATACAGTACTTCTTTCACACTGTCACCTTTTGTACATCCAATATCTCCCTTCGCTCAACACTCCCGTCACTCCCCCACCTCCTGCCCTGGCTCTGCACCTGTCACCTCACCTCTTATTATTTGTGTGTTTTGTCGGGACTGGGGGGACGTGTTATCTTACCGGGCCCATGTTTCTGGAGCCACAGACAGGCACAGGATTTCAGGATTAAGGTGCATTGATTTCCACAGCCCCAGGACACAGACTGAAACCCAAACCCCTCCGTTCAGGCCACTCCTCACTGCCTCCAAACAGCTGTGATCACCCCATCCCTGCTTACATCTCCTGCCCTAGCTTCTTAATACACACTTGGCTGTTTCTTTTCTCCCTCCGGGCCATATTCGAGGCAGAAAGAGGAGTCTGGTTGGGTCAGATAGCTCGGCAGGACCACACATCCCCACAGCTCAGTCTGAGGTGATCGGAGACGCTTATATACAGTGGGGTTGGGTTGGGATTAGAATTTTTGGTTGTGCTGTGATGTTTTTAATGATGGTATAAATATGGGATTTGCAGTACTGTAGTTTCATTATTAAGTCACTGAAAAGGTCTGTAATATGCGCTGTAAATGCTGATTTTATAACTTCGGCCCCTGCTCCAATTGAGTTTGAGACTCTTGTTGTAAAGCAATGTCGGTAAAGTCTTTTGTATGTCATTTTTCACCAAAATCGAATTTAGCAGTCATTACTGTTATTGGAAAAGACCGTTTTGGGGGTAGTTTGTGCGATCCTTACTTGTGTCATGCATCCCGAGGCCCTGCAAACAATCTGGCCCTCAAGAAAATGTAGTTTAAGATCCCTGATGAATGCACTAAAAGCTTTATGATAAGTGTTTTTGTTCTATAGTGGTTCTGCTGCTAAACTCTTCAGTGCATCGACAAGTTCCGCAATTTCTACCAATATGTAAAATATTATTGTAGTTTCAGATAAGCCTGTCACGAGAACCACTATATCAACTTACTGTTAAATAAATGATAGTTAGAACTAGGGCCCGACCGGTATATCGGTTGGCCGATATTATTGGCCGATTTTGGCACTTAGAAAAATATCGGCTATCCGCCGATATCTTGTCGATATGGGCCAATAGTCCATGTGGATGTTTTACCTTGTTATAAAGCTTAGAGTCTCTATATTCTGCCCATTTAATCCAATTTACAGACAGATAAATGTCTTAATATGTGACTCTGCATCAGTATTTATCTGAGGAGTAATTTGTCTGTGTCCATCCTGACCTGAACGCATCACCATGTGCACAGTGCATCCATAGGTCCACGTGCGTAACACTGAGATTATATTATTTTTACGGACGCTCAATTTGAGTCTGGATTAAAAGGACAGTTCTTAGTGCAGACTTGTGATCTGAGAGGAGCCTGTGTGAGGCTGAGTGTTGAAATGTGTCGGTTTTGAAGCTCGTTTTGATTCTTTCTCATTGGTTAGCGATTAGCTGCTGTAGCTCGCACACATAAACAGGCTGTTTTCTCTTCTATTAGCGACTGTAAAGTGACTATAGTGGCCGTATATATGTTACTGGACACGCACTGATATGTAAATGAGCTGTGAATAGAAGTGTGAATTATCGGCATTTAGCTGATCATTAATTACTGCGGCGCACACGCATTTACCGCTAAAAGCTAATAGCAGTAGTTTACTTATAGTACGTTCTTTACTGGCTAGAATATCAATCAAAACACCATTAGGCCGAACTACTGTCTTTAAATATGACGTAAAGAAGCAGAAGAACAAGAAATGTCGCCTAAATAAATCCAACAGAAAATCCAATAAAGCCAAACTTAAGTTTTATAAACAAGTGAAGATTTACAGTGAATTTTTACGTCATGAATATATCTGCGATTATATCGGTTATGAGCAGCTCCAACTCCCATTTTATCCTTCCATTTTTATACTCTTAGCTCACTGGGTCATATTTTAAAGAGTGAGTTTTCTTTATTGCCCATTACTATGTTGTCCCCTATTCAAAAACGAATGGGTATTTTAAATCTTTTATTCCTACTGCCATTCGCCATTTAAATTCTACTTAGTTTTCTACTTACTTTTTTATTGGGCACTTCTTAGACCTCAGAGTTGTCACAATGCCTTTTTTACTGCTAAAAATAATTGCCCTTGATGGGATTAAGAAAGTCTGAATCTGAATTTTCTTTGGACTAGTGGGAAAAGAAAAATTGGTGCTTATGACCTGGGGAGTTGATCAGGGAGGACAAAGGGATATGTTGTCCCGGGCCCCGAATTGGAACGTCTGCCTATTATTTAATATTGGATGGGGACCCATGTGAGTCTTTGTGCCCCGGGCCCCCAAATTTCTGTCGACGGGCCTGTTTATGACCCATTATAGACACAAACTAACAACTAAAGTGTTTCATTGTGCTGTTGTTTTCTGCTCATGTTAACAACAATAAAATACTGCACATTTTCAGATCATTTTGCTTTAGGGTTATTGCGTCAGACGTTTATTTCCATCACCAATATCTCACACTTCGAAATGTGTTATCTTAACAGGCCTGGCTCCAGATGTGACAGGATTATTTAATCGCACCATCCAGACGCTATTACACGGCGCTAAAATCCACCGCCTAAATTCAGTCTTTTTGGGCCTCACTATTGGACCTGAAGGTACCATTGAGTGATCCCTGAACCATGGCACAGTGCAGACATAGACTACTTTTAATGAGATTTTCGTAGCCGCAGCAAAACTGGGAAAGCATTTTTAGGGTTTAATCAATACGGAGTTGTTGCTCAGTTAATTGCGAGCCGTATAATTTATTTGACGGGGTTGAACAATGCACTGTAAAAAGTCCTGGGTAGAGCTTTAAAAGTAAGAGTAAAGAGTTGGATAGTTTTATGTCGCCCGTCTCAAGTAAAAGAGCGAAGAAATGAGGAAGCACTGCAAACTGATTTTCTCTGTATTTACCTATTATTGATTTTTTTTTTTTACATGTATCCATCCATAAACAAACATTATGTCCCCACATCCATTTGTTCAGTCCACACTACACCTGAATAACAGGAACATCCACGCATATATTATAGCTCTAGTTATTTCCAAATGCGTTCAATCATTTTTTGTTTTGTTTTCATATGCCTGTATGCATATGCTTTCATATAACTGTTTTTTTTTCCTTTTGTGCCCCCAAATTAGTGACTTTCAACCTTTAATTCAACCAATTAATAATGAAAAAATATTTATTGACCTTCATTTAACCAGGATAGTCCCACTGAGACTTTTTCAGTGGAGTCCTGGCTCCTCAAGGGACCCTGTTACGCATGTTTTTTAGTGTTTTTTAAATATATATATATAAAAAAGTAAAAAATATAAATAGATTATGACAAATTAGACCACTCTTTTACTAAAACCTATGAGATCATTGCATTTAAGATTTTGCAATAAAACAAAAAGAATGAGAACTTTGCATTAGTTTCTTGAAACGGGTGCTTTGATTAAAAAAAAACACACATTTCTCAAGTTTTCTTTTTTTTTCCCCTCAAAATTTTACTTCCTGGTTGTAAATCATGACATTACACTTGGGTTTTCCGTGACTGTTACCTAACAATTTGTACACGGGGCCAAAACTCAGAGAAAGTATGCAGAGAAATTATTATTTGATGAATACAAATATAAGAAAACACCTTTATTTTGTTGAATTCATGTTTGAAGTATCACAAAACATCTATTTCTTTTGTGTAAATTGTGCAGAACTTTTTGAAGCTGTTTTAAAGCTCTGCACTTTCTACATATTTTTCATCTTTTCTTCATAAATGGCTTCGTGATCGGTCTAAAGCTATAATTTATTTGTACAGCGTGGTGCTGTATTACTCCACTGAATGAAGTTAAATCAGAGAATAATAAAAACTTGTCATTTTAATGTTATAACTCCGTCTTCCTCGCTCTTCCAGGAGATCACGAGCCTTCTGCCTTTCCCCCACATCTCCCTGGACGAATTCTCCGACAACAAAGAGATCAGCTGCGACCTGAACTCTTACATCCAGTACCGGGTCAGCTCCAGCCGGGACATCAGCAACAACATCAGCCTGAACGGAAAGGCCGACCCCCTCACCGTGAGCAAGCTGAGCGCCCACCTCACCTCCCGAAGTCAAGGCTCCTACCTGTACCTCAAACTCACCCTGGACCTGTTCGAAAAGGGCCACCTGGTCATCAAAAGCGCCAGCTACAAAGTCGTCCCGGTGTCCGTGTCGGAGCTCTACCAGCTTCAGTGCAATATGAAGTTCATGACCAACTCTGCCTACGAGCGCTCGCTGCCGATTCTGAACGTGGCGCTGGCCTCTTTGCACCCGCTAACGGACGAGCAGCTGTTCCAGGCGATAAACGCGGGGTACGTCCGAGGAGAGTTGCCCTGGGAGGATTTCCAGCAGCGCATGGAGCTCCTGTCCTGCTTCCTGATCAAGAGGAGGGATAAGACGCGCATGTTCTGCCACCCGTCCTTCAGGGAGTGGCTGGTGTGGAGGGCGGACGGGGAGAGCACAGATTTCCTCTGTGATCCGAGGTTAGTGGGTTTTGGTTGAATCCGTTTTTCTCAGTATTCAGTTAGATTTTAAAGAAGCTGAATTTTACTGTTTCAAAAATGGGAACATCACAGTTTGCCGTGGTCCAGATTTATTCCTCACTTACCTTATGCATCCTGAGCATCCTAATTATTCACCATAATGTTTTTAAGTGCTTTTCACAACTCTCAGAGGAAAAATTAACAACTAGTATGCTAACACACACTTTTTGACTTCTTGATGCTTTATAATTAGTTGCAGCCAGCACGCAGTGAATTTATTTTAACTGTTATTCACTATTTTCACTAATATTTGCTCAAATACATGGGAAATTTAATTGTGTTGCAGTAATTAGAGGTGCTCTAGGTACATTTTCTGGTCCATCACTTGCTTGGCTCAAGGAAGTTGTTTTTGCTTTGCCTGGAAAAGTCTGCAATATGATATAGTCTTATCAATCTTTAATGCAATCATTGCTTTAATACTTACTTTGGTGGAGTCGTATGCTTGACTTCTTGGAATTGTTTGTGGAACATTCCTGGCGAACATCTCCATGGAGAAAAGATCATTTTGGACACTCCTAGACCCTAATCTATAGTGCCCCTTTAAGACTACGTTCAATCTGTTGCCTGAAGCGACCCAAATCAGATTTTTTCACCCCTATGCGACCTGTATCTGGTCTTTTAATGACAGTCTGAACGACACAGATCAGATTTTTTCAAACGTGACCCAGGCCACTTGGATATGTGCTCCTAAAACCGACACACATCCGATCTTTTCACGTGTGACTTCAGTCTGAACAGTCAGGCCACATTCATCTGACCTACATCCGACCTACACGTCCTCAGCAATCGAGAGGTCGGCTTTTGTAACAAACACCTTTTGTAGCCAATACAGCCCAACGCCGACACGTTTCCTCACTGAAATAGGCCGAAGACGTGTTTCCTCCCGCGAGAGTGATACGGCAGCAGCTTTAAAATCACCAGGTGCTCAATGCAAGAGTCCTTGTTTTGCCGACTTTTGTAAAAACTGAGCACGCTCGCTTGTGTGACGTCGTCGTGTCCTCCAGTGCTCATGCAGGACACTCTTGGGGGCGTTTAAAGTTCACACTGGAGATCACATACAAGTCGCAGTTAATTGGAAAAGTGAAAGATCTTGCAAATAAAATCGGATTTCACAAAAAAATCCAAATTGAGCGTCAAGCCCTGCAGTCTGAACGTAGCCTAACTAAAGCGTGACCTTTGACTCAAGACTCAAGTCGGAACGAAACCTAAAGTATGAACTCAACAACACTAAAAATGAATACACAGATTAATAACTTGGTGTTCATAATGTTTATATTCTTACAACAAACAGTTTGGATTATTTTAAATGTGTTTACCTCTTTTATTAACAAATGGCAGCAAATATTTGTTGTTTTTGGCAGTTATGGATAATTTCCATAGCAGTTTTCCACTAGTAATAAGAAACACATTCAAGTTATTAGACAGAAATACAGTATTTGCAGAATTTAATCATCAAGTTAATCTTTGGTCCTCTCCGGATTCTGTAGCTAATAGAAACAACTTACACCATGACAAAGTTGAACAGAATAGATCAATAATGATGTCCTATAGTGCTGAGATGTCCAAACTTATACAGGTCAATGAAGTGAATCAAAATTTGGCATTTCATGTAGATTTGAGTGAGTTATCAGACCTTTAATAAGGCTTAGGGCATTTATTTTAGGCCTGTGTCACGTCTAAATGTTAGTTATTCAGGTTATAATAGTGTTTTTTTTTTAAATAGATTTTTTATTTTTTCCAATTTTGCAGTAAAAAGTACAAATTTTGCTTCCCATTTTATGAATATCCGCCTTGAATTTCTTTATTTGACCACAGCCCTTTATGTTATCATATAATTCAAGCAAACATATCAAATTATCGTTATATCGTGATACTAAATTTGGTGATACCGTATCGTTATCATGGGTTGCTCTATCGATATAGCAGCAAGAGTATTTTTTGGTATCTTTTAGCAATTTTTGTCTGACCGCACTACAATTTTGTTGCTTATTTAGTGGGAGGGAACTTGTTTATGCAGTACACTTGACTTATTCACTGTTTTGATGATTAAAATAGTTGAATTTCACATGAACTGAATTGGTTTAACAAAGAAATATTGTTGCTAAAATGTATTTGGTTGGTATCATGTGCAATATATCTATTATCACACGTATCGCCGGATAATGATAATATCGTCAAGTATCGAGTAGGGATGTAACAATAATCAAAATATCGTATTGTCAAAGGTCTCACCATCACAATATATTGACTCCCAAGTCTCTTTGCTTAAATGACCAGTTCTGATACAGAAAGAGCTAAAAAAAAAAAAACAGAGGGAACTACATAGACCATGATCCTTTGCTCTGTTTCAGTGCAGACGACATAAAGAAATAACTGTTATGAGCACTTTTACATCTTAATTGTTTGGATTAAGTCTCGTGAAGGCATTTTAAAAGGAAAAGCAATGTAAAGTATCCACAATTTTGTTCGCCTTCACAAAATATCGCAATAAATATCGTACCGTGAGATGCATATCGTGAAATTATCGTACCGGGAGATTTAGATATCGTTACATCCCTAGTATTGAGTATCGTATTGAAGGGATCGTGAGGGACACTGTGATTCCCAACTGAGCAGAATATATGAATAATGATGTTCTGTTTCCAAAATCCAGTGTTGAAATAAACTAGTACTAGTGGGAAACTTTAAAGTAACTTCTATGGCTGATTATAGATACAAACTAAGTACTAAAGGATTGAATAAGTAACTTCTATGGAGATCCTTCTTTCACATTTGATCCTCGTTTCATTTTCATTTCGTTTTTGGTCCTATAGTAACAATTTACACTGTGACAAAGTTGCACAGAATAGATGATTAATGTCGTTCTGTCGTGTTTCCAAAATCCATTGTTGAAATAAACAATCAGTCGTGAGTCCTCTGCGAAAGGTTTTTTAAGGCCGCTCATCACTGTAATAATGATGTTGGCAGTACACTGAATTACAGCGTTATTGTCAAACAAATGACACATGCTGCGTTAATGTAATCAGCTATGCAAATGTGCCGTGTTGTGCTCAAACCACCTCCAGCTGCTCCACTCCTCTCGCTTTTTTTCCATTTGCCTTTGACCCTGTGCGGCTCTCGTCTCTACGTCTTGATTACAGGCGCCTCATTGCTATTCATGAGATCATTTACGCAAACTTTTCCTTCACACGGCTCTGAAATGGAGCCGCGTCACTTTTGGGCCTTAATTGAACCGATGGAGGTCGTAATAATGTATTTGGGGGAAAAACAAAGGGAAGTGTGAGCTGAGAGTGAGAAAATATGAACTTGAGTTTCTCTGGCTGATATAAATGTAGTGCAGAAGTATTGAAAATCAGACAAACCGATATCAAAACTAGATCCTCACTTGAGCAGGTATCGATACAAAGAAAAGTCACATTCGCAGGACAGAAATGAACCTTTCCTGAAGCTTTAGAAAGATCTTAAGTTGTACCAGAACAGGTATAAGAGCACAAAGACTAGTATATGAGCACTATGGAACCTACCAGGACCACTGAGCACTCATTACACTAATATAAGGCCACATGGTCAAATAAAAGAGTACTATATGCTATGATTTTATGCTGATAATCACTTTCCATTGTTAGGGTAAGGCTTTTATTCGCAAAACTGACTCTTGTGAGCTTTAAGCCATGCTATAATGTTGTTACCTCCCCAAAAACAGGCCTGGAGTTGTGTTTTGATTCATTCACATGTTTGAGTAACGCTTTATTATTACACTGCAAAAAAGCTTGGCCAAAATGTAAGATATAAACACTTAAATCTATCGGAGAAGTGAAATTAAACTGTCCGTGCAGCAAGATCATTTTACTTGACAAGTTGTCTTAAAATAAAAGACCTCTACACTAAAATTAAGCAGCCTCAGGTAAGTGTTCATAGGCTGGAAATAAATTTACGGATGCTAAGTTTTAAATAAAAATACTGGAGTATCAAGTAAATCTGTATCACGGAATCGAAAAACAATCTAAGTGTTGCAGGGGAAAACTGTGGTAAATCTATGGTAAATGGATTGTAGCTTCTTTTATTATTATTTTTGCCTAAATTTAAGATTTTCTGACTAGTTGAGTCATGGAAGAAATATATGTGACAATTTTTAAGATTATACAACCAATTCAGAACTAGTAAGTAGATAATACATCTGAAAACAATCTGTATAACCTGATATAAGTTTTAGAATCTTGTGTGTAGTCTGCTGACAAAGACGAAAATTTTCAAGTTAATAGCACCTTTTATCTTTTGTTCAGTAGAGATTGATCATCATCATCAAACTTTATTACAGACTCTTGGTCCAGAGTTAGAAAAGACACAATGAACAAACACACTCAAAAACACAGTATTCACAACAAACTGCAGCACCAGAGCCTCCACAGTTCAGACTGTACCTCATGGTGCTGAGTTTGCCATTCGTCAGGCTCATGATAAAACTGTTCTCACAGTCTTTAAGGCGACAGATGAATCTGTGCATCAAACAGCACAGATTTGCCTGAAATGTTCTGATGCTGCCGACACAAACAGGTCACCAGCTCGTCAAAGCCTGATCCCGTCAGATCTCAGAAGCTCAGCAGGGCCGGGCCTGGTTAGTACTTGGATGGGAGACCACTGGGAATTCCAGGTGTCATAGTGGGGCCAGTGGCAAAACTGTTGTTGTGTCCTTCAGCAAGGTGTTTCACCCACATTGCCTAGTATGAAAGTGATGTGTGCATGGCAGGACTCCCCTGAAAAAGAGATTAGCAATCTCAGTGGGACTTTTCTGGTTAAATAAAGGTTAAATAAAATAAATAAAAACTTGCACTTTCCGATCTCGGCCTCTTCCGTAAAATCCTTAGACAGTCACATTGACATTCCAGGACTGAAATCATCCAAATGATTCGAGTGAAGGTGTTTGGAGTTTAAAAACACAGTGGAGCACTTCCTGTATTACCACATGACATCACAAGTTGGAATAGTTTTTAGTTTGAGAGAAGAACCAGCCTAAATACACGGGATTTGTGTGTTAAACATGTGTGAACTCCAGGTATGTTTGTGACGAGGAAACAACATTATAACACAGATCAGAAAATTGGTTATAATAAAACTTTAGCCCTGTAACATCCCATTCTGTGCTAAAGTAAAACGTAGCAGATGGTTTGTATTCTCCCATTGTCCTCCGTGCCTCACCACTACACGCTGTATTTGTTATCAGAGCTTCATATTCTGCTCATTCACCAGCGTCATTAAATAAACAAAGGTTCACAGTGTGGCACGGGCCGGGAGCTCTCGGGCTAGCGCAGTGCGGGCCGCCCCCGTCGGCACCTTGGTCGGGGTCGAGACGGGATTTCGGACCAGATCAGAGTGACCGGCAGCCATGCGTGTCCCTTTAATGAAGTTGTGCATTCATTACCTTCAAAGTTGGGCAGTGAAGTCTGAGCTCAGAGCCCGAGGTTTCACACTCTAGTGGAATATTACAAGTCGGGTGTAGTTTTTGGTTTATTCACAACGAGAGCAGAATGAAATATTGTGCGGATTTCATGACGTGAATTGATAATGAGGAGACTTGGAGAGACGGACAGGGAAAGTAAAGCAGCGAAAAGGTTACATAATGCTAAATATATCGTTTTAAATCCCTATTATGGTACACTTTAGAATGGATCAATGCCTTTTTTTAATAATTTTGCCTCGATCTGTTAACATTTTCACGATTTTAATGAAGTTCAGATGGGTGTGAATGACTGCTGGATTATCAGGAGAAACACATGGTCAATATCCAAACAGATATGGCTGCTTATGAGGAAAAAAGAATGAAAAACAAATACAACACGAGACTGAAAAACAGAATCAATAAACAAATTTGTAAGATAATGTGAGATCAGAGAAATGTCATTTTATTCCAAAGCACAGGTGACCCATGAGCTCCTTCCTTTTACATTCGCCACTGAAATAAACTCGTCTGATTGCACGGTTGTGTTTGGGCCTGACGTGAGGCATGGAAAAGTGGACTAAAGGATTAGGGTCCAGTCAAATGAAGCTCATGAGGCTAGCAGTTATAGGAATTTGGAGTTAGGTTAGCTATGTCCATTTATATATACAGTCTATAGAGCACTTTTCATACAAAAAATGTAACACAAAGCGCTTTACAATGATTTAAAAAGAACAATTCGACATCCTCCCCCCAAAAAGCTAAGATAAACAGGTGAATTTTGAGATTACTTATCTTTTTTACGTTTAACTGAATCTGATCTGGGACGCTAACTGTCTATGATAATATAAAAGTTTTAATTGTAAGTATTAGGGGTGACGGTAGCTCAGTTGGTAGAGCGTTTGTCCACAGATCTGAAGGTTGGCGGTTTGAATCCTGCTCTCGAAATAAACATCATTGGTTAAGCGGTCAGATCCACTGATCCACTGCCACTTACTGATGAATGCTGTCCTTGTGTCCTTGGCCAAGACACTTAATCTCCTTATCCCCTAGTGTGTGAGAATGGGTGACCAGTGTGTGTCTTGAAGGTGGAAAAGTGTGACCGTTTACCATTTACCGTTGTGCTCATAAGTTTCCATCCCCTGGCAGAATTGATGATTTCTTGGTCCAGAAGCTGCACATGGGACGTACTTGGATATTCCAACATGATAATGATCCAAAACACAAAGGCGAGTGGAGCTGTCACTGGCTCCAGCAGAATAAAGTGAAGGTTCTGGAGTGTTCGTCTCTTCTGACCTCAGTATCACTGAGCCTCTGGGCAGATTCAAGCTGCAGCTCAGACAAGAGCCCAAGAATTTACAGGAACTGGAGCCTTTTGCCAAGAAGAATTAGCAGCTTTACCATCAGAGAAAATAAAGAGCCTCATCCACAACTATCACAAAAGACTCCAAGCTTCACTGGGTCATTTGTGTAGTTTCTTTTGTCATTATGAGTTAAAAAGAGGAAACACAGTTGTTTGATAATAAACGGCTTCACCCAAACACTAACCTTGAGTGAAAGAAAAGTTTTTGTGTTAACATTCATATTCTCTGAAAGATGGACAAGAAATCAATCAAATTCTGTCAGGGTCTGTAAACTTATGAGCACAACTGTATTTAGTATTTATTCCTGAGATACGGCATATTTGCAGTGGTCTGAATGGTCAGACGTGCTTCCTGCTACTCACTTAGACTTAGACAAACTTTATTGATCCACAAGGGGAAGTATTTGGACACAGTAGCTCACAAATCACAATGTAATGTAATATAATAACAAATTCCCCACTCCTTTCTTCTATTGGTAAGAGTCAACATAAGTTACAACATTTTCAAGTGACCTAGAATATGTTATATAATACGTGTGCTATTTATTTTTGCTCTGACTTCTTCTGAAAAGTTGCTTATTTTACCATATCACTAATGAATAAATGCTCGCACATACTGTATCTTGCAACTACAGTGGTGCTTTTTGTACATTTTCATCTTCTTATACACAGTGCTCTCCTATATAACCTGACTTCCTCTCCTCTGTTCTCCAGGACGGGCCACGCGCTAATGGCCTTCATGCTTTCTCGTCAGGAGGGCAAACTCAACCGACAGCAGACCATGGAACTGGGCCACCACATCCTCAAAGCGCACATCTTCAAGGTAACGCTCTCTCCGCCTTCCTTTTTTTTAATCCGTAACGAGCTCTGGTTCAGTTCAGTGCAGTTCAAGTAAGGACGTCATTTTTCTCCCACTCATGTCTTACTTTGCCGTCTCTTGTGCAGGGCCAAAGTAAGAAAACGGGCGTGTCCTCCAGCGTTCTCCAGGCGCTGTGGATTAGCTGCAGCACCGATGGGCTGTCCGCGGCCTTGGCTTCGCTCAGAAATCTGTACACGCCAAATGTCAAGGTAAGGGGTTGTCAGGGTTTTTGTAATAGTGAAAATGGATTTTTCTCGAGTCAGTTTCTGCTGCAAATTACAAGCTTGTTAAGGTTTCAGCTAGAAATAATGATGGTGTTAGTAGTGTTTTGGTGGAAGGTTAAGGTTATCTTAAATACATGAACAGGAATCAACTAAAACTAGGACTTACAATGACGTACAAAGCAGAATAAATCAATATTAGGAGTAGAGGTAGACAGGTTGGCCGATATATTGAGGCAAAATTTGGACCACACAGTTTTCTTATGGGTTTGTGTTGAAAAAAGAGCTGTGGTGAGTTTTAGTCATAGACCGTATATATATATGACTGGACATAGCTAAAGCGTTAGCTGCCGCGTGCCAAACAGGAAGTGCTCTAGGAGGCTCTTCCGGCTCCTTCTCTCCCTTTTCCCATTGACTCACACTGGGATCTTATTGCTCCTCTCTCTGTACCTGCTGCTGTGGCCTCGTCATTTTGGTGTTAAAATGTTCGTATGAACCCGCGACACATGATCCTGAAGTTTTCATTTTGCTGTTTTGTTCCTAAATCAAGATATGAACATAAATAACAGACCAATTAGACGCCTTCATTCCCCGAGGTCACTGCCGCTGAGCGTTAGCAACAGGTTTGATTGACAGCTAGTTTCACTGTTCTCTTCCCGCTTTTTTGCCCCAATTGACTATTTTTGAAATAAAATGACAAAATGTCTCAAACAGTTACAATAGCTAATGTTACTAGAATCTTAACTAGCATCATTTAACTAGCATAAAGTAAAGTGAATTTTGTTAAATTGCGACTCTATTGTTGTTCACACATAACAGAACATAGAACATAAATCAATGACTTAAACTTACTATTTAAAGTTTGATGATAAAAGCTAAAAGTTTCCTTATTATTCTCAAGAATCAGGTAAATCCAGTGGTCCTGCAGGTGCAGAGTATCACCGCTCTGCCATGAGGAGGCGCCACATTTAACCTCCTCAATCATGATTGGCTCTTGTGGCTATGATACTCGCGGTCGGATTTCCAAATCTGGAACCTGGCTCCAGATTCACTCCTGTAACTGTGGCAACAGGAGCCTCATTTGAGCGACACTGATGCTGTGGAGACGTCACACTCACTTAGACACTCATATATACAGTGTGTGGTTTTAGTCTATTTAAATGACATAATTTGGGGGGGAAATGACTGAAAGGACGAGATCGCAGAAACAAGTGACTGAAATGAGTTTCCTCCGTACAGTGGCCGGGCGCTCCCTTAGAGATAGGGTGAGGAGCTTGGTCACACGGGAGGAGCTCGGAGTAGAGCTGTTGCTCCCCCATGTTGAGAGGAGCAGCTGAGGTGGCTCGCGCATCTGTCCCGGATGCCTCCTGAACGCCTCCCTCGGGAGGGGAAATCTGGGAGTCCCTGCTTAGACTGCTGCCCCCACAACCCGGCCTTGGATAAGCGGAAGAAAATGGATGGATGGAATTTGCAGGAAAAAATGTACATCTGCCCTACATATCACCCCGAAATACCAGCAGAGCTTATTTGCCATTAGTTTCTCTGGATTCTAAACAAAGGGTATTGGCCACGAAAAAACACATCGGTTGATCTCTAGTTAGGAGGACTATAGATACAATTCTACAAGTCAAATAGCTTATGGAATTACACGTGTTAGTTTCCAAAATAAATGCTCCTTATATATGGGTATTTGGTGAGTGTTAAGGTTGCACTATGCAGCTTTCTCTTTGGAGATGTCACTGCATTGCCTGCAATGCTCCACAGTATTAAATGTATCTCTGTGTTTATCCATCCATCCATCTATCTTCTCCCGTTTAAGTCCTGAAATAATAAAACCAGTATAAAATCAAGTAAAAGCGAAACCATAAAATCATAAAATATTAATAAATAAGTCAAATAAATAAAAATAAACAAAAGACACAGAGGAAGGTATTGTGTAATTTTTCTGGTGGAGGGTCCGTCAGGTGCTTTTCACCATGGAGCTGTTATTGCTTTGTCTGAAATGTTTCACAGTGTGGCATTAAACCTTTCTGTCTTCATGGAGAGGCGACCCCGCTCAGAATGTCTGTTTCTCTATGTGTTTTTGATATATTTTTGAGCTATTAAAACCACTTATAATTGGGTAAATGTAACATAGACCTGGTTAATGTTACACTGTGGAACATTCCAGGCAGCGCAATGACATCCAATAACAGAGAAACAAGCAGGTGACGGGCCCCCAACCAAAAAGTTCCGCAGTGCACCTTTAAACGCCAGAGAATATAAGCGGGTCTGAAGATATGGACTTTTTCATTTCTGGCAAATGATTTTGTTTATATTTTATACCGTCTGTAATATTTACAAAAAGATTTTTAAAAAAAAGCAGATACAAAAAATGCTTAAAATAATGAACAAATAACCTTACAGCCGAGTACATTAGAGAGCACAACTTTCACCGCACACTTTTTCCCCGCACAGGCCATTATGTCTGAATGATGTAGTATTTGGCTTTGAGCAAAATGATTCCACATTCGTCTGTGTCATTAGTTTTAGTGTTTCAATTGAGTTTTATCATCCGGACTGTCTATCTGCGAGTTATTGTGTGTAAGTGAAAACATCATTCAAACCGACAAGCCCAATGACCTTGTGGCGCCCCCTAGGAAACCGTAAGGCGCGATAGCATCTGTAATGTATCGTCAGGTGTATTTATGATGCCGTATTTAATATTGATTCTGCCGTTGTTCAGCCTATAGGAAAATAAGTCAAATTGATTATAATCTGACCTGAACACTGCCTTTATAAACTGTGCAGTAAAATTAGATGAGATGGCTATTTATTTATGCATTTAAAGCAAACTAGAGATTAGTTTTTAGCTGTTACAGGTGCAGGTAGGTGACTACACTCATATCATGCTCCATATAACCGTACAACAACTCACCCTTTTTTGCACTGTTTTTCATTACTCGCCTCTTGTATTTACAGTTGTGCTCATAAGTTTACAGACCCTGACAGAATTTGATTGATTTCTTGTCCGTCTTTCAGAGAATATGAATGAAAACACAAAAACTTTTCTTTCACTCATGGTCAGTGCTTGGGTGAAGCCGTTTATAATCAAACAACTGTGTTTCCTCTTTTTAAATCATAATGAAACACAAACTACACAAATGACCCAGTGAAGCTGGAGTCTTTTGTGATAGTTGTGGATGAGGCTCTTTATTTTCTCTGATGGTAAAGCTGCTCATTCTTCTTGGCAAAAGGCTCCAGTTCCTGTAAATTCTTGGGCTCTTGTCTGAACTGCAGCTTGAATCTGCCCAGAGGCTCAGTGATACTGAGGTCAGAAGAGACGAACACTCCAGAACCTTCACTTTATTCTGCTGGAGCCAGTGACAGCTCCACTTGCCTTTGTGTTTTGGATCATTATCATGTTGAATATCCAAGTACGTCCCATGTGCAGCTTCTGGACCAAGAAATCATCAATTCTGCCAGGTTATGTGAACTGATGAGCACAACTGTAGCTGAGATATATTTGTATTACTGTATTTCTATGTTTTATTTGTACTTGTACACATTCATTTATATAATTATGCCTAATTTGTCACCAGTTTCTTGCTATTTTTGCTATTTACTTTGAATTTATTATCACCATTTATATTGTTGCTCTTATTATACAGGGTGTCTTAAAAAATTGACATAATTTTAAAAGCAAATATCTTGAAAACTACTTGCCAGTTTTTCCAAATTTTGCACTGAAGCCTCCACAGTTTTGGGGAACTCTTTGCGAGCAGATTCCAAAACACAAAATGACTCCTCTTTGGGAGTTTTATTTAATTTATTTATTCCAGGGACATTAATAAACATTTCTGTCAATATGCCAGAGTTAGCCAAAAGTCTATTTTTCATCCGCAGTCCCTAGACCGATGCTAAAGTCACCCTAAAACAAGGAGAGTAAAATACATATTTACAATACATTAGAAAAGTTGCAAAAGTTACAATGCAGTTAATAAAAGTACAATAAAGACAGAACAGAGCAACAATCAGACAAAGACGACAAATACGTAGAACACACACATACACAAGGCGAGATGGCAGCAGGGGGCAGCGGGAGCAGATCTAGTTCTTCATGCTGCTGCTCTGATTATCAATGAACCATTTCCTGAACCGTATTTTAAATAAGTTATAGGTGTTCAGATTCCTGATGGTTACGGGGCTGAGGTTCCACTCAGAAGCAGCTCGAACAGAAAAGGCCGTTTTACCGAATACACTAAATGGAACAATACAGTCTCCTCTGGTCCTGCTGTGGTCAGAGGTTCGGACGTTTCCAAACTGCTGAAGAGGAGGGGAAGATGGACCATGAATGATTTCAGAGATGAGACATAGATTTGAAGATTTGACCATGTTTTCCCAGCTGAGCAATCTGTGTTTTCGTAATATCGGACAATACCGGGAGTTTTTACGGTTCGTTTGTTGAGCGATAGTGGAGGTTTCAGACATGATTCGGATTCAGAAAACTTTATTTATCCCCGAGGGGCAGTTCAGTTTGCAGTCACATCACATTTAGCAGCATAATAGGCGCACGCAGCATCAACAGACACAAGCTCGTGTGGACATTTGAGCAGAGTGCAAAAAATGGGCATAAGATAAGGTGCAAAAGGAACAAAGTGCTAGTGCGAGAGGTCAGATAAAAATAGGACGACATTATTATTAAGACAAATTTCAAGTAAATGAGATGTTACATTAGCTTGTGACCAAATGGGTAAACAGTAAGCGATGTGTGACAGGATCATGGAGTGCATATAGATTTTTGCTGCCTGTGTGGACATGTGATGGCGAATGTGTCTTAAGTCGCTGAGATTGAATAGTGAACAGCTCAACCTGAAAACGGAACAAAAATAAAACATTAAATATAAAATCTTCATCTGTTTCTGTGCATTCTGTGAAAATTTGAGCTTATTTCAACTAGAATTGCCCAAATTATTGCCCAAATTATTGCCCCAAATTATTCACCCTGTATTTATTGTGATGTGTGAGCCGCGGTGTCCACGTCATTTCCCTTGTGGATCAGTGAAGTTTGTAGGCGCCATTTTGAAGACTTCTGACCTTTCTGGAGATAAATATTTTGTCTTGATTTGTTCGCGACGATGCTCTACACCAGCGCTAATCTAAATTCTAGTTCATAAATATTTATTTGTGGTCAGATGTTACCACCATTTTGTCATTTTCAGTGAATTTAAAAACTGAACGGATCAAATGTGAGCGGTGACACGTTAAATTTGCTGGCGTGATGTTTCATAGTCATTTTGTTGTTACCGAATAATACTATTTGTCAATTTTCTACAGCCCGTTCAGCAACACAGTGCAGCTCGATACCTTCCTTCAGGATGGGCGGAGTTTCGGAGTTTCTCTTTCATTACAGTGGAGATTATCATTTAATCTGTTTACAATGAGTGACAGTTACAATAAATAAATAAACTAAAAATAATAAAGAGTAAATTATGCGACGAGGTCTGTTTATTTTGAACACAACTTTCCCTTTAAATAACGACAATATATGACCTCATTAGCATTTTACTAAACGTTTTACCCACAACCGGAGACTAATTTTCGTCAAGACGCTTCATGTACTTTGCTTTTTCCTGTCTCAGTATACAGTATAGTGCAATATTGTTTTTATTTCAAATTAGATTAAACAGAAATACAACTCCTCATATCGAATCTATTCTCCAAGTTGGATTTAAATAGAGGTGGAGGGTTAGATATTCATCATTTTAAAATAAATGTTTAGCTAAAATCAACCTGCGTGAAGTTGGCCCTCATCAAACGCAAACTTACACAAAAACTGTGTCAATTGTTTGTGCTGCAAAAAGTTTCATTTGTGCTGCTTTAGTTTTGGAGAAATTAACGATTCTTTTACAGGTCAAATTGGGGTCAGTTCCACAGGAAGCTTCAAAATGCACTAAAACATCCAAAATGGAGTCAGTCGTTTGTGCTGCAAAAAGTTTTGTTTGTGCGATTCTGGTTCTTAAGATATTTGCAGTTTTATTTTCGGCCGATGACGTCGTCCAGAACCTCAAAAAGTTAAACAGAGCTCAAAACAGACAAGTTATAGAAACCGTTTGTATTTCGTTTGTGCTGTGACAATTTTCATTTGTGTGAGTTTATTTCTAAAATTATTAAGTATTATTTCTGCAGTAATTATAGGACGTCATTTCTGCTCATCTGACGGCGGCAAACTCCACAAAACTAGTGACGATAAACGATCTCAGGCTGTGGAAAAGTCTGTATTATTATAGAAAATATGAATCAAAAGCAAATTACTAAAGACCGTTACAGACTTTTCCACAGCCTGAGATCGTTTATCGTCACGTTTTGTGGAGTTCACCGCCGTCAACTGAGCGTAAATGACGTCCTATAATTACAGCAAAAATAACAATAAAACGAAACATTTTGCAGCACAAACGAAGCACAAACGACTGACTCCATTTTGGATGTTTTAGTGCATTTTGGAGCTTCCTGGGGCCTGACCCCAATTTGACCTATAAAAGAATCGTTAATTTCTCCAAAACTAAAGACGCACAAACGAAACTTTTTGCAGCACAAACGAAATACAAATGATTGACATAGTTTTTGTGTAGGTTTGCGCTTGATGGGGGCCGACTTCCCGGAGGTCTAAAACCACACCATAAATCACCACTGCTCCATATATTCCTTAGTGGAGCAGTCTAATTAGAAGGGCATCTGACAGTCAGGACAAATTGCTAAATCAGAGTGGAGGCTGTAGAGGGAGAAAAAAAAAAGACATCTAAATCCAGCATTTGCTTCTGATACACTACAGCTGCTCGTTTCATCCCCCGCCTCAGCACCACCTGTCTGTGTCTGGTTATTCCAGGTGAGCCGTCTGCTGATGCTGGGAGGAGCCAATGTGAACTACCGCACCGAGGTCCTGAACAACGCCCCGGTGCTGTGCGTGCAGTGTCACCTGGGACATCAGGAGATCGCCGCCCTGCTGCTGGAGCACGGGGCCAGTGTGGAGGTGCAGGCCGAGAACGCCATGAGCCCTCTGCTCTTCGCCGCCGCCGCCGGACACCTGGGGCTGGTCATGATGCTGTGCAAGAGGGGGGCCAAGGTGAGCGCCGACGGGCAGTCACAGTGTAAACGCGGGTTCACCTGAGTTTCTGCTATACTAGATATATATAGTATTAGTAAACAGTGATGACACAGACACGGCTGCGGATGCAATTTGGCAACACAAGTACGGCAGAACTCAGCAGCTTGTCGAGCTCTGCGGAAGGATTATCCTCAAAAGATCGAGAATATTTCCTCAACAAGCCGACTTTGACAAATGGTGTCCGACTGCCAGAGCCTTGTGCGATCACAGTTTTAAAACTTTAAAACTTTAGTCCTCCGGTAGAATATTGATTCTGACAACCACACACAAAACAACCAGACATTTTGGTGCTGGAAATGTTTTTATCTCCGTCTTCTTCTGTCCGTGTTCAGTCTGAATGAATCGGAATGAACGGGGAACAATGACACTTCCTTTGCCAAAATGCTTCTCCCTGAAAGGGTCTATGGCAAATAAACTTTTAAAATTTAAATTCTCTCCTTTGCCATGTAACCTACCTGTATGACTGAGGGATTTTACACATGTACTAGATGTAGTATTGTTTACTTGGCGTTTAGCAGTGCTGGACATTTAGGTTTAGACCTGGTTTAGTCCTGCTAATGCCTCAGTTTATTCCTTTGTGTTGTTGTCGTTTACATTTGCTGTAGATATTCCAGTCATAAATAAAATATGTTCTTATGTCAGCAACATATATAAGGGTCAATGACATGACGCTGTCCAGTTGCAATTTCCTCAGTTAAAAAGGTTCAAATTTCATAATAATTCAGCACATTTCTGTAGCACCTCAGACCTCCATGGAACCAACTCATTTTTTCAGAAATCATGAGTTATTCTGCATGTTTTTTGTACTTAAAATGTTAAAATATCATGTGGGGCGACTAATAACAGCAGAAATTAATTCTATGGCTGGAGTTTTAATAACAAAGTGAACTTGGGTGAATGGTTCTTTAGGCATTTTTCTTCATTTGATGCATTTTCCAGGGCAGTAGTTTGTTCATTAAACACAAGCAGGCGACTGTCATATTGGAGCAAAAGAAAATATCAATATGCATTAAAAATCAAAAGAAATGCAACAGTTTGTTTCTATACACTTCATATTACTCAGAACGTAATTAATATCCCAACCATGTTTTAGAAAATAAAACCATTTTAAGGTTATTCTTGGTCGCACCACACGACATTTTACACTAAAAATGCTTAAAATAAATGTTAAACACAGATTTATGCACCCGACACTGTAAATATTTGAAAAAGTTCAATATAAACACATATTTTTTATATTTTAAAATTTCCCTGTTGAAAATCCTTATACGTCATTGACCCAAATAAAGAAAAGTGACATTTTTTTCTGGTATAATCGCCTATAGCAGTATTCATATCCTTGTTGTAGTGGCACATTGGCCGCTAATGCTTCACCAGAAGGTTCCAGGTTCAGTTCCGCTTCGGTTTTCCCCATCAACCCAAACAGGCTCAGTAAGTAAAGTCTTTGAGGTAGTCCTGAAAAGCCCAGCTCCAGATGTGGAGAGGTGGAGATGGGTCCCTGGGCGCTGCACTGGTTGAAGGATGGGTCAAATGCACTGAACGAATTCCCCTCACAAGGGACCAATAAAGTATATTTCATCCTAACTTGACAGGTACTTGCTATATGACAGGGGTTCTCAAACGTTTTGAAGCAGTACGAAAATATCCCAGAGACTTCCCTTTGCAGTGGCATCGCAGTAAAATCCACAAGTTCAATATGTTGCCAAAGACAAAATGTTGGTTTGATGAAGACTGAACAAAAATCTTGAGAGTTTTGTGTGTTTTGACATCTTTTCTCCAGGTTGACCATGTGGATAAGAGCGGGCAGTGTGCGCTGGTCCACGCGGCTCTAAGGGGCCACCTGGAGATCATGGAGTATCTGCTGGAGCTGGACTGGAGCGAGGAGCAGGACGAGTCTCTGAAGAGTAAAGCTCTGCAGCAGGCTCTGATCGGGGCCGCCAGTATGGGACACACACAGGTAACTCTCACCGTCTGTCTTTATTTAGTAAAACTACACCTGCCAACTTCGCTTCGCCCTGTTATTTCACTTACTTTGTTTTTAATTCTTCGAGCTGTTATGGTCGTGGGTTAGTTTTTCTTCTGGCTTCAAGCAAAATCTAAAGAAACTTAAAAATATTCCATCTTTTCTTCAAGGTTTTATGCAGTTTTAGTGAAATTTGTAGTGGAGGAAAATGAACAGAGTAGATCAAATGTATAAATAGTTAACTACATTACTTCAAGGATCTTTTATGGACCATACATAAACACACTAATTCCTTTTTTGCACATCTATTCCAACTTTATTTGTATAGCACATTTTACCAACACAAAGTCTCCAAAGTGCTGCACAGAGTAGACACACAATAAATTAACACATTAGTTAATATAAAGCATGAAATAAATAAAAAGCAAATCAATAAAAATCCTTAAAATACTAATTTAGCAATAGAAACCTAGCAAATAAAATTAATAAAAGACTGTCAGAGGAGCACACAATTTTCAAAGTGTGTTTTTAAACATAATATGGGCTGGTACAACACTTTTAATTCAAAAATAATACATAAAATCTAAACGGTTTCACTAAACTTTGATGAAATTACATTATAGATAGAAATCGACTGTAAACCTGATCCTAGAAGTACAGCATTGCACTACATAATTCAAAGTACATACCTCCAACCTCCCAGTAGTTGTATTTATCTAGTATTGCTTCCACTCCAGGTAAATCTCTAGGCTTCTCGTACTTTCTCCAGTATCCGTATAAACAAATCCTGCACCATTAGACCCACAGCAGCTGCAGGACGTAGTGAGGAGTCATGTATGAGGTGCATCTGGCCTCGGTGAAGACGTGATCGATCACACGCCGCTGCCCTGTGCTCCTCGGTGCCGCACACGCCCCAAGGTTTATTTTGGTTGCCTCATTAGTACTACAGTAGTACCACATAACCAGGCCAACTTCAGCTGTCAGGTCACACAGGACTGGTACAAGGAGGAGGGCCGCTGCAGGAAAAGTTTGATGCATTATATATTTGTGAAAGCGCATAGAGATTTACAGCGTTGGAAGGAAACGAACAGTGAAGTAACTATATTCCGGTATTGTTAATCTTTCATTTGATGGGACAAAACACTTCCCTGTGCAATTCTGGCTTTGAACTGCGCAGTATTATTAAGAAAAATAGAAAACACTGGACACTCTGCTCTTGTAGTGTGCACATGTATGATTTTTCCTTCTCTAATTGGACTTAAATTAACGCAGAGCAACAAAAATGTCATGTTCTTTACACTATAATATAATGCAATTTGATGTGAAGGATTTCTAAGTACTCAGAATATAGTACTCTTACTGGACACTATTAGAATATGTTACAAAATACTTTTTAATGTAGATATTCAGTATTAGACCTAGACTAAAGGCTGCCACACACTACAGGGGAATTTTCCCGATTTTGGCTGCGATTTCTTCTCCCCGATTCTGAAGCCGCTGCTCCTCATGTGTGGAGTCAGTGTCAGATCAGAACCACCGAACATCAACAACACGACGGAAACAGACGATAAAACAGAGTCAGGGGCAGAGGAGCGACGGACACAGAGACGCAACAAACAAACTCAAGATAGAGCGAAAATAAAAACTGTATGACTCACCTCCTGTAAAGTGGTAAATTTTAACTGCAGCATCTGATCCACATTATCCATAGAAATCGTCCTCCGCAAATAATGACTCCAGTCCACAAAACCGCGCTATTGATCCAGTTTGAAGCGTCTTTGAAAGTAAAAAGGTGAAAGTTGTTCCTCACATGTGTTTGTTTACGTCCACAGAGCGTAAAGCTGCAGATCAGCGACAGTGACTCTACTTCCTGTGGACTTTATCTCCTCTTTTCTGCTTTAAAAATCCTGTATCTGACGTATTGCTCCACATTTCACAAATAATAATCACACAGTTTTGACTTGTCTCTAAACTAGAAGTGCAGAGCTCTGATCTTTGAACACTTCAGAGTCTCAGAGCGAGTGGTTTTACTGTAGACAGGAAACAGTTGAAGCTCACAGCTTTGCCGCCTGTTTTACGCAGACAGATCCCGCTGCAGACTTTGCGATCAGAGATTTTACATCTCATAAGTTTCTCCTCGTGTCTGTGGTGTCTGCGCATTTTGTCGCACGTTTAAAAATCGTTTAAGACCGAAAAATCCTCTAGTGTGTCGCGGCCTTTAGCCAGACTTTACTCATCCACATGGGAGTAGCTCACACATTACATTATATTACAATAACAAAGAGTAAAAAATAAAGAAAATGGTAAAAAAAAAACACAAAAAAACTTCTAAATAAAAAGAAAAATAACAAGAGAATGGTGTCAGATAAGACATAATTATATCAATGTATATGTCCAAGTAAATGAAAAACAGAAATACAGTAATATAAATACAGTATATCACAGTTATGTAGAAGATGCCGTGCAAAGATGGTTTGAACGTTGACAGAAACAGAGGGGCAGATGTCTCCAGCTCACAGCCGATAACATGATCAGTTTGTCAATTCGTTAAATGTCCCTTTAACTGGTGCTGTAACTATTTTCAAACTATTCTTCCCATCACTGGAGATAAATAGAGCAGAAGAGCAGACTGTGGGATGGTAGCGGTGCTGTTATCCATTAAAATTTGAATTGTGATTTCATCTGTTCCAACTAATTTAACAGACAATTATAAATAAAAGGTAATTAAAAAAATATTGAGAATTTTAATCACTGAAATTATGTTGTGGGGAAAAAAGCTGGAGCAAATATGCTTGTCTAATTCACTGACAAATAAGTGAGTAAATCTGTTCTTATGTGTACGTGGTAAAGGTGCGCTGCATAATAAGGGCGTCTGCCATCTGCTTGTTTTCCAAGACGTGCATTTGTTTCGTCTGGACAGAATGGCATTATCTATTTACACGGAGACAAGCTGCTCACCAGAAAACTTATGCAACACATCTTTACTCTTAAACTTTTGTACAGTACATAATATGCATCATTACTTTAAGAATAGTCTTAATTTCAGCTGTGACCAAAGTAATTATGGGTGTGATTTTCTTGTGAGAATCTAATGACAAGTTAAGGATCTGACCCAGCTCTAGATCTGGATTATTTTACTTAAAGTGCATGTTTTGGGATGACCGGGGGGGACTGGAGTGCCTGGTGCTTCTTGCAGGGACACACTTGAAATGGCAGTAACAGAAATATACTAAATATGAGTGTAATGATACGATATGGTCACGGTATGAACCTCGCGGGACGATATTTATTGTGGTATCGTGGGAAAGCTCAGGATATTAAGATATTCTACATAATAACAAGACTGACATTATAAAATGCTTTGACGAGTCATTTGGTACAACATTTATTGTCATTAGGGGTGTAACAATATGCAAATCTCTCGATACTTCAATATTTTCACGATATTTTTTATTTATTTATTTATTTATTTGATAGGGACAATGCACATTAATGAACATATGTTATAAACAAATGTAAATATGCCGGATTATAGCTACAAAGCTAATTTACATCCGCAGTCCCTAGGCAGGTAACAAATACAGCACACAATAGAACATTAGTAATACAAGAAAAAAGTTAAGAAAAATAAAATATATATCTCACGGTACGATATTTATTGCAATAT
The DNA here is from genome assembly GCA_030686955.1 of Odontamblyopus rebecca. Taxonomy (NCBI): domain Eukaryota; kingdom Metazoa; phylum Chordata; class Actinopteri; order Gobiiformes; family Gobiidae; genus Odontamblyopus; species Odontamblyopus rebecca. The sequence continues at coordinate 7,012,248 of CM060665.1, forward strand.
TCTGTGTTAATACGCTGCTCTTTCTTCTAAAAATGCCTTCACAAGACTTAATCCAAAGAATGAAGATGTAAAAGTGCTTAGAACAGTTATTTCTTCATGTCGTCTGCACTAAAACGGCGCAAAGGATCATGGTCTATGTAGTTCCCTCTGTTTTTTTAAACTATTTCTGCATCATAACTGTTCATTTAAGCAAAGAGACTTGGGATTCGATACATTGTGATGGTCCAGGATATTATTGTGAGACCTTTGACGATGCAACATCACCATATTTCACCATATATTATTACATCCCTAATACTAAATTGTAAATATTGCATGTCTTCATTGTATTCCTAGTTCCTCATCAGTATGTATGACTGATGAGACTGTATTATAGATAATATTTGAGTTTTGCTGTTACAAAACATTAGGAAACGGAATTGCCTAAAGAAGCAACACATAATGGATGTAAACATGAACTATTTACATTTTTAACACTGTACAATCCACCCTCTTCATTTCGTCCCTCTAAAAATACTTTTATCCGATCCCCCAGTTCGCCTCCAGCCGCTATCTCACCCACTCTTTAATTAAGTAATAACTACTATCTCTGTCGCACTTCCAATCAGCTTAATGTTATTCCTCTTTCGGATTTGCATCCTTTAGTTATTCTGTGACGTCTTAAGCCAGACTCGGGGCTCCATTAATCTCTGTTTTGTTTTTGGCAGGTTGTGAGGGGCTTGCTGGCGCTGAAAAACGAGCATGAGGTGCAAATTGATAGCCACGACACTCTGTGGGGGGAGACAGGTACGTGCGCATCAATCTCTCTGCATTATACACATGGAGTCGTTTTATCATCGCCCGTTGCCATGGGGTTGTGCGTTATGGTGCTGTTGTAGAAAATGGCCATTCCTACATGCCCAATTTTCAGCTTTTTTGTGTGTTTTGTAGCGTTATATTGTATTTCAGGTATAAAGACGTGGACTAAGGGAGTGTGACGTCACCCATAGCGTTCAGCTCCAGTCAAACAGAACTTAGTTAATGGATTATAGGAGCGAATTTGGAGCCAAGTTCATTTATTCACGAAATAAAAACACCAGAATCTTGCAGAGCGGGTTAATACGAAGATTTTAAGACCAAAATGATGAGGCTCACTGCAGCCGTTAGAGAAAGATGAGCGGATTTTCAAAATAAAAACTGGGACGTTCCTGGTTTGCGTTGGTTGGTAATAATAAAATTGTGAAACGAGTGCGTAATGAAGGAAAATTGTCACACACTCGGCACTAATGTGAGTCACTATAGTCACATTTTCTTTGTGTTTTGGTCATTTTGAAGCAGCTTTTCTGTATTTTAGTTATACAAATGACAATTTATGCCTCTGTTCACTGTTAGCAATGATCAAATTGGTCAAAAACAGGGACATCTGGGACTTTTCTTGTATAAAACTGGGACAAATCACTGGTTTTGGATAAATCTGCAGGGACAGGGGGACACAGGGCTCAAAACTGGGACTGTCCCGGGTAAATAGGAACGTCTGGTCACCCTAAATTACAGAAAGAGGGGTGAGAATTTTTCTGTTTGGACACGGCAGTTAGTGGGTTACCTGTGTCCATTCATATATATCGTCTCTAGTCATAACAGATAGTATTTTGTATTTAAAGCGGTTCTAAGGTATTTATTTTGTCATGTAATAAAGTAACATTTGTCTTGCCCTACAGATATGTTGTAAAACAGCTCTTAGGGTCAAAATGAAACACTTGTGCATCTAATTATAAAGTATTTTTAGTGTCCACAAAATAGGAAGTAAAGTTGGTGTACGGTTAGCATGCTAGTTGATGGTAAAACACCGCTCTAGCCTCTGAAAAGCCTTTAAACGTCACCACAGTGAATAATTAGGACGCCTGGAAACTGAATAATAAGATTGAGTCGCTGCAAACAATTTAAAATGAACTAATTCTGTATTTAAAACTGTAAAAATCTGGTGCACCTTGAACTAAATAACATCTGAAAACAAGGATTTTGTAGAATTCATCCATTGATTTATAAAAAAATGGGTTGAGTGGGCAGCAAAGGACAGCAGAGTGCAGTTCTGTGTCGGATTTGTGCATAAAAACAGAGCAAAACTATTGACTGATTCAGTTTTATTGGAAAATATGAAAAGCTGTGGTTGTCCAAGAAAATAGGGAATTCCTATTTATACAAAGCTTTGCTGTAGTTACTTCAGGGATAAATGACATAGCTGCATGATACATTTGGATATGTCTGTCTTTGTCTTTTGTTTGTTGTTTTAAAGAAATGCTGTTTTCAAGTTTCTCAAAAAAAAAAAAAAAAGTAAAACAAAAAAGTTGGATTTAAGTTTGGAGAGGCGTCCTGATTGGTCAGTACTCCTGGAGTGGGATGAGACAGGAACAAGAGGCGGAGACAAGGACAAAGCAGAGACAGCAACGATTAAAGGGCCTATATGACTATTTTGTATCTATATTTATTATGTTGTTTCCTCACCAAATAACTGGATTTTTAAATTTGTTTCATTCACACATGAATGAACACATAAATCTTGCATAGCTGTGTGAATGAAACCAAACACAACTCTGTATGTTCTCCACTCTGCAAGGGAACAGCACTCTGACACGGCTTAAAGCTTGTACTACAAACTTGTATCAGCTGAAATTTAGAGCTACTTTAAAGTCTCAGCATCTCAGTATGTGGAGTTAATCTGTGGAACGGATTTTCAGAAGAACTAAAAGTGTGTTGGAGCCCGGTACAGTTTAAAAAATTATTTAAAAGAGAAACTATGAAAAATCCCTGGAGGAGAGACAGTGATGCCTTCAGCACAGAGCGGGACGTCAGGGGGAGGTGGAGGGACACAGAGCGTGACGTCAGGGGGAGGTGGAGGGACACAGAGTGTGACGTCAGGGGGAGGGAGGTGGAGGGACATAGAGCGTGACGTCACGGGGAGGTGGAGGGACACAGAGTGGGACGTCAGGGGGAGGTGGAGGGACACAGAGTGGGACGTCAGGGGGAGGGAGGTGGAGGGACACAGAGCGTGACGTCACGGGGAGGTGGAGGGACACAGAGTGGGACGTCAGGGGGAGGTGGAGGGACACAGAGCGTGACGTCAGGGGGAGGTGGAGGGACACAGAGCGTGACGTCAGGGGGAGGGAGGTGGAGGGACACAGAGCGTGACGTCAGGGGGAGGTGGAGGGACACAGAGTGGGACGTCAGGGGGAGGTGGAGGGACACAGAGTGGGACGTCAGGGGGAGGGAGGTGGAGGGACACAGAGCGTGACGTCAGGGGGAGGTGGAAGGGCACAGAGTGTGACGTCGGGGGAGGTGGAGGGACACAGAGCGTGACGTCAGGGGGAGGTGGAGGAGGACAGAGCGTGACATCAGGGGGAGGGAGGTGGAGGGACACAGAGCGTGACGTCAGGGGGAGGGAGGTGGAGGGACACAGAGCGTGACGTCAGGGGGAGGGAGGTGGAGGGTTAGTGATCTGGCGCTGTGTGGACAAGTGAAAACGCTGCTACGCTGATGTAGGAGCTGTAGTTACCGTCCTTATTGGACTACATCACTGTAACTTGTGTCTTCCTGATTCACTGGGTTCGTGACATCGGGCATGTGACGCTATTGTGGAAAAACAGTTTAAACAAACCCGAGACAAACTCAAAACGGCGTCGGTCCACGAAAAGTCTATTTTGACGCTTACCGTCTTCCTCAGCTTGAAATCGGCTGCTACGACTTCCATAGAACTACAGCAACTTCAGATATGGAGCTCTACTTCCTTGTTTTCACCTCCCACGTGGTGTTGTGACATCGGGACAACATGACGTCAGCCCAGTCATGTGACTAGCGTTTCAGGCAGTTCAGACACGACGTGTTTGGACACAAATCGTTTCCAATACGGTGACATGGTGATTCGTTTCAGTGTAAACGCAGTCTCAGAGAGTGATGTCAGGATGAGTGTGTGAATGTTTGTTTGTTTGTATTGTTATGTTGTTATGTGAATTATTTGTGCAGGTTTGACATAAATAACTAACTAAAGATCCTAAGAATCAATTGTAATCAAATGTAATATAGGACCTTCAAATATTTACCACTTTAACACTTGAATAATGACAAATATGAATGAAACAAAATACACCTCTTGCCATGTTACTGATGAGAAAACAACACTGTCAGAAGCTCAGACTGGAGTATAACGCAGCCCCTGTAAACTCTTTCAGCTTTGGTTCTGCTGAAATCATTACACGTCGTCGTCCTGTGGTTTGCTTTGGTCTTATTTTAGTGACATCATGTTGGAAATTGAGTTGTCTATTTTACACGTACAGTTAAGCTGAGTGACTGCAGCTGTAGTGTTTGTAATTCAACGCTAAGCTCATCAACCACAAGATATATATTACACGCGGGGACGGTGTAGTACTTGTATATACTTGATTGAAAGCCACGCAGTGCCATAATCTGAAAATACACACACGGAAAGTAGTAGATTCAGTTTCCATTTTGACACGTGTTGGTTGAGTTGTATATTTTTATAGTCATGTGGTTCGAAATAACAGAAACAGACACTTTTACTGTATTACAGCTTAAGTTTAAAGGATATGAATTCACTTTTTAAAACAACATAGTATTAAAAAGTCCATATTACACTAGGTTCTAATGTTATAATGTTGTTTCCTCGTCACAAACGCACCTTGAGTTGTATTTTGTTTCATTCACACGTGTTTAACTCACAAACCTGTGTATTTAGGCTGAGTTCTTTGAATTGGAACACATTAGAACCCAATAAACACACACGAGAGCGAAAATAGGAATATAGCTGAAAACTTATAACTGTTTTGATGTTTAAAATAGGTTATTAGACATATCTGACACGCATAATATCCACACTGAACAGTTAGACACTATGTTAAAACTTTCAAAAGGTTTTGTTTATTATCTACATTGTTCCTTAGTTAAATTGTTCGTCTTATTATATTGTATACTAAGTCATATTTAGATCCATTTTCCATTGCTTAAAGCGCCCATATTATGCTATTTTGATCTATTGTCAGGATCAGACACCTGTTCACACAAATGAACTGAACGAATAAGCCACAGCAAACACAGAATATACAATTTTACTGCAAGGAGAGGCAGTTTTTTTTATTGAAAACACACATAAATGGGCGTATACGAAACATAGTAAGCAGTCATAGTTAATTACATAATCTTCTTAAGCAGACATGAGCTATTTCCCCCATCGCCCCGACAGTTTAGTTTCAGAAGTCCTTTTTCAGATAAGGAAGTCGCCTAACTCACCTTTTGACACTTCTTCTTCTGCAGGACAATCATACTCAAAATAGCACTTTCAAGCACATGATTTCAGGTTCCAAAGTTTACAACATTTAATTAGTAAGTGAGTAAACATTTAGAAATGATAAAATAATCAATCATTCTAACATCTATGTTATCAGTCAATCAAACTTCATTTATAGAGCGCATTTCATACAAAAAATGCAACACAAAGCGCTTTACAGTGTTTTAAAAAGAACAATTCAACACCACCACAAAGCTAAACCGGTGAAGCTTGAGATTATCTGTGACATGACTCTTTTTTTCTACTATGTATCTACTATATTCTACTATGTTATAATGTTGTTTGTAAATTAAAAACAGACCTCGAGTTGTGTTAGACACTTAAACACCATTTTAAAACTTTAATCTAAAAGTTTAAGTTAATTGATGCACATTTTTACAGGCCATTTCTAAGTGTAGACGTGACCCAGCATCACATTGCCCTGTGCTATGTCCAGATTCTTTAGATTAAGGTTCCCATTTAAATATATTTTTGAGGTGGTGCGACTGAGGACTCTTTCACTATATTTTTTTGGGGTCTTAACTCAAAATTAGAGCTCACTGAGATTGAATTTTTGATACCAGTCACTGACACATCCATTCTTTTTTACTACTTGACTGTGATTTCCGATGCTCTGGATGTGGTTTGAATTCAACCCTTGCCTATGTTCTGTATATGTTAGAAACAGTTCACTGTGTGACTTATTAACAGGCTTGTTTGTTGAGGCCTAACTTAAAATAATCAATCAATCAATCAAACTTTATTTATAGAGCGCTGTTCATACAAAAATGCAACACAAAGCGCTTTACAGTGATTAAAAAAAGAACAATCCCACATTTCCCCTCCACCCGCCACCTTCCCACAAAGCTAAATTAAACATATGAGTCTAGAGATTATAATCCCACATAAAGCTGAACTAAACTATTATAATAACTACTAAATAAATACTAAATAACTAGTTACAGTTTCATAGTATTGATGAAAATTCATGCAAAGCAGTTCACACTTGAGATTAGGAACCTGGAACAGCACTTTATAAATGTTATAGTAATAAAGCTTTTGTAAATGTATTATTAACTCGCCTTCTGTTATAATTAAGTGAAGCATGTGTATTAAGGACTTGAATACAGCCCGGCAATCACTTAGTTTGTTGATAATTATATAATAAGCAGCTTTTTTATGCACATTCACATTCCTGTTTTATTGTTAATGGCTCATCGACATTATAAAACACCTACAAGTGATAGTTAATGCTTTATAAGTGCTTATAAACATGACAAGTGCTTATTATAGCCTAAGGAAACTTATTTTAGAGCGTTGTCCTTACATTTACTCAATTACAAGGTTTTATACGTCAAAAATGCCTTCTTAATATGCCCCGGCTCGCCTCCCCGCAGACCTGTCCCATCATCCTTTTCACCGGGGCGGTCTCGGGACGGACACAGCCCCCTCCCCGTCCCAGTCACACGGGTGTTTGAAAGACACGCAGCATCGGTGCATTCATCCGCTTATTTATGTTATGAATAAGCATCATAAAATCTATCAGAAAAAATCACAAAAAGATCATAACTCCAGACTTTTGACACAGAAAATAGCAGCTTTGGCCGACTTCGTTCCACCAAATGCAAATGTTCGTTTCCACAAATGTTACTGTGGTTTTTAGTGACATGCAACTCTGCAGAAATAGAAAACCAAATCGTAATGATTATTGTATTTGGCGTAAAACGTGCATCAGTTTCACCGCAACTTAAAATTCATTTTGGAAAAGTACATGTCAGAAAAGGATGTTCCATTTATGCGACAAAACAGAGAAACCATGGATACATTTGGTTTTTTATCTCATTAGTTTTTCATTATTTTTTGTGCTTCATTTACTACATACATTGTTCATTAGTTAAAATGTTTGTATATTAAGTCATAATTAGATCCATTTTCCGATGCTTTAAGGGCTCATGTTACACTGGTTTGATCTTTGTTATAATGTTGTTTCTAAATCAAAAACATAGCTGGAGTTGTGTTTTGTTTCATACACACTAGAGAAGTCCCAATCAAGATTTTTTTGGCTTCCGATCCGTTCCGATTTGTTTAAGGAGTGCTCTTTCCGATACTGATCCAATACCTTTTGTTATAGCTCCGGTAGTGCCGCTCTGTATCGTAGTGTCGTGAAGGAAGTTCGTACCTTAGCTCCAAAAAGTCCATTAGATGATGAAAGTTTTACGTACCTCATCTCGCTTCACCTCCACCAGTGTTTGCTGCTGCCGCCTCGTGCTCTTGTAAATCTCAAACTCGTCCGGATGATTCTTTTGTAAGTGATAAATCAAATTGGTCGTGTTAAAGTGGCTCCGCTGGTTCCTCCATGGGAAACTTAGTTGTTTTACTCTCGTTTTGTTGTAGTGAAAAGTCCCACACAGCGGACAGGGCGGTGTTTTGATTTACAGCTGCCGTAAAGCGCAACGATGCCGCAAAATCATGTGAAACTGAATCGGTCTGATCACGTGACTGAATCCGGTACTGTCCGATACTCATAAAAGAGCCGAATATCAAAACTGAATATCGAATCAGGACATCCCTAATACACACATGTTTATCTCCATACACTTTCACTGCGATAGTCTGACTGATTTCAGCCCTGGAATTGCCCATCGCCACTGAACAAAAGGGTAAAAATGAAGCTGTTAACTTGAAAACTGCCCATTACATGACATCACAAGGTGGAACAGAGCATTTTGAGCTTTGGAGATGCACACAGACTAATAATACAGGGCTGCTCAAACATGTGTGAATGAAAAACACAACTTTGAACATATTTCTGAGAAGGTAACAGCTTTATAACATGGCTAAAACCTCAGAAGAATCAATTTAGCGTTATTCAGGGCCTTTAATACCGGTCTGAACAGTATCTTCTATATTGTCTCTCGGGAGCTTTCAGGAGATTCAATTTAATAAACCAAGAACAGCACATAATGTGTCCTCACCCAAACAAAACAATTTAAAATAGTAATTTGTTTGTGTTTCCGAAACGCATCTGTACGGCCATATTTCATAATAGTAAAATTATTAGTTTTTCTCTGAGCAAATCTGCCCGTCCTGTCTTCACTTCGGATGGAGCTCACTTATGGAAACAACAAGCTCGTCTGTTTTCCCCACGTGTATTCTGCATAGTGTTCTTTTAGATGCATAACTTATAAGGGATATTTCCATAGAGACGCAACAATATTGTGAATAGGCTGGAGTTATTTGACCCTCTGAGGCTACTGTACTTAAGAGTTATGGAGTGTTTATTAAACCTGCAGTATTGTGTAGGAAAGACGACTATATTCTCATCACGTTAAAGCATTTGCCGCGTATGAGGACATGACTTAATTAGTTTTAGTCAGTTCTCTTCTGATACTTTGCATTTGATGTCAGTCCCTGGGGGTGTGATGCTAACAGCAGGCATGCTCTGTCTGTCTTTTTTTTTTTTTACACTTTGTCTTTTATTGAAATCGTTTTATATTTTACAAAGAACAAGCAATCAAACATACTGGGGTTTAAAGGATAGACATACACAATCAAACAAATAAGAGCGCAGTCTGGTGTTACAATTTAAATATTGCCCCTTTCCCTTAAATATATTTCCCATTTTTCCCAAAAGTCACTCCCCTTTTCCTTTAGAAGTCTCAAGTTAAAGTTCCATATTATAAACATGATTGGCTATGGCCATGAATTGTTTAATAGTAGTTATAGCGTTTTTGCTCGCTGCCATAAAGATTTTTCAAAGGTATTTGTCAGCAGTGGACAACTTTTGCTCCATATTTCCTAAGTAAAAGGTAACACACGTAAGTCTTATGTCAAAGCAAAAAACGTCTCGGACTATTTCATGTACAATGAACCCTCGTTTATCGCGGGGGTCACGTTCCAAAAAGAACCCACGATAGGCAAAATCCATGAAGTATCAGTTTTATTTTTTACAATTATTATACAATACAATACTGTACTACAGAATGAAACCAAAGGTCAAAACCTGTTTCAGGCCCAAGCATTTGTTTAAGAAATAAAAATATAAACGTTTTCTTATAAATAACTATGATAGTTTTTTAAAATACTGTAAAATAATTATTTTAATAATGAATAGGAGGTTGGACATTGTGACTCAGGCGTATTTCTCAGTCCCTCTGACTGAGCCTCTTCGTCCTGACTCCTGTAGCATCTTTTTCTACTGAAGCTGTGGTGCAGGCGTCTTTTTCCCAGAACGAACCGAAGATTCATTTAGTTCTACAGCCACAGAGCTTCTACCTTCCTTCAGCAGGTCAGCATGATAGTTTCATCTTCCTCGGCCTTTTGCCTTTGTCGTGCAGAACGTTTCCTCCACATTAAAGCTTTTGTCATGGAGAAAAAGTTTAAACGTAAATTTGTCAGGCTGAACAGAAACGAGGCACAGAAACTGTTGACATTTGGTCTAAGTGAAAGACCAATGTCAACTTTTTTCACTTCTAGACGACCTCAGCCAATCAGGATTCAGAACACAATGCACTGTAAAAAAAAAAAAAAAGCATAAAAAAATCTGCGAAGCCGCGAAAGGTGAACCATGTTATAGCGAGGGTTCACTGTACACCTTCCCAAAAAGAGTCAAGGACAGGACATCCCCAAAAAACATGTGTGGGGTCTCTGTCTGAGGCTTTGTTAGACTTACATTTTATCATTATTTTAATGTAATCTAACCAGAAAGAACTGATTTACAACAGGTAATCTGGTTTGTGTTTTAGACAAGTCCTTCTCAAATTAAATTACAGTCACAAACAGTTTTTTTAGTTAGCCACTCGCACCTTTTTAGTTGAAAATCAAATGCCTAAAGGACCATGAACACTCGTACTGACCACAGGCTCCTGAAAAAGTGTTGTTTAAATCACTTTTGTATTTTTTCTTGTTTTCAGACCATCTAAAAATGTATTTGACAGTGTTTCCTCATGGTTACTGGTGAATATTCTGCCAATGCACACACGTACAACACCCCCAGCATGATGACACTGTACAGTATCAATACATGTTATTTGTAACTCAGTGAATACAGTTTTTACCCCTGAACTGCACAGCTTCTGGTTTAAGGGCGTTTTCAAATACAGAAATGTGCCAGTGCTTTAATTTGAGGTCTGGACACAGTCTAGACTATTGTTTTGATCTCTTAAAGTTATGAAATTTAGATAAATATGTGCTGTAAAATCTCAACCGAAATGTGTGAGTGAGTTTCAGTCTGACGCACAGATGAATGACAATACAAAATGAGCCAGTTGTCAATATGTGTGTGAATATGTAACCTCAGATGGCTTTGGCCTCCTCTTCTGTGCTCTCAGGGGAAGTCTGGGTTTTCATTTTGATTAAATCTGGAATTTGATCAATTTTTATGGTATTTCTAACAGTTTTTTTATTATTATCTTCTTCTTGTTTCATTTCAAGGACATTTTTTGTAATAATAGATGTTTAATTTGGCTTTAATCTAACACATTTTTAAATACAAAGTTTAAAGAAAAAAAAAACAGTAATGTCAAATAAGTCTAATATAAACTTGTCACACCTAAAGTCAATGAATCGATCTAGAATACATACAGAATCTTTGTTGGTCATGTGCATCTAGTTATAAAGCATTTCTACGGTCTGCAAACCAGGAAGTAAGGCTGTTGCGCCGTTAGCATGCTAGTTTTTGTTGGCATGTTTATCTCCAAAAACCCAGTAAAGTCTAATAGATGACTAAATATAAACTTCTCACATCCACTCGAATCAATCTGGAATCCATACAGAATGTTTGCCGCTAATGTGCATCGAGTTATGAAGCATTTTTATTGTCTGCGAACCAGGAAGTAAGGCTACTGCGCTGTTAGCATGCTAGTTTTTGTTGGCAAGTTTATCTCCAAAAACCTCAGTAAAGTCAAAGAAGTCAAATAGATGATGAAATATAAACTTATTACACCCACTTAAATCAAATTAATCTAGAATACATACAGAATATTTGTTGCTCACGTGCATCTACTTATAAAGCATTTTATTGTCTACGAACCAGGAAGTAAGGCTGCTGCGCTGTTAGCATGCTAGTTTTTGTTGGCAACTTTATATCCAAAAACCCAGTAAAGTCAAAAAAGTTTAATAGGTGACGAAATATAAACTTGTCACACCCACTCAAATCAATCTGGAAGACGTACAGAATGTTTACCGCTAATGGGCATCGAGTTATGAAGCATTTTTATTGTCTGCGAACCGGGAAGTAAGGCTACTACACTGTTAACATGCTAGTTTTTGTTAGCATGTCATTTCATTCCCCCTATGAGGAACCTCTTTTTAATTTCAGTCTTTTCATGCCAACTCCAGCTGATCTGTGTCCTGGTTAAGTCTTTTTCGGTCATTCAGCACAATCGTCCTTCTCTAACCACGCTCAGCTAAACTACATTTGTGCCTTTTTAGTTTTTATCTCAAATTCGTCTCCTTTCCTTGTAAACACGTCTCATTTGCATGTTCGAATGTATTTAAGCTCCCGAAACTTTCACCCCTGGGAGCCGGAGGAAATTGTTCGCGACGCTAATTTTCGTTCTTTTCAGGCAATCGGCGGCAATTTGAACACTAGGAGGCGAGCTCATTCGCGCGCGTACAATTTGCGTTTTATTGTGAGGAGCTTGTGCGGAGCTTCCTGTGACACCTGCTCCGTCTCCGGGGGCAACCACAACTTCCTATTTTCATAACGCTCGATCAATGCTCGGCTGAGTGTAGCTTGAATTTAAATGGCCCCGCGTTGTGTTTGTAATTGACATTTGGCGGATTCTTCCTTATCGAGTTGTTTACGTCTTTTCGGCGGATGTGAGGCTGGGGAATTGTGTCGGAGGCTAATCTCAAATGATTTCTCCAAAGCAAAATCAGATAAGGTTATAACTTATTAGAGTAGTTAGGAAAATTGGGCCTGTGGATGGGAGGAAATTGCTTTATGTAAACACTATAGATCCAGATGTGCACGGCCTTATTTATTTGAGTCATTGCTAATAGGGGGTTATGGTTTAAAGGCCCACATTACACTGCTTTCTCATCTACTGTGTGTTATAATGTTGTTTTCCTCCTCAAAAACGTATCTGGAGTTTTGTTTTGCGTCATTCACGCACGTTTAACGCACAAATCCTGCATATTTATTCTTGAATGGAAAATATCTTGTTCCACCTTGAGATGTCATGTGGTAATATAAGAACTAACATTAGCCTAAAAATACTTGCCTCTACTTCTTATTTTACCGTAAAATACCAAATAAGAGCCGTAACAGACCAGGCTTTTATTTGAGACCAGGCTTTTATTTGAGACCAGGCTTTTATTTGGGGCAGGCGAATTATTCTTTCCTCACCAAAAACCGGGAAAATATGGTACTCAAATTCTTTTAACCAGTATGACAATAATCTAGGTGAATTTCTACACAGACGTAGGCGAGTTTATTTGAAATGTTACAACAAAATATCTACGGAACAAGGAGTTTCCCCACATTTTAAAGCGTTTATGCAAATGAGCCATGTGGTTTTAAGTTTGGTTTGTGTAGAGACGACGCGAGTATCAGTCCTGCGTCCTGTTGTCGCAGCACCACTTCTGTCTTCAACACGAACATTAGACTCAACTTTATTTGGAACTGCTGGTTATTTATGAAAATGTTCACCCGCACCCACCGTGTAAAGGAAACCTGGTTCTCATTTGGTGTTTTACGGTGTTTAATGTTGTTACTTCTTCAAAAAAATGCCTGGATTTGTGTTTCGTTTCATTCGCATGTTTGTGTAATCCTTTATTACTCGTCTGTCTACATCTCCAAAGCTTAAAATGCTCTGTTCCACCTTGTGATGTCATGTAGTGGCAGTTTTCAGCTACTTTTTACCTTTCGTTCAGTAGAGAATTGGCAATTTCGGGTCTGAAATGATCCAAATGACTCTAGTGAAGGCGTATGGCGTTTAAAAACAACAGAAACAGTTTTCAGTTTGAGGGAAAAACGCAGCCTAAATATGAAAGATTTGTGTGTTAAACATGTGCGAATGAAACAAAACACAGCTCCAGGTCTGTTTTTGACGAGAAAACACTAGTATAACGTCAGAAAACAGCGTAACATGGGCCCTTTAAACCAGCCAGTCCGTGGATTTCAGATTGACATTATGTTAAATTATAACCGTTACCATAGCGATCCAAATATTAGATCTTTTGAATGGAGAAAAAAGTCCTCAGATCGTTGCACAAATAAGCCAAAACCCACCTAATCATGAAATAGAGACATGCGCTTGGACGGTGGAGGAATACACTGGGAGCAGATGGAAGGTGCGGCATTTTGGCTCCCATTTCTCCTCCTCCAGATGGGTGATGTCACTCGGATAAGGAGGCTCCAGTCCTCTCCTGTGTGTGTGTGTGTGTGTGTGTGTGTGTGGTGTTTATCGGGGCGCATTCAGCTATCAAGATTCCAGGGTTTTAAGTGAATTAAGACGGATTAAGAGCTGCTAATCTGTGCGCGAAACATCCAAACAAGAGGAAATAAATTAAAAAACGGGGGTTTAGCTAAGTTTGTTGATAAATGTTTGGCCACGCAGTGACATCTCGGTGTGTGGGGGGGCTGCAGGAATGATCGAAGGTCCTGAATTACACAATCAGACACAGATTCTTCGTCAAAACGTACTCGAGTTGCGTTTTGTTTCATTCACAATCCTCTATTATTATCAGTCTACATCTCCAAACTCCAGACTGGAGATTTCAGCTTTCAGATTGTTTACTGTAACTTTCATTTGAGCAGTGAATGTTTTTAGCCTAATTTCCTCCTCTTCATTTCTCAGTGCCCCATGTATTTTCTGTGCACCCGTGTATTTTGTATGCTCGCGTGCTCAGAACAGACTGAATCTACTTGTTTCCCACATAATTTTAAGCTCTAAACATGCAATATCAAGGTATAAAAGGTAGTTGAAATACTTGAATAAGACAAAAATAAAAGGAAAAGAGAAAAAAAAAGACTTGCAAAATAGCGTTTATTTGGGATGGGACAAGATCTCGTGAGATTTTTTCAATTGGACTGGACAGAACTGGTCATATGATGGATTGGAACTACCATATAAGAGATGAAATAATATAAAAATACACTATGAAAGACAGTAAATAAATTGTGAAGCCAAAATTGGAAACTGGATAAAACAATTTATATATTAGGTGTAAGGTCCAGACATTTGTGAAGCCATTGATTGACGTTTTGCACAGCTTGTTCCCGCTTTTAAAACGCCTCAAAAGTTAAATAAATCCACGGAGAGCGATCCGAGTGCAGTTAAAAACTCTTTACTGAGTATTCACATAGAGTTGAAGACGGACAGAATGTACAAAAGGAGAATTTTAACAGGTAAGGTGACAGGAGGTCAAAAAACAGTTTCCCGATTCTACTCCACACTCCCATGGTGCACCTGTGCTCGTCTTAAATAGTAGACCGCAAAATAATCCAAAAAATAAACATCACTTATGATTCGCAATAATAAATTGAAAGAAAAATGTAAATAGATCAAATTATTTTTAAGCAAATCATCATAAATAATTACAAAAATTATCAAAAATCAGGCATTCTAAGTAAATATTAAAGCAAATAATTATCTCAGTCATGAAAATATGACAAAAAAATGACACAACTGGCATTAGGAGTCATGTCAAACTCTCGTCTGGTCTCATTCTCGTGGGCCCAGTCTCGCACCTCGTCTCCTCTCGTGGAAACTGTGTCTCATCCCTCATCCCGTTCGTTTGTTTTCTCTGCAGCCCTGACGGCGGCGGCGGGTCGGGGGAAGATGGAGGTGTGCACGTTCCTGTTGGAGCAGGGGGCCGTGGTGCAGCAGGTGAACCGCAGGGGCGTGTCTCCGCTCTTCTGCTCCGTCCGACAGGGACACTGGCAGGTGAGACCCCAACGCTGCTGTATCCAGGGGAAATGTTCCTGTTAGAATTATTGTGCAAAGAAACATCAGCATTTTTATTACTACCACTACTAATACTACTACTGCTACTACTACTACTGCTACTGCTACTACTACTGCTACTGCTACTGCTACTACTACTACTGCTACTGCTACTGCTACTACTGCTACTACTACTGCTACTGCTACTACTACTACTGCTACTACTACTACTGCTACTGCTACTGCTACTGCTACTGCTACTACTGCTACTACTACTGCTACTGCTACTACTACTACTGCTACTACTGCTACTGCTACTGCTACTACTACTACTACTGCTACTACTACTACTGCTACTACTACTGCTACTGCTACTGCTAGTATATATATATATTGTTACTATTACTGCTGTTATTATATATTATTATTATTGCTATTGCTATTACATATATTACTACTGCTACTACTGTTATACTGTTATTGTTATACATTACATATTACATTGCTATATATTGTTATTGCATATTATTATTACTATTACCACTATTATTGTTATTATTATTATTATTATTGTTATTAATTATTATTGTTATTATTATTATTGTTATTATTATTATTATTATTATTATTGTTATTATTATTATTATTGTTATTATTATTGTTATTATTATTATTATTGTTATTATTATTACTATTATTATTATTATTGTTATTATTATTGTTATTATTATTATTGTTATTATTATTGTTATTAATTATTGTTATTATTACTGCTATTATTATTGCTACTATTGTTACTACTACTACTACAGGTGAGACCCAACGCTGCTGTATCCATGTGAAATGTTCCTGTTAGAATTACTGTGCAAAGAAACATCAGCATTTTTATTATTATTGTTTGAGCAGTTTTTAAAAAGATATGAAGGCACAACATATCGTCTCCATACGCTCAGAACATTTACATTTAACAAAGAAACAAACAAACTAAATAAATAAAGAGAACAAAATTATTAAAAACATTCAGTAGTGTTCATGATTTTTCACACTCTATCCAAACACTGAAATCTTATATTTTCTAATTTTGAGTAGTTTTGTCTCATTCACACATGTTTAACACATAAATCCTGCACATTTAGGATGAGTTTTCCTCTTGTGATGTCATGGGGTAATACAGGAAGCGCTCTCTTTGTGTTCTAAAACTTCATACATTTTCACTAAAATCGTTTGGATGAATTTAGCTCTAAAATTGCCGATCTCTGTGGAACTAAAGGTAAAAGGAGCTGTTAACTTGAGAACGACCAATTCATGACATCACAAATTGGAACAGAGCATTTTGCGCTTCGGAGACATAGACAGACGAATAATAAACTGAAACATGTGCGAATAAAACAAAACATAACTCCTGATATGTTTTTCATTAGGTAATGGCTTTATAATGTGACTGAACGCTCACAAGAGTCCATTTTGGGTGATATAAGCCTTTTGAATTTAGATGTAGGTATGTGTTAGGTTTAAAACGACTTACAGTGTCTTAAAAAGTCTTAAAAGCATTGAATTTATGAATTTGGAAATAATACCTTAAAAAGACTTGAATTTTTATATCCGAGTTTTAAAATTTGTGCAGTACGTAACTTCTCCATATCACGTTTCTCCTCAAAAGTTTAATTTGCCGACCACCATTATTTGGTTAAATAACGTCGCCTAAATAAAGAGCGGTGGAAACAATAACTGAGAACACGACGCAGCCCCGGCTCCAAATCCTCCGAACACGTCACTGAAAATCACGATCTACAGAACCACAAGCAACAGGCTGAGCAAAAAGTGAAATCAGACAATCTGAGCAGAACACAAGTTTGATTAAAGCCGTTACGTTGTTTTTTAACGTTGGTTTTACGTTAGCGAGCGACACATTTCATGCTGGAGTTATGGGGAAGAGTCTCTACTCCCCAGATTCCTTTGTTTTTAGAAAGAAATGAACACGAATTCAAACATTTTGGTTTTCTTTGCTGGTAGCGCTATGAAATAGGCCGTGAAATAGGTATTAAGTTTTTATATAAATGGTCTTAAAAAGGTATTAGAAAAACTTGAAGAAACCTGTAGGAACCCTGGACTTAATTTTGCTTCTAAATTTGCCCCAATAATTATTTTTTTTATGGATTTATTTATTTATTTTGTGATGATTATATTGTGACCTGAATTATCACGACCGAAAACCTTTCCCTTATGGCAGATCAAAATCAGAAACGCATTTATTCTATTATTTTTTTAAAAGTACACGTAGCCTTTGCAACTTTTCTCCTGCTAATTATCCACTGTGAAATAATAGTTTTTTGGGTTGAATGTCCTCTCAGCTTTCATTAACCAGATTAACTCTAATTTACCTTAATGTGCAAAACACTTAATTGTGCATAAATTAGGGCAACATTATGCGTAACTTTTTTGCGTGCCACTTAGCAAAGCACTTGATCCGGTGTTTTGGTGGTTAGCTTATGCAGTTTTTGTTCACACTATTAGCATTAGCTCGCAGGAGGACGTGTGAATGAAACAAAACGCGACTCTTGTTTTGTTTTTGAAGAAGTAAAAACGTTCTGACGTGGCGTAAAGTTCACTCGAGTCGGTTTTGCGTAAATGATTGTGTCTTTAAGTTGATTTGCTCTGGTTCTGACAGATTGCGGAGCTGCTGCTGGAGCGAGGAGCCGACATCAACGTCAGCGACAAACAAGGCCGGACTCTGCTGATGGTGGCAGCCTGTGAGGGACATTTGAACACTGTCGAGTTCCTGCTGTCAAAAGGTACTACGAATACTACTAATACTACTACTACTGATACTGATACTACTACTACTACTGATACCACTGCTTCTGCTACTACTACTGATACCACTGCTGCTACTACTACTGCTGCTATACTTATACTACTACTACTGCTGCTACTACTGCTACTGATACTACTGATGCTACTGCTACTACTACTGCTACTACTGCTACTGCTACTGATACTCCTGATTCTACTGCTACTACTACTACTACGACGACGACTACTACTACTGCTACTGATGCTACTGCTACTACTACTACTACTACTACTGCTACTACTGCTACTGATACTCCTGATTCTACTGCTGCTACTACTACTACTACGACGACGACTACTACTACTGCTACTACAGTTACTACTACTACTACTGCTGCTACTACTGCTACTGATGCTACTGCTACTACTACTACTACTACTGCTACTACTGCTACTGCTACTGATACTCCTGATTCTACTGCTACTACTACTACTACGACGACGACTACTACTACTGCTACTGATGCTACTGCTACTACTACTACTACTACTACTGCTACTACAGTTACTACTACTACTACTGCTGCTACTACTGCTACTGATGCTACTGCTACTACTACTACTACTACTGCTACTACTGCTACTGCTACTGCTACTACTGCTACTGATACTCCTGATTCTACTGCTACTACTACTACGACGACGACTACTACTACTACTACTACTACTACTACTGCTACTACTGTTACTACTACTGCTACTGCTATGGCTACTGATACTACTGATGCTACTGATGCTACTGCTACTGCTACTGCTACTACTACTACTACTACTACGACTACTACTACTACTACTGCTACTACTGTTACTACTACTGCTACTGCTATGGCTACTGATGCTACTGCTACTACTACTACTACTACTGTTTCTGCTACTGATACTGATACTGATACTGATACCGCTACTACTACTACTACCCCGCTCATAGTCAGAATGTCTGTTTTTTGGGCTATAAACCCTTCTGCAATTTAACAAGTGTAAGGTGGAGCTGT
Organism: Odontamblyopus rebecca; assembly: GCA_030686955.1. Lineage (NCBI taxonomy): Eukaryota > Metazoa > Chordata > Actinopteri > Gobiiformes > Gobiidae > Odontamblyopus > Odontamblyopus rebecca. Next base: position 7,031,300 of record CM060665.1, read on the forward strand.
TTAATGTCATACTGTGGAACATTCCAGACAGAGCAATGAAATCTCCATAGAAACAAGCAGGTGATGGACACTCCACCTGAAAAGTTACACAGTGCGCCTTTAAGACAAATTAAGTTTAAGTTATACCGGTAGTTATAGTTAAAGGTGTATGTAACTTTTGTAACTTTTCTGGTGGAATTTACTTGTCTCCATGGAGAAATATGGCATTACAGCATCTGCCAGAAGACCTGTAGATGCTGCGATCCCGGTTACAGGTCAGATCTGTGGAGAGGGGAATGCTCACTGTAAGAATCCATGTTTTTCAATGCACTTTTTTAGCAATGTAAACATCTATAATTGAATAAATGGAGCGCTCCAGGCAAAGCAAGAACATCTCCATAGAAACAAGCAAATAGCAGACCCTCCATCAGAAAAGTTACACAGCGCACCTTTAAGTGGCACCCAAACTGCTCCTATGAACAGTCAGACTCATCGCTGTGTTGTTTCTTTTCCAGGCGCCTCCCTGAGCTCCATGGACAAAGAGGGCCTGACCCCCCTGAGCTGGGCCTGTTTAAAGGGACACAAGAACGTGGTGCAGTTTCTGGTAGAAAAGGGTTCAGCCATCGACCACACGGACAAGAACGGACGCACTCCTCTGGACCTGGCAGCCTTCTACGGAGACGCCGAAATTGTACGTGACGTTATGGTTACAGATACTAATCGATGCCAAACTAGTATCGAAACTAGATACTGGTATGAGGAAGTATTGGCACTAAAAGAGTCACATTCTCAGGACAGAAATGAACCTTTCTTGAATAGCTTAAGAATGATCTTGAGCTGTAGAACAAGCATAAAAGCACAAAGACCACTATGGAAAAAAAAAATACGCAGAAATAAGACCACGTGGTTATATAAAAGAAAGTAATTTAAAGGTGCATTGTGTAACTTTCTGTTGGAGGGTCCATGGTTGATGGGATGTTCCCATAGAGCGGATATATGAGTGGACTAAGTGAGTGTGACGTCTCCACAGCGTCAGCGTCGCTCAAATGAGGCTCCCGTTGCCATGGTTACAGGAGCAAATCTATAGTCACTCCGACCGCGAGTATCATAGCAACCACAAGAGCCAATCAGGATTGAGGAGGTTAAATGTGGCGCCTCCTCATGGCAGAGCGGTGATACTCTGCACCTGCAGGACCACTGGATTTACCTGATTCTGGAGAATAATAAGGAAACTTTTAGCTTTTATCATCAAACTTTAAATAGTAAGTTTAAGTCACTGATTTATGTTCTATGTTCTGTTACGTGCGAACAACAATAGAGTCGCAATTTAACGAAATTCACTTTACTTTATGCTAGTTAAATTATGCTAGTTAAGATTCTAGTAACATTAGCTATTGTAATTGTTTGAGATATTTTGTCAATTTAATTCAAAAATAGTCCATCGGGGCAGGAAAGCAGGAAGGGAACTTACTTAGCAACGAAACGCACAAGCTGTCAATCAAACATGTTGCTAACGCTAGGGGGAGGGACCTCGGGGAATGAAGGCGTCTGATTGGTCCATTATTTATGTTCATATCTTCATTTAGGAACAAGATAGAGAAATGAAAAATTCAGGATCCTGTGTCGCGGGTTCATAAGAACAATTAAGACCAAAATGACGAGGCCACAGCAGCAGGTCCAGAGAGAGGGACGAGAAGATCCCAATGTAAATCAATGGGAAAAGGGAGAGAAGGAGACGGAAGAGCCTCCTGGAGCACTTCCTGTTTGGCACGAGGCAGCTAACGCTTTAGCTATGTCCACCCACTATGGATATTCCACAGTATGGCATTTCACTTTTTTTTATCTCTGTGGAGATAGCAGATAAAAATGTAACTTGTCCCTGACGCCACAGGGATAAGTTACATGTCTGATCTGTGAAAAGGCGAGCACACTCCCAGGAAGAATCTTTGTAGGTCAATAAAAAAACATGCTCTGCAAATTCCTCTGATCTGGCCAAGATTTTCAAACTTATATCGGGTTATTCATCTTGTTTTCAGATTGATTATCGACTTTCTAGTTCTGAGACTGCGTCATTTTAGTCTAGAGGTCGTTTATTTTAAGATAACTTGTCAAGTCAATTTATCTTGCTGCGTGGACAGATAATTTCCGCTGCTTTTTAGTCATTTTCTGATAGATTTAAGGGTTTATATATTCAATTTTGGCGTTTTGCTATTCCAGAAAAAGGCAATAACATCATGGAGACAAGCATCTGATGGACCCTCCACCAGAAAAGTTACACAATGCATCTTTAATGTTGAAAATAACACTCATTTATTGTTACTATCGTTGTGGTTTTGCGTATCAAGTCTGTTCCTTAGTGTCGAAATCAAGTTTGAAATTTTAGTGTCACGACAACACTTTGCGGCATTACATAACAGCTTAACACAAAACACTACGCAGAGTTAAGTGGAAGCACCTCCTGCCTCGTTATGCGGCCTGTGATGTTGTGAATTATCAGTGTGTCGCTCTGGTATCAGGTCCAGTATTTGGTGGAGAGAGGAGCGGTGATCGAGCATGTGGACTACAGCGGGATGAGACCCCTGGACCGGGCCATCGGCTGCAGAAACACGTCTGTGGTGGTCACGCTCCTGAAGAAAGGGGCCAAACTGGGTAGGGACAATTTTCTGTTTGTTAATAGAGACGCAACTGTCAAAGTCTAATAATATTATTGTGAAGTTTTACATTTCATTTGTAGTTGGGTTTTTTTTGTTTTTTTTATGGAGCGTACCTGGATAAACTACCGGTAATGGATATGGGGGCAATTTGAGTAAAGTTAATAAAACCAACTGTTTATAGTTGCAATTTTTTTTTTATATAGATATATACACTTTTATTTTTTAAGCTTTAAAGAAAACATTTTCTATACAAACCATATCCACACAAAATATAAAATAAATACAATACGAAAAATGAAGACACCAAGAAAACAAAAATTACAAAAAGGTGATAACAATAACAGCAATAATCATTTTGTCATTACCCCCTATCATTCTTCAAAAAAAAAGTGTAGGAGGGTTATACATATACACGTCTTTTTTGCTTGTAAACAGCCTAAATACACACATATATGAATATACATATATACATATATATACATATATGCATACACACATGCATATCTACACTTACACAATATTATAAATAGTAAATATTTATTTTAAAACTGCTAATTGGAACCCCAGATGTGTGGTCAACCTGTTGAAATTAAGTATTAGTTTTACAATTATTAAAATAAGGTTTACATTTTTATTCTCAAGCCAATTATCCAATCAGAAAACAGAATGAGTTTGATAGTTTGGGTTGCCAGATCCGACTATTAAACCCAGCGAACCCAAAAGGAACTCCCTGTGATGTGTATTTGTATTGTGCGTATGATTTTACACCTAATGTTCTCTTGCCTCCTTTTTTACCAGTTTGGTTTGTTATGTTACAGCTACTTTTAATTTGAACTGTTTCATAAATCATTAGCATCATTGCAAAACTCTGCACCTCCCTACATTTTTGCAACGCGCTTCCACCGGCTTCTGTTTCACCCTTACACATAAAAGCACAGGGATGCACTGATTTGATACGGGTAAAAATGATGCGGTTCAGAGTTCACACTGTGCTCTGGTTTGAACTATAAAATGTAATAAAACTGTTTACTCGTCGTCGTTGACCCCCGAAAGCCTCCGAATATTTGGATTTTTATTTATACAAACCTCTTCTGTAGTCACTTCACAGATAAATCATGTTATATAATGCAGCTGGATCAATTTTGTCTCCATTTATTTGTGTTTCTCTACACTGGTTTATAAAAGCTGTAGTATTGAAATCAGCATCAGTGCATCCCCTAGTCATGCATTCATGCTTCGTGCACGTGGTTCGCACATTTAAACCCCGACGTGTCTCAAAAAAGCTTGTGAACTTCTGTATAAACCCGGCTTTGCTTTGCTTGAGCGCTGTCTGTCTCCTGCTGCTAAGAATACGCTAACTAACTGTGTGGAATGTTCTGGAAAAAGCCCGTTTCCATTGCTGCATGTCGGCGAGCTGTTGCATGTGCACGCGCAGTTTAAGCTCGCAACTTATCACCTCCGAGACACTCCGCCTTCTGCACTTATCGCCACCGCACTATCCTGTCTACGAAAATTCACAACTGGTAATGAGCAAAACCTCGAAATTGCTTTTTAGCTGTTACCAGTCTTGTAAATTTGTTGCTGAAAATAAAAAGCCCATTTGGAGCAGACTGGAAATTGGATATAATTATATGCTTTCACTTCACGACACGGCGCGGCGCGTTTTTCTCTCACTATATTGGACTTGCTTTGCTGCATGACATCTATATTTTGTAACCACCTCTTTTCCGATTTCTCCCTAACTGCTTTCGCTAAAAAAAAAAGGCTACAGAACCTCTCCTTATGATCGATCAGGTACAATCTTTAGGTAACTTGACTTGTACCAGCATCATGGGAATACAGAGCAGTTTGATTCAGTGGTGTAGTAATCTAAAATGTGTGTTGCTGTGCTCCCGTGTGTAGGTAACGCCGCTTGGGCCATGGCCACGTCCAAACCCGATATCCTGATAATTCTCCTGCAGAAGCTGATGGAAGAAGGAAACATGCTTTACAAGGTACGGCTCGGCTCGTACACTCTGGGGGGAAATGAACGCAACACGGGCTTTAGGAGTTATTTTCAGAGTACTGACAGTCAGAGAAATTTCTTTTGGAGGATGGAGCAGGCTTTTACTGAGTTGTAGCTTGTTATTACAGCGGGAAAACACGATGCATCATATATGACCCGCTTAAGTCTCATCTGTTCAGACTGCACTGCAAATTTCTCTGATCTGGCCAAGATTTTAAAAGTTATATCACGTTATTCATCTTGTTTTCAGATTTATTATCTATTTACTAGACCAGAGACGGCTTCATTCTAGTCTAGAGGTCGTTTATTTTAAGATAACTTGTTCGAGTAAAATGATCTTGCTGTGTGGACAGATAATTTCACTACTTTTAAGTCATAAAATCAGTAATGCAGTGACACTTTTTGTTTTATTTCATTGTTTAATGTTTTGTATGTTTTCATATTGTGTTTATTTGAATGTGAAGCACTTTGGTGACCTTGAGTGTTGGAAAGGGCTCTATAAATACAGTTTAATTGTTTGATATATACATTTAGTCTTTTAAAATCTTTTCATTTATTTTTGTTCCTTTTAAGAAACAAACTGTGCTTAAATAAGTAACACTAAATGTATAATGACCTAGCACTATAAGTGGTACAATGTGTTTTTCTGATGCGTATTTTATGGTATAGAAACTCTCAGACGCAACCAAAAAACAGGGTGATCAGATTTATTTACCCGGTACAGTCCCAGTTTTGAGCCCTGTGTCCCCTGTTCCAGCAGATTTATCCAAAACCAGTGATTTGTCCCAGTTTTATACATGAAATGTCCCAGATGTCCCTATTTTTGACCAATTTGATCATTGCCAACAGTAAAGAGAGGCATAAATTGTAATTTGTTTAGTTAAAATACAAAAAAGCTGCTTAAAAATGACCAAAACCCAAAGGACAAAGAAAATGTGACTATACTGAGTCCTGTGTTAGTCAGGAATGGGTCGAGTGCAGAACAATTTTCCTTAATTACGCATTCATTTCACAATCTTATTATCACCAGCCAGCACAAACTGGGGCAGTCCCAGTTTTTGATTTAGAAAATCTGGTCTCCCAACCAAAGAAACATGAGTCAGTTATTTTTTGTGGTTAAAAAGATGCATATTCTCTCAACACACCAGATGGCGAAACTAATTTCCATCCATTGTCCTGCATTAACTGTAACAAAAATATTCTCATGCATATATCACTGTGTACCTCGACACTGGAGGCGAGGTGGGCGAAATGTCTTGCCCAAGGACAATGATATTATGCAGTAGAGCCACTTTCAGCCCACAATGCAAATTTCTCTGATCTGGCCAAGGTTTTAAAAGTTATATCACGTTATTCATCGTGTTTTCAGATTTATTATCTACTTGCTATTTCTGAGACGGCTTCATTCTAGTCTAGAGGTCGTTTATTTTAAGATAACTTGTCAATTAAACGTATCTTGCTGCACGGACAGATAATTTCACTACTTTTCATTTTCTGATAGCTGTAAGTGTTTGTCTCTTACATTTTGGCGATGCGTTTTTGCAGTTCACTGTGGCACCTGGTATTTCCAGCTGTCTCTTATCGCAGTATTAACAAGGTCCAAAGCTGCTGAGCTTCTGATATCAGACTGAATCAGACTTTTACAAGGTGGTATGGGCGTACATAATAAAACGTGACCACATTATTACTGTGTCACTGGGCCTGACACCTCCGTTCCTATGTAATCCTCTGCAGTGTGAGTTTCTGATTGGCAGCGGCCGGAGAGGCTCTTGGCCCACTTGAGCAGCCACACCTTGAAAAGTACTATAGAATATTAGTAGGTCTTTTATATCTTTATTATAAAACTGCACAGGTATTTTATTTCGCAAGAGTCACTTGAGTGGTGGTGACGGGTGTGTGACATTCGCTGATAGAGTGCCGCGTTGGGGGGACAGAGCTGTCAGCCGGGCTCTGTGTTATTAGTGCACCGCTGTGTGATGGATGAGTGAAAGCCCTGCCCCAGACACTGTCCTGCTCCACTCCTCTGCCTCACTCTTCCTCTTCCTCCCCCTGTGCGTGTGTCCTACAGAAAGGGAAGATGAAAGAGGCGGCCCAGAGGTACCAGTACGCCCTCCGCAAGTTCCCGCGCGAAGGCTACGGAGACGAGCTCAAGGCCTTCAAGGACCTCCGGGTGTCTCTCTACCTCAATCTGTCCCGATGTCGCAGGAAGACTAACGTAAGGCTCTTCTACTCTGCTTTATAGGCATAACTTTAATGTTAAAGGGTCTACATTATTGCATTATACTTATAGATTACCATGGAGACAAGCAGGTCACATCTGTGGAGAGGCAAAAGATAAATGCATATTTTTCTCAGCAATAAAAACACCTGTAGTTGTATACGTAGTGGTAGTTTGATGCCATTCTCATGAACAATGGCACAGTGCTTCTTTTGGGATAAATTAAGATAAATTAGAGGCTTGAGGTTGTCTTCATTTCAACAAACCTAGAAAATAAGCAATTCAGTTTAAAAACATCTGCTTGTAATGTTGATAATAGCCATGCTTACGATTAATACATTTGAAATTCTTTACTTCCATAGAAGGGGTCCAACTTCTGATCCAAGAATTCAAACATATAGTGAGAGAGTACTGTAAAACATACGCGGCATATATAAAAAATATATGAAAGTCAGAATATGTCTCCTTTATTACATAGGCTGGTGATTTGATAGTGATTTGGTTTGGAAGTATTGGATAAAAAGGTTCTTGTGAGATGTGGACGTGAAGCAGCAGTGGGTGGACAGCCTGTGCACGGGGAGAGCATGTGTTAGTGTTCAGATGGTTGCGACGAGGCGTGGAGACTGGGCACAAGAATGTAATCCTGTCACACACTTTGTGTCCCTGTATGTGCCAGTCACTGCAGCCTGTTCCACTGACAGATTTAAGCAGGAAACTCAGAGAAAAACACGGGAAGTGATTGTATAAGCTCAGACATAATCTGGATTTAAATCAGTCTCTGTATGATTCATGCGGCCCATAGAGTTTAGCAGATGTAAATGTAGCCCCTTGTTTACTGAGAGCTGTGATTTACAGGCTGTAATGATGTTTCTTTTCCAGGACTTTGGAATGGCTGAAGAATTTGCCACAAAGGCATTAGAGCTGAAGCCCAAATCCTATGAGGCGTACTATGCCCGGGCGAGGGCCAAGCGCAGCAGCAGGTAAAGCACTCACACAGTGTTAGCGTGAGAGTGAGTCTGTGACAGATGTAACATGTGTCTCCTCTCATCAAACAGACAGTTCACTGCAGCGCTGGCCGACCTGCACGAAGCCGCCAAACTCTGCCCCAACAACAGAGAGATCAGGAGGCTGCTGGCCCGAGTGGAGGAGGAGTGTAAACAGATGCAGCGCACACAGGCCAAAGGAGCCACCGCCGCCCCCTACCACACCCCAGGACACGAGTCTGACAAAGAGCAGGATGAGCCCCCCGAGCACGGATACCCCTGCCTGGAGCACAGGGACACTCTGGAGCACAGGGACATCCTGGAGGAGGAGGAGGAGGAGGAGGATGAAGAGGAGCACAGCAGAGCATCTGAGGCCTGCAGCTGGTCCCATAACAGTTACTCCTTCAGCCGATCCTTCTCCACTGAGCAGCCCTGCTCCAGTCAGAGCAGAGGCCTCCCCCCAGAGCCCTGCTCACCCCCTGGACACAGGCCCCCTCCCAGGGTCCCCCGGGAGCACAGAGAGGCTGTGGCCCAGCAGCAGGCTCTGGTCCTACAGCCCACCAAGCAGGCGCAGATAGTCAAGACCAACCAGCACATGAGCTCCAAGCAGAAGGGTCAGTACGCTCCCTCCAGCCCTCTGCCCAGCAGACACTTGTCCAGTGCCCTGAAGCCAGGCCCGGGCATCGACATCAGCCCCCTGGGGCCCCCTCCTGATGAGCCTGTGTACGAGAACCGCATGGTGATGGCAGCAGCTGCTCTGGGCTACAGCTGTGACGAGGCTCTTCTGAGGGACTCCTCATACTGCAGCTCTAAACCCCTAGTGCAGGACCGACTGTGCGCCCCGTCCTCCTCCTCTCTGGACGCACTGGCCTGCTCCGGCCCCATCGCCCAGGGCAACCACAGCGAGCCCGTGCGGGACGGTACAGGAGCGGGCAGCATGAGAGTGTCCAGCTCCACCAGCAGCCTGGCCTCCAGCAGCAGCCTGTCCGACAGCGGCAAATTGGGGCCTGATGTCCGCACCAAGGTCCCCGACAAGAACAAGCAGAACCAGGGCTCCAGCTCCGACTACAAGCCCCGCCCCTTCATGGGCGTCACTGATAAGACGGCCCGCTTCCAACAGCAGCACAGTGTGCCCGGCCCACACAGCCAGAACCACCAGGCCCACAGCTGGATCAACCCTCTCCAGCCAATCAGCTCCTCCGATATGCTCTGCCACGGCATGGCAGCCAATGACTGTGAGTCTTACTCCAAAGCGGTCAGCACTTACCAGGACCAGCACAAGGGCCACGTGGCCATGGCCATGAGCAGCCTCCAGAACGGCACTCACGACTTCACAGATAAGTTCTGCTCCTCTGCCAACTGTTACAAAGAGTCCAAGCCCCCTGTGGCTCTGCCACACGCCTACATGGACAAGGCCAAACCGGGCCTGGTCCGAGAGAACCCGGGTCTCCATGTAGCCTCGATCAAACCAAAGCGCTCCTTCATCGAGTCCAATGTGTAGACGTGTTTTTCAGTCAGACGCACAACATTTTCAACATTTTCATTTAGTTACAAGTGTTTGTTGTGCTGGTGGTGAAGGCTCAGACTGGTCCCTGTTACACATGTCCAGTGATTCTGAGGCACTGCACTGAAGGAGTGTGTGGTCCACAGAGGCAAAGAGGCACTTTACCCATGTTTGGGCTGTCGCAGGGCCCATGTCACAGGGCCTGTGTCACAAGGCTCTTGTCACAGGGCCCCAGGGCCCCACAGAGGGCCCACATTAGACAGTCCAATGTTAAACAGCCCCATGCTAAACAGTCCAGTGTTAAACAGACTGTGTCGTTTCTGTCCCTGCTGCTGAGAGCAGAGAGGAGGAGGTGGAGGTGGAGTGGGCATTCCTGTGTATAAGGATGTTATAGATCCTCATGTTGTTTATATTATAAATATGTATTTTCCTTATTTCCGTGAAGCTCTATGTTAAATGTATTGACACGTTCTGGTGTATTTGAGTTTTATGCACAATGTTGTTGAAAAGATATTAATGTAAAAGTACATTTGTTAAATATGTTTGTACATTCTATAAATCAGCATTAACATGGAAATCCTTTATGTACCTGCTTGTTGTTGTTGCTGTCTAGTTTAATTTATTTACAGCGCCTTTGGCTTTGTTCAATGTTAAAGCAATATATTTTATATAGTTATTTTTGCACAGCTACTAAGACATTTTATGAGTATGTTTATGCGCATGCTACAATTGCAGTTTATATTGGTAAAAATTCTGTAAAAAGAAATGGTTTGGGCACAGTGCCATCAGCTCTATTTTATGATACTGTATATTCGTTGCAATTGTTGCCATGTTTCAGTATTGTGAGCTTTCTTAGCTGTGATCACATACTGTAATAGAAGAATGCCATAGCCACCTCCATGGGAGAAATAAAGACCCACTGAAACACACACGTGGACTCCTGTTCTCACTCATTACCAAACACTAACATTACCTTAGCAGCCTTTTTACATCAGGACTTGTATGAAATTAAACTATACGTTTTATTATTCACAATAATTTGTTTATTTTATATAGTTTTATTACAGAATAGAAATATGCACATACCATTTTACATTCATTTTTAGCATTAAAGCTTTGGAAATGTAGACAGACAGACTAATAATACGTGGTTACTCCAACATGTTTGACTTAAACAAAACTAAAACTCGACTCCAGGTATGTTTTTGAGGCGGCAATAATATTATAACATGGCTTAAAGCTCACAAGAGTAAATTTTGTATAATATAGGACCTTTAACGTTGCTACAGCTGTGGACGAGACTCCCAGCGGGCGATGGCCATCTTGAGCGATCTGTTGGGGGTGAGCAGGGTGGTCTGGAGCGGCAGGTTGGTCATGGGGCTGGTCTTGGTCTTCCCTCTGATCCAGCTCTCGATAGACTCCCGCTCATAGGAATATCCGTCTGTGGAGGAGTCAGAGGGCGAAATCGTGGCAGTAACAGTTTGAACAGGCACCGAGGGTTAGGCTGGAGTGACAGACCTGCAGCGATGACTGGGTCCCTCATCAGTTCCCTGGTGATGGGACAGAGAAACTCATCTGGAACCTCTGAACCGCTCTGTGACGCCTTCAGGGACTCCAGTTTTCTCAGGAGACGACCGCGCAGACCAACAGACTCTGGAATAACAATAAGATGCAAAGCTGGAATAAGGCAGGATTACAAACAATGAGTAGAGATAAATATTGATACTAGAAATTTGAGATGTAAGACGAAACAAGCTTCTAAATTACTCCCATGTGAGGCTTATTATATATAGATTATATATGATTATATTTAGATTATATAGCAGTAAAGGGCTAGAATAGAAACCTGCAAATCATTGGTTTATTTTTCCTGTTAAATGACACATATTACACTATTTTCTGATCTATTTTCTATTATAATGTTTCCTCATCAAAACCATACCTGCACTGCAAAAAACAAAATCTGACTTGGATTAAGAAAATTTTAACATGATTTGAGTAAATTTCACTTGACAAGTAAAATTATTTGCCAGTGCAATAAGATTTTTGTACGTAAAATATGAAAATACATCTTGCTACACTTAAAATGGAAAGAAAAACAACAACTTTTTGCACTTAAAATAAGAAATAAAATCAAATGTTGCTTGAATTAAGAAAAACACTTATTCCACTGGCAGATCATTTCACTTGTCAAGTTGAATCTACTCAAAGTAAAATGTTCTTAATTTAAGTCATTTTAACTTATTTAGATGTGTTTTTTTCCAGTGTGGAGTTGTATTTTGTTGTTTAACACATAAACTTTGCATATTTAGGTGAGTTCTTGACTCAAACAGAATCCATAGCCTGAGAAAACCCCCTCAGCCTATACCCCCTCTGTGATCCTGACCCAAAATTGAGCACTGAAGAACTGCAGCTGCCCAGAGGCACCAGGTGCACTCTGGCTCAGGACGCAGTCGGCTCTTGAACTCACGCCACAGTCGGATTGACACCAACATCGCTGTCGTCTGTCCGGAGTGCGGCCAAACATCTCAGACAACACAGCACCTCTTCACCTGCCCTGCAAAGCCAGCGCCACCAGGTCTCCAACTGCGCACACCTTCACTAGAATCATCTGGACGATTTCAGCCCCGGAACTGTCCATCTCTACTGAATTAAAGATAAGCGGTAACTGTTAACTTGAAGACTATCGCTATGGCGTCAGGACATCACAAGGTGGAACAGAGCATTTTGAGATTTGGAAATGTATAGACTAATAACAAAGGGATATAAACACTTAAATCTATCAGAAAATGACCTAAAAGTAGTAAAATTATCACTGCATGGACAGATAATTAGTTATCTTCACTGGAGGTTCTGTCAGAGGTGTTTGATTCCTCTGCGCAGGAGCAGTTTCAGTAAGTCGGCCTGGTCAGTCAGCAGCGCTAGTACATGGAAGGTTAAACTACTTCCAACCTACAAATCCTTCACAAAAAAAATGAAAATGTGGCTTATCAACACCTACAGCTGCCAACACTGAAATATAAGCCTGTTTTTGATGTTGTGATCAAATGTTATGTTGTGATGTCTTATTCTTTCCTAATTGTATAGTAAGTGTATGTATATGTGTCTTGTATTATATTGTATAGGTATTGTGTGCTCTGAGCGCCATTCAGTTTTTCTTCTTCTTTTTCTTTCCTCTTGTATAGATGTATCTTATTGCCTTTTTATATCATAGCCAGAGGACTACAGATGAAAACTCACCTTCTGGCTAATTCTGGCTTTTTAAACCATGTGTAATCATGTGTTTTATGAAATTGCACTGTCCCCTAAAAAAAAACAAAAAACTAAATGACCTCTAGACTAGAATGAAGCAGTCTCAGAACCAATAAGTAGACAATAAATCTGAAAACAAGATTAATAACCTGATATAAGTTTTAAAATCTCGGAAGATCAGAGAAATTTGCAGTGTGAATGAACCAAAACACAACTCTAGGTACGTTTTCGTTGTGGTAACATTAAAACGTGGCTAAACGCTCAGAAGAGTCCATTTTGCATCATATCTGTCACGAAACAAACAAACATTATGACATCACTGCATCGAAGAAAAAAAAAAAAAACGAGCTTGAGTCCAGCGCAGTAACTTTTATTTGTGTCCATAATGGCCAGTTCCTGCACTTTCCATAAAACCCAGCCAGAGCGGTGCTAGCAGGCCTTTCAGGAGGTGACAGACTATTAACGGGAAGCTTTGTCCTTTGTGGTCTCCGAGGGAAAAATAAGTTAATTGGTCAATCTGTGCAGAGAGAGACCGAGCCAGACAACACAGAAGGACGCCGCAGCCCCCAAACGCTGCACGGGGCGGAGTCTGCGCCGCTTCAGCCTCAAGGTGAAGAGGACGGGGCAAGTTACAAGGACAAATGTGGTTAAAATCTAACAGTCACAATTAAAGATGCACTATGGAACTTTTCAGCAGGTCCACCGTGTTTTTATAATAATAATAATAATAATACAGACGCTCAAAGTCACGTTACAGTTCGGTGCGTTATTCACTCCCTCCTCACTCGATGGAGGTAAGATACTATTGCCCTGGGGCAGATTGACAGAATAGAGGCTGCCCGTCTGCCCCATCGCCCCCTCCCACCACCACAACACTCACGCACAGTGGGTGAAGTGCCTTGCCTAAGGACACAACAACAGTTTTTGGCCCCACTGTGGCCCCTGATTCTCCCAGTGGTCTCCTATGTAATAATAATAATAATAATAATAATAATAATAATTCCTCCTCCTCCTCTTTTTCCTCTTCTTCTTCCTCTTCTTCCTCCTCTTCTTCCTCTTCTTCCTCCTCCTCTTCTTCTTCCTCTTCTTCTTCCTCCTCTTCCTCTTCTTCCTCCTCTTCTTCTTCTTCTCCCTCTTCTTATTCCTCTTCCTCTGCCTCTTTTTGCTCTTTTTCTTCTTCTTCCTCTTCTTCTTCCTCCTCCTCTTCTTCTTCCTCTTCTTCTTCCTCCTCTTCCTCTTCTTCCTCCTCTTCTTCTTCTTCTCCCTCTTCTTATTCCTCTTCCTCTGCCTCTTTTTGCTCTTCTTCTTCCTCTTCCTCCTCTTCTTCTTCCTCTTCTTCTTCCTCCTCTTCTTCTTCTTCCTCCTTCTTCTTCTTCCTATTCCTCCTCCTCTTCTTCTTCCTCTTCTTCTTCTTCCTCTTTCTCTTCTTCTTCCTATTCTTCTTTCTCTTCTTCCTCCTCCTCTTCTTCCTCTTCCTCCTCTTCTTCTCCCTCTTCTTCTTCCTCTTCCTCTGACACTTTTTCCTCTTTGTCTTCCTCTTCTTCTTCCTCCTCCTCTTCTTCTTCCTCTTCTTCTTCCTCCTCTTCCTCTTCTTCCTCTTCTTCTTCTCCCTCTTCTTATTCCTCTTCCTCTGCCTCTTTTTGCTCTTCTTCTTCTTCCTCTTATTCTTCCTCCTCTTCTTCTTCTTCCTCCTCTTCTTCCTATTCCTCCTCCTCTTCTTCTTCCTCCTCTTCTTCTTCCTATTCCTCCTCCTCTTCTTCTTCCTCTTCTTCTTCTTCCTCCTCTTCTTCTCCCTCTTTTTCTTCTTCTTCTTTCTCCTCTTCTTCCTCTTTTTATTCTTCTTCTTCTTCTTTCTCCTCTTCTTCTTCCTCTTTTTCTTCTTTTTCTTCTTCTTCTTATTATATATTTATAACTTTTTCCTCTTGCCAATTCATGTAACTAATATAACATCCCTTTTTTTTCAAATTTCCTCCTGTCTTATTTTTGTGTAATGTTTATCTATGTTTAAACATTTTCAAAAGCCGATAAAAAAGAAGTGAATAATAATGTTTTGTCTGGAATGTTCCACAGTACAGATCCTGACAAAAGTCTTGTCATTTATCCATTTTGTAGAAACAAAATCTTATAACCTGATTTTAAATTAATCGATTGGTTTTAGAAATGTCTCATATGAAAGCTAAAACCCCAAATTATGCTCAATATACTCAAATACATTTGCTTCACTGAAGACAGATTGATCATTTACTGAACACAGAAAGGTCAGATTTTGGCAAGACAAAAGTTTTGTCACCTACAGAAAATTGAACAAATAATTTACTTCAAATACAAAAATCTGTTGCATAACATCAGTGAATTAAGTAGTGGTGCTGTGAGATCCATATTTAATATCTTGTATGACTTCCATGAGCTTGAAGAACTGCATCCATGTGGTTCCACAATGATTCATACAATGTGTTGATGAAGTCATCAGGAATAGCAAAGAAAGCTTCTTACATGCCTCCCAGAGTTCATCAAGATTCTTTGGTTTTGCCTTCCATGCTTCCTCTTTCATTCTACCCCAGACATGCTCAGTGATGTTCATGTCTGGTGACTGGGCCAGTCCTGGAGCACCTTGATCTTCTTCACCTTGAGGAACTTTGATGTAGAGATAGAAGTATGTGATGGAGCACCATCCTGCTGCAAAATTTTACCCCTTTTATAGTTGGGAATGTAAGAGGTGCTAATACTTCTTGATATTTTAGGCTATTGATATTGCCTTCCACCCTGCAAATGTCTCGCACACCCCATACTGGATGTAACCCCAGACCATGATTTTTCTGCCACCAAACTTAACTGTTTTCTGGGTGAATCTTGGATCCATGCGGGCTCCAGTAGGTCTCCTGCAATATTTGCGGTGGCTGTGATATAATTCAACCAAGGATTCATCTGAGAAATCCACCTTCTGCCACTTTTCCAGTGTCCATCCTTTTAGCAGGCTGTGGGCCTTGGCAAATGCCACATGGTTTTTTAATTGCCTTTTGTTTAGTGCTGGTTTCTGTGCACTGATTCGACCATGGAGGCCATTTCGAGACAGAATTCTACAAACTGTTCTGGTTGACACAGGGACTTGAGGTGACCAGGCCTGGTGGAGCTCTGCTGCAGTGGAAAAGGGGCCTTGGATTTTCCAATCAACAAACGGTCCTCCCGAGCAGTTGTCTTGCGGGGTCTGCCGGACCTGGGCTTGTCAAAAACATCTCCAGTCTTTTCAGATCTTTTTCTTATTCTTTGTACTTGACGCTGAGACACATTGAAGGTGTCAGCCACCTCAGCAGTGGATCTGGTCTTCAGCCTCTTGATAATTAATGCTTTGGTCTCAGGGTGGATCTTAGGCAGGTTGTCAGAGGTCAAGTTGCAGTTGATGTGAAGTCTGGTGTGCTGGGGTTCTGTTTATACACACCCACTAAGTGACTGATCAGTAACTGATCACAGGTGAGGCTGTAATCTAGGACTGGGTGCGTCATATGACAAGGCGACAAAACTTTTGTCTCGCCAAAATCTGACCTTTCTGTGTTCATTAAATGATCAATGTTTCTTCAGTGAAGCAAATTTATTTTAGTATATTGAGCCTAATTTGGGGGTTTTTGAGGGTTTTAGCTTTCATATGAGACATTTCTAAAACCAATCGATTAATTTAAAGTCAGGTTATGAGCTTTTGTTTCTACAAAATGGATAAGAGACAAGACTTTTGTCAGGGACTGTATGGCATTAAACCTGTACTGCATTATATTCAATTACCGGTGCTCTTATTGGCAAGAAAAGAAAAATGCATTCTTACTGTGAATGTCACTTCTCCACAGATCAGACATGTAACTTGGAGCAGATAAAAAGATATACAGAACACCTTAAAATAATAAAAAAGACGGTAAAATTGACGAGCCAGATTTGGATTAGTGCCACAAAGCTCCTCACCCCAGCATGTTAAATATAAGGGAGCATCCGTCTTGTATTAACGCTCTAGGGCTTCACACAGATCCACAAGCGGAGCCACCGTCGCCATAATTACTCCACCCTCCCGAAAAGTGACCGCTCTCCATCGCCCGGCCCATTACCTCCTGAGTGGGGAAGATAAGCCCCTCGCCTGGGTCACCTCCCCCCCTCACCCCGCTCCCCTCTCCCTGCTCGAACCAAAGCGCCAAACATTAGCGGCGCACTGTCCATTTACATTTAGATTGATCATTTGATGAGACCCGACGATGCCAGTGCAGGAGTGGCGCGGTCTGGTTGGAAAGACTAAATTAAATCATCTTTTCCTCCTTCTCCTTACTCAGGGATTCATGAATATTCCATCAAGTCCACGGGTGATTTTTGTGTGTACGTCGACGCGCTTTTCGCTGTCCCCGTGACACAAAGGGACAGGAAATAAGGTGATCTGACGTCCCCTCCCGGGTAATAGTGAGCCCTGCGTTCCATACTAAACACATGCGGAGTATGTGCAGCAGGACCCGGCATTGCTGAGCAGATTTGTTTACCTCTGTTCACTTTAAACGACGTTGTGCCATTTGCTCTGTGGGGATAAAGAGGAGAGCGCAGAGGGAGCACGGCAAACACACTTTACAATAGCACAAGTTAAAGCGATGACACCATTTGATGAAAAGCTTTACTGTATTAGCCAAATTCTATAATGGAAAGAAAATGTAAAACAGACTTTTATGGCGTATTCACCTTATTTCAGAAATGGCCGCGGGCGCTTCATCATCATTCGAGACGCATTATTTTGCATAGGGCTGCTGATTTTTACATCATATAAGTTCTATACAGACGACAAAGTTTGTGAACTCACTAATATTGTGAGAAGTTTTCTTTCCGGAAAGGCTAGAGAATCAGTGCATTGTTGATCCCACATTATATCACATTTTTCAGAACTTTTCTTAAATTCTTCATTTAAATGAATGGAGTTCCCTCTTAAGCCGAAGTGGTATTTTAGCACCATTAGCTCATGTCTGTGCATGTTTGCATATTCCTGTATTATCCCGCATTTGAGGCTTGAGCACTCACACTGCAAACGTCTCCGATCTGGCCAAGATTTTAAAACTTACATCGAGTTATTCATCTTGTGTTCAGATTTAACCCATTTATGCAGCATTGCCTGTGTAGTGCATCATTGTTGATTTATCCTCATCTTTTCATGATGCCAATTTCATTTAAGTTTTCATTCCATCAAATTTCAGGATGCAATTTAATAAAAGCTGAGAGTCTTGCCTTTTAAATGCAATTTATTTAATGTTTATATGTGCTTCAGGACCTCGGGAGGTGTTCCGGGCATGTCCCACCGGTAGGAGGCCCCGGGGAAGACCCAGGACACGCTGGAGGGACTATGTCGCTCGGCTGGCCTGGGAACGCCTCGGGGTCCGTCCGGAGGAGCTGGAGGAAGTGGCTGGGGAGAAGGAAGCTTGGGAGCCCCTGCTTA
Source organism: Odontamblyopus rebecca (assembly GCA_030686955.1). Classification (NCBI taxonomy): domain Eukaryota; kingdom Metazoa; phylum Chordata; class Actinopteri; order Gobiiformes; family Gobiidae; genus Odontamblyopus; species Odontamblyopus rebecca. The sequence continues at coordinate 7,049,341 of CM060665.1, forward strand.
GACTGCTGCCCCCGCGACCCGGCCCCGGATAAGCGGAAGAAGGCGGAAGAAGATGGATGGATGGATGGATGGATGTGCTTCAGAGACTGAGATATTAAGGGTTTCATAAATGGGACCTTAGAATAGTTTAGGCGATTATACGTGTTTTTGCAGGTGTTTTTGCAGGCGTTTTAGGCGTTAAGGGGTTATTATCTACTTACTAGTTCTGAAGTGGTTGTATAATCTTAAAAATTGTCACAGATATTTCTCCTATGACTCAACCAGTCAGACTTAAATCTTAAATTTAGACAATAAATGTTTAAAAGAAGCTACAATCCATCTAACATAGTTTTCCCCTGCAACACTTCACTTGTTTTTAGATTCAGTGACACATATTTACTTGATACTTAAATGTGTTTATCTAAAACTTAGCGCCCATAAACTTATTCCCAGCCCATGAACACTTACACGAGACTGCATAATTCTAGACTAGAGGTCGTTTATTTTAAGATAACTTGTCAAGTAAAATGATCTTGCTGCACGGACAGATAATTTCACCACTTTCAAGTCATTTTCTGATAGATTTAAGAGTTTATATCGTACATTTTGGCTTTTGGCAGTGTAGAAAATGTCTGAAAATTTCGGTCCTAGATGTAAAGTTAAAAAAAAGTCAAGCTCCACAGTGTTTTTATTCTAGAAAGTCACTTCAGATCACCTCTAGAGTGGAGCCCTACATTAGACACTGTCCGTCGTGAGCTGAGATTATAGGTCGTGTATTTTCCACAGGCGCTGGTCATCACCCCGACCGAGAGCTCTCCAGACCTGCCGCCGCTTTCCCTCGTATAAAGCCAGTGTTTATGTTTTTGCACTTTTATCAGATATAGTAAACCAGAGAATACTTCACTGAATAACTAAGGGAGCATAAGCAACTCGTCCGTAGGCGCAGTCATGCACAGATTTACATATCGTCTGAGCAGTTTTGTCTGTCTTTTACAGCCGGCGTCTGAACTAAACTTTGTAATACTTATGTGGGGAGTAATTAATATGCAGGAGCAGCGCTGGCACTGTTAGCGTGGGCAGGTAAATGGACTACGGAGAGTCCTAACAGCTAAAATTAATAGTCTGTTGTTTAGAGGGCGCTTGCATGATTAGAATTGCACTGTGGCATTGTACAGCGAAGACAGGTTTCAGCACATAAGTCAGAGGAGTTAGCGGTGTTCATTTATTTTTTATTGTGTGTAGATCTTGCTAATGAGCGCAGTTTTCCGCCTTTGCTTAATGAAGCGCACGCGCCTCTGGATTTGCACGCGTCCGCAATACAAATGGGGGACTTTATTAACCTTTAGTTTGTTTATGAGCTGGTGAACAGGTTTCTGCACGTGGCGGGAGTAAAAAGAATAATTGGACAAAACTGCTGATGTAGGTGCCCATAAAAGAAGTAAAGCAGGGATTAATTGGCATGTTATTTAATCCGTGTACTTTATATTCTGCTGCAGTGGTCAAACCAAGAAATAAAGCTCTTGGGTTGTCAAAGGGTCCATATTAGGCCATTTTCTGATGTGCTATAATATAATTTCCTCATTACAAACAAACCAAGGCTTGGACTTTGTTATACTCACACTTAGTTATGACCTTAGCTGGAAAAAGAGTGCATAATAGAAGTCTTTGGTTGACTAAGGTGATCTACAAATTTGATTCCTTCTTAAACTCTCATCGGGATATTGATGTCTTTTCACTTCTAGTATTTTTTATATTTTTCATTTACATTTGTATTCAGCGTGCCAGACTGTACAAATCTAATACTGAGAGGATTATGAAAGCTGGATCTACTCTCACAGCAAGTGCAAAAAATATTACACTGTCAAGGGAAGCAACAAAAACTTTAAAGTTATAATCAGAGAATGAACGTCTCCTCTTTTTCTCTGTAACTGCTGCAGTGAGCCGTGTCGTTATGGTCTTAAAATGTCCGTATTAACTCGCCCTACATGATCCTGGGGGGTTTTATTTCACTATTTAGTACGTAAATAAATTTCCATATGGAACTTCGCTCGAAATTTGCCCCTATAACTGGAGCTGATCGCAATGTCTGACGTCACACTCCCTTAGTCCACTTCTGTACACAGTCCGTGGTTATAATCTAACACAGATCATGTAAATATATAAATATAGAGGGATACGGACGTGAAAATGCACTGGTTTTCCCGTCTTACCGATGCCCATCTCCGCTGCAGTCTCCCTGTTCAGGCGGCTGAGCTCAGGTCCGTCCATGTTGTTGGATTTGAAGATTCCGACCAGCTCCTCCAGCCCCTCCTCACGCAGCCAGGCCTGCACGTCCTCCTCCGACCAATCAGAGAGCAGCGTCAGCCTGGAGTGAGCGGGTAACTTCCTGTCTGAGAAACAAAGAAGGAAAAGTGTCACTGCATTGTCATTACCATCCATCCATCCATCCATCCATCTTCTTCCGCTTATCCGGGGCCGGGTCGCAGGGGCAGCAGTCTAAGCAGGGGCTCCCAAGCTTCCTACTCCCCAGCCACTTCCTCCAGCTCCTCCGGACGGACCCCGAGGCGTTCCCAGGAAAGCCGAGAGACATAGTCCCTCCAGCGTGTCCTGGGTCTTCCCCGGGGCCTCCTACCGGTGGGACATGCCCGGAACACCTCCCGAGGGAGGCGTCCAGGAGGCATCCGGACCAGATGCCCGAGCCACCTCAGCTGGCTCCTCTCGACGTGGAGGAGCAGCGACTCTACTCCGAGCTCCTCCTGTGTGACCGAGCTCCTCACCCTATCTCTAAGGGAGCGCCCGGCCACTCTGCGGAGGAAACTCATTTCGGCCGCTTGTATCCGCGATCTTGTCCTTTCGGTCATTACCCAGAGCTCATGACCATAGGTGAGGGTAGGAACGTAGATTGACCGGTAAATCGAGAGCTTTGCCTTTCGGCTCAGCTCCCTCTTCACCACAACGGTCCGATACAGCGACTGCATCACTGCCGACGCCGCACCGATCCGCCTGTCAATCTCACGCTCCATCCTCCCCTCACTCGTGAACAAGACCCCGAGATACTTGAACTCCTCCACTTGAGGCAGAGACTCCCCACCCACCCGGAGAGGGCAATCCACCTTTTTCCGGTCGAGAACCATGGCCTCGGATTTGGAACAGCTGATTCTCATCCCGGCCGCTTCACACTCGGCTGCAAACCGCCCCAGTGCACGCTGCAGGTCCTGGTTCGATGGAGCCAACAGGACAACATCATCCGCAAAAAGCAGCGATGAAATCCTGTGGTCCCCGAACTGGACCCCCTCCGGCCCCTGGCTGCGCCTAGAAATTCTGTCCATAAATACAATGAACAGAACCGGTGACAAAGGGCAGCCCTGGCGGAGTCCAACATGCACCGGGAACACGTCTGACTTACTACCGGCAATGCGAACACAGCTCCTGCTCCGGTCATACAGGGACCGGACAGCCCTTAGCAGAGGGCCCCGGACCCCATACTCCCGGAGCACCCCCCACAGGGCACCACGAGGGACACGGTCGAATGCCTTCTCCAGGTCCACAAAGCACATGTGGACTGGTTGGGCAAACTCCCATGAACCCTCGAGCACCCGATGGAGGGTGTAGAGCTGGTCCAGTGTTCCACGACCAGGCCGAAAACCACACTGCTCCTCTTGAATCCGAGGTTCGACTGTCGGCCGAACTCTCCTCTCCAGTACCCTGGCATAGACTTTACCGGGGAGGCTGAGGAGTGTGATTCCCCTGTAGTTGGAACACACCCTCCGGTCCCCCTTTTTATACAGAGGGACCACCACCCCGGTCTGCCAGTCCAGAGGTACTGTTCCCGACCGCCACGCGATGTTGTAGAGACGTGTCAGCCAAGACAGCCCCACAACACCCAGAGACTTAAGGTACTCAGGACGGATCTCATCCACCCCCGGAGCCTTGCCACCGAGGAGCTTTCCGACCACCTCAGTGACTTCGGCCAGGGTGATGGATGAGTCCGCCTCTGGGTCCCCAGCCTCGGCCTCCTCTTCGGAGGACGTGACGGTGGGATTGAGGAGATCCCCAAAGTATTCCTTCCACCGCCCGACAACATCCCCAGTCGAGGTCAGCAGCTCTCCCCCCGCACTGTAAACAGTGTTGGTGAAGGACCGCTTCCCCCTCCTGAGGCGCCGGACGGTTTGCCAGAATTTCCTAGGGCCGTCCGATAGTCCTCCTCCATGGCCTCCCCAAACTCCTCCCAGACCCGAGTTTTTGCCTCTGCAACCGCCCGGGCTGCAGCACGCTTGGCCCGACGGTACCCGTCAGCTGCCTCAGAAGTCCACCGGGCCAGTAAGGCCCGGTAGGACTCCTTATTCAGCTCGACGGCCTCCCTTACTTTCGGTGTCCACCACCGGGTTCAGGGATTGCCGCCGCGACAGGCACCGCAGACCTTACGGCCACAGCTACGAACGGCCGCATCGACAATGGAGGCCGAGAATGAAGCCCACTCGGGCTCCATGTCCCCAGCCTCCCCCGGGATCTGGGAGAAGCTCTCCCGGAGGCGTGAGTTGAAGGCCACACTGACAGAAGGTTCCGCCAGACGTTCCCAGCAGACCCTCACGATACGCTTGGGCCTGCCAGGTCTTTCCGGCTTCCTCCTCCGCCAGCGGACCCAACTCACCACCAGGTGGTGATCAGTTGACAGCTCTGCCCCTCTCTTCACCCGAGTGTCCAAGACACACGGCCGGAGGTCAGATGACACGACAACAAAGTCGATCATCGTCCTCCGGCCTAGGGAGTCCTGGTGCCACGTGCACCGATGGACCCCCTTGTGCTCGAACATGGTGTTCGTTATGGACAAACTGTGACTAGCACAGAAGTCCAATAACAGAACACCGCTCGGGTTCAGATCAGGGAGGCCGTTCCTCCCAATCACCCCTCTCCAAGTGTCACTGTCGTTGCCCACATGGGCGTTGAAGTCCCCCAGTAGAACAACGGAGTCCCCGGTCAGCACACTGTCCAGTACCCCTCCCAGAGACTCCAAGAAGGCCGGGTACTCTGCACTGCTGTTCGGCCCGTAGGCCGACACCACAGTGAGAGACCTGTCCCTGACCCGAAGGCGCAGGGACGTGACCCTCTCGTTCACCGGGGTGAACTCCAACACGCAGCGGCTGAGCTGAGGGGCAATGAGGAGGCCCACACCAGCTCGCCGCCGCTCCCCGCGGCCAACGCCAGAGAAATGGAGAGTCCAACCCCTCTCAAGGAGTTGGGTTCCAGAGCCCAAGCTGTGCGTGGAGGTGAGGCCGACTATATCTAGCCGGTAATGCTCGACCTCCCGCACAAGCTCAGGCTCCTTCCCCCCCAGCGAGGTGACATTCCATGTCCCCAGAGCTAGTCTCCATGTCCGGAGATCTGGTCGCCGAGGCCCCCGCCTTCGACTGCCGCCCAGATCACTCTGCACCCGGCCCCTATGGCTCCTCCCGCGGATGGTGGGTCCAGGGGAGGGCGGTCCCACGTCGCTCCTTCGGGCCAGGCCCCGTGGGGAAAAGCCCGGCCACCAGGCGCTCGCCCATGTGCACCCACCCCAGGCCTGGCTCCAGGGTGGGGCCCCGGTACCGCCTTTCCGGGCGACGTCACTGACCTAGTTTTTATCGTCATCATAGGGGTCTTCTGAACCGCTCTTCGTCTGACCCGTCCCCCCGGACCTGTTTGCCTTGGGTGACCCTACCAGGGGCATAAAGCCCCTGACAACATAGCTCCTGGGATCATTCGGGTACTCAAACCCCTCCACCACGTTAAGGTGGCGGTTCGAGGAGGGGGCATTGTCATTACCAGTTCAAATATATACTTGATACATAAAACACAAATACAAGTTGTTAAAGTTGGCAATAGTGAAAAGTATTGACAGTTTTCTAGTAATATACAGTTGTGTATTGTTAAGTCATAACCACAGACAGTATAAAAAAGTGGACGTTCAGCACCACTCAAATGCCTCATACTTCAAAAATATAATATCTTAAGTTTTTAAGGCTTAAGAGAAACCAGATCTGTGATCACTAATGCTTTTATGTAAATGTCAATGCTGTACTTTATGATTGTGTTTTATCACTGACACTTGTCACTGACAGTTTGTCTATTCTGTGAAGTTATAACAAAAATGTCATATCTTGGACACATCATCACTGCGGACATGGCAGATGATGATAGGTATAGACAGTGTAGGACGCTCTGCTGAGGCAAACACTCTTATGCCTAAGTTTGGCTCTTGTACGAATGATGTAAAGTTGTTCTTGTCTAAATCATATTGTTCACAGTTGTACACAGCCCACCTCTGGGTTAATTATAAAAAAAGCCGTTTGCAAAGGCTACAGGTGCCACAGCGACGCTTTGCAGGTGGTTTTGATGAGGCGACGATGGACAAGTGCGAATGAGATGTTTGTTCCTGCACGAGTGAACAGTCTGCAGGCTCCACTAAGAACTTTAATGTGCAGTTTTATCTGCAAACTGAACAAATCGGGCAATGAAATAATAACGTCACTCACCAATATGAGATTCAGTGCAATAAGACATCAGTCCTGTATGTGGAGACACTGGTGTGGCTCTTTTAAAAATATAGATGTTTTGTATTGTCACTGTCCTTCCATGAGTCTGGAATAAAGATGAACTGAACTGAAATAAATAAAAAAATAAATAAACAAAAAGTGAGCTCGCCTGTAGATCTAACCTGTAACTCGACTTGTCATCTCCATAGATATAGATGGCCTACATTGAACGCCATAGATTTTAGGCAAAACAGCAACATCTCCATGGAGACAAGACAAACCCTCGGCCAGAAATGTTACATAATCGACCTTTAATCACACATTAGGAGGACCATGTGTTTGCTGATTGAGAATGATCCTCTCCAGATCAGCTCCTCTGTATCCTCCCCTGTCACCCCCACATGACACACGAGCCCGAGCTCCGACTCCAGGACTGACCTCACGAAGGCGCTCCCTCCCTCCCGCCCCGTTCCCGTCCCCCCTCCGGCGCTCCCACTGTTTCCATAAACTGTTTACTCTCCGCATATCTCAGGCCTTAGATGTACCGTTAAGTAACCATCACGTAAACTCCAGCACGCTCTTTCTGGTAAATATTTGAAAAGCTGCTCCAGTCGACCGTGTGATTTCATTTGATACGTCTTTTATGTGTCTTATCTCGGGATGGTGCATTACGTACACATTTGGAGAGGAAAATGGGAGGACTGATGGTGCAGGGAGTGTGCTAGCTAAAGGAGGCTATCATGGCCCCAGCCCTCAAATGACCCAGAACAGGAAAAGAGAAATGGGTTGGAGGATAAATGAGCGATGACACACGCACCATCTATTATAAACACTATTCTAGACCAAGACGACACTGCTTCAACTGTACGGAGCGAGTCTGTAACTGTTGGCGAAGAAATATCGCGTGAACTTTCCTTTTCCATTAGTTTGTCAGTTCATATTTTGCTTCTTTGTCAGTCAGTTCTTCTGGACATGTTTAAAATGTGAATCTTATACAGAAATCATACTATTAAAACACGAAGAGCAAAAAATTATGTATTTTTCCCAAAGTGATCGGCCCTATTAAAAAAAACAAAACTTAATTGACTAAACAACCAAAATGCATTTTTAATTGTATGACTGTTTGAAACTTTTCAAATTCTTTGAAAAACATACATACTTATTTGAGCTGCTCGTTAACATCATCTTCCGAAATGACGTCATACTCCAAAAATATGTCACATTCCGATATTTTATAGAGTTGTGAATAAAAAACATTTAACAGTGTTTATTGAACTTTATTTTAGAAACAGAAATATATCAGTTGCACACACGCAAACTTGTTTTTTTGGGAAACAAAACGCTTTAATAGCACCTTACCACTAGAGGTCACTGTGGAAACCGTTTCGAATCCTGTTTCGAAGCTTCGATACATTTGGTTCAAACGTTTTGCTGTTTCGTGAAGCCTCGTTTTGCCCATCACTAATCACATTCTGATTTGATTTTACACTCCGAAATGATGTCACGTTCCGATATGATGTTATACTCCGAAATTACAGTGTACAGTGAGCCCTCGCTATATCGCGCTTCACCTATCGCGGCTTCGCGGAATTTTTTACAGTGCTTTTTTTTACAGTGAATCTGTATCTTGTTGATAAAGAAGAGGAGGAAGGACTAACACTTGGTCGCGCAGCCTTCAGTAGAAAAAGACGCTACAGCGCAGCGGAGTCAGGACGAAGAGGCGCAGCTGGAGGGACTGTGAAATACGCGAGTGACAATGTTTCCTACCTTGTATTCATTACTATATAAAAATATTGTTTTACAACACCGTTCTTTAAACTATTATAGTTATTTGTAAGAAAACGTTAATATTTCTATTTCTTAAACACATTTTGGGCCTGAAAAGAGGTTTTATTTTTTGTTTCATTCTGCAGTAAAGTACTGCATTGTAAAATAACAGTAAAAAATAAAGCTGACTACTTCATGGATTTCACCTATCGCGGGTTATTTTTGGAACGTATCCCCCGCGATAAACGAGGGATCACTGTATCTCGATATGATGTTATCTTCCAAAATAACGTCACATCCCGATATGTCTGATTCCAGTCAGGGGTTCATGTTAGACTTTCTTTTGCCAATCACATTGGCCAGGAGAGTAAAATTCCAGCCATTAATTACTGTCTGCTCAACTGTAATTCAAGGAAAATTATCTCCTGACATTTTAACAATAACATGAGCGGTGACGCACGAGTAGTTATTAGACCGCTTTAATCTGAAGTCTATACGCAGTACGGTCCATTAAACTAATTTGCACTTTCATCTGCACTCGTATGTTCCATCTTGACCTCACCTGACTCCAAGGGACATTTATCTTTCCCCTTTTAACGATACATCACTAACAGGACACAGTGTCTTCACATACAGACGATGGAAGTAAAACACACAGCGGATTATTGCTCTGTTTACATCTAAACAAACACGCTGCTCAAAAAGACATCTGAACATCAACATCTTGTGTGTCTACAATGTGTAAACACCAAAACACTAAGACAAATGCACAAGAAATCCATGAACAGCTTTCAGTGAATATGACATATACTGAGTGAGGTAAACAAGCGCCCTTTAGATTTTTGGTCACAAGTATAAGATAGCTTAAAGGTGCACTGTGTAACTTTGCTGGGGGGTGCTCATGCTTGCTTGTATGTCTGGAATGTCCCACAATATTGCATTTAACTCTTCTATCTCCTTAGGGACCATCATGTGACCCTGCTAGGTCAAGTTACAGGTCAGATCCTTGGATGTATAATGTATAATAATAATATGGATGTATAATGTATAAGAATAATAATAATATGGATGTATATTAATAACTATAATAAGATTTTATTATAGTTCTATGGTCAGATCTGATCAGGAGAAGTGAAAGAATAATGTAATGTACTGTTTGTATTGTACAGTATTGTGTGTACTGTTTGTATTGTATTGTGTGTACTGTATTGTGTATTGTGTACTGTATTGTATTGTATTGTGCATTGTGTATTATTGTGAGTGAACAAGCCACTTCGCAGTTCAGCCTCCTTCCTTCTGGGAGGAGGTACAGGAGCCTCCGTTCCCGCACCACTAGACTCACTAACAACTTCATCCACCAGGCTGTTAGGATGATGAACTCTCCCCCCTCTCGAGCCACCAGGCTTCCAGGAAACAGGAATCAGCGTCTCCAAAGAACAAAACTCCCCAAAGAACATCTGGACTTTTCCATTTATTATTATTTATTTAAACACATGCGAGTGAGAACATAGGCCGTCCATATATGAATGGACAAAGCTAACGTGTTAGCCGCCAAACAGGAAGTGCTCCAGGAGGCTCTTCCGGCTCCTTCTCTCCCATCGACTTACATTGGGATCTTTTCGCCCCTCTGTCTTTGACTGCTGCACTGAACCTCGTCATTTTGGTCTTAAAATGTTCGTGTGAACCCGCGACACATGATCCTGAATGTTATTTTTTTTTACTAATTTGTCCGTCTGGCTCCAGATTCACTCCTGTAACCGTCAACATCACGAGCCTCATTTGAGCGGCGCTGAACGCTATGGGTGACGTCACACTCGCTAAGTCCACTTTTATATATGGTCTATGAGTGAGAAACACAATTTTGATATGTTTTATATGTTTTTCGTATGAAGAACAGACAATAAACTTTTAAAACTTTCTCTTAAACCTGCTCTATAATAAAACCCAGTGCCTTATTCTGTGTGTTATTTGGAGAGAGGGAGTGTAGTAACAGCCCCTCTGTGCAGTGTCAGACAGTGAACGGAGAGTCTTCCCGTCTACAGGGCTGACTCACGGTAACACTGAGCCAACAGCTTGAATCACATTTTACTACAAAAAAGTGGCAGAGCAGCATTGTGTCACTGGAGGAAGTCTAACTGATGATAAATGACTGGTTGCTTAATCACGATGCGTAATCATTTGAGTTCCAGCTTGTTTTCAATGTGCAACATCCTAGACACCAAAGTTGTATTGTCAGATTTTAAGTGTTTTCTTGTGTTATTTTTGCGTGCACATTAACTTGTGTAATCTGGTATTGAAAATGATCAAATATCCATGACCAAAAGAAGTACTGGCAGGTCCAGATGGTAAAGGCGACATCACATTGATCATAATCCTGACATTTGGCACCAACATTAGACTCCTTTAATCTGAAGTCTACATACAGAACTCAGTCTCTGTCAGGTCCATTAAAGTAATTCATCTCATCTGCACTTCCTGTATGCACCATCCTGACCTCACCCGACTCCAAGAAACTTTTGTCTTTCCCCTTTTAACGATACGTCACTAATAGGACAGAGTATCTCCACATACAGACGATGGAAGTAAAACACACAGCTCTGTTTACATCTCCTCGATAAGACATCTGAAAATGTGTATCTCCATTTTAAAGCAACACCAGAACATAAAAAAAATGCACAAGAAATCACTTTCAAACAACTTTCAATGAATATTACATATATTTGAGGAGTGAAGTAAACAAGTGGCTTAGATTTCAGTATAAATATAAGATGGCCTTAAGATGCGCTGTAACTTTTCTGAGGTTCTGCAGCTTGTTTATTTCCATAGAGAGGTTGACAAACACAACAGGCATTAACACTCGAAGACCTATGACATCGTATACGATTCTGAGGCATATGTTTTCTATAACCGTGCAGAACTTTCTAACTGTAAAAGATAGAAACTTTTTCCCCTCTGAAAGTGCAGACATAGAGGTTTCCGTACATTTCTGCGGCTTTATCCTACGTCACACTCACGCTGTGTGATGACGTGAGCAAAACGAGTGTCCAATAGGAACTTTGTTTTCTGCCAAACTCATGCGCTCCGTCCATTTTGATCGACCCAAACTTTGCCAAAGAGTGAAGTGAGTCAAGATGGTCGACTCCTCTCGAATGTGTCTGTTTATAACAATTGATAAAGCCGCTCTAAGTGGAGTTTTTTCTCAAATAAATGGCAAATTACGCATCTTGGTGTGCGTAATTGCGCATCCCTTGAACGACCTCACGACAAAATCGGATTTCACAAAAAGATACAAATTGAGTGTTAAGCCCTGCAGTCTAAACGCAGCCTAAGATGCTTATTTGTTCATTTTTAGGATGATGATGAACTTGCTGTACAACTGTGAGGGGTAAGACTGAAAAATATCAAATATCTTGTTGTTTTTTTTTTGTTCTTTCAGTCACAATTCGATTTTCAGTGCTTGTATCTCAAGTGCATCCAGGAAAATTGACAAAAACACTGAAATACGAACTGACAAACTAATGGATGAGCCGTTTTTACGCAGAATAAGAATAATGTTTGTGGAGGAAATTATCATAGTTAGAAAACTTGTAACCTTTGAGATTTGCTAATTGTGTCCTTTCAAATTGCACTTCTATTATTCAAGGACATTGTGTTAAAAATAAGTGCATGATAATGTGATCAAAACTTATTCGTACTGAGCTGGAGTTAACTTACCTTCACACACTGGTGGTTTGGATTCAGCTGCTGCGGAAAGACAAAAAGGAGAATTACATTAGCAGGTCAAAACTGAGAAAACTGGAAAGAGGGCAGAATATGTCAAATGAACTTTTATGAGATTTTAACCGTGTTATAACAGTATTCCATCATCACCGAGTCCAGAAAAGGTCTGTTTCACCTACCCCCTATCTCCGCCCACATCCCTGAACTGTAAAAATTAAAAATGAAACTACTTTTCTGCTCTATTTTTATATTATACTTTATTGATTTTTCTGCTATTATTATTTGTAGTAATATCATTATTATTATTTTAATGATTTGTATTACACTGTTTATGTGTATTTTGAATTACCGTAGTTTCGGAGTATAAGTCGCACCAGCCAAAAAATGCACAATGAAGAAGAAAAAAACGTGTATAAGTCCATCCATCCATCCATCTTCTCCCGCTTAATCCGCCTGGGTCGCGGGGCAGCTTGCTGCCCAATACTCATAGCACCTGACCCCCATGAACCCCTCTGCAGGTGGTGAGCCCACAGGAGGGTGGACAACATGGTCCTTGATGTTAGTTCATACATGCTGCATGTTTTGGGTTGATGGGGAAACCGGAGTACCCGGAGGAAACCCATCCAGACACGGGGAGGAACATGCAAACTCCACACAGAAAGGCCCGGGCGACCCGGGATCGAACCCGCAACCTTCTTGCTGTGAGGCCTGAGTGTTGCCACTCAGCCACCGTGCCGCCCATGTATAAGCACCGGACTTTTTGGGGGAAATTTATTTTATAAAATCAGAGACCGAGTGCTGACATTTTATCTTGAAAGGCGAGTTATAGAAGTTATAGTAATAAAAACAACTGAATAGAGAACAATCGGTGTGTCATTCGTTCATTTGTTTTTCAATATAGAACCAAAAATAAGAAAATAAAAAAGCAACTCTTTTCTTTATTATTTGTCTCTAAAACCAAAATGAAAAAATAAATGATGATTTGTTTTTTCATTTTTTATTCATTTATACGATTCATATATTTGGTGTATGGACTGTCAGTGTGAAAAATTTAATATATAAGTCGCACCTGAGTATAAGTCTCAGGAACCACCCAAACCCTGAAAAAAGTGTAACTTACAGTCCGAAAAATACGGTATTTTAAGATAACTTGTCAAGTAAAATGATCTTGCTGCACGGACAGATATTTTCACCACTTTTAAGTCATTTTCTGATAGATTTAAGTGTTTATATCTTAAATTGTGGACAAACTTTTATGCAGTGTGGACATAGGTAAGTTTAATTCCAGACAAAGAAATAACAGCTCCATGGAGACAAAAGGCACCGGTAACACATATGAAACTCACCACTCGGTTCGTGTGATATGGTGCTTCTGTTTGTCTGAAAACTGCACCGATGTCAGAAACTATTCCAGCTCCATTCCTTCACGTCTGGAGTCTGTTTTCTAACGAGCACTTGCATTGGTAAAAGCACATCTCTGCGGTCTTACTTTGCTCTGTCGGTAAGCATCCGTCTCTATAGTGAGTCCAGATCGAGAGCGGCTGCCCTGCACATGTGCGGAGCTGGACGGGCCCCAAAGCGCTCTTCAGGGAGGCGCTGGAGCTGCAAAATGGCCCCCGGGTTTTGGAACTTTGCCAGGAGTTGTTTTAAAGAAAAGTGATGGCGCGTTTAAGGACACTAGGAATTTTCTTGTTTGGGTTTGATTAATGGCGCACAGAACTGTTCCGGCTTCTGTTTTAAACTCACATAATGCTGAAGAATAAGTGAAAAAACGGAATAATCGATTTAAAAGATCTCAGGGGCTGAATACATTGAAGCTTATAAGTTTAAATGGGTTTTTATTCCAGTTTTATTTTATATGTTGATGGTGTTAATAATAATAAAACAATAAATATTCAGATTATGTAAAAAAAAAAAAAACCTTTTCTATCATCTGTGATTCATATAAATGCACTCTCTCTCCCCTCCATTATTATGCCATTTCAGGTGCCGTGACATTATTTTTCCTCATTTTTCCCGCATTTTAGTCCTAAAATCGAGAACAAATCGCTTTAAAAGGAGTTTCGTTCCAGCTGCTATTGTATTTATGAATAAATTGTAATTTATTTATTTATCATGTTTTTGATATAGTTCATATGTATTGTGATTTTTAGTTCAGTGAGATGAATTCATTTATTCATGGAAAAAAACCACTCTGCACTGGAGAACCGCAACACTTTATTTGTATTTGTGGTTTTATTTGTGTTTATTGAGTGTGGATGAATGAAATGTGGGACCAGCCACTCAAATCTGCAAAACAAATTTACCTACGGGTACAAAAAAAGTGACCTAACCACACCACTTTTTTCAGGGTTTGGGTGCGACTTATATATTACATTTTTCACACTGACAGTCCATAGACCAAATATATGAATCGTATATATGAATTAAAAATGAAAAAACAAATCTGATTTTTTCATTTCGGTTTTAGACACAAATAATAAAGAAAAGAGTTGATTTTCATTTTCTTTTTGGTTTCATATTAAAAAAGGAATGAACAATACACTGATTCTTCTCTTTTTGTTGTTTTTATTACTGTAACTTCTATAATTTGCCTTTCAAGATGAAATGTCAGTTCTTGGTCTCCGAGTTTATAAAATACATTTTCCCCAAAAAGACTTATACAGGTCTTCTTCTTATACATTTCTTCTTCATTGTGCATTTTTTTTGGCTGGTGCGACTTAAACTCCGGAGTGATTTATAGTCCAAAAAATATGGTATTATCATTAAATAATTTATCATCAAGCTACAATATTATAGAGAATTGAGCCAAAATGCTAAACTCAGTTCTGCATAATATTAAATGTATGTCTTTATAATCTTGTATTTACAAGATGGTCAGACTGGTAAGAGTTTATGTTATGACTAAGCAATGAAAAAGTTAGGTTGTCTTACAAAAGTTAACTTAAAAACACCTCTAAAATAAAAGCAATGCAGCTTTAGTCCATGCATAAGGTAAAATTATAAAATATGCTTATTTTGTTATTCCAAATTAGCTTAAACGGGCCGGTCAGAGTCAAGCAAAGGACCATATGTGGCCCAGGAGCTGGACAATGCCCTGGTCTGATTTATAAAGATCTTGAGCTGTATCAGAACAAGTATAAGAGCACACAGACGAGTATAATCTCATGGATCACTGTGGAATCTTCCTGGACCACTGAGGAATGACATGGATATACAGTTGTGCTCATCAGTTCACATCCCCTGGCAGAATTGATGATTTCTTGGTCCAGAAGCTGCACATGGGACGTACTTGGATATTCAACATGATAATGATCCAAAACACAAAGGCGAGTGGAGCTGTCACTGGCTCCAGCAGAATAAAGTGAAGGTTCTGGAGTGTTCGTCTCTTCTGACCTCAGTATCACTGAGCCTCTGGGCAGATTCAAGCTGCAGTTCAGACAAGAGCCCAAGAATTTACAGGAACTGGAGCCTTTTGCCAAGAAGAATGAGCAGCTTTACCATCAGAGAAAATAAAGAGCCTCATCCACAACTATCACAAAAGACTCCAGGCTTCACTGGGGCATTTGATAATAAACGGCTTCACCCAAGCACTAACCATGAGTGAAAGAAAAGTTTTTATCCTTCATATTCTCTGTAAAATGGCCAAGAAATCAATCAAATTCAGGGTATGTAAACTTATGAGCACAACTATAATACCAGATGGTAATATAAAAGAAAGTACTATTTTTTAAGTTGAAATTGTCATTCAGTTGTCTAAACAAAGAGTTTCTTGCTGTCATTGTGGTGTCTGCATTGTTGTTGAGTATTGAGTCTTTCTCTTATTACAGGGTGACCAGATTTTCAAAACTGAGACACTCCCGGTTTGTGGTGGTTGGAATTAATAAAATTGTGAACAACATGTCAATTTAGTCACATTTTCCTTTTGTTTTGGTGATTTTTAAGCAGCTTTTCCGTATTTTATCTTAACAAATGACAATGTACATTTACGTCGGGCAGGAATAAAAGTAGGACACGAGGGACATTTCTTATATAAAACTTGGACAAATCACTGGTTTTGGATGAATCCGCTGGGACAGGGGACACAGGGCTCAAAACTGGGACTGTCCCGGGGAAATAGGGACGTCTGGTCACCCTATCCTCGTATTGAAATTGAGAGCGTGAAATTTTAGTATCACAACAGCACTACCTGATACCAGCTTCTTAGTTGATCTAAAATAAAAGAACAAAACAGGCTTGGTATCTCCTTTGGAAAGAGTACAAAGAGGTGGAATGGCAGGCTAACAGTGGGCGCAGTCTCTCATATGACGTTATTATGACAGAATGTGGCGCAGGCAGCTGTGTGTAAATAAACATTAACTAAATTGGCAAAAGTGGCATGTTTTCACGGCAGATGTTTCAAAATGACTTCATTTGCATTTTTTCACCTTGGCTTCTGCTCCAATATTCATTAAGGCTCTGGGGCTAAATTAGCTTTGAGGGGATTTTGTACCAGTGGAAATTGCTCACCGCAGAATTCACGTCGCTTCGTTTTATACGCACTATCACCCATGTAAATGTATAATAGTCTTTTGTTTAAAGGTCCTACATTACGCAAAATAAACTCTTGTGAGCGTTTAGCCGCGTTATTATGTCGTTACCTCCTCAAAAACAAAGCTGGAGTTGTGTTTTGTTTCATTCACATGTTTAACACACAAACCCTGGATTTATATGATGATATTTGTGTTTTACTTACTGTACATACTGTGCATACCTACATTTACATATGTGATGTCCAATTTTTTTAATATATATATTTTATTTACTCTGTGTTACTTTAATATATTGTGATGTGTGAGCTTCTGTGTACAAGTAATTTCCCTTGTGGATCAATAAAGTCTAAGTCTAAAGGTCATTACACACTAGAGGATTTTTCGGTCTTAAATTATTTTTAAACGTGCAACAAAATGTGCAAACACCACAGACACGAGGAGAAACTTATGAGACGTAAAATCTCCAATGGCAAAGACTTCAGCGGGATCTGTCTGCATAAAACAGGATATAAAGCTGTGAGCGCGATGGCGTCAGCTGTTTCCTGTCTACAGTAAAACCACTCGCTCTGAGACTCTGAAGTGTTCAAAGATCAGAGCTGTGCACTTCTAGTTTAGATACAAGTCAAAACTGTATTATGATTATTTGTGAAATGTGGAGCAATACTTCAGATACAGGATTTTTAAAGCAGAAAAGAGGAGATAAAGTCCACAGGAAGTAGAGTCACTGCAGATTCACTGCACTCTGTCTGCGTAAACAAACACACGTGAGGAAACCCTGTATTTTTTACTTTCAAATAACACCGCAAATTGGATTAATGGCGCAGTTTTGTGGACTGGAGTCATTATTTGCGGAGGGCAATTTCTATGGATAATGTGGGTGAGACGCTGCACTTTAAATTTACCACTTTATGGGAGGAGAATAATAAAGTCTTTATTTTCGCTCTATCCTGAGTTTGTTTGTTGCGTCTCTGTGTCCGTCGCTCCTCTGCCCCTGACTCTGTTTTATCGTCTGTTTCCATCGCGTTGTTGATGTTCGGTGGTTCTGATCTGACACTGACTCCACACATGAGGAGCAGCGGCTTCAAAATCGCACACGGAGGCAAAAAATCGGGTCACGCCTCCTGAACTCGGGGAGAAGAAATCACAGCCAAAATCGGGCAAATTCTCCTGTAGTGTGTGGAGGCCTTAAGTCCAAGTCTAAAATATTTACAGGCTGAGTCCTTCTTCTTTTCTAACAGAAAACACTCATACAACATTATATAGATCAGAAAATAACCTAATATGGGCCCTTTGTTTAACATGTTTGACACTGCTGAACAACAAAACAACTAAAAGTGTGCACTAGAGAACGTAAATGCATTGTTAAAGATTTTGAAATAAAACTATTGTATTAAAAAGCACATATGTACTTGTGTCTGCTGTATAGTTATAATCTATGACACCCGTGGATCATTATGTTATATTATGGTCTTTTTAAATGTTGCTCCACCTAAAACAACTTAATAAAAGCAACAAAGCCTCAGAGCCACACGGGAGCTGACGCCGTCTTGAACGTCGTCGCAACAAAGTGCCGCTCTACTGGGCCGCGCCGTCGGAAACTTTCACGGACATTTTCTGATGACGCTTGGCTGAATCCTGCGTGCATCGCCGACTATGAAATTGTAATTGGAGAAGGAAAAAAGTACCGAGCAGTGAGTGGTAATGAGCACACTCAACCTTTCCTAATGCCTAATAATGCATGGATTGTGGAAATGAATTTTAGAATTAGAAAGAAAACTGTAAATAAGATTATTTCATTACCATTGACCAAATTAAACTCCTTAACGACCGCTCCGGAGCTCATTTGAAAGGTAATCACTAAACATGGATAAGTAAATACTAAATGGCGTTGCAGTAGTGGCGGGATTAGTGTGGCTCAAAGGTCCGATCCCGTCTCCCTGTCGCGTTACCTACATTACTTCTGTTGTGTCCTGACACTTCAACCCACTCAGCACTTGGGCCTTGGTTGAAAATTGTATATAGTGTCTGGTCCAATGTTTTTGCATTTAAAGGACCCATTTTACGCCATTTTCTGATCTCTGTTATAATGTTTCCTCATCACAAACAGACCCGGAGTTGTGTTTTGTTTTTTTCACACACGCCAACACTAGGCGCAAGAATATCGAAATATCGTATTGCTTAACCCCCTGAAGACCTAAGGGCAATTTTAGTACATTTCTTCTCGGCTGGATTTTTTTCTTAATGTTGCTTTTAAAACTGCCCCTTTTACCCTATAATGAGCTAAGCTGGTACAGCTCCTGTAAAGTCCAGGGCCAGAGCACAGAACAGAGCCACATCACTTCCTGCATTTCCATGGTGTTTATTACATTTGTATTTGTTCATTTTGAGTGAAATAAACGCATAACTATAAACTATAACTATGAACTATAACTATAAATAATAATAATACATTTTATTTATAACGCACTTTACATTTGACACCAAATCTCAAAGTGCTATAAACATAATTTGCCATTTATTTGAGAAAAAACTGCACTTAGAGCGGCTTTTTCAATTGTTATAAACACACACGCTCAAGAGGAGTCGACCATCTTGACTCACTTCACTCTTTGGCAAAGTTTGGGTCGATCAAAATGGACGGAGCGCATGAGTTTGGCAGAAAACAAAGTTCCTATTGGACACTCGTTTTGTGGATAGGATAATGCTGCAGATATGTACAGAAACTGCTATGTCTGCGCTTTCAGAGGGAAAAAAGTAAGTTTCTCTCTGTTACGGTTAAAAAGTTATCTGCGGTTATATAAAACATATTCCTCGGTATCGTATACAATGTCGTAAGTCTTCGAGTGTTAATATGAGGATATTTTTTGGCATATTTTACTAAATTATTTTGTTACTGTGCTACAGTTTTGTGGCTTATTTAGTGAAACTGTTTTGACATTTTCACTGTTTTGATGAGTGAAATGGGTGCGTTTCATTATTTCATGATTATATCTTCTCTTAAATAACTTGTAACTAAAATCTGTTCAGCCTGCAGGTCCCATCATGCACTGGGGGACTGTGGGCAAGTCCACTCTGAACATGTGACCTAGATCTACTACGTTAAATCTGCACTTTGAGAGCCATCTGGAGTTTGCCCTGATGAAGGCCGAAGGGCTGAAACGCGGCAGGATTTTCACTTTATCTTCCATGTGGTATTAAAGGCTTTTAATTATGTTTTATTACTTTTTGAGTGCCTCAGCTTTTTCAACTTTGTGGGTGTGTTTCATATTCACTTTGCACAAGAAGTGGTTTAACGAAGACTTTTAGTATCACAGCCTTGATTTAGCCTTTATCTTTTATCGAATGGTATTGAATCGATTTGAAATATATCGAATCAAAACAAGATAGCGAGATTGGTATCGTATCGTGGCCTATGCATCGAGTTACGCATCGTATCAGCAACTTCTTAATGATACTCGGCCATAAGTTAACATCAAACCCTGCGTATTTATTCTCAGCTCTTCTCTCAGGCATAAAACACTCTGTTCCACCTTGTGATGTCAAAGGGTAATACAGGAAGTGCTCCACTGTTGTTGTCATGTTATAATATTTGCAAATGTTTGTCTGTTGTACAAGATCTTTCATGCTGCTGCTGCTCCTCTACAAACGCAGGACGGCATTCGGAAACTCAGGCTTTTCATGCGCGGCGTCCGTCAGTGGAACATGTGACCGACAGAGCGCAGATCACATGTACAAACTACAGCACGATTCTCACGCCTGGAGAAAAAGTGGCTCCTGTCAGACCAAACCTGCGCCCGTAATGTGACTGAGGAGTGGAGAGAGTCTGACGTTCTGGAGTGAATGAATTGATGGATGATGATTTTAAGGTGCTGGGAGAACTGGGTATGAATGAGGATACAGAATTATTATGACGCTCCGGTCATTATAAATACATTCTCTTTGTATGTAACATCAACCTGCCCGGGGACGACAGGCGGAAATTAGCACCGACGCTACAACCTGGTACATGCATCTCTCCTGCTGAGGTTAATGTAGATTGTGCACTGTCCCCGTTTCATTAAATAAATAAACTAAACTAATCATTTGGATATTTTCAGCCCTGGAATTTCCCGTCTCTACTGAACAAAAGGTAAAAAAAGTAGTTGTTAACTTAAAAACTACCGCTTCATGACGTCACAGGGTGGAACAGAGCATTTTGAGCTTGAGAAATGAAGACAGAGGAGTAATAAAGGTCAGAGAAGATTTGTGTAACATAAACAATTATTAGAACTGCCGTCGGTAAACGTTCTAAAAGATTCGCAGATGTTCACCCTGTATCTGCAGACACAGTTATGAAATATCAAAATCTCACATTTCATATGTAAGTGCAGATGGTAGAATTTGTTTTTCCACCTTATTCCTCAATATTTACCAGCCGAGTCATCCCCGTCTCCTATCCTCCACACTTTGACTGTCCGGTCCATGGAGCCCGTCGCCAGCAAAGGCTTTGTAGGAGACAGAGCCACAGCGGTAACGTATCTAAACCAGAAAATACACACAGGATTACAACTCATATCAGCGTTAAAGGTCCTGTATGCCGCAATATTGACTCTTGTGAGCTTTAAGTCATGTTATAATGTTGTTACCTCGTCAAAAACAGACGTGGAGTTGCGTTTTGTTTCATTCACACACGTTTGAGTCATTCACCCTTTATTATTAGTCTGTCTACGTCTTGTTGTGGAATTTCCCCTAACCCTAAAGCTTAGGAAAATAAAAACTGGAGAGAGTCGTCTTGAATCAAGGAGTCTGGATTTATTTAAAAGCAATTGTGCAGCAGAATCGCAGAAAAATACTAAGACTCTCCCTCACAGAGTCGTCTGTCCCTGACCTAAAGCGTTGTAATACATACAGGGCTTTATACCCTTCAGAGTCGCAAACATCATCAAACACAAAATGCTCTCTTGCACCTTGCTATATCAGAAAGCTGTAGTTTTCACTCTAGCGTCGGCCTTTTACATTTTGCTCAGTAGAGACGGTCCTTTCCAGAGTCGAAATTATCCAAATGAACAGACAGTTTTAAAGTGAACAGCTCCTTTTACCTTTAGTTCAGCACAGAGCGACAGTTTCAGGGCTGAAATGAGCCAAATGATTCTAGTGAAGGTGAACAGAGTAAAAACACAGTGGAGCACTTTCTGTATTACATGACAAGGTGGAACAGAGTGTTTTCTGTTCGTGAGAAGAGCTCTGAACTCTAAACGTGCAGGGTTTGCATGTTAAACGAAACACAACTCCAGGTCTGTTTTCGCGGAAACAACTTTATAAGATGGGTCAGAAAAGAGCGGAATACAGCCCCTTTAAACTCCCTCTCAAAAATAAAGTCAAGACAAGAACAGCGTCTCCAAACCCTTCAGCCACTTCAAAGCACAGTGCCGCCTGCCTGTGATACCACTTCAGTCAGAAAAAGAGAAAACACTGTGCAGATCTACTGCTGTTACATCAGAGCCCCACAGCTACAGGGGGAAAAATAATCAGGCAAAAATCACATGTTTTGATCTGATCATTGAAGTTTCTTTTAGCAGAGTTTGTGAAGAGGCTGTGTGGAGATTGCACAGCAGCAGGAGACAGGTCCACTTACCTGTCGTGCTGTTTCAGGGAGTACAGAAGAGTCCCAAGGTTCTACGAAGGGCAAAAAGAAAAGAGAGAAAATATTTGTTATCGGGGGTTAAAGGGATAGTTTGGGTTTTTTTGACATGATCTGTATGACATCCCTGTCAGCAGCGTCGTGCAACAACACTGACTTAAACTTGGTGAGCTGAGTTCTTGCCTGGTTTCGGTGCTGACAAAAGTGTCCGGTAAGTTGGCTGGGGTCACGAAAATAAAGTGTTTTTATTCTCAAAACAATGTGTGTTACATTTGAGTGATGAGTGATGAGTGATGCCAAACTACTGAAAAAAGTGTTGGATTCGTGCGCGGCTTCACCTGGCGACAGCGCGGAGTGATATGAGCGGAGAGAAAATAGTACCAAGCGATTATGAGGTCTGACTTTTTTGTGGTTCACCGTTTTGTGATGCAAATATATCAAATACATCACTCTTTTGAACACATATTGCTTTGAGAAGAAAAAAACGCTTTATTTTCGTGACCACAGCCAACTTGCCGGACACTTTCATCAGCACCAAAACCGGGGAAGAACTCGGCTCAGACGCTCAGTGCTGACGAGGACGTACAGATTCATGTCACTAAACCCCAAATTTTAAGGTTTTGTTGAGATGAAAAAATGTAAAAATAGCTCACCGCATCATATATGGCAACGGTTTTGTCTACAGATCTACATAGAAGAGAAAGTGTTATTTAACTTAGTGCAATGTTTTATAATGGATCATTTTGTAGACAGGCCCCATTCAAACAGGAGTCTATAGCCGTGTGCCGACTTTGTAATAACCTACATTCACATAGACTTAGAACCCAAAAATGATTCTAAAGAAATGTCTGTGTAAATCCCTCAGTCGTTCAGGAAGAAAAGTTCAATCCTGTCAAAAGTTTTCGACAGGACAAAAGTTTTCGATCGAAGATGTTTCGCAACTCACCCAAAGCTGCTTCTTCAGCTCTGATCTTCAGAACTAAAGAATAATACTCATAGAAGGTTTAATGCTACACTGTGGAACATTCAAGGTGAGCCAATAACAATAATCATCATCATGAAGAAAAGCATGGTATGTTGACCCTCCCTGGTTGTAGTAATAAAGACACATATTGATTCCGACAGGTTGGGTGCAGTGAACATAACTTCAAAAATGTATTAATATTGCACGTTTCTATTCTTGATACAAACATTTGATGGATTCCGCTTGACTTTGCAGTGGTTATATCATCTTTTCACATGGACCAGGTAATTCAGTGACAGATATATTCTCACCCAGACGCAACGAGAGCTCCGTCTGATGAAAAGGCACAGGACAGGACGGGGGCGGCCTGGCCTGTGAGGCCGTGGAGCAGCTTCATGGAGTGCACTGTGATCAAGAACAAATAAAGGCAACTTAAGGAGAGTAAAAGTTGGGAGAACAGAACAGACGAGACCAAACTTTAGGATGCGTCTTCCCCCACTGTTCACATCTGTGCTTCCCACTGACAGCTGTCTGCACTCGTGTTTACAGTCACAGCTCAATAGGCTCAGGCTGCGTACAGTCTACAGACAAAATAAAATCAAATAAACAGTGCCCGAACTCCGCACCTCAACTTATACTCGTGCACACGCGTAACAAGGTAATTTCAGTGAGAAACTTTGATGTACTGATTTCTAGTAAGTATTTAGTGCTATTAATTTGACAAATTTTAATGATCCGCAAGGGAAATTACTTGAACACAGTGGCTCACACGTCACAATATATTATAATGACAAAGAGCAAAAAATATAAATGTAATAATAAATTCTAAATAAGTAGCAAAAAAGACAGCAAGAGACTGGGGTCAAATAAGGCATAGTTATCTAAAAAATATGTACAAGTAAAAATAAAATAGAAAAATAAGTAATAAAAAGAAAAAATAAATCTGGATGTGGATCAGTGTTTGTAAATTACTACAAATTAAACTACAATAACTTAAAAAACCTATTCAAAATGAACAAAATCTGAACAGTCTGAACATTCTATAGACCAATATTATTTAATAAAAATCAAAGAAATCATAGAAATGATCAAATTCAACATATTTCATAGAAAAGTACAGTGTTATCAATAGGAAAACCTGACCCCCATGTGATAGTGTGGCATCCTCTCATTCTATAACCTGAAAACGAACAATAAAAATGTGCAGCGTCAGGTTTAAAGTTTAAATGTCAGTGAAATGTGGCATATTTTAAATGGTATTAAATTGTTGAAACGTCCTCAGTGTAAATGCATCTGTTCTGTATTAATGTGGCATAGCGAAGATCACCATATGCAACAGGGTGAGACGAGATGAGATTTTGACATCATTTGTGATAAATTAGTCGTACAATCTCGTTCACAAGGTCGGCTTCATTTTAGTGATTATTGAAGTGCTGCTTTTTGGAGCTCAAATTGCTTTACTCAACACCTCTTAACACTTTTTTAGCCCAAGCAAACGGTAAATTCAGAGGGAAAAATTCTCTCCAGATCATTTTTCTCACGTGTGCACGATTTTGTGGCAAGTTTGTCTGGTGAGATCTTGCAGCATGAGACCTTGTCCCATCCCTAATGTGTAATAATGTATTGATTTGTAATGTTATTGATGTTGGGATTCGGGATTTTTTTTTTTTTTTTTCAGTCACGTTGAAGAGCAGGGAGAGACATTCAGAAACCCAAACTGAAATGAACTAATAACAACATGACCTCATTTCTTATTCCGCACTCTTCTCTCTAATTCTCTCTAATTAATGTCTCTCTTTTTAATTTTATGATGATTTTTTATGTTTTAATATGTTTGTATTGTGATTTGAATGTATTTCTTATTCTGTGCTATACAAATAAACTTGCCTTGCTTATGTATATATATATATTATACATGCAGGGACGACATGTATATGTATGTACATATGTGTTACGTTGTATGTAGGTATGTGTGTATGTATATATGTATGGTATATGCTTGGATATATGCGTATATACATGGATATATATTATATAAGATTGTTTTTCTTGTTGTTCTTTTTTTATTAAGCAAAAGTTAAGTTCTTAATGGTCTTTTTATCCTTTTGCACTGGTGCTGAACTTTTACACTTGATATTCTGATTCTAACTACATGTTCTTGGTCGGTTGCATCTGTAACAAAGAAAATTTCCCCTGAATAAAAGTAATTCTGATTCTTTCCCTCTGTTCCCTATACTTATTTAATTATTTTATTTACCTACTGCTTTATCTGCATTCATTTATTATTATTATTGTTCATTTCTTTTTTTGTACTATTATTTATCTTTCTTTTCTCTGGAGACAATGGAAGGGGAAAATGGTCACATTACATTACTGCTAATTATTTTTTTTCGTTCTGTGACGCCTGCTTTATGTGCAAAATAATAATAATAAAAAAAAAACCCCTCTGTGGACCAACATGTAGCACAAAAGACAATTTTCAGTAAATCAGTGGCACCAGTTTCAAACATTAACCCGCAGAAGCCGCTCCTTCTGTTCAATGTTCTTTATCAACACACTTCGGCCTTCAGTATTTTCCTTTGATAAAACTCCTCACGGACACGAGCAGGTCACGAGCAGAGACGGATCCTCCTCTTAAACATGTTCCCACGGCGATCGTATCTAAGCAACTAACAATGCTGAGCTAGCTGGGTAATTCATTAAGATCTTCCTGATAGAGCACAGACCCTGCCAGTGCCACGTGAGGCTTGTACACTTGTAGTAAATGTCAGTGGGATATGTGCACCTGGTTCTGACCGCACTCCCCATCGCTGTATTTCAGAAGCGTGTCTTAAAATGATCCATTATTAAAGAGTGGGCAGCTGCTGATTTATTCTGTTCACTAATACAATTCTTCTATTCAGCCGAGAGATTTGAAGGTTAACGCAACTGCAGCAGCCTCTCTCTGCTCAAACTCCATCGTTTCCCTCTCTCCTCCCTCTTCTTACTCCCAATCCTCCTCTCTTTCCTTCCTCCCCTTCATCTCTCCACCCTCTCCTCCTCCCCGCTTTGCCTCTCCTCTCTCCCTGCTCCCTGTTTCCTCCCTCTGCTCCCTCTCTCTCTCCTCCCTCCCTGTTTCCTCCCTCTGTCCTCCCTCTGCTCCCTCCCTCTCCTCCTCTCCTCTCAGCCTGTAGTGTTTGGAGGGGTCAGCAGGGGTCAGCGTACCTGTTCCCTCACGCTGAGACACAATCCATATTTTCAGTTGGCTGTCCTGTCCGCAGGAGGCCAGTCGAAGCTCCACGCAGCAGCCGTCTGTAAAGGGAAAACAGACTGTGCAGAAATCATGACTTTGTGCATCACTGAGTTTAATAACACAGCGTTTACTCGCTGAAATGTTTGCAGTTACAGGCAAAATGTGTTTAGAAATGACTGATTTTGTAAAAAATTCATGAATCATGACTATGAGCATTATCATTTTGGAACTGTTTTGCTCCAAACGCTTTTCCCAGCTCCACATTCCATTTATAAACAACATTTACAAACAGCATCTCATTATAAATGAGCAAAAGGGGAAGCCAAATAATAGAAAATACCAAAGGTGTTACATTAAGTGTGAGTTATCCGTGTTATTAGACTAGATATAGATTTCATCTCTGGTGTTAAAATGCAATAAAAGTATAATACTGGGCCATGGAGAACATATGGTTATGATAGTTTTTAGAGCCTTACCCACACACCACATTTCTGCCACAAAATAGACTCTGACGTAAAACTCCAGACAAACAACAGAAATCTCTTCACAATCTTTCTCTTTAATCTGCACATTTCTAACACGCACCAACTGTGAACTGGGGAGCAAAGGTGCAGCAGGTCACGCCCAGGTCATGAGCATCCTTCTGGACACACAGAGAGCTCCCGTCCACTCCCCACAGCTGGAGCCACCCCTGGGTGCTCCCCGTCACAAACATCCGAGCACAGGGAGAGAAGCAGCAGGACACCACACTGGCCTGACTCACAGCAAGACACCTGGAGATAAACACGACGACATGTCAGATAAAAGTGTTTGAGACGCTCTGGCTGAACAGAGGGGGTGATGAGGAAACTGTGTGTAAATAATAACATCAAAGTTCAAGGATGTGTTTGATTTGTCGTTACCTTAAGAGATATTTTCTGTTTGGAAAAGTAGATCACCACAGATAAAAACTACACATCCTCCTATTCACCACCTGCAGAGGGGTTCACAGGGGTCTGGTGCGCAGAAGACTGGGCAACGGACCCCTGCGACCCAGCCAGATAAAGCAGAAGATGTTCCTAATCAAGATGAGGGCGTTGGGTCATACAGCCTAAGTAAAATCTCGCTCTAAAAGGCCAAATCAGACTCTTACAGTAAAAATGCATGGCCACCTGGAACTGAAATAAAAAGTTAGATAAAAGTTTAATGCTATACTAAAAACAAACTACACAGCCAAGCATTAACCTCTGGAAACAAGCAGGGAAGTTACATAGTGTTTCTTTAATACCTAAATTGGCCCAGTAATCTGTCTGTAAGAGCCTTTTGATGTGCATGACTTGAATATCGGGCACCTAAATTTGCATTTTCCGCGTGAATCACCAGATGAAGTGTTGCTGACAGAAAATAAACCTTTACCATCGCAGTGTTTTGCTGGAGAAGTCCCAGAGCGCCGCGGTTCCGTCACAGGCTCCTCCGAGCACCAGGGACGCGTCTGGAGCCACGGCGCATGCGCGGAGCGGGCTGCGGGCCGGGTGCTCCAGCGCGCACAGCCGCTCACCCGTGTCCGCGCTCCACACCGCAACAGCGCCATCTGTGGAGCAGCTGAGCAGGTAGGAGCCGCAGGGGGTGAAGCAGCAGCAGTGCACCCCGTACCCGTGTCCGGACAGAGGCGAGTACGGCCGCTCCGAGAAGTCCGCGGCGCTGTAGACCCGGAGCGTCTTGTCCCCGGAGCAGGAGGCCAGGAGGGACGCGGAGAAGGCGCAGCCGCTCACCTCGTCCGTGTGATGGTCCAGAGTGCGCAGAACGGACACCATCTTACGCACAGAGGCGCAGGGAGCGGCGCAGACACACGGTGGCGCGCTGCTGCAGGGGTAAAGCACTGAAAAGATTGAAAAGTCTTACGCGAGGGAAATACACAAGGACACAACACTATTCCTGGTCTGTCCCCGTCACACACAGAATGAGCAGCTACTTCCTGTTCGAGGGCAGTCGTCTGCGCTTATCAGTTCATGTGACCGGGCATCACAACTTAACACTGGGCAAAGTTCCCACCGGCAACGATAATGAAGCCTGATAATAAACAGCATCACGTCAAGACCTTTTAAAAGAAAAACAACCTACGGAAAATATGGGAAATGTATCTGAAACCGAGACATGCTTTTCTGTGTAATTATTAAACATTTATTCAAAGCACAGTGCATATGTAATAAACTGTACACGATTCAAAATGTAAACTTCACAGTAATTTCATCAGGTTTATGATGTGCCAAAGGACCAATAATGTGAGCTGGAGTTCCTGTGATACTTGGCAAAACTGAGTAAAGTGTAAACACTGGACATACAGAAGTAAATATTCACTGGAGAGACACAAATCTGAAACTTAATGTTCATGTGAGGCACCGGATTTATATTGTGCTGACTTACTAACACATTCAGCTGCTACATTATCTGCAAACTGATGTGTTAACTCATAAATAGAAAAGGCGTGAATACAAACCAAGGCATTTATGCTGGAATAATTGTATTGATAAGTGCATATGACATTAGTACCAAGTTATTGCCCTTTTATTGCTGCAAATAATTCTGTAAATGCTTCACAGTTTTTCCTAGAGTCACAAAATGTCTTGAAAGTGGATCTGATTCAGAAATCCTTTGATCACTTAAGTAATTCGGCCTTTCTTTTGGCGAAAAATCTTCTCACAACGTGTCCTGCTTTTCCAATTTCAGAATCGTCTTCGTTGAATCTCTCGCAGTTGTCAAAGACGAGGTTCACGTCATCCGTAAAGCTCTCCAGACTCGAATACCTGAAACACAGCACATGTTTCAGTTTAATACCGGACACCAGCATTTCCCATCTAAACCACGTACTGTTTATTGGAGATCTTCTCTCTGATGGTGGAAAGGTCCATGGGCCTCTTCACCACCTTCTTGTATCCAGGGACAGACTTGAGGTTCACAGGTTTGAGGAAGGGCCAGGCGTCTTGGTGGGCTTCCAACTCACACAACAGCTGCCTTTAAAACGATGAAATATGAGGATATAAAAGTTACGCCTGGAAATGTATCAACTTTTTCCCCATCTGACAAAATGATCTTATAAAGGCCGCCGCACACTACAGGAGAATTTGCCCGATTTTGGCTGCGAGTTTTTCCTGAGTTCGTGGAGGTGTGACCCGACTTTTTGTCTCCGTGTGCGATTTTGAAGCCGCTGCTCCTCATGTGTGGAGTCAGTGTCAGATCAGAACCACCGAACATCAGTAACGCGACGGAAACAGACGATAAAACAGAGTCAGGGGCAGAGGAGCGACGGAGATACAACATACAAACTCGGGAAACAGCGAAAATAAAGACTTTATTACTCACCTAATGTAAAGTGGTACATTTAAAGTGCAGTGTCTCACCCACATTATTCAAAGAAATTGTCCTCCGCAAGTAATGACTCCAGTGCACAAAACGGCGCTATTAATCCATTTTGAAGCGTCTTTGAAAGTAAAAAGGCGAAAGTTGTTCCTCACGTGTTTGTTTACGTCCACAGAGCGTAAAGCTGCAGATAAACGACAGTGACTCTACTTCCTGTGGACTTTATCGCTTTAAAAATCTTGTATTTGAAGTATTGCACCACATTTCACAAATAATAACACAGTTTTGACTTGTGTCTAAACTCAAAGTGCAGAGTCTGATCTTTGAACACTTAAGACTCTCAAAGTGAGTGATTTTACTGCAGACAGGAAACAGTTGACGTGATCGCGCTCACAGCTTTACAGCCTGTTTTACGCAGACAGATCCCGCTGCATCTTTGCGATCAGAGATTTTAAGTCTCTTCTCGTGTCTGTGGTGTTTGCGCATTTTGTCGCACGTTTAAAAATCGTTTAAGACCAAAAAATCCTCTAGTGTGTAGCGGCCTTAAGAATGCCATACCCCAACCACAAAGCTTACTTCTATTTGAAAAGGTGCACTATGTAACTTTCCGGGTGGAGGGTCTGCCGCCCGCTTGTCTCCACGACGATATTGCAGCTTTGTGGGAAGTGCTCCACGTTATGACATTAATATTATCCATCTCTATCTCTATGGAAACAAGCAGGTCAAGGTACAGTTCAGATCTGCGGAGGCAACGCAGCTCACGGCAAGAATGCAGGTTTTTTTCAGTATTTTTAAAGCAGAACTAAGCAGCAGTTTTACATTATTAAACATTGTTGTAAGGCCATATCATGGTTAAATATGTATTTTTGGGTGTTTGGAGCATCTCTTGCCTCTCTCTGCGGAAAACTGGCCTTGCAGAAAAGGCTGACATCGACCCAAAGAGAATTCGGCTGAGAAAACCTGGCTCTTTTTTAAATATTTAGCAACGATATTTGTTTTTGTACGTGATTATACTACCTTATTTCAATAAAAACAATCGTAAAAAATGGATAAAAAAGCAAAACTTCTGTGTATTCTCACAATGGAGCTGCAGGAGGAGCTTGGTCGCTACAATAACCAAGTTAAAACAATAAAAACTTCTGGACCTGAACATAAAATTAGCACCATACAGGGAGAAGTCCAGGCGACCTAATGAAACCCAGCAGAAAAGTCACACAGTGCACCTTTAAACCGCTCTAATTATAACTCACTGGCACACATCCAGCTCATCAGCGCCGCCGTCTCTCATTCTGGGCTTCTTGGAGACAGGGGGGTCACGTTTGGTCTCGGGGAAGGATGTAGCGCTGTCTGCTTTCCTTTTTTTCCCCTCCTTGATACTTTTCCTTGGCGCGCCGCTGCTCCTGCTGGCAGTCTCCTCTTTGATGAGCTCTCCGGACACAGATGGCTTACCGTTTGGTTTTCCTTCACTGGCCCTCTTCCCTCCTCCAGATGTTGGACTCGGATGCGTCTGTGTCCGTGGGGATTGGACACTTGGAATGACAAAACCCGAGGTAGTCTGCGGGCACAGGCGCAACTTTTAATTGGGTTCCAGCTTCCTGTTATGGCGCTGCGTTTTCGGGACATGTTCCCTAATTTAAAACATATTTTAAAGGTCCTATATTATGCAAATTGATGTTATAATGTTGTCACCGCCTCAAAAACATACCTGGAGCTATTTTTCATTCACAGATGCTTGAGTAACCCTTTATTATTAGTCCGTCTACATCTCCAAAGCTCAAAACGCTCTGTTAGACCTCACGTTAACAGCTACATTTTTGTTCAGTAGAGAGAAACAAACAAACAAAATAAAACTCCAGGTATGTTTTTGATTTGCAAACAACATTATAACAGATCAGAGAAGATTACGATATGGGATCTTTATTTTGCTATGGGTTCATTTTGAAATGGGTGTATCTGGGTCTAATTTGGACGAACGGGCCAGTGTCTGTTTTGTTTTTGGTTGTTATTGTGTCGTTTATTCTGTCCAAACTCAAAGCAATAAATAGATTTGGAAAAAACACTGTTATGACTTCATTCTGAAACCCATGGATAAAAACTCTACCATTACGTTTGGTCAATTCGAGCAAAGTTTAGCCGTCACATTATAAATGGAAACGCATATTAAATGATTTGTACTTTAATTCAGTTGTTACTTAATACCAGAGCAATGACCGACTCAGTTCTCGACTCACTTGGTGCAAAGGGACAATAGAAGGATGTTTTTCGTACCCGACTTGAACACACAGGACAGAACCAGTCGCCCTCTGGTATGGAGGTGATTTTGGGTGTGTGACAGTAAACATGGCAGCCTTTATCACAGCCGTCACACAGCAGGAGAGACTCTTCATCGTCTCCACTGTGGCAAATCTGGCACTCCTGAAAAGCACAATGTAATAATAATAATAATAATAATAATAATAATAATAATAATAATAATAATAATGCATTTAAGATAAGATAATATTGGACTTTATTGATCTCGCAGTGGAGAAATTCAACAGTCACAGTAGCTCCAGGACAGTTTAGTGCAAAAAAAAAAAGGAAAAAAAAAGTGATGCAATCAAGATAAACAATAATAATAAAAATCGAAATAATAATAATTTTATTTATTTAGCGCCTTTCTGGACAGCCAAGGTCGCCTTACAACAACAGCTATAACAGTTTTTCACAGACACATCCTCAAAGACGCTTTACAGAGCTTTATTAACAGAGCATTGTTCATTCACTCCAGACCCGATGGTGTAAACTACCACCAACACTCACACACACTCCACTTTCACACCTACAGTGCATGTTTGGGGTTGATGTACTTATATGCATCTGTTGTACTTTACAAACTGTATACGACCTGTATTAAAGGGGCAACTCACCACTTTGGTAATAGCCCGATCCCAGGGAATGTTGTTCTGCAGCTGCCGAACGCACAGGACCAGCTGAGCAGAGCTGTGGACCTCCGACAGCGCCCTGTGCCACAGTCTCCTCCAGGGGGCGTCCTCTTCCTCTTTCCTGTAAAGTGCCAAAATCAAATACTAGATACAAATCCTGCTGCTGTCGTGTAGATTTAGACCTAGAGAGTTGTACACAAGACAAGTAATAATGCTGATTTCACTCTACTTTACTCTGAGGCGTAATAAGTGAGGAGATGGAGGAAATAAACAGCCGTGTAAAATACATGTTCACAGCTGTTGTCACTCATTCACTCTGTGGGAAGAGTTCCCTTACCTCCGCTCGATATTCCTCTCCAGCTCTTCCAGCCTGCCGACAGCCGTATCCAGAGGACTTTTGTGATGCTGGGCCGGAGACGGGGATGATTTGTGCTCAAGGTGAACCAAATCCTCCCAATGGGACTGGGGCTTAGGGGGGGTCCAGTCCTGAAGGGGGCAGCAGAGAAAAAGAAAAAAGTTTACAGACACAATAACTTCTTTCTTCAATGGAAATGCAATACCAGCCTTTTCTCGTTCAGTTTGATTCCAAACTGTTCCAAGACTGGAATCGACAATAACAACATTGGTTCAAAATAGTAATCAAATGAATAATAAATATATGTATGTATTTCTTATTTGCTGGGTATTTTAATATACTTATGAAGGCTATAACACTGCATGTTAAAACTTTGTAACAGTGTTTATTAAAAAAAACCTTTCTATCCTTACAACAGCTGAAATGTTGCATGCAAGAAAACACATGGGTCAATGACGTATAAGGATATTCAACAGGCAAATTTTAAAATATAAAAAAAAATTGTTTCTACTGAACTTTTTCAAATATTTACAGTATCAGGTGCATAAATCTATATTTTTACCATTTATACTAAGCATTTTTAGTGTTTTTTTATGTACATGAATTGGCTACGACCTTAAAAAATGTCATGTGGTGCGACCGTGAATTGCCTTAAAATTATTTTATTTCTAAAACATGGATGGGATATTATTCTAAGTTCTGAGTAATATGAAGTGTACAGAAACAAACTGTTGCGTTTCTTTAGATTTTTAATGCATATTGATATTTTCTTTTGCTCCAATATGACAGTCACCTGCTTGTGTTTAATGAACAAACTACTGCCCTGGAAAATGCAGAAAATGAAGAAAAATGCCTCAAGAATCCCATTCACCCAAGTATATTTTGTCTGTTATTAAAATTCCAGCCATAGAATTCCTGCTATTATATTATTAATTGCACCACATGACATTTTAACACTTTAAGTACAAAAAACATGCAGAATAACTCATGATTTCTGAAAAATTTATTTGGTTCCATGGAGGTCAGAGGTGCTACAGAAATGTGGTGAATTATTATGAAATTTTAACCCTTTTAACTGAGGAAATTGCAATTGGACAGAAAATGTAGGCGTCCCGTCATTGACCCACATACGTAACATTTAGTAGAAAAGCCGTTTTGAAAGTTTCAACATCGCACATGCCCAAAATCTGAAGAACTGAAGACACAAAACACCAGCGCACGTCTAATGTAATGGTGATAATGTGAGTTACCTTTACTTGGAGACTGGCAGAAATGACTCTTGATTCCAAAGCCTCGACCTGTTTTAGTGCACTAATGTCCCACTTCACGGCCTGTTCCTGAACACACCACCGCTCAACCGTCTCCTTACAGCAACCTTGTTTTTGGAGCCTTGTTACATCAATAACTGCATCTGTAGAAGGAAAAATACAATGACACGAGCATTAACATGTTAACGCTTGATATTTCACATGAGGAGTTAAAAGGACTGCACTCTTCCTGGTTTAAAAACTGAACCTGGGTTACCAGAGCCTTGACCTGCATGTTTTTTTTTACTTTGATTAGACTAGATTATCTGAAAACTCAAGAAAAAAATGTATTTCAACAATAAACGGTTATAAGTAAGTCATCTTGTATCTGGGGAGACCATAGATAGTTTAGTTTTCTTTATTTTAAGGGACAATGTACAAAGACATTACCGTAAAATCATAAAAAAAAGAGATGTTTTGTACCAGATTACAGCTAAATCCAATCCAGCTTTATTTGTATAGGACATTTTATAAACAAGACAGTTTCCAAAGTGCTTTAAAAGTCAGCAATTATGTTCCACACAAAAGGGACTAAAAGAACCAATGGATAAAAGACTAATAATAAAATCAATGAACAAAAATGATAAAATCAATAAATAAAGGCACTAGTAAAAAAGTAAAATAGTTAAAAACAATAAATAAATCAATCAAATAAAGGACCACACAACTCACGCGGCGTTAAAAGAGTATAAAAGTCGAGAAAAATAGCATCATGAAATTCAGAATAGGTGAACGGGCACTCACCATGTTTCTGACTGTAGATCTGGGTCAGGAACTCCATGTGCTTCTCGGTCTGTTTGGCTAACGCCCTCTCCCTGACGCCTCTACAATGAAGAGCCTTGCACAGACGATTCAGCTCCTCCACATTCGACATCCACCACCAGCCCCTCCGCACGTCTGCCAACGAAGACACGCTCATGTTTTACCACCAAGTTTTTAGACTAAGCGACAGTTGTCAGTTCGCGGCCTGGAGTAGGATACGTGTTGTCCATTTAACACCCCGGCAGTGCGGTTCTTACCCTCGGGGACGGGCGCCGGGTTGGAGTGGTCCTGGTGCGGTGCCATGTCCACAGCGGGAGGGTGGCTGACGGGCGAGGGCGCGCGGGGCCGGGTGTCGCTGACGAAAGGGCGACTCGTCTGGAGGGGGGCGGCGTTCGCATGGCCCGGTGCATGCTGGGAGGTCGGGTCCCTCGTGGGGGGTCCGGAGCTGCCAGCGAAGGGCAGGACCGGACTCGTCAATTCACTGGACACGTCGCACAATATCTCTGCGCCGTGATGAGCGCCAGACTGAGCCAGCTGGGGATACAAATGCAAGAGCTCATATTAAACGGTTTTCTGATCTAAAATATAGTCTTTCCTCATCAAAATGTGCAGGATTTGTGTGTTAAACTTGTGTGAATTAAACAAAACACTACTCCAGGTAGAGCTAGGCTGTGTTCTTCTCTGAAACACTCAGAAAACACTCTGTTCCACCTTGAGATGAGCTGTCGTGCCTATTCAGTAAGTGCTCCTCTGTGCTTTTAAACGCCGTGCGCCTTCACTAGAATCATTTGGATCATTTCAGCTCTGGAATTTCCATTTCTACTAAACAAAACATAAAATCCAATGAAAACCAACTTTATTTGCATCGCACATTTTACCGACACAGTCTCCAAAGTGCTGCACAGAGCAGGCGCAATATAAATTAACACATTTAATAAAATAAAACATAAAATAAATAAGGCAATGAAAAAATACTAAAACGGCAAATAGAAAAATAGCAAATAAAACCAATAAAAGACAGTCAGAAGACCACACATTTCTCACGCCACGTTAAAAGCGGTGAGTAAAAGAGTTTTTAAACGGGACTTAAAAGAATCAACTGATGGAGAAGTCTTAATGTGAGGGGGGAGAGCGTAGGGCTGGACGATAAAACGATAACGATATGTATCTCGATAAACACGAACACAATCAATACAAAATGCGTTTGATAGAACATTTTGATAGAATGTTTTTTTTAAATTTTTTTTTACAAACTGGCGTAAGTTTAGCCAGAGCCTGTCTGGTTTAGCTCCGCTTTAAATCTTTATTGTGAAGCGAGTTTGGTGCATGAGCAAAGGCCTCGTCCTCTGGTGCGCAGCAAATCCTGGGACCACAGACAGTACAAAGAATATAAACAGTCTGTGATCAGGACCCGACCTGAACCTGCGCACATTAAAACTCACATGTTGCTCCACTGCAGCAGCCGTAGTATCTGTGGAGGCGCCTTGTGAACATGCGGTTCTGTTTGCGTAAAGAATCACCCTTCGTTTTGCTATTTCCACTAAAGTTCACTGTTTAGGACCTGTGTGAAATGACCCACACACTCACAGGATTTACCGCACACAGAAGCTCAGTGGAGTTCGGGAATAAAGCTCCGGGATCATGGAGCGAGGAGCACCTGACGCAGCACCTGACAGAGCACCTGACCTGGTGCGTATGTGCTCTGGATGTGTCTCCGTCCAGGTGAGGAGCTTTGTCTTTGTGTGTTTGATTCATGACCGTCTCGTTCACGCTGGAGCATCGTTTGTGAAGTTTCGATGCAGAACGATGAAACTCCGGTCTTCACGCGTCTGCTCCGTGCACAGGACACTAGGCGCCTTTTTCTTGTCTCTCGCTGTTTTTCTTTGGCAACACCCGCAGAGGAAGGTTAAGTTTAAAATAAAAATGTTTAAATTAGTATTTTTCCCTCCTGGTCCTTATTTTAAACAGGTCATACAATGTTGCGATAATTATTGATATCGACCGATATAAAACACTATAAAACACGTGATAGGGATTTCAGCCATATCGCCCAGGCCCTAGGAGAGGGTTCCAAAGTCTGGGGCCAACCACAGAAAATGCCCGATCACCCCGACTTTTGGGAGTTGTTAACTTGAAAACTACTGCTAGACAACATCACAAGGTGGAACAGAGCATTTCCAGCTTTGGAGATGTGGACAGACTGATAATTCAGGGTTACTCACACGTGTGAATGAAACAAAACACAACTCGAGGCATGTTTTTGATTAGGTGATCAGAGACTCTAACTATTCTACTACTGTTATTAATGTATTTATGATTTTTAGCCATTTTCATGCAGACTACATTTAGTCAAAAACAATATAAAACTGAAGGTCTGCTGCCTCCAGTGGCCTCTGCGGTTTCACGTGCCTCTGCCCTGATCTGACCCCATTGGAAAACATTTGATTTACACTAAAACTGAATCCGACCAACCTGCGGCTGCACGTCTCCATCTTCAGTCGTCGGCTTGTGGGAAGTAGAAGTAAGAGCTGAAAGCGTTTGTGAAGAGGATGAAGAAGAGGAGGCTGGACTCGTGCGGACAGAGGGCGTTTTACATGGAGGAGGCAGATGGCGGATCCACTGGTTCACAAACGCGCTGCTGTCCTGACGCAGAGGCACAGTGGCTCTGGTCCAGGAATTGTTTTTGCACTTGAGGCTGGAGGGTGGAGATTTATCAGGTGTGGTGCTCACGGGTTCTCTAAGGTTAGTGTGAATACTGATGTGTGGATCTGTGGCTGTTTGTGTCTCTCTGTCAACCTCCTCCTCCTCAGGTCTTTTCACGTTCAGAACATCTTCATGACCTGGGCAGATTAAGCAAAACAAGTACAGAGGATGAAAGAGGGATTATATCGCCCTCATCAGAGGTAAGTGCAGATTTGTCATGTTTTGGAGCGGATTTTATTGCGCGTTTTCCTCGTGTGAATGATCAGCGCACCCGACAGGTCTTCTCAGTTTCACACAAATCGTTTTGCTTCCTGTTTACAGTCGGATCCAGTAGTTTTTCGTTACAGCAGTGGCCACGGCTTATGAAAAAACTATTAAAAACTTTACGCCATTAAAATTGTTTTGCGTTAAGTTGTTAATAAGGTGATATTTTTGACAATTTATTAATTATGCAACTTTGTCTGGTTTGGTGTTCAGGAAGATAGAAAGTTTTAATGCCACACTGTGAAACATTCCTTACAAAGCAATAACATATTTACATAATGAACCTTTAAAGTATGTCCGACAATTTTATTAAAGTCATTCAGAAACTGTAAATCTGTAATTTTTTGCATACTACTCAACTAAAGTGATATTGTGTAACTTTCTGGACTCATTCTGGGCTCATTACCTAGTACAGGGGTCGGCAACCTTAAATACTCAAAGAGCCATTTGGAGCCACAAAACCCTAAAATGAGGATCACACTGCATATGATTTTTTTTCTGTCAGCTCTGTATAAAAGACTATAGTGTGTTGCATTTATGAAGTCAATGAAAATACAACAAACAATCCACTGAGCCGTGTCCTTTAGTCTAACAGAAGTTGAAGAATCAAAATCGAGCTGTGTTTTCAGCACAGTTTATGCAAATGGGCCATGTGGTTTTAAGATTCCTTTCTCTAAAACGGAAACAAACGTGCGCAAAGCTGCATTAAACACATTATTACTAAATGTCTATTTGAGTCCTGCCTGTAGGAAATAAAAATCCAAGGTTAAATTATGCACCTGCAGAGAACCAAAACTGCATCTGCTTCTGTTTCGTCATCATTTTATCTCCTATACTGGAGCGTGAATGAATCTGCCCACTGAGCATTAAACGTTCTGTTTTCTTCAGAAGCTTTTTCTTCTTGGATTTGTCCATCATTTACCCACCAGGGGTCAAAAATCTCAATAAACCTGCTGCTGGTACAGGTGCTGGTGAGTCCGGGCGAGATACGTGTCGGGTGTCACACATCGTGACACATATTTTGAGCAACAAAAACATTAAAAACGTTTTGTTCCAAATGTTACAAGACCATTATCTACAAATTTAGAATTACATTTGAAAACAAACTAACTAAAATAAAAATACAATGTAATTAAATACTCATTATTTATTTTCCAAAGTCACAGGAGCCACAACAGAAGAATGAAAGAGTCGCATGCGGCTCTGGAGCCGACCCCTGACCTAGCTGTTTCCATGGAAACAGAAAGTTAAAGCTCTACTTCAAAACATTGTCCATGAAGATAGAAGTTTTATACTGTGGAAGATTATACATAGGCCCTCCTCCAGGCCAAATAAGAGTCAGGTCTGTGGAGGTGCAAGCCCGCTCACAGTAAGAACACATGATTTTCTAGGTTTTTCAAGGTAATAAAAACATCCAAAATTAATAAAAAAAATAAAGTGTATATATAAAAAGTTGCTTTCTGTGGCTTTCATCATCATGAGGTGTCTTGTCTGGAACAGGCATTGACGGCCAAGGCTCTCCATCGGTCTCTTTCATTCGAGGCATTCATGAATTGGTTGTTGTTTAGTGCCTTTGCTGTTGCCCAGTTGTTTAACCTGTCTGCATAGGTTTCTCGCTGTCGACCTCTACTTCTTCTCCCCTCGATCTTTCCTGTCATGCTGAGATGTTTCAATCCACCTTTTCCTGTAGACATGGCCCATGAATTTCATCTGTCTTTTTCTTATCGTTTTAATTAAAGATTTTTCTTTCTTTGCCATTTCCAGCACCTCTTGATTAGATTTCTTTTCTGTCCACGGTATCTTTAATAATCTCCTTAAAAAACACATTTCGGTTGCCTCCAGTTTCTTCCTTAACTTGTTGGTGATTGTCCAGCATTCACAGCCATATAAGAGAACTGACCATACGTATGTTTTCAATATTCTGTATTTGGTGTCTATCTTGATGTTTCTGTTGGTCATGATTGATGCTAATTTTTGAAAGGTGACTTTGGCTGTTGCTATGCGTTTGTATATTTCTTTAGTGCATTTCCCATCAGATGTTAACAAGTAACCCAAGTATTTGAATTGATTCACTTGTTTGACCTGTACACCATGACTGTGTATATTACATGTGGGGGCTTTCGGATTCTTAGATATTGTCATGCATTCTGTTTTTGTGAGGTTTAATGCTAGTCCTTTATTTGTGCTTATTTCTACTACAGTATCCAGCAACTTTTGGAGGGTCTGTTCTGAATCTGCTATCAACACAGTATCATCTGCATATCTCAGGTTGTTAATATTGTGTCCACCCAAACTTATTCCATTGATTTCTTCGATTTCTCTCAGTATGTTTTCACTATATAGGTTGAAAAGATCTGGTGACAGAACACATCCTTGTCGGACTTTGTGGCTTTAAACCCAGAACAAATATACAAAAGTACAAACCTTGCTCAGTTTCCATCCCCTCCACAAAAACACCCCCACACTCGGGGAGAAGCCAGTAGGACCTTCTATATCGGTCCTGTCCCAACATCATGGAGCGCAGCGAATACGAGGACTGCAGGAGCCTCTGTCTGAGCTCCGTCTGTTGCTAAAACATTAAAAACATGCACATTACAAACTGCACCGACAAACACTGCACTGCACACTGAGCTGATCACTTACTTTAGCCACTCTGGCCATGTCCTTCTCCAGCTCCTCCACACTGGCAGAATGTGCGCCGTCATCCTGCTAGAGTCGACCAAGTATTTAAAATCAGATATTAATCCATTCTGAAACTAGTATCGAACATAGATACTCATTTGAGGAAGTATCGATACTAAAAAAAAAAGTCACATTCACAGGACAGAAATGATGATACCACAATATAAATACTATGATTTAATGCTGAAAATAACATTCTATTGTCTAAAAGTGTTTTTATTTTGTGGTATCGGAATCAGTTTTGAGAATCGAGACTATTCCTTAGTATTGATTCGAGTTTTGTAACACTACATTTTACCTCCGTGAAGTCGCCCCCATCAAACTCAAACCTACACAAAAACTATGTCAATCGTTTGTGCTGCTTTAGTTTTGGAGAAATTAACGATTCTTTTATAGGTCAAATTGGGGTCAGGCCCCAGGAAGCTTCAAAATGCTCTAAAACATCCAAAATGGTGTTAATCGTTTGTGCTTCGTTTGTACTGCAAAAAGTTTTGTTCTGGTTCTTAAGATATTTGCAGTTTTATTTTCGGGCAATGACGTCGTCCAGCCCCTCCAAATGTTAAACAGAGCTCAAAACAGGATGAAAATTCTAGAAACCGTTTGTATTTCGTTTCTGCCGTGACAATTTTCATTTGTGCGAGTTTATTTCTAAAATTATTAATTATTATTTCTGCTGTAATTATATGACGTCATTTCCGCTCAGCTGACGACGGCAAACTCTGCAAAACTAGTGAAGATAAACGATCTCAGGCTGTGGAAAAGTCTGTATCAGTCTTTAGTAATTTGCTTTTGATTCATATTTTATATACGGTAATAATACAGACTTCTATAATTTTCTTCCTGTTTTGAGGCTGTTTAACATTTTGAGGGGCTGGACGACGTCATCGGCCGAAAATAAAACTGCAAATATCTTAAGAACCAGAATCGCACAAACAAAACTTTTTGCAGCACAAACGAAGCACAATCGATTGACATAGTTTTTGTAGGTTTGCGTTTGATGGGGGCGACTTCATGGAGGTGTCGACATTTTGCTTAAAAAAACAAAAACCTATGACTTAAGACAATGAACTAACAAACACAAATGTAATAAACAGGGCTCTGCTGCTGACCTCCTCTTCAGTTCTCTTCGCCTTCTTCCCCTCCTCCTCTTCAGCCTCCTCGTCCTCCTCGTCCTCACTCTCCTCCTCTTCGTCCTCATCTTCCTCGCTTTCCGCCTCTTTTCTCTTCCTCTTGCTCGTGGCTGCGAGGTTATCACAGCTCTGCGTGCCCTCTGACGCTTTGTTTCCAGTCTTCTTGGCATGAATCCTCCTCAGTCTGTGAAGTTGAAATGATTAAAATGGTGAAACTAAATCAACTATCAGTATAT
This sequence comes from Odontamblyopus rebecca, assembly GCA_030686955.1. Taxonomy (NCBI): domain Eukaryota; kingdom Metazoa; phylum Chordata; class Actinopteri; order Gobiiformes; family Gobiidae; genus Odontamblyopus; species Odontamblyopus rebecca. The sequence goes on from CM060665.1 coordinate 7,091,366, forward strand.
TTCTGTTTGTTTCTGTTTTATTTTATTTTATTTTTTTTTACTGTCTTGGTAAAAGAAACACTCACTTGCGAAGCGCTCCCTCCACAATCCACTTCTCCTTCCTCAAATTGGCCATGTGATCAATGGTTTTATCAATTTCACTGCAAAACACAAAGAAATACTAAAAGAGGGGGCTTTCTTTTTTTTTTTACTTCTGTGGACATATTTAGATCACCATGTTACATTTTATAGTATTGGAAATTTCAATATTCACCAAAAAATGTATTTTAATTTAATTTAACCTTTATTTAACCAGGAAAGTCCCACTGAGATTAGTAATATCTTTTTCAAGGGAGTCCTGCTATGCACACATCACTTTCATACTAGGCAATGTGGGTGAAGTGTCTTGCCTAAGGACACAACAACAGTTTTTTGTGACTGGCGCCCCCCTGTGGCACCTGGAATTCCCAGTGTCTCCATCCAAGTACTAACCAGGTCTGGCCCTGCTGAGCTTCTGAGATCTGACGGGATCAGGCTTTGACGAGGAGGTACGGCCACAAAATCGTATCAACATGTATAATAAGGTTCAGTTTTGTTCTCCCAATTCAGAGCGCTCTAACTCGGGCTGTCAACGTGAACACATTAACACATGCGATTAATCACAAAAAAATGTCGCACTAATGTTTTTTTTAACGCAGATTAATCACACAATTTATTTTGAACGCACCTCTATCGAATGGCGGCCTGAAAGGCGGTGCAGGTTATTAGGTCAGTGATCAGGTCCATACGCGGATGTGAAGACGACAGATGAGACTGTGACTGGTGCTCAGAGGCAAATTCCTCTTCAAAAAACTGCTGGACGGGACTTTAGATAAAACTAAGGTAGTTTGCAGATATTGCAGCGATGAGCTCTCTTTCCACAGAAGCACAACAAGCTTAAAATACCGTCTTAACACAAAACACGTTTGGTTCAGCGGCAGCAACAACACTACTTGTACCAACAACAAGCCGAGCACGACAACCCGCGGCAACGTTGTCAACCAAACTACCAGCGATAGAAAAATGTCAATAATATAACTTTTTAATAATAAACTGCACTAGCTCTAACACAGTCGGCCTGCGTTTAGCTAATGAAACTACTGCACATCGCATGGCCCTTTAACATTAAGCAGAACTTTTTACCGAAACCTTTTGAAAATCTACCCTGGTAAAATATTTAGTGTGTCTTTAGTGAGGTTCTAAGCATGAATAAAGGTCTGGGGGCTCATTCTAACCTGTTAAAACAACCTTTAATGATCCACAGGGGAATTTATTTGAACATTTCCCGTGTGGATCAATAAAGTTTGTCTACATTTAAATGGCTATTCTATGGCTCTTGATCAGCCCTCCTCTTCGTCTGCGTTTTGGTATGCGGTCCTTAATGGAAAAAAGTTTGGGTATCCTCTTGTAGCGTCTTGTATCCTGCTTTTGTTGGCATTCGATATCGCGGCCGACTGCTAACCATTCAGGCGCTGCATTCTGATAACAAGAATAAACTTCGATGTGATTGTGAAGCTTAAAGCGGAACAGAGGGAGCTTTACATTACGCTGCGATGGGCACCAGATGTCTTTCCAAACCGGGCCAGCACTGCTAAAAATTAATGAGTCCTGGATTGATGCAACCACATGAAACCGTCCACCCGTCCGCATCCATCTCATTCTTTTGATTTTAAGGTCGTAAAAGCTCAAGGGCCAACGTAAATCAAACGGTTGGTCTGTGTGAGTGGCAGAGTTACAGCAGCACTATTATTTTACTGTGGAACAAGGGCAGGTCTATTAAAGTCATGTTAACTGTGCGGAGGGATCGATTTCCTTAATTGTTCTTGTTTTTTTACGCTCCGTCTTATTAAAATAAAACTATTAAAATAAAAACTAAAATTAACTAAAATTTTCTGATCTATGTCATAATGTTTGCTCATCACAAACAGACCTGGAGTTGGGTTTTGTTTCATTCACACATGTTTAACCCACAAACACTGAATATTTAGAGTTCTTCTCACACAGAAAACACTCTGTTCTACTTTGTGATGTCATGTGGTAATACAGGAAGTGCTCCACTATGTTTTTAAACTCTATACAGCTTTACTACAATCATTTTGAATAGAATTGCCAATCTCTACTGAACAAAAGGTAAAAGGTAGCTGTTAATTTGAAAACTATTGTTCCAGGACATCACAAAATTAATTAATTACATTAATTCATTACATCACAAAGTGGAACACTGAATTTTGAGGTTTGGAGAAGTATGAATAAACCAGGCTTACTCAAACATGTGGGGATGAAACAAAACACAACTGCAGATATGTTTTTGAGGAAGTAACAACACAACACAAGCTCACAATAGTCATTTTAGTGTAATGTAGGTCTTAAAATGACTAACTAACTTAAGGCCGCTACACACTACAGGATTTTTCGGTCTTAAACGATTTTTAAATGTGCGACAAAATGCGCAAACACCACAGACTCAAAGAGAGACTTAGCGGTGGGCGATATCTCGATATTTAAAATATATCGAGATATTTTTTAAACTCGATATGAATTCTGACAAATCGATATATCGCTATAATGCTTATGTTTACTTCTGGTTTCGCCGCTTCGCTTGTCTCGCCTTCTCTGTACCGCGGTCGCCTCCGCCTCCTCGCTTATGTCCCCTGTGCTCATCCCCGGAGCCCGGAGCTGGCCGCGGACTAAACCAGGACTAGGACTAAACCAGGACTAAACGCGGCCGCAGAGCCCAGGGCCCGGCCGCGGACTAAACCAGGACTAGGACCAGGGCTCTCCAGTGCGCCCATTTCACTCTCATTTGAGAGCAAATATTTCATTGTGCGAACGTGGAAATCAAAACAGGCGCATCTGTGCGAGTGCTTCTGCAGCACAATAAGGAGAACTGCGCACAAACGTAACGTGACGAGTTAAACTTTCTAAATGCACCTGCCCAGCGCGAGCGCAACCACATGACACCTGCGACCGCGCACGACCCCCGCATACAAGCTCTGCGTGTGCGCCATATCACTCATACGAACAAACTCCGCTTCAAAACACACCCATGCCCCCTTCAACGAGGAGCGCCCCGCAGCAGGACCGCGCTTTGTCTTGGTCTTGTCTCGGACTGGAGCACATTTGGACTCGGTCTTGTCACGGCCTCAAGGTCTGAATACTGAGTGTGATCATATTTGTCACAATGTGCGTTTGATTTGGTAAATGTGCAGAGACTAAACATCACTTTAAAACAAGAGAATGTTACTCCAGTTAGGAATGTCAAAATACAGGTTTAAAAATCCTAGCCACTTTTTTCCACTTTGAAGCAGTTTTCTTTAAAGTGCCAGTGGAAGTTCTCTTAAAGAAGAGGTTTTTAAACTGTGGGTGAGGGTCCAAAAAGGGGTGGAGAGTGTTTAAGTGCAGTACTAAATGAATATTAATCAGATAAAATTTGTCTGTTGTTTTTGCAGTAGTGTGGGAGGGGGGTTATTTTTTGTAAAGATATCGAGATATATATCGTATATCGAGATATAGCAAAATATATCGAGATATATTTTTTGGTCCATATCGCCCAGCCCTAGAGAGACTTAAAATCTCCGATCACAGACACTGCAGCGGGATCCGTCTGCGGACCACAGGATATAAAGCTGTGAGCGCGATGGCGTCAGCTGTTTCCTGTCTCCAGTAAAACCACTCGCTCTGAGACTCTGAAGTGTTCAAAGATCAGAGCTCTGCACTTCTAGTTTAGATACGTCAATACTGTGTTATTATTATTTGTGAAATGTGGAGCAATACTTCAGATACAGGATTTTTAAAGCATAAAAGAGGCGATAAAGTCCACAGGAAGTAGAGTCTTGATCGCTGATCTGCAGCTTTACGGTCCGTGTGCTCTGTGGATGTAAACAAACGCATGCGAGGAACAATTTTCGCCTTTTTACTTTCAAACAACGCTTCAAAATGGATTAATAGTGCGGTTTTGTGGACTGGATGTCATTATTTGTAGAGGACGATTTCTATGGATAATGTGGATCAGGTGCTGCACTTTAAATGTACCACTTTATGGGAGGTGAGTAATAAAGTCTTTATTTTCACTACATCCTGAGTTTGTTTGCTGTGTCTCTGTGTCCGTCGCTCCTCTGCCCCTGACGCTCTGTTTTATCGGCTGTTACCGTTGCGTTTCTGTTGTTTGTTGGTTACAGTCTGACACCGACTCCACACGAGGAGCAGCGGCTTCAAAATCGCACACGGAGTCAATTCTCTTGCAGTGTGTGGCGGCCTTAACTAAAGAGTCTTAAAAAAAAAAACGGTACCTGACCACAGCTTTACAGCAGCAGAGCCTGTTCACCAGATAAGCCAGTACGGACGCCTTCTCCGATGGCTGGAGGGCCCTGAAGTCTTTGGTCTGAAGACTGAGGGCCACGAAGCTCATGTAAGAATCTGGATCACAGTGATTTTCCACGTAGATCCTCAGAGCCTCAGACACATTGTCACTGTCCAACTTCATGTTTGACAGAAGCTCTCCTAAGGCAGTTTTCATCTAAAAGAAGGTTAATAAAGTAGACGTCAATCAAAGATACGTAATTAAACTTGTTATAAAAAGAGCAGAGATCGACCAATATGGGTTTTTCATGGCCAATGCTGATACCGATATTTCAGAACTCGGAGAAGACGACGGTCGACAAGCTTTGCCAATTTTTTTGTGCCAATTTGTGGGGCAGATTTTGGTCGTTCCCCTGAATATATGACTTAAAATTACAACAAATTCAGTTACTAAACAATGTCTATACAATGTACTGTTCTTCATAATAAAAAGTAGAAAAGAAAACAAGAAAACATGCACTGTGTAACTTTTCTGGTGGACGGTCTGTCAGCTGCTTTTCTCCATGGAGAGGTTGCCCGGAATATTCCACAGTATGGCATTACACTTCTCTATGCCCATGGAGACAGCAGTCGATGCCACAGGGTAAAGTTACAAGCCAGATCTGTGGAGAGGCGGTTCCACTGACAGTCAGAACGCAAGTTTTCAGGTCAGTGAATGGATGAAAACATTCCAGACAAAGCAATAACATCTCGACGGAGACAAAAAGGTGGCAGACCCTCCACCGGAAAAGTTACACAGTGCGTCTTTAAGGCCGATATGCAAAAACCTGCGTGAAGTTGGTCCCCATCAAACGCAAACCTACACAAAAACTACGTCAGTCGTTTGTGCTTCGTTTGTGCTGTAAAAAGTTTCGTTTGTGCTGCTTTAGTTTTGGAGAAATTAACGATTCTTTTATAGGTAAAATTGGGGTCAGTCCCACAGGAAGCTTCAAAATGCTCTAAAACATCCAAAATGGTGTCAATCATTTGTGCTTCTTTTTTTTTGCTGCAAAAAGTTTAAGATATTTGCAGTTTTATTTTCGGCCGATGACGTCATCCAGCCCCTCAAAATGTTAAACAGCCTCAAAACAGGAAGAAAATTATGGGGGATGCTGACTTCACCAGGTTATGCAAAAAAGTGCAAATATTGGCAGATATCGGTCTGTCTCTAGTAAACGTGTGCACCTTGTGTGTGTGAGACAGACTGGGGTCCCTCACAGCAGCAGAGACCATGAGCACCAGAAGCTCCTGCACTTTGTCCACACAGTCCGTCAGGTTCAGTAACCCTCCCTGAAGGTCACTCAGGCTCAGCGGGTTCAGACTCAGGACTTTCCCAAATCTCTGCACGAACTGTAGAACCATGAGACAGTCTGAAAACGCTCCCCCCGACAGAACCAGGCCTGGGACACGGGAGAGATCTGGAAGAGGCTGGGGAAAGGAACACAGACTTCAGTATTTCAAGTACTGTCCCACTTTAACTGCAGGCTTTTAACTGTATGTTTTAATAGTATTTAACTTGTTTATGTTGCTTGAGTGTCCAGAAAGACGCCTAATAAAATAATAATAATACACTTAATTTATCTATACTCTACACTTTATGGTGAATGAGGTAAAAACGCTTTATTACACAATATCACTGCTTACAATAGAATTTGAATTATTGCTGTATTTAATTAAAGGTTCTATATTACACCAATTTGACTTTTGGGAGCTTTAACCCATTCATAATGTCTTCAAAAAACATACCTGGAAATGTGTTTTGTTTTGTTTTCATTTTATTATTAGTCTGTCCAGATCTCCAAAGCTCAAAATGCTGTGTTCCCAACTTGTTAACATCTACCTTTTACCTTTAGTTCAGTAGAGTTGAGCAATTTGAGAGCTAAAATTATCCAAATTATTCTAGTGAAGGTGTGTGGGGTTTAAAAACACAGTGGAGCGCTTCCTGTATGACCACATGACATCACAAGGTGGAACAAACAGAGAAACAAAACACAACTTAATGTCTGTGATGAGGAAACAAAGGAATATGGGAATTTCTAATCTTTTAAACAGCTCACTGCAATTTCACAGATCCACTGATTATTTCTCTGACCTCTTTGTATGTAAGTGTAATACACAAAATGCCCACTTGATGGCAGTATTTCACCCTCTTTTTTAGGGACAAACATCAGAATCAGATTTTTTTTTCCTTGTAACCTATTTCAGGGATATGTTATGAGATATATAGTCTCATTAGCGAGAATAAAAGCGTAAATGGTCAGGATAAGAACTGACAATTTTTTGTTTTGTAAGAAGTTAGTGATTGCACACAGTGTCTAAAGAATATAGAAATTTGATATAGGGTCTTGGGTTTGCACAATTTACTAATGTTCTGCTAATTGTGTGATAGAAAGGGCTGTGTTAGTGGAGTTTTGGTCATATTTTACTTCTTGAAATGTATATAAACATAAATGAACTTTTATACAGCTGAAATGTAAATATTCTTGGGTATAAATGATGTAAATTTGGCCCCAGAAAGAATATCGGCAGCTTGTCTATCCTGTCGGTAAACAATAAACACCTTATGGTCCGTTAAACACAGGTCCTCTCTGGGCTTCTTCAGCTCCTGCAGCTCCAGTCGTCTGAGCTCCAGTTTTCTCTCCTTGTTCAACAGTTTCTCGTCATTTCGCTCCTTCTTCAGACGCTCCTTCTCCTGGTCACATGGACGTACAGGATAAAGAACCACGTATTCAGTTTTCTCCCGTTAAAACACTCCGAGGAGGATTACGCACCTCTGCTTTTTTACGAGCCTCGGCTTCCTTCAGGAGAATCAGATGTTGCCTCCTTCTCTCCTTTTCCTGCAAACGCAAATGTTCTAATTAACTGCATGTTTAGATGTTTACGAGATAAGCAGAGCAAAAGGTGAAATGGATGAGACAAAGATGACATAAAACAGCATGCAGAGATGGTGAGGACTCAAAGTAGGGCTACAGCTTATCAGTTTTAACGAAGTATAAGACAAGAAATATTGTTGGTTGTTTGTGGAGTAAAGGACTTCAAAAATGACAGATTTTGCCATTTGCTGCACTTAATCTTACAGCCCCAATGTCAAACTGGATAAAATATAGTAAATAACAAGACATTAGGCAGTGAATAGAAAATATTATTGTTAAAATCAGATGGGAGACATTCGGCCTCCGTGAAGTTGGCCCCATCAAACTCAAACCTACACAAAAACTATGTCAATCGTTTGTGTTGTTTTGTGCTGCAAAAAGTTTTCTTTGTGCTGCTTTAGTTTTGGGGAAATTAACGATTCTTTTATAGGTCAAATTGGGGTCATCCAGCCCCCAGGAAGCTTCAAAATGCTCTAAAACGTCCAAGATGGAGTCAGTCGTTTGTGCTTCGTTTGTGCTGTTTTGTGCTGCCAAAAGTTTCGTTTGTATGATTCTGGTTCTTAAGATATTTGCAGTTTTATTTTCGGCCGATGACGTCGTCCAGGCCCTCAAAATGTGAAATAGAGCTCAAAACAGCAGAAAATTATAGAAAACGTTTGTATTTGGTTTGTGCTGTTTTGTGCTGTGACAATTTTCATTTGTGCGAGTTTATTTCGAAAATTATTCATTATTATTTCTGTGTTAATTATAGGACGTCATTTTCGCTCAGCTGACGGCGACAAACTCCACAAAACTAGTGAAGAGAAACAATCTCAGGCTGTGGAAAAGTCTGTATTATTATAGAAAATATGAATCAAAAGCAAATTCCTAAAGACTGATACAGACTTTTCTGCAGTCGGAGATCGTTTATCGTCACTAGTTTTGTGGAGTTTGCCGCCCTCAGCTGAGCGGAAATGACGTCCTATAATTACTGCAGAAATAATAATTAATCATTTTAGAAATAAACTCACACAAATGAAAATTGTCACAGCACAAACGAAATACAAATGTTTTCTATAATTTTCTGCCTGTTTTGAGGCTATTTCACATTCTGAGGTTCTGGACGACGTCATCGGCCGAAAATAAAACTGCAAATATCTTAAGAACCAGAATCGCACAAATGAAACTTTTTGCAGCACAAATCAGCACAAAAGAAGCACAAAGGATTGACAGTTTTTGTGTATGTTTGTGTTTGATGGGGGCGACTTCATGCAGGGAGACACATTCGTAACCACAACGGGGCAAAAACATGCAGGATAATATAGGGTAGAATGGTATGATTGCAGGCAGTTAATGTTATAAGCAGGGTTCACGACTAAACAGCGATACTGTAGTTAAACCTACCCAAACAATATCTAGCCTATGCAACTCCATCACCTGGTGGAGACATTTTCAAAGATTTAAAACCACAGAGTAACACGGCAGTGAAAAACCCCCCACAACAATCTGTAGTTCATATGCGTTTACCATCTGTACGCATGATTATGACACTGTAATTTAATCAGAATGTATTTTTACTTTAATAAACCCTTTCTAGATTTCTCTACCTGGTGCCTCTGTAAAATGGCGTGCTGTCTCCTCATCGCCCTCTCCTGTAACAAAAAGAAAGTACTTTAAACTGGATTTGGGAAAAACTACCTACATTCATTATGCCATTTTCTGATCTATGCTGTAATGTTTCCTCCTCAAAAACAGACCTGGAGTTGTGTTTTTGTTTCATTTATACACGTTTAACACACAAACCCTGCATATTCAGGCCGAGTTCCACCTTGTGATGTCATGTGGTACTACAGGAAGTGCTCCACTGGGTTTTTAAACTCCATACGCCTTCACTAGAACCATTTGGATCATTTCAGCCCTGGAATTGCCGATCTCTACTGAACTAAAGGTAAAAGATTAACTTGAAAACTGCTACTCGCGAGGTGGAAAAGAGCATTTTGAGCTTCAGGGAAAGACCGATAATAAAGGGCTGTGTGAATGAAACAAAACACAACTCCAGGTATGTTTTTGGTGAGTTAACAACATTATAACAACCTTAAAGCTCACAAGAGTCAACCTTGCGTAAGATAAAACCTTTAAGGCAAACTCTTACCTGACTTTTTTTCTCTGCCTTTAATATTTTGGCGTTGGCGGCTTCTTCTTTCTTCCTCCTTTTTGCCTGCGACCCAAACAGACGTTATGTTATTATTATGACAGACACGCACGCGATTTTAAATGACAATGGCGCGTGTGTATTTTGTTTCGTATCTAATTGAATTCTCGAGATAATTATTTCTACAGATTGACGATAAATGTCAAACCCGCCATGTGTATGAGGAATTCTTACCGGGAGAATAAATTATGCATAATCTACTATCAGTCATTACAGCCTAAATTAATCCTGTCAAAATTTGCCCGTGAAGCGTGTCTGCTGATATTTGAATAATTAAAAAGTAAAATATTTCCACTTCTCTTGGCAAACAGTTAAAGGCGGTAACTGTAAACTTGGTAACTTTTCTGGTTTAATTGCATGGAGATGATTATTGTGTTTGCCATGTTCCAAAGTACGGCGTTAAATTGAATCAATCTCCACAGCGACAAGCAGGAGACACCGGCAGGCCAATTTACAAGTGAGATCTGTGAAGCGGCGACCCCACTCACAGTCAGAATGCCTGTTTTTAGGCAGTTTTGAGCAATAAAAACACCCATAATCGAATAAATGCATCATCTTACGTACGTTTAAGATCATATTGTGGAACAATCCCGGCAAATCAACCTGAAAAGTTACGCAATGCACCTTTAACTAACTAAACTTCACAAAACTGCTGAGGTTCACAAAATTTCACATGAACTTGTCATAGAACAGATTATGTATTAGTGACATGCAGTAACTTTAGTGGGAGTACAGTTTGGATTAGACTTTGCCCTGGCCTTTAATCCTATCAAAATGTTTTACAATGTTTCAGCAGTACGTTTTTTTCGGACAGACCTCCAGAATTTGCTGTGCACGGACTTCCTTCTCCAGTCGGATTTGCTGAATGCGCCGGATTCTCTCCTGGTAAAAGGATGAGGCCCAGATCAAATGAATTAAAGAGTGAAGCCATGCGTGTCATAGAACGGACAGGGAGGAGGCTACAGTGGCTTTATGCAAATGGGGGCAATTTGGGAGACAGCAAGTTGTGAAATTTTCTAATCCCATTGTTTAGGTTATGGAGAGACAAAGTGTTCTTACCTCCTGTTTAAGAATCTTCAGCTGTTCCTTCTTCTTGCGTTTCTCCTCGGCCGCCAGTATCGCTTTATTTACGAGTACAGAATCGCAGTAATCAGAATATTATTACCAGTGATGGGCAGGAGCGTCGCTACATGTAGTGAAGCTATTAGTTAAACTACATTTTCCAGTAGTTTGACCGTAGCGTCGCTGCTTTATAATAATAATAATAATAATGCATCAGTTTTATATAGCACTTTTCAGGACACTCAAAGACGCTTTACAGAGCATTATTCATTCACTCCAGACCCGGTGGTGGTAAACTACTATTGTAGCCACAGCTGCCCTGGGGCAGACTGACGGAAGCGAGGCTGTCAATCTGCGCCATCGACCCCTCCAATCACCACCACCATTCACGCACACACCACTTTCATACTAGGCAATGTGGGTGATGTGTCTTGCCTAAGGACACTACGGCAGTTTTTGCCACTGGCGCCCCCCTGTGGCACCTGGAATTCCTTGTGGTCTCCCATCCAAGTACTAACCAGGCCCGACCCTGCTGAGCTTCTGAGATCTGACGGGATCAGGCTTTGACGAGCCGGTATGGCCACACACTTATGAACCAAGTAACTTTCCTGTAGTTACGCTATTTTTTTGATCAAGTAGCGACGTAGTGTCCACAAAAGCTACACATTCCAGGACATGACTGACTGAGGTTTTCTCTGCATGAGACTATGTTTGATTCTGAAACACAATAATCAGGGTCAGACACATGCACATAGAGGGGCAGGGGTCAGAGTGCGCATCTTACTGATGTGCGCAGACAGGGCGCCGCGTTTGGAGACTTTAGCTCACTACGTTAAGTCTTTAGTGCGGACGATCCGGTTGAAATCCGTGTTCAAAGTCGGGACGGGGAGGAATTTCAGCCAATCTCCAGTGGCTATTCCGCACAGACGGAAGCGAGGACCGGGGGGTGGGCACAGAGACGCCCACGATGGTGCCCCCCAAAGCGCTGGGTCCCTACACACTGTGCTTTATGGGGAGCTACGGTACTGCCTAAACAGAATGTTATGAACGTTCAGCCATAGATTTATGAAACTGCTACGTTATGGAAATGGGTGGAGCATAACAGGGTTAAACGGGTTAAATAATAATGACCTTAATCATTAGGTTGGTACAGTGTGAAGTATCGTCTGATGTAGTGAACTACTTTTGCTACAGTTGTGTAACTTCGCTTGCTACATTTCTATAGGCGGCAGCTTTTGTGTAGTTAAGCTTAATTTACTGTCGAGTAACTGCTAGCTTAGCTCACTACACTTTACAAGTAGCTTCCCCAACACTGATTATTACTGTAGAAGATTTGAAGAACGGAGTGTGTTTTACCTCGTTGTTTCTTCGCTTCCTTCGCTGCCTGCGCTCTGGCCTGCTTCTCAAGTCTTTTCATGATTTTCATCTGAGTGGCTTGTCGAGCGATTTCTGCAAAAGATGATGAAACTGCAATGTTCAAGCTGAAAGATGCACTGTGGAACTTTTTGGGTGGAACGCACGTCCCCCTGTTTGTCTCCATTTTTAATTTTATACGCTTTTATTTTGAGTTTGTGCCCAGAGAGAAATAATAATCATAGATACTGCATAAAAAAACTCATATTAACCCGCTCCTGTTCATGACATAAGTTTCAAAAGTTAAAAAATGATGGGGCTGTACACTGATGACAAAACTTTACAAAAATGTACATATAACAAAATAAATTACATACTGTGCATCTTTTTTGTAGTATTGTACTGTATTATGGTTATACAAACTAATGATAATGATAAAGAAGGCACAGAAGTTTATCGTTTATGATCATATCCAAATAAGCAAAAGAGAATAAAGATTTAAGGATAATAAGGATTTTAATATATTTTTTCCGTTCATGGTCATACAAATTAATAATAATGTTAATTAAGGCACAAAATGTATTAATACATTTATGATCGTGCAAAATAAACTATAATGTTAAAGAAATAGTCATATTACTGATATGTTAAAATCCTTTTCATCATAACAATATAATTCTTGACTGACACAGGCGACAGTGCGTCAGTGGTAAGACCAATTACCACTAACCTGAAGGTCGGAGGTTTGATTCCCGCTCAGGTAAAGCTCTGTCACTGTACCGCAGGCACCAGGTCTACTATAAATGTGGTGAGGGAGTGAGTGATTAGTGGCGGTAGGCCACTGGCGCATAATGGCCGCCTCGCTTCCAGGGCCACTGGGGCTAAATAAGGAGTTTACAACAGCTGAGTGTGGATCATACATTGTATAAAGAAGTGGACTAAGCGAGTGTGACGTCGCCCATAACGTTCAGGTACACTCAAACAAGGCTCCCGATCCATATTTGGAAATCCGACCGCGAGTATCATAGCAACCACAAGAGCCAATCATGACTGAGGTCGTTAAATGTGCCGCCCTACTCACTGGAAAGTGTTAATGGGGCTTACCTAGCAACAAAAAGCACTAGCTGTCAATCAAACCTGTTGCTAACACTAGTGGGAGTGACTTGGGGGAATGAAGGCATCTGATTGGTCCGTTATTTATGTTCATATCTTGATTTAGGGACAAAATTGCAAAATGAAAAATTCAGAATCACGTAGAACGGGTTAATGTGAACATTTTAAGACCAAAATGACGAGGCTCATGGCAGATACAAAGAGTGGGATGACAAGATCCCAATGTAAGTTAATTGGAGCCAGGGTCAGGAGAAGCCGAAAGAGCCTCCTGGAACACTTCCTGTTTGGTTAGTTATGTCCATTTATATATACGGTCTATGGTGTGGAGTGAATAATGACTACAGTGTAGAGCCTCGAGAGCCTTTGAGTTTATAAAGCGCATTATAAAGTTGATTATTATAACATTATTATCACTAAATTTAAATTTATCACACAATTTTTCTAATTTTCCTAGTTTGTGCCAACCTTGAGCCTCCAGTTTCCTCAGCAGTTTGGCATCAGCACCGTCTTGTGTACGGACAAGAGGCTGAACTCCAGTGAATGTTCGTTGGGCCTGTACTTTTCTTTGACGTCTTCCATCCATGGCAATAATACAGGGACCAATCTCCTCCTCAGACAACGGCACCCACTGTAAACCCTCCAGGAGGACAGAAAAGGAAGAAACTTGGTTAAATGTTCATTTGTTTTATCTAAAAAGTGTAAAATGCTCAAATTAATACAAAAAAATGTACTTCTAGTCCTTCTCTGGCTTGGTAGAACTCCCCAAGGTGGATTTTTGTGCTGAAGCTGAAGTTTTCTCGAGAAATTTCAGTTATCCCGTTTCTGAGTAAATACTATAGAAAAAAATGTTACTTAAGTGCAGTACATTTGAGGCTCTACTGACAGCTGAAGTATCTACCTTCAGTACATCAGGATATAGTCGGAGCTTCTTTCCGCAGGGAGCGTAGTAACAGACTTCTCCCTGCAGACGCCCCGCCACAGACCAGACTCGTGTCACTCTCTGCCAACTGAGAAAAAACAGTCCTTCAATATTAATTAATTAACCAATGTTTTATCCATAAACTACAATTATATTATGCGTTATATATATTAACTATATTGCATTGCTTAAAAACACACATAATTACTGCGAGCGGGTTCACCTCTCCACAGACCTGACCTATTCTTTGCCCGTGGAGGAAGATAAATTTAATACCATCTCAGTGGAGACATGAAGGTGATAAACCCTCCACAAAAATACTCACATAATGCAGCTTTAATGGGAAGGCTAATCGTGATGTCAGAATATGAACGATAGAAAAGGTCAAAAGCATTTTAAAAACATGTACAGTGGGGTCCCCTCTGGAGCCCGTTCTCACTTAAATAAAAGATTTCAATAGGTTAAAACAGCAGACTATAATGTAATTTAGGCCCCGTTTACACGTACACGGATATTTTTAAAAACTGAGAAATTTGCCTTCGTTTGTACCCATCTTTTACACGCAAACGGAGAATTTGCCTCTGAAAACGAATCTTTCTAAAAACTCCGGCAAAAGTGGAGAGTGGAGGAAAACTACGGTTTCGTGTTTGGGCGTAAAGTGACATAAACAGCGTTTTAGTATGTGCAACCAGTGTTAACGTTTTTCTCTGGTGATGATCAGAAGCGTCAGAGCAGCAGTCGCGTTACTTCTGCTGCAAACACTTGTCATGTGTTTGCATTTGCACAGCTGATGTTTCATATCGATGAAGAGACGAATGAGGCTCAGAGCTCAGCAATTTTCCCTCTTCACGACTCAAAGACCCAGTCGCCGTCACCGCCAACGTCGCCGTTTTTGGGTCAGACCTGGGCGGACGCTGTCTGGTGGGATCATTTTGAAAATGAAGTGTTTGTCCCGGAGGAGCGGCGTGAAAATTTTAGGATGTCGCGGCCGTCACTGCCGTTACTCTCCGACTCGCTGCGTCCTCACATCGAGGGTGAGACGACCGTCATGAGGCCTCCTGTCAATGTCATAACAAAAGTTGCCTGCACGTTGTATTACCTGTCCGACGAGGGTCGACTGCGCAAGACGCCAACGCTTTCGGTCTTGCTCGATCGACTGTGTCAGAAATAGTAAGGGAAGTGCGTAAGGCTGTCAGCTTACGTCCTATGTACATACAACTGTATTTATGCGGGTTCATGTAAACTGAAACTTTTCTGAAAACGATGCTGTGTGCACGATGTTACTTCGGAAAATGGAGCGAGGGAAGTATTCCTTTCTAAAAATATGTGTAAACAGGGCCTTAAATTAACAATAGATTATCTCACCCAAAATCCAACGGTACTCTTAATGCTTTCTCATCTGTTACTCTCTTCCTCTGTACTGGTTCAAACAAATGTAAAAAAAAAATCAGAGTAAATCTCCACACATAAACTCACATTTAACCTTGAAATGCAAGATCTACATGCTGTACCTGGCAGTGGGGCAGCTGTACAAGATACCGCGCTGCTATTGTGGGTCATTGGTGCAGCGCTGCTAAAACTGCCCAAAGGAGAACAGGAGGTCTTCAGGACGGGGAAGTGGGCTGAGGGGCTGGGCGAGGATTTTGTTAACAATTTATCGAGTTTCTGAGGAGTCCTGTATCCATCACTATTTGTCTCACTGCCGCCTTTCGCATCCTCCGAAGAGTCAGAGTTCACTCCGACACTGCTGCCAGAATCTACAAAAACGAGAAAAATACAACAAAACATCAACTGGAGCAAAGAAAATGCATAACAGCTACAATAGATATAACTCACCTGATGCGTTACTGCTTGTATCTTCAGTATCATTGCCGTCTGTTAAGGAATCTTCCGAGTCTTCAGTTTTAACATGATCTGGCTTCGTTTGTCCGTTTAAATTACACGGGCTGATTAAACCATTGGCACGTTTATATGGGGAAATACTTGGTTTACTTGATAGGTAGTTGATAGGCATGGGAAATTGGGGGCAGGGGGCTAATGGCTTGTTCGCGGGGTTACGAGGGGAGGTGACAAGAGCCAGAGGAGCATCTTGAGGCAATCCATTCGAGCGAAAGTCAAGTAAAGGAGCGGTTTTGTTCTTGGTTGGAGATGATAGAAAATGTGTACTTGGGGATGAGAGGCTCGAAGAGTGAGAAGCAGAGTTTTTGACATGTACGTCCTTGTCTTGGGTTGAGGGATTTGATATTGAGGGCAGCTATAAAAGAAAATACATTGAAGTTAAAGGTGCATCCTGCTATTTTTCAAGTGGTTGGTGCGGTATCTGCTGTTCTCTACAGAACAGGACTAGAAGAGGACTAAAACAGGCCTAGAACAGGACTAGAAAAGAGGACTAAAACAGGACCAGAACAGGACCAAAACGGGTCTAAAACAGGACTAAAACAGGACTAGAACAGTCCTAGAACAGGACTAGAACAGGACTAGAACAGGACTAGAACAGGACTAGAAAAGAGGACTAAAACAGGACTAGAATAGGACTAGAACAGAACTAGAAAAGAGGACTAAAACAGGACTAGAACAGGATTAAAACGGGTCTAAACGGGTCTAAAACAAAACTAAAACAGGTCTAAAACAGGACTAAAACAGGACTAGAACAGGACTAGAAAAGAGGACTAAAACAGGACTAAAATGGGACTAAAACAGGACTAGAACAGGACTAAAACGGGTCTAAAAGAGGACTAAAACAGGACTAGAACAGAGGACTAAAACAGGACTAGAACAGAACTAAAACTGCTATTTTTCAGGCGGATGGTGCAGTATCTGTTGTTCTCTATGGAAATCTTACTGCTTTTCAATTTTCCTTTTATTCAATTACACATGCATTCTTACTGTAAGCTGTCCTGTCTCTCCACAGATCTGACCTGTAACTTTACCTGGTGGTGTCGCCTACTTACTCCATGGACATAGATTTATAGTTTAATGGCTCAGACATTTGAACATTCCAGTCAAAGTAAGAGCATCTCTGCAACAGCAAACAGATGGAGGATCCTCCACCAGAAAAGTTCACACTTACTCACAGACCACATCAAATCTGGGACTAAACTACACCTCCTTTCAGAACTAGACCAGGACTAGACCAGGACTAGACCAGGACTAGACCAGGACTAGACCAGGACTAGACCAGGACTAGACCAGTGGACTAAAATAGGACTAAAACAGGACTAAAACAGACTAGAAAAGAGGACTAGAACAGGACTAGAACAGGACTAGAACAGAGAACTAAAACAGGACTAGAACAGGACTAGAACAGGACTAGAACAGGACTAGAACAGAGGACTAAAACAGGACTAGAACAGAGGACTAAAACAGGACTAAAACAGGACTAAAACAGAAATAAAACACGACTAAAACAGGACTAGAACAGGACTAGAACAGGACTAGAACAAGACTAGAACAGGACTGGAACAGAGGACTAAAACAAGACTAAAACAGAACTAAAACAGGACTAAAACAAGACTAAAACAGAACTAAAACAGGACTAGAACAGAACTAAAACAGGACTAAAACAGGACTAAATAAGAACTAAAACAGGACTAAAACAGAACTAAAACAGGACTAGAACAGGACTAGAACAGGACTAGAACAGGACTAGAACAGTACTAAAACAGTACTAAAACAAGACTAAAAAAGAACTAAAACAGGACTAAAACAGAACTAAAAAGAACTAAAATAGAAGAACTAAAACAGAAGAACTAAAACAGAACTATAACAGGACTAGAATAGGACTACGACAGGACTAGAACAGGACTAGAACAGTACTAAAACAGTACTAAAACAAGACTAAAAAAGAACTAAAACAGGACTAAAACAGAACTAAAAAGAACTAAAATAGAAGAACTAAAACAGAAGAACTAAAACAGAACTATAACAGGACTAGAATAGGACTACGACAGGACTAGAACAGGACTAGAACAGTACTAAAACAGTAGTAAAACAGAACTAAAACAGTACTAAAACAAGACTAAAACAGAACTAAAAAGAACTAAAATAGAAGAACTAAAACAGAAGAACTAAAACAGAACTATAACAGGACTAGAATAGGACTACGACAGGACTAGAACAGGACTAGAACAGGACTAGAACAGTACTAAAACAGTAGTAAAACAAGACTAAAAAAGAACTAAAACAGGACTAAAACAGAACTAAAAAGAACTAAAATAGAAGAACTAAAACAGAAGAACTAAAACAGGACTATAACAGGACTAGAATAGGACTACGACAGGACTAGAACAGGACTAGAACAGAACTAGAACAGGACCAAACCAAGTCTACCATCTGGACTAAACTAGGCTTAAACTACGACCTAACAAGGACAAATGTGAATCCACCCAAAGTAAATTCAAAACATAAACCAAACCTATATGACATTAGGCATATGTTATATTAAATCACATTATATTACTTTAATATTAGAAAAATGTGTATAGATTATATGAAAAACACTCAATTATAAAAGAAAGACCATTCAGACAATAAAGATCCTAATATTTAGCAATTAAATGCACTCACCCTTTTTAACGCACCACTATTTCCATGAAGTCCTGTTGAAGTAATATTGTGAGCATGATCTCCAGAAGGAGACATCAACAGCGATAACTTTGGAACTGGTAACTTGGGTAAATGTGAGAGTGAAGGAGATTTGGGTGAGGACAAAATGAATGAATTTGGTGAGGGAGGGGTCTTGGATTTCAGAAAGGGCCACCAGTTTTGCTCCTTCACGTGTGGGTAGATGACGGGTTTTCTTAAGCGCTGCTCCTCTGAGGGCTTGGACAGGAGGGGCCCGGGAGGGTGAGTGGACGTTATGGGGACGCCGTGCTGATTACGCTGGTCCGCGGTGGTGTCGGTGTCTCCAGCTGTACTTCCAGGGCTCTTCTTCGGAGTGTCAGAAGTGCTGTGTGTCATACTCTGAGTGGGAGGAGGCAGAGGGAGACAGACAGCGTGTTATGTCAGTGCTCCTGTGAGAGCCGGACAGTGGCAGCTCGTACGACCACTTTACCGCCCACAACTGCAGCTAATTTTGACGATCGAAGTCACAGTGAAAGGGTCCATGTCACACCGTTTTCTCATCTATGTTATAATGTTGTTTCCTCATCAAAAACATATCTGGAGTTACCTGCGTGAAGTTGGCCCCCCATCAAACACAAAACAACATAAAATCTATGTCAATCGTTTGTGCTTCGGTTGTGCTGTTTTGTGCTGCAAAGAGTTTAGTTTGTGCTTCTTTAGTTTTGGAGAAATTAACGATTCTTTTATAGGTCAAATTGGGGTCAGCCCCACAGGAAGCTTCAAAATGCTCTAAAACATCCAAAATCGAGTCAATCGTTTGTGCTTCATTTGTGCTGTTTTCTGTTGCAAAAAGTTCTGTTTGTGCGATTCTAGTTCTTAAGATATTTGCACGTTTATTTTCAGCCCATGACGTCGTCCAGCCCCTCAGAATGTGAAATAGAGCTCAAAACAGGAAGAAAATTATAGAAAACGTTTGTATTTCATTTGTGCTGTTTTGTGCTGTGACAGTTTTCATATGTGCAAGTTTATTTCTAATATTATTCATTATTATTTCTGCGGTAATTATAGGACGGCAAACTTCGCAAAACTATAAAACTAGTGGTGATAATAGTCTTTAGTAATTTGCTTTTGGTTCATATTTTATATAATAATACAGACTTTTTGGATGCCATTTTGGATGTTTTAGAGCATTCTGAAGCTTCCTGGGGGGTGACCCCAATTTGACCTACAAAAGAATAGTTAATTTCTCCAAAAAAAAGCAGCACAAAACTTTTTGCAGCACAAACGAAGCACAAATGATTGCCATAGTTTTTGTGTAGGTTTGCGTTTGATGGGGGGCGACTTCACGGAGGTTCTGTAGTTGTGTTTTGTTTCATTCACACGTTTTAACACACGAATCCTGCATATTTAGGCTGAGTTCTTCTCTTAAAGACAAAACAGTCCATTCCACCTTGTTATATGGTAATACAAGAAGTGCTCCACTGTGTTTTTAAACTCCATGCACCTTCATCAGAATTATTTGGATGATTTCAGCCCTAGAATTGCTACTCTGTACTGAACTGAAGGTAAAAGTTAGCTGTAAACTTGAAAACTAACACTAAAAGAAAACTTACATAGCCGCACCTTTAATGCCGAGGTGCATTAGCATTTCCATGGGCATAAACAGATGGCGGGACCCCCCACTAGAAAATTTACATAGCGCAATTTTAACTATGTGCAGAAAATGTTACACTAAAACTATACTTTTTAAGATCACTTATTTCCAATGTAACGTACCATTAACTTCAGTATATTATGCATAGAAAATGTAAATGTTTGCATTAAAATCTCCAAGGTTGACTCACTGGGAGTTTTCTTATCGATCCATAATCTTTCTCTGAGTCGGTGGCATCACTTCCATCACTCGGCTCTTCCTCCTCTTCCTCCTCTTCCTCCAGGTGTTCAGGATCGCTGCTTCCGTCGGTGTCGTCGGAGCTGCCCGACACAGATCCAGACTGGCTGCTCATGCTCACAGTGCTTTCTGGTTCTTTCTGAGGATATAATAGAAAATATGAATACAATAAACAACAACAAATCTAAATAACGAAACATTTAAAAACAGGCGCTTACTAAATCTTTGACGAGACTCTGTTCTGTTGCAAATCGCTGGAGATCAGGCTTCACCACCGTTTTTCCACCGAGAGGGTGAATATTGTTGACACTTCCATTTAAATCTGTGAAAATAGTTGCATAATTTATTTCTAAATTACAGGAGCTGGAATTTTCCATCATCAGTTTACAGATAACAATATTTAATACTCTAACATGGCAGATTATGTTCTGAAACCATTGTCTTATTTTAAAACAAAATGCCGTTCTGAAAAATGTGGGTAATAATAATGCACCAATCACTTGTACTGATTCTTATACCATGTATGGGTGCATTGTTTGACATGTTATTTAAAGCTGCACTATGTAACTTTTCTGTGGAGACAAGCATGGCCCACCCCAGAATGTTCCACATTAAACTAACATCACGTCACGTCACCAGGCCAAGTTAGAGGTCAGATTTGAATTGACTAAATGCTTAAGGTCGATACATAATGTAGAAAAGCGGGCAGCAGACCCCCCACCTGTTAAGTCACGTAGTGCAAAGTTTGCTACTAATACAGTTGCTTCACCAATAACAGAATTTATGGTGGAGGTCACAGAGTAGACACGGCTACAGAGCTCCCCGGGGAGGCATTCACTGAAGACCATCTGTTTCTCATCTCAATCTTACCGAGCGTCAAAGTCATGGCATAGAAACTTTTACCCAATCAGGTGGCCCCATGGATATATAATAAGGACTGCTTTAAGACGCACTCCCCATAACTGCGAGAGAGATCAACTAGTGGCCACCTCAGGTACTGCAGCTGCCAGGAACTCCGGCCTAGAAAGAATTAACCCATAGGACCATAGGACAGGACAATGTATTTTCTGTGAAATCAAAAAGCCGTGTTTGGCAGACAGGACGTCCACAGGTTCCACAAAGGTTGGGTTTGGTAAGAATTCTTCTGGATTTTTACTATCTGAACTTTTTAGGATTTTAAAGTCACCAAAGTGCCTAAAAGTGTAGGGCCAATGATTTTCCACTTCAAAAATTGACATTTACTGTTTCTGAAATTTGGAATTCTGTTTCATTTCTGTTTCATTGTGACACATTTGATAATTCTGTTGACAGTGTTGGGAAGGTGACTTTTAAAATGTATTCAGATTACAGAATACATACCCCAAAATGTAGTTTGTAACGTAATCCATTAAATTACTTAAAGTGAGTGACGTAATCTGAATACTTTGGATTATTTGATATTGTCAGGCTTTGTAAAACTACATGAATGTAGCAACCACCTCCTGCAACTTCTTGTTTGGTTTTAGACCTGCATGGTTTAGACCTGGTTTAGACCTGGTTTAGACCTGGTTTAGACCTGGTTTAGACCTGGTTTTAGTCCTGGTTTTGACCTGGTTTTAGTCCTGGTTTTGACCCGGTTTTGACCTGGTTTGAGTCCTGGTTTAGACCTGGTTTAGTCCTGGTTTTAGTCCTGGTTTTGACCTGGTTTTAGTCCTGGTTTTGACCCGGTTTTGACCTGGTTTGAGTCCTGGTTTAGTCCTGGTTTTAGTCCTGGTTTTAGTCCTGGTTTTGACCTGGTTTTAGACCTGGTTTTAGTCCTGGTTTTAGTCCTGGTTTAATGCTTGGTAAGTCCTGGTTTTAGATCTTGTTTAGACCTGCTTTAGACCTGGTTTAGTCCTGGTTTTAGTCCTGGTTTTGACCTGGTTTTAGTCCTGGTTTTAGTCCTGGTTTTAGTCCTGGTTTTAGTCCTGGTTTTAGTCCTGGTTTTAGTCCTGGTTTTAGTCCTGGTTTTAGTCCTGGTTTTGACCTGGTTTTAGTCCTGGTTTTAGTCCTGGTTTAATGCTTGTTTAGTCCTGGTTTTAGATCTTGTTTAGACCTGCTTTAGACCTGGCTTAGTCCTGGTTTTAGTTCTGGTGTTAGTTCTGGTTTAGAGGCGCACAGGAGGAAGCGCGGTCCATGTACAGGAGGAGGTGCGTCGTACGATAGCGGGAGGAGGTGTGGTGAACGGGAGGAGGTGCATACGGTCTACGGGTTTACACAGTGCACCCATCTACACGTACACCAAAACCGGAAAAACACGTCTGCTACACATCGATTATTAGCGTTACGTGGCGTTTTTTCAAATATTTTAAAGAACTCAGGTCGATTTTTACGCAAATTTAAAGAAATGCATAAATTCCGCTTTACGCTGACGATTCCGCGTTTTCCGTACGTTTTCGGCAATCGTGGAAAATCACTGGCCCTAAAAATGAGTTCAGTAAGAGCCTAGCCTCGCTCTGAGCCCGTACTAGCTCCAGTCTAGCAGCGAGCATTCGGATTGGTCAGAACTAAACGTTTCTGACTGGCACGTGAGAGGCACTAGGCCAGTATTTAGAAAGTAATGCAAAAGATGAGGTTCGTCCCTCAGATCTTATACTTCCATGGGTGGTGTTATGGCAAATAAAAAAACTCACCTGCTATTTTTCCATATTGGGAGTGAGCAGCAAATACTGACGACAAGTCCAGACTTTTAAGACCACCAAACGTCTCACTTTCCAGGCTCGAAGTGTACAGACCAAATGCTTGACTTCTACCTAAAACAAGAGAGAGAAAAACAACAAAAAACATGTAAACTTATTAACATAATAAGAAAAAACAATAACTAAGAGCATGTGAAGGAAGAGGGTTTGAAAGCACACGCCTCACTGCTGCTCGCTGTATAATGGCTCCGATCATAATTAGAATTCAGTTCAAACAGGAGGATGTGAGCACAGTGTGGGGCTGTCAGACACGTCACACCACACAGGAAAATTAAAGGAGGGCTTGTCAGAAACACCCCTGAGAGCAACAACATTTTAGATTTTTCATTTAATATTAGCAGTGTTTACGGAGAATTCTTTAGAGTGAACAGAATCTTACTGGTCCACACAAATCGGTTGCGTTTCCTGGATTAATTCTTAGGATAGAGCAATGTTCAGATTTATCTTTTTTTTTTGTGTGGCATTTTTCACTCTGATATTGTTTTCTTTCTTTTGTATGTTTTTATTCCCTCTGGTATTGAAAAGTGGTGGCACACATGGGCACTAATCAAAGTACTAACCATAATATTATTATGAGACATTTGTGAGCCAAACCAGTAAATAGTAGAGACGATATCTAAATCTTTCGGTACGATGTTTTCACGATATACATTTCACGGTACGATATTTATTAGGATATTTTGTAGAGGCTAAAAAAAACTGTAAATATGCTACTTTTTCCACTTAAAATGTCTTGACAAAACTTAACCCAAAGATCTAAGATTTCAAAGTGCTTATAACATTTATTTCTTCATGTAGTTTGCGCTGAAATGGAGCAAAGGATCATGGTCTATGTAGTTCCCTATGTTTTTTAGCTATTTCTGCACCATAACTATTAATTTTCGATATATTGTGATGTTCCACGATATTAATTCAATTCAATTCAATTCAATTTACTTTTGTAGCGCCCAAAATCGCTGTCACAGTTGCCTCTAAGGGCGTTCCGAGATTTGGATGAGTAAAACCTACACACAGACATATCAAAACAAGAATAAACAACATTCACGTAAAGCAGCAAATGAAACGGCGTTTTTATTACTGAGACTTTTGACGAGACGATGTCACGATATCCTGGTTATTGTTACAGCTCGAGTAAACAGCATTCAGAATAACCATGGATTTCAGAATGATGAGGATGAATAAAATTATGAATCGCTATTATCTAAACAAACTATTATATATTATATTATATAAAATATTTTTAATGGAAAAAAAAACTCAACATGTTGATCAGATTACATATAAATAATACTTTGTACACAAAGTCTTGTAACCTATCCATGGATTTCAAGCGTAAACTGGTTTCAAGTTTTGAACCACAGCAATGAACAAACCCCAAATAAAATTATTTTCTCTTTTGAATTACCTACAGTTTGTATTGAGAGTCACAAATGGCATCTGTTATGGAAAAAGCCATACATTGTAAAACGTAAAACACCAACAATATATTCCAATTTAATTAAAAAGGTCAGCAGAAATGGTGAATTCATTTACATTTATTAGTGACTGATGGAATAAGTAAAAAGCCATTACTCCCATCCCCCAGCCCACGGCACCACAGCAGCAACCTCCCGATCTTTGGTTACAAAATGAATACGAGAGAGGAGCTAGTGAAAGAATAAAAGTCTACCAACATTTATCTGTATTTATGGTGTTGAAAAACATGATGGAACTAGTGAAGAACAAAATATACACATGGACTTGACATTTATTTAGTACAAAAATAATACAGATTGAGCATAAAAAAAAAAAGAAAAAGTCAGTAGAGTCATTTTGGACTATAAATCGCACCGGAATATAAGTCAGACCAGCCAAAAAATGTGTAATGAAGAAGTAAAAAAACATGTATAAGTCGCACTTTTTGAGGGAAATTTATTTTATAAAATCAGAGACCAAGAAGTGACATTTCATCTTGAAAGGCAAATTATAGAAGTTATAGTAATAAAAACAACAGAATACAGAACAATCTGTGTATCATTTGTTTTTCAATATAGAATCAAAAATAAGAACATGAAAAAAAAATAAAAAATGTGTCTCTAAAACCAAAATGAAAAAACTAATAATGATTTTTCATTTTTGATTCATATATGCGATTCATATATTTGGTCTATGGACTGTCAGTGTGAAAAATTTAATATATAATTCACACCTGAGTATAAGTCGCACCACCCAAACCCTGAAACTGACTTATAGTCCGAAAAATATAGTATGTCAAGGAACATCTAAATTAAACCAGTCCAACAGAGTTATTAGTTACCACCACATATCCAGAGTGTAGTCTGTACCGTAAGCGCTGAGAGGGGGGCTGAACACGGAGCTGACCACGGAGCTGCACTTGGAGGGAGGTGTCAGGGAGGAAGACACCGGTGAAGGTCGAGTGAGTCGCTCGAAAGGATCCATTTCTGTTAACAACAAAAACAAAAATACAAGAAAAATGCCACCATCATTTCGTGGTTCTCAGATTTCTCACTCAACCTACACCTAAGAAAATACATGGCCTTACGAATCAAAGTACCACCAGATCTAAACCAGGTCTGGAACAGAATTATTCGGTGTCAAAATGGTGTCTGAAATTTTAGTATTGAAACACTGAGTCATTATAGCACAAAGGAACAGGCTTGATACTCAATGATACTTTTAAAAATGTTCTTTTTTTCTCCATTTTTAGTATTTTTTAACACAAAACAATACTTTTCTATGTCAATGTGTGGTTATACTTGCTCCGATAAAGCTTCAGATCATTCTAATAAGGTCAAATTAGGTCCTGATTTAGATTTCACTATTTTTACTTGCTGTAAATTCTAGGTGTAGTTTCGATCAGTATGTGATTTTTAAGACTTCTGACGACCCAAACTAAAACAGACATGGCTACAAAATTGCGCAAGTTTCTACTTTTGAGCAATGAATGAGCCAAATGAGGACAAAAAAAGTAAATGAACAGTACTGCAAAGGAATCCGTATACCGTATAGAAGCAGATTGTAACTCTACTTTATTCCAAACGTGTATTATATTTTCTGGGTATGTTTTTGGTGTTGATTGTAATGTCTCTTACGCTGTTGTCTGATGATGAAAACAGGAGCGGATGGTTGATTAATTTGAGCAAACAAAGCGATCCTCTGAATATCAAGTATCATCCTTCACCCAGAGCAGCGCTGATGAGATGTAAATGACATGTCTCTGTGGCCATGCTTCACTGAAAAGGCCACTGCTTTCTGCGCTGTTAGAAACGCGCGATAACAAGGGGCCAGTGGAGTTTTGGCGCGATTTAAAAGGGTAAAAGTCCGCCACCCGCTCGTCTCCATGGAGATGTTATTGCTTTGCCTGAAATGTTTCACAGCATGGCATTATTTACAATACATTTTATTTATTAGGCGCCTTTCTGGACACCCAAGGTCGCCTCACAACAGCATAAACAAATTAAGTGCGATTTAAAACATACAGTTAAAGTGGGACAGTATTTAATTGATTGATTGTATTTAGTATTGTATTTTATTAATATTTAGTATTTAATCATGTGTTGGACAGTATTTTGAGGCAGTATTTGCAAGGTATGTAACAAATCAGGTGGATGGGCTAGGTTTTATATTGCTTTTTGAATTAAAATATTGTGCAGAGAAAAACACTGCACATTGACTTGACAATGACCTCCTGTATAAAGATGAGATTTTATATTTTATTACTTATTTTTCTATTTTATTTTGACTTGTACATTTATATAATTATGTCTTATTCGACACCAGTCTCTTGCTCTTTTTTACTACTTATTTAGAATTTATTATTACCATTTATATTTTTTACTCTTGTGTGTATCTGTGTCCAAATAATTTTCCTTGTGGATCAATAAAGTTTATCTAAATCGAAGTCTAATGTGTTTTTCTACAGGATTTACATCTGTTAATTTGCCGTCTACAGGTAAAAACATCTAAAACATGTTTTGCATTGAGTACCACTAAAATCCAAATGACGCATTAACTGATATTAAAACTAGGGGTGTAAGAAAAAATCGATTCAGTGATATATCGTGATAATCGATTCAAAATGCATCTGAATCTATTTTTTAAATAATATTTTTCACTAAAATTCATTAGTTGCATTCACTGTTCTCATGATTTAAAAAAGGTAATCAATTATATTTCATACAATTTGGTTCTTGTGAAGGTGTATTTGATAATGTTATTAGAAGTAATTATTGATAAATTGCAATATATCATCCATTCTTTTAGTATCGGGATATATCATGATATATTGAATCGTGAGAGGCGTATCATGACATGTATCGTATCGTCAGACTCAAGACAATGCAAACCCCTAATCAAAACTAGCACTGAAACTTGATACCCATTTGAAAACACAATTTATTTAGTACAGAAATCAAGTTTGATTTGATTTCTTTTGTGACCACTACTGTAAAGCACGAGCAGTTCTATTTGAGGCAACTAAATACAGCAACATAATTGAAAGCTTCATTTCAACACAAAAAATTGAGTCAAAAACCAAAACAACAGTTCTGAATGTTGTTTTCACATTAGCGTCGTTTTAAGTGGAATCGTATGTTATAAAAATCTATAACGGCACAAATGAAGTGAATATTCCTCCAGCTGATCCATCATAGAGCTGAGCCTGTCGTGTGTATACAAACATCCTCAATATGAAAAATAGCATCTTATCAACACAGTCACTGCTCTAATGAGGCGAGAGGCAAACGCATCCATCACTGCTGCTGCAGTGTACTCATCATAATGAACATCACCAATCTCCAGCCCTATTTAGCCACATATTTCTCCAACTACAGGAAAGACAAACAGAATTTCTCAGAGTCAGTGTTCCACGAAGCGCAGCTACAAAAGATGAGCGCAGACAGGGGACTTATTAAACTTCCCACAAATAGCAGTGGGAATCGGACCTGCTGTGAGGAAGAAAAGCCTGCTGCCCTCGTTGCCTTGGCTACAAAGGACAACGGTATCACGGGGCTTGGAGATAAACTTACCAAACAGCGCAACAAAAGGAAGTCTGACATGATTTTTATTTTCAAAGGTGCCAGGCAGATCAATAGTTAGTCCAGGGTCACATAATTGTCACATATCCTCTGCGTTTGACCTTTGCTTCAGTGTCGCTGGGGAAATCTTTCAGGAGTGGGGTCACAGTGCAGCACCAGGGGACCCATCTCCAGATCTTGAGCTAGTCTTGGTCAACAGCACTACCTTAACTGGAGGATTTTACCTGCCGTGCAGGTTTTGGGTTGAGAGCCCTTGGCTTACCTTCTTGCTGTGAGGCCTGAGGGCTATCCACTCATCCTCCCGCCAAATTGTGAAGATACCTCTAGGTTGGGGTGGGCGATATCTCGATATTTAAAATATATCGAGATATTTTTAAAACTCGATATGAATTGTGACATATCGATATATCGCTATAATGCTTATATTTACTTCAGATTTCGTCGCTTTGCTTGTTTGCCTTCTCTTTGCTGCACTCGCCCACGCTCGTCCCCGCCTCCTTGCTTTTGTCCCCGAGCTCCTCCGTGAAGCTTGGGGCTCAGGCGCGGACTAAACCAGGACTAAACATGGCCATGGAGCCCGGTGCTTGGCTGCAGACTAAACCAGGACTAAACCAGGTCTAGGACTAAACCAGGACTAAACGTGGAGCATGGAGATGCAGAGCCGCCAGTACAGTGGTGGCAGGATCATGAGGTTGCTTATCCAGCACTGAGCACTCTTGCAAAAACACCTCGGTGTGCCTGCACTAGCAGTGCTTCTGAAAGGATTGTGGACAATGGAAATATGGTTATTTGTCAAAGGGCTGCACTTAAGCCTGAAACAGTAGACAAATTGGTGTTTCTTGCTTAGGGCTGGGCAATATGGACGCCCAGCACTACCTCTAGGGATATTAAAACTTTAACTATATTGAAAACATTGTAAAGACAAAGTAAACAGGTCTGGTATGCCCCACCTCTGCTCATATTCTTAGACATGTCTTCTCTTCTCTCTTTTTTATTTGAGCATCTAAGTATCATAGTGGTCAGCAGATACAAAAGAACAATATCAATAGCAACAACAGAGGCATCCAGAAAATATAAAAAGCAAATTAGATGCCCAAAAGGAGTAGGCAGAAGCAAGAAGCTTACGGAAGCCCACCCCCTTTCACATTAAAGTATTTTGTTTATTATGTGTGTAGTCCTCAGGTACTGCTCAGCTTCATTGTTTCTATCAAAGTTGGACTATTTCACAGTTTATTCTTAGAAACAGAAACTAAAACAAAAAAAAATCCTTTTTATCCATCACCATGGTCTTCAAAGTCAGCCAGAGTTCAGTCAGATCTGCTCTAGTTTCTCTTTATTAGTAACTACGGTGCATAATTTTCACAGACAGGAAGTATGTATCAATAAAACAGACTATATTCTAAGAGTTATTGTGTTATGTGATTGAACAAATCTAAAAACCTGTTTAGCAACTTCAGTGCTGGAATGAAAGTATCTGGGTGAAAGTATCTGGGTCCGCGCAGTAGTATGTCACTGAGGAGCCTTTTGACACATTTGTCCAAGATGTCTGACATAAAGTGAAAGCAGCTTGGATCAAGGCAAACATGACCATCAAACCTGCTCCATCTCCTCTCTTCCCTCTTTTTCTCCCTCTCTCCCTCAGAAGCACAGAGCATAAATCAGACAGCAGCTTCAGTGACAGGAGGCGCTGTGCCGAGCCAAAAGCACCACTAAAGCAGATCCTCAGAGTCCCCTCACAGCGTTTGTCACACCGGGTCCATATGTCCTCTGCAACGCTGAAGCAACCTGCGCTGGGAATGTGCAACAACCACCTGTGCACTGGAAAGATTAGGTTAGGACTCAGGAGCGGAGTAAATAATACTGAGGGAAAAAACAAGATGGATGTCTATATATATATTAGTTTAGTTACGTTTAAGTTGAGAATGCGCCGATCCATCGTTTTCTGTCAATACTTGGCTTTAAGTATCTGCAAGATACTTAAGGAGACTGAAAATAGTATCCATTTAATAACAGCAAGTCGTAACAAATTATTAAAATGTGTTTTGTAATCGTTATTTATCATTTAAAGTCATTACAAGATCTTGGAAGCTGGTACCAATCCAGCAAAGTTTTCGATATCTGTGCCGATATCGGTGACATATCGTGCATCCCTAGTTTAAACTGGTCAAAAAATGTCCAAAATAACCCTGTATGACCTCTTTTTCACCACTTCTTTGGATCAGAATACTAAACACTGTTAAAACTTTTTTTTTAAATTACCTTAAAATAGGGTTAACAAAAGTATAAAAAATAAAATACTAATCAAAACCAAAACTACTATCGAAACTAGATACCGTATTTTTCGGACTATAAATCACACTTTTTTTCAGGGTTTGGGTGTTTCCTGCGACTTATATATTACATTTTTCACACTGACAGTCCATAGACCAAATATATGAATCGTATATATGAATCAAAAATGAAAAAACAAATCGTTATCCGTTTTTTCATTTTGGTTTTAGAGACAAATAATAAAGAAAAGGGTTGTTTTTCATTTTCTTATTTTTGTTTCTATATTGAAAAACGAACAAAAAATGATGCACGGATTGTTCTCCATTTGGTTGTTTTTATGACTATAACTTCTATAACTCGCCTTTCAAGTTGAAATGTCAGTTCTTGGTCTCTGATTTTATAAAAGAAATTTACCCCAAAAGGGCGACTTATACATGTTTTTTACTTCTTCATTACGCATTTTTTGGCTGGTGCGGCTTATTATCCGAGCATCAGTACTAAAAAAAGTTACATTTTTAAGAATGATCTTGAGCTGTATCAGAACAAGTAGAGCACACAGTGTACACACCTATGGACCACTGAGGGATTTCACACACAGGCCACATGGGAATATAAAAGATTTCATGATGAAAATCCCATTCTGTTAAATGAAATTACTGCTGTGGTATTGGAATCAGTACTGAGTACTGAGCGTCCGTTCCTTAGTATCGAAATAGAGTTTGAAATTTTAGTATCGTGCCAACACCGCTGTGGGTTACAGATCTGATTTCTAACTTGTCTCAACAGACCCTTTTAGTGTTAGTAAACAGTGATGAACAGAACTCAGCAGCTTGTCAAACTATGCGAAAGGTTTATCGACAAAAGATCGCAAATATTTCCTCAACAAGCTACGCTGACTTTGACAAATGGTGTCCGACTGCCAGATCCTTGGGCGATCAGTGAGTAAAACTTTAAAACTTTAGTCCGCCGGTAGAATATCGATTCTGACAACCACACACAACAACCACCAGACATTTTGGTGCTGGAAATGTTTTTATCTTCGTCTTTTTCTGTCCCGTGTTCAGTCTGAATGAATCGGAATGAATGTGGAACAATGCCAGTTCTGTTGCCAAAATGTCCGCAGCTTTTAAAAATTTTTTATCTTTTATCATTTCTGCCTTAAAATGGTCTATGGAGATGGGTGTCACACTATGAAACATCCTAGATTAAGCAATAACATGGACACAAGCAGGTGGCAAACCCTTCAACAGAAAAGCTATACCGTGCATCTTTAAGACGGCTGTTTTTTTTTACCTATATTCATTATTTTCAAGCTAACATCTATAACGAACAAAAGGCTGTTACTTGTTCCTTAGGTCTTAAAACTAAACCGTGTCTAAGTGATGGGCGCTGCAGTCTGTACCCAATTACTGACGCCCAATTTCCATTCAAATACCCTGTGGTCTAAAAAGTTTGCTGTCCTCCCCGAGAGATTTAAATATGTTCTGACGGTTTGACACTAATTCCCAGAGACACAAAAACTAATTAGATGTACACAAATTGAGAGCAAAGTGTAAAGCAGCACAAACCCATTTTATAAAGGAGGGCTCAAAACTCCAGTTAATTGGAAAACTCTAATCCCAAACCTAAATAATGCATTCAAATGAAGTGTCCTGGTTAG
Organism: Odontamblyopus rebecca; assembly: GCA_030686955.1. Taxonomy (NCBI): domain Eukaryota; kingdom Metazoa; phylum Chordata; class Actinopteri; order Gobiiformes; family Gobiidae; genus Odontamblyopus; species Odontamblyopus rebecca. The sequence goes on from CM060665.1 coordinate 7,123,371, forward strand.
GAGAGAGTCTATTTACTAAGAAACTGCAGCTAAATTGTAACGAAATAGTCTAAAGTCTGGGCATTAATAGAAATTTGTGTGTCAATCTACTGTAAAAAAGTTGAGATATTCAGAGACTGACACTGCTACATCGCTACTGTTTTTTAGCAGAAATAAAAGCAATACCAGAGTACAGCTAAAATGTGAGACAGAGGTCACCTTACAGACCGTATGAGTCATGTCGTACTGTGAATGCATCTGTCCATAATCCAGATAATGAGCACTCCCACTGCTGTCTTTAACCTGATATTATCCAAGAAAAATCACACTACCAGTGAAATACAACAAAATGGCATGTTTACACTTTACAGAGTACAAAAAAGGCGGCGTTTAAGTTTCTGTTTACATCATAGACGTATATATGAGTGGATTAAGTGAGTGTGACGTCACCACAGCGTCAGCGTCGCTCAAATGAGGCTCCTGTTGCCACGTTTACAGGAGCGAATCTGGAGCCAGGATCCATATTTGGAAATCCAACCGCAAGTATCATAGCAACCACAAGAGCCAATCATGATTGAGGATGTTAAATGTGCCGCCCTCCTCATGGCAGAGCGGTGATACTCTGCACCTGCAGGACACTGGATTTACCTGATTCTTGAGAATAATAAGGAAACTTTTAGCTTTTTTCATCAAACTTTAAATAGTAAGTTTAAATCATTGATTTATGTTCTATGTTCTGTTACGTGTGAACAACAATAGTCACAATTTAACGAAATTCACTTTATTTTATGCTAGTTAATTTATGCTAGTTAAGAATCTAGTAACATTAGCTATTGTAATTGCTTGAGATATTTTGTCATTTTATTTAAAAAATAGTCAATCGGGGCGGGAAAGCGGGAAAGGGACTTACTTACCAATGAAACTAGCTGTCAATCAAACCTATTACTAACGCTCTGCGGCAGCGACCTCGGGGAATGAAGACGTCTGATTGGTCGGTTATTTATGTTTATATCTTGATTTAGGAACAAGATAGAGAAATAAAAGAATCAGGATCCTGTGTCGCGGGTTCATACGAACATTTTAAGACCAAAATGACGAGGCCACAGCAGCAGGTTCAGAGAGAGGAGCGAGAAGATCCCAGTGTAAGTTAGTGGGAAAAAGGGAGAGAAGGAGCCGGAAGAGCCTCCTGGAGCACTTCCTGTTTGGCACGCAGCGGCTAACGCTTTAGCTACGTCCACTCATATATACGGTCTGTGGTTTACATACAATAGGGCAAATCAAAAAGTGGTTAAATCAGTTCTGAAGCAAAGACGCGCTCTGATCTACAGTGACTTGTAAAACACGACAAACAAGTGTAGTTTAAGTTTGATTTTGCCTTTGTACTTCACTTTGGGCAGCTGTGGTTGTTTTTAACTGTGCTTCATAAATATATTTGATGCCAATAATGTTATTTTCAATGTCACACCATTTACTATACATGCGTTTCAGACATAAGGATTCCTTCCTGATTTGGCACAGTCCTGTTATTATCAAACATGCAATTCAAATTAAATTAAAGCCGCTCGCGGGCAATGAGTAGCCTCGCCCGAGCGCGCACGCCCCTCCCAGGCAACCGCTGAGGTCTTGTAACCGCCCTGGCACGACTCTCTCCTCCCGACAGCTCGTCCACCAGAAAAATTACATAGGGCACCTTTAATATTTGAAAATGGGAACGATCTAGAGCCAAATTATAGAAACTAGGCCACAGGTCACATGACTTTTATAATCAAGAGCACTGTCAGACTAAGACTGCATAAAAACAGACCCTCCACCAGAAAAGTTACATAGTGCACCTTTAAACATATTTTGGGGGGAAGTATTTGCCTTTGTGGCCAACCATGGAAAATACCCCATATCCATAATGTATTTTTTGGTCGTAGACACGCATAGAATTTAATACCCATATTTGGTACAAATCCGATAATGTTGATGTTTCATGTCTGAGTAGGGGGCGCTATAGAGTTCACTTTTCATATACTTTATAGTGTATTATATTCAGGCCATGTTCACGCTTTAGTGATTCAAATTTCAGCACAATCAGACAAAGTCTGTGCGTGTAGTAATTTTGGAACTATTTATTGAGGGGAGTCTTTGCGCCCCTCTGGCCAACCGTGGGAAACACCCTATATCCATAATATATTTATTTGCTTGTTTTGATACAGAGAATTGAATACCCAAATTTGGTACAAATCTGATAATGTTGACGTTTCTTGTATAGGCTAGGTGGCGCTATAGAATAACTTTTCATATGCTTTATAGTTCCCTACCTATCCCTCACCTATGGTCATGAGCTTTGGGTAATGACCGAAAGAACGAGATCGCGGATACAAGCGGCCGAAATGAGTTTCCTCCGCAGAGTGGCCGGGCGCTCCCTTAGAGATAGGGTGAGGAGCTCGGTCACACGGGAGGAGCTCGGAGTAGAGTCGCTGCTCCTCCACGTCGAGAGGAGCCAGCTGAGGTGGTTCGGGCATCTGGTCCGGATGCCTCCTGGACGCCTCCTCGGGAGGTGTTCCGGGCATGTCCCACCGGTAGGAGGCCCGGGAAGACCCAGGACACACTGGAGGGACTATGTCTCGGCTGGCCTGGGAACGCCTCGGGGTCCGTCCGGAGGAGCTGGAGGAAGTGGCTGGGGAGAAGGAAGCTTGGGAGCCCCTGCTTAGACTGCTGCCCCCGCGACCCGGCCCCGGATAAGCGGAAGAAGATGGATGGATGGATGGATGCTTTATAGTTTATTATAATCAAGCCCTAATCAGGTATTAGTGATTCAAATTTCAGCACAATCAGACAAAGCCTGTGTGTGTAGGCATTTCTAACTATTTTTTTATTGAGTCTTTGCGCCCCTGGTGGCAAACAATGAAAATTGCACCATTTCCGTAATAAAAGATTTTGCTTGAAATCATGCATAGAATTTAATCCCCAAATTTGGTCCAAATCCGATAATGTTGACGTTTCACGTATACACTAGGTGGCGCTACAGAGTTCACTTTTATTATATTTCATATTTCATCACATTCAGGTCGGGATCACACAATAGTGATGTGAGTTTGAGCTCTGTAGGCCAAAGCCTGTGGCCGTGAGAGGTCATCAAAGAAACAGGAAACGAAGGTGTTATTCGCCGGCGTGCTACCGACAAACCGTGAAAAAGTGCGCTGAGAAAAATGATGGCGTTTGTGGACCCACATCTGTAGATGTGACGTGTCAAATCTGAGCTCGTTTGGACCAAAACCAAGACACTTGAAGACTTTGGGCGTGCACACGCAGTCAAAGGGTGGTGAATTTTTGATCCAATATGGGCCGACTTCCTGTTGGTCACAGGGGAAGTCTTAATGACATTTTCTGCTTGTCTCCTTGTTTTCTATCACTGTCCCGAATTTTGTTGGCCTACGCCAAAAATATGCTTTTCAGCTCCCCATAGACTTTCAATTTTTGACTTTTCCAGGGGGCGCTGTCGAGTGGGGGCACTTTGGGCATTGTCGCGATGCCCGTTTTATCAAATTTTTCACCGGACCGGTCGATCTGATACCCCCATGTGAGACTTTTCGTCGATGTTCAGGCCCTCAAAATCGCGATCGTTTGCAAAGAAAAATAATAATTAAAGCCGCTCGCGGCAATGATGGCCCTCGCCCCGGTGCGCACGTTCCCTGATGCGACCGCCAAGGACTCGTGACAGCCCTGGCACGACACTCTCTCCTCCCGACAGCTCGTCTATTAGAAAAATTACATAGTGCACCTTTAAATGTTTCTTTAAACTCATTGCACTCCTGCTGGGCAATCGTGACAAATGACACAGGGCCATAATACAATATATTTTTTGGTTTGTAATCATGCATAGAATGTAATTCCCAAATTTGGTCCAAATCTGATAATGTTGATGTTTCACGTATACACTAGGTGGCGCTGCAGAGTTCACTTTTATTATATTTCATATTTCATCACATTCAGGCCGGGATCACACAATAGTGATGTGAGTTTGAGCTCTGTAGGCCAAAGCCTGTGGCCGTGAGAGGTCATCAAAGAAACAGGAAACTAAGGTGTTATTCGCCGGCGTGCTACGGACAAACCGTGAAAAAGTGCACTGAGAAAAATGAGGCGTTTGTGGAGCCACATCTGTAGATGTGACGTGTCAAATCTGAGCTCGTTTGGACCAAAACCAAGACACTTGAAGACTTTGGCGTACACGCAGTCAAAACAGCGGCAAGTTTTTTGATCCAATATGGCCGACTTCCTGTTGGTCATAGAGATGTGCTCCAATTCATCTTTTGGCTTGTCTCATGGTTCTGTGTCAATGTCCCGAATTTCGTTTCCCTGCGACAAACTTTGATAGTCCCCTCTCCCATAGGGATCCAATTCTAGGGGGCGCAGTTGAGTGAGGCCACTTTGGTCATTGTTGCGATGACCGTTTTATTGAATTTTTCACCGGGCCGGTCGATTCTATACCCCCATGTGAGATTTTTCGTTGATGTTCAGGGGGTCAAATCTGCATTTCTTTGTTTATACAGAACGAAGAACAATGTTAACTTAAAGCCGCTCGCGGCAATGATGGCCCTCGCCCCGGTACGCACGCCCCTCCCAGGCAACCGCTGAGGTCTCGTGACCGCCCTGGCACGACACTCTCTCCTCCCGACAGCTCGTCCACCAGAAAAATTACATAGGGCACCTTTAATATTTGAAAATGGGAACGATTTACAGCCAAATTATAGAAACTAGGACACAGGTCACATGACTTTTATAATCAAGAGCACTGTCAGACTAAGACTGTGCATAAAAACAGACCCTCCACCAGAAAAGTTACATAGTGCGCCTTTAAACATATTTTGGGGGGGAGTATTTGCCCCTTTGTGGCCAACCATGGAAAATACCCCATATCCATACTGTATTTTTTTGGTCGTAGACACGCATAGAATTAAATACTCATATTTGGTACAAATCCGATAATGTTGATGTTTCATGTCTGGATAGGGGGCGCTATAGAGTTCACTTTTCATATACTTTATAGTGTATTATATTCAGTCCATGTTCAAGCTTTAGTGATTCAGATTTCAGCACAATCAGACAAAGTCTGTGCGTGTAGTAATTTTTAAACTATTTATTGGGGGAGTCTTTGCGCCCCTGCTGGCCAACCGTGGGAAACACCCCATATCCATAATATTTTTTTTTGCTTGCTTTGATACAGAGAATTGAATACCCAAATTTGGTACAAATCCGATAATGTTGACGTTTCTTGTATAGGCTAGGTGGCGCTATAGAGTAACTTTTCATATGCTTTATAGTTTATTATAATCAAGCCCTAATCAGGTATTAGTGATTCAAATTTCAGCACGATCAGACAAAGCCTGTGTGTGTAGGCATTTTTAAACTATTTTTTTAGGGAGTCTTTGCGCCCCTGCTGGCGAACGATGAAAATTGCACCATGTCCATAATATAAGATTTTGCTTGAAATCATGGATAGAATATAATCCCCAAATTTGGTACAAATCCGATAATGTTGACGTTTCACGTATACACTAGGTGGCGCTATAGAGTTCACTTTTATTATATTTCATATTTCATTACATTCAGGCCAGCATCACACAATAGTGATGTGAGTTTGAGCTCTGTAGGCCAAAGCCTGTGACCGTGAGAGGGCATCAAAGAAACAGGAAACTAAGGCGTTATTCGCCGGCGTGCTACGGACAAACCGTGAAAAAGTGCGCTGAGAAAAATGATGCGTTTGTGGAGCCACAACTGTAGATGTGACGTGTCAAATCTGAGCTCGTTTGGACCAAAACCAAGACACTTGAAGACTTTGGCGTACACGCAGTCAAAACAGCGGTGAATTTTTGATCCAATATGGCCGACTTCCTGTTGGTCATAGAGACGTGCTCCAATTCATCTTTTGGCTTGTCTCATTGTTCTCTGTCAGTGTCCCGAATTTCGTTTCCCTGCGACAAACTTTGCTTGTCCCCTCTCCCATAGGGGTCCAATTCTAGGGGGCGCCTTTGAGTGGGGTCACTTTGGTCATTGTTGCGATCTCCGTTTTATCGAATTTTTCGCCGGGCCGGTCGATTCTATACCCCCATGTGAGACTTTTCGTCGACGTTCAGGGGGTCAAAAATGCGATCATTTTGGCGGAAGAGGAATAATAATAATAATAATAATAAAGAAACCAACGAAGAACAATAGCCCTCGCCACTTCGTTAGGCGAGGGCCAATAATAATAATATAGCGTAAGAAACCGGTGAAGAACAATAGCCCTCGCCACTTCGTTAGGCGAGGGCCAAATATGATATCTTTTGAATAGGAAAACTCTTCACAAATCCATTACAATCATAAAGGAATCATTTGCCTGAAATATACAGTAAACTTTTCAATTTAGACCAAAACTTATGATTGGAATTTTATAGCTCAAGACTGACTGATATGGGTTTTTTCATGGCCAATGCTGATACCAATTTTTATTATTTTCTCCAAATGATCTAATTTAAATTGACTACAAAATCATCCATAACCCTTTTTGTGAAATGATTTGATCACTCAATATTCAAGTAAAGTTTTGTGGGTAATTTTAGCCAGAATGTTGGCCAAAACAGAGATTTAAATACTGATATAATAAAATAAAAAATGAAATATCTGCCCTATATGTCGACCAGCTGATACATAAGTATACCTCTAATTGGAACTCCAAACATGCACCCATTTTCCACTATTACCATATTTTTCAGACTATAAGTCGCTCCGGACAATAAGTCGCACCAGCCAAAAAATGCATAATGAAGAAAAAAACAGATATAAGTCGCACTTTTTAAGGGAAATTTATTTTATAAAATCAGAGACCAAGAACCAACATGACATCTTGAAAGGCAATTTATTGTAATAAAATGTTCAGCTCCACTCAAATGAAGCTCCTGATGCTCACGGTTACAGGAGCAAATCTGGAGCCAGGCTCTATGTTATGAAGAGGATTTTTTGGGTGGACAAAATGGCAAAAAATAAATAAATCAGGACCATGTAGAGCAGGTTCATGTGCACATTTTAAGACCCAAATGACGAGGCCACAGCAGGAGGTACAGAGAGAGGAGTGACAAGATCCTAAGCACTTTAACTCTGTCCATTCATATATTTGGTCTATGGGCTGTCAGTGTGAAAGATGTAATATAAGTCGCATGAACCACCCAAACCCTGTGCGACTTATAGTCTGAAAAATACGGTAACCAGAATACCAAATACAATTTTAGCAAATGACAATATATCACTGCCATTAAAATGCTGTTTAGCCATTACAAATTAAGCTAAACCACTCACCCACATACGACCAGACATTATACATGAGCGAGGAATCATCTCCCTGACATAACTATAACGACCTCCGCCGAGGCGCACAGGATCCTCGAGTGTCACTGCTGACCTACAAACAGACCCCCCCCATCAGGGCTCATGTGCTCGCAGACATCAATCAGCGCACAGAGGGCACAGTGCATTATACGGCATTAACCTTCAGCTCCCGCATATGAAGCACACACATTTATTTAAGAGCTCCCACACTGTTGCTTACCGCGCACACGACGCCAAACTGATGAACCTGCTCAGCCCCTCAGCAGGCGCTCCACATCTCTGATTAATGAGGCGGACCTGAGCAAAGGGTGGAGGAGAAGAACAGAATATTATGAGGTTTCTTGGGAAAATACTAAACTTCAAATTATGTGAGACGGATGAACGAACGAGCAACAATATCTGCCTTATGTCTTTAAATTAGATCTTATTTTATTTTATTTTATTGTCTGGATGGTTATATCTTCTCTTCTCTCTAATTTATTTAATGTCCCATCTGTATTTTAAAATTTTATGATGATTATTTATGTTTTGATTTTTTTGTATTGTGATTTTAATGTATTTCTTATTCTGTAAAGCACTTTGAATTATGTTGTGTACAGATTGTGCTATACAAATAAACTTGCCTTGTCTTGCCTATAACTTAACTTTGTACAATCCTAACTCTGAGGTTGATTGGCCATTTTGTTTTTGTTTCACCTACACAATTCTGGTGTGTATACGATTAAGCTTTAATGTACAAAAACTAGATAAAAAAAGAAAGAAAAGAAATTGACTAGTTTCAATGAAATATCAAATTTGTCAAATTTTGGTAATGCTTCTGGGAAGGTTTAAAGCTGCACCGTGTAACTTTTCTGATATAGATTGCTTGTCTCCGTGGAGAGGTTATTGCTTTACTTGGGATGTTCCACAATATTATTACATTTATTTATTCAAGTTATGGACATGAGCTGCAAACACCAAAGTGGCAATTTAATAAAGTTATTCTGGGACAACGAAAATAGTCATTAACATTAGTAAATACATGCAAGAAGAATAGGTTTAATGCCTTATTGTGGAACATTCAAGACAAAGTTAATATTTCCATGGAGACAACCAGGTAGAAGACCCTCCACAATAAAAGTTACACAGTACACCCATAAGTTATTAGTATCTGATTGATAGATAAACAATGCTATCAAATGCTACAAATCTATTTATTGCTAAATATATATGTGCTCCTGTGTCGATATCTGCGCATCTCCATTAGGGATGTTCAAAAATAGAAAAATATCGTATTGTTTAATGTGATGATACAGTACCAATATCGTCCGCTGCTGTATCACTATATTGCCAAGAGTATATTTTGGTATATTTTACTAAATTATTTTGTTACAGCGCTACAGGTTTGTTGCTTGTTTAGAGGAAGGAAACTTTTTTTTTGGCATTTTCACTGTTTTGATGATTAAAACGTTTCTTATTCACTTTGCACAAGAAGTGGTTTAACAAAGACTTTTATAATCACAGCCATGATTTTGCCTTTTATTTCTTAATGAAGCGTATTGAATTGATTTGAAATATGTCGTATCAATTTGGAAGTGCTCTGTATCGAGATATGTTTCGTATCGTGGCTTATGTATTGAGATGTGTATCGTATCGGCAACTCCTTAATGACACCCAGCCTTAGCCTCCATGGAGAGACATTTAAAGATATAATGTGCAATAGGGATGTAACAATAACTGAAATATCGTGATATTGTATCATCAAAGGTTTCACAATAATATCGTGGACCATCACAATATAACGAATCACAAGTCTCTTTGCTTAAATGAAGAGTTATGATGCAGAAATAGCTAAAAAAAAAACAGATGGAACTACATAGACCATGATCCTTTGCTCCGTTTCAGTGGAGACGACATGAAGAAATAACTGTTCTAAGCACTTTGAAATCTTCATTCTTTGTATTAAGTCTTGTGAAGGGATTTTTAAAGGAAAAAGTAGCACATTAACAGTTTTGTGAGTCTCCACAAAACATTGCAATAAATATCGTACGGTGAGATGTATATGAGAGATTTGGATATCGTTACATCCCTAATGACAATAAATGTTGTACCAAATGACTGGTCAAAGCATTTTATATTGTCAGTCTTGTTATTATGTAGAATATCATAATATCGTGAGCCTCCCCATCATATCGCAATAAATATCGTACTGTGAGGTTCATACGTGATGATATCATACTGCGCATCATCTCAGAGAAAGCAGAAATATCTCCAGGTGGTCGCGCCTTCACCACAGAAGTTACACAGAGGACATTCACTAGGCCATATCACAATTTCAGATTTCCCATCGGTTTGTTTGCAAAGCCTTTTCAAATGTCAGTAATTGGGAATGAGTTGAACAATGACACCGTGCAGCCGGTGTGAAGTACAAAGAGTCTTGGGGCTGGAAATCTTAGCATATAAATACAACCCCCTCATTCTTTGATTTCTTGAAGCTCACATCATTAAAAGCATCGTACGCACTGGTTCCACGCTGTTCGCCAAAGCTCTCAAGGGCATGTGCTGTGAATAAAAATGAGGCACAATACAATGACCTTCTACCTGTGTTTTGATGCACTGCTACGCGCATGCATAATCAGATGCTTTATTTATTTTTTATTAGCACATTTAGAGCTACTCTGTGTAACTTCCCTGGTGGAGGTTACGCCACTTGCTTCTTTGGTATGGCAATAAACTTCATTATCCATGGAGACAAGCAGGTGATAATATCCAGCCCAGTTACGGGTCAGATCTGTGGAGAGGTGACCCACTTGCAGTAGCAATAGAAAGCACGTTTTTCAATGGATTTTCTGTAATGTGATGTGATTAATGCAAGATAAATAATGCCCTAGTATGAAGCACTATGCGTGAAGCAAAACCATCTCTACGGAGACAAGCAGGTGATAATATCCAGCCCAGTTACAGCTCAGATCTGTGGAGAAGTGACTTTACAAGAAGAATAACTTACAAAATGCATGTTTTTCCATGTATTTTTTGAGCAACAGGGACTGTAATGTAATGAATGCAAGATAAATAATGCCATACTTCATAGTTATTATTATTTATCATCTCTATGGAAACAACCAGGTGGCAAAAACCGGATCATAAAAGTTACACAGTGAAGCTTTAATAATAATTCAGATAGCAGCTGCAGATTCGACAAGCTGAAACTAATTTGCGCCATCATCGGGGTAAAGTGTTTTGTGTTGCAGAGAAATATGTCAATAATTATGATCTGTACTTTGTCTTTTATTTATTTTACTCTTACTTACTTTATTTTAATCGATTTGCACCTGCCGATGACCGAGAAAAGCTGATGAAACAAAACTATCTTAAATTCTTTGCCAAAACTACATGTTTAAAAGTGTCACTTGACAACAAATCTTTACAACAACACTTCCCAATAATCTGACATGCTAAAATTAACGTTAATTATTGGCAAAAAACATAGCTCTGACTTTTATCCTGCATACAATTCAAGAAAAATAAATAAAAGTATGCTAGCTCGCTGTGCGTAAAACCTAGCCAGGAGCAGTGTCACCACATTAGCGTTAATTACAGCGCAAGTAAAAACACGTGAAAAGGCAAAAAACCGCAAGGACACTTACTTAGCCGGTGTGTGTCTGATTATTTCTTCTTATATTTCTGGTCAAAGTTGTTCGCTGGATGAGGGATGCTCCCCCCCCGGTGCGGTGAGAGGAGTGTGTCCGCCTTGGCGTGCGCCTTCTCCGGTTTGGTTAAACGCGATTTCATCCACCGAGAGTCACTAACCTGACGTCAGATCAAACGCCATCGTGCAAACTCCCAATGTCCATCAGGTAAGGAAAATAAATAAATATATGCAACATTAAACAGAGAAGGAGACGTAGCTTTAGCTAGTTTTCCACAAAAAAAAAAAAAAAAAAAAAAAAAAAACCTCAACAGCTGCGTACCAATGTTGCTGAAGAAACAGAATGAGAAATGTTATACAGTAAATTGGAAGTTGTTAAAGAAAAGGGTCTATTTTGTTTTGAATCTGAAATCTCTAAAATAAGTAATTCCTTCCTTGATAGAAATATTTTTACTTCAGAAATATTGCACATAACCTGCACAATAAGAATGGTCCTGCACTGCAAAAAAAGCAAAACAGCTTGGCCAAAATTTAAGATATAAACACTTAATTCTATCAGGAAATGACTTTAAAGTAGTGAAATTATCATGTGCATGGACAGGTAATTTTACTTGACAAGTTATCTTAAAATAAACTACCTCTCGACGAGAATTAAGATGTCTCAGAACTAGTAAGTAGATAATAAATCTGAAAACAAGTTGAATAATCTGATATAAATTTTTTAAATCTTGGTCAGATCAGCGAAATTTGCAGTGTATCCTATAGGATTATGGGGCATTAATCATGATTTATGGATTGGAAATCATTATAGTATGATCTGATAGACTTTATTGATCCATAAGGGAAATTATTTGGACACAGTAGCTCACACATCACAATATATGATACAGTATTTCTCTGTATTTCAAACACAGCTCAGACTTCGACTAAGGCGAGATTATTTCTAAACTGAATCTATTGCAGGTCAGTGCCCTCTGCTGTTTAGATGGTTGCTTTGCCTTGGACTGTATTCATGAGCTTTTACTCAAATATCAAGTCTAATATTTATCTAATTTTTCCCAGTATTTTGGCAAACAATGTTGAAAGATTGTGTCTTAAAGCAGTTTTTAATTACTTTACCACTTCTGTTTGTCACATGATCCACAGACTGCATTCCCCACATTAGGCTATATTGTCTAAATTTAAAGCCATACCTTGGGATTATTATTCATTTTCATAAATATAGGCCTATATATATACATTTAGTATGCCTATCATTGTCAGACATGTGTCCAAATCACACAGTCGCGTCCTTTTTCTAAGTATTTTTCTTTTAATTTGGCTTCGTGTTAAGATTTTGATAAGGGTAAATAAGAGAAAATAGAAAAACAAAAACATTTTAAACAAGCTTTATTTTGCAAAACACACTAGGGCTCAGAAACCGGCACATTGTCCACTCCTTTTGTACAGAAGCAATCATGCTGCTGCTTTAAGGCCATCACGTAAAACGACATCTTACAAAACACGGAAAGGCAACCTGCAACATTCTGAAATCACGTCGATAGCAAAATATTGATTGTCTTAACACTAACAATTATAAAAAAATAGTTAAGTGTAATTTCAGAGGACATTCACTGTTCATTCGTGTGGAGTTTGAAATCGAAATAAAGTGGAAATGTAATGAGCAGATTTTCATTTTAGTGCTTTAAAAACATCAGAGAAAACTCGGTTTGTCCTGCGACTCCATTATAGCAGCCCTTTACCCACCTAGTGCACCTCAAAAATCACAGCTAACAAACTAATCTAAAGTGACAGTCGACACTCTACTAGACCTTCTTCAGTCTCCCGAAAATGCATATTCTACATTCAAGTTCATATCAATAAAACATTTGATTTTAAAAGTGGTAAAATGTGCCGTAGTTAGTATCAACGAAACTAAGTCCTCTGGATCGCACGAGCAGTCACGTACACGACTCTGAGGGATGATACAGTATTTGGATTAGAGTTCAGTCCACTTTTGTGCCAGTCTTTCCATTTTTCCATAAAGTTTAGGATAAAAAAAAGCTTTAAAAAGACTTTTGTTCTGTGCTTATTATGCATATGACAGGTTAGACTCAAATATTATCTTGTTTTTCCTCGTTTGCCAATTCCTGTGTTTATGATTTTACTTCCTGACTGGGCGACAGATGTGGTGCAGAGGTAATTCTGTAACCGTTACCCAACGAGCAAACAAACTTTAGACAGGGGTCAAAGTTCTTCTAATTCATACAATCGGTCAGATTGAACAAATATAACCTCGCCTATATTTTTATTAGATTAGATAATAGCTATAAAAACACGAAAACCTTCCATACTCGCGTTAGTTTTGCTTTAAAATAAGTTAAAAGGTGTATTGGAGAAGTTACTGCTTTGTCTGGAATGTTCCACAGTGCGGTATTAAACCTTTCTATCTCCACGGAGACCAAACCAGACCATAGTTAGAGGTCAGATCTGTGGAGAGGCGACCCCCGCTCACAGTCAGAAAGCCTGTTTTTCCAAGCTATTTTTGAGCTCTAAAACCACCTGTAATTGAATAAATGTAAGGCCAGAGCCGTTTAATGCCACGCTGTGGAACATTTCAGGCAGAGCAATGACACACAACACCCACGCAAATAAGCAGGCGATGGACCCACAACCAAAAAGTGACACAGTGCACTTTAAATGCCTCATATTGAATCATTTCTTTCAAAAATGCCAAAAGGTTTGGACAGGATGGTCGGCTTGTATCCGCCATCATCAAAGCAAAAGAAAAAAAGAAAAAAAATAGAGTGAAAAATAAAAGGATAAAACAATGAGAGGAGATGGTCAGCAAATCTGTCTCGAATTTCCTTCGGGATACAGAAAAATACCATCAAAACAAAAGTGTGGACCCTGTAACAAAGTCAACTCCCGACTGAATAATAGAAATCTCATGGTTCTGTTTGGTTTTAGGATTAGAACTTTAACACTAGAGGTGCAAGAAAAAAAATGATCCACTCGTATATCGTGATACTTCATCGCACGATTCCTGAATCTATTCCAAATGCATCTGAATCGATTCTCACTAAAATTCATTAGCGAGAATGAATTCACTGTTCTCATGAAGGTGTAGTTGACAATATTATGAGGAATACTTATTGATAAACTGCAATATATTGTCCATTGTTTTAGTATCGGGAAATATCGAATCGTGACACGCGTATCATGATCTGTATCGTATCGTCATATCAAGGCAATCCCTATTAAACACTGGCGACGATTAAAAGTGCTGTACCTGATTTTTACTGTTAAAAACGTGAAAAACTGGACCATTTTTACAGTTTGTGGTGATCCAAAGTGCATTCTGAGCATCGTAATTATTCACTGCCACGAGTTTACGAGCGCTTTTCACAACATTTAGAGATCGGTGCTTTGCAGAGACAACAACTAGCATGCCAACGTGCACTTCATGATTATCAGACACTAAAACGTTTTATAATTTGATGCATGAGAAAGAAAAAAAAATCAGGTACAGAACCTTTAAGCTTTAGGTCTCGTCGAGGTGAAATGACAGTGAACGTCGTCAGACCAAATACTGGACCAATCCCTTCACTCAAACCCAGTCATAGAAAATCTTAATTATTAAAACGTTCTAATTAATCACCAACTTATTTGAAACCGGTTTGTTTTAATGAACCTATGGCACGGTGTCAGTCTCCTCGGTCTCCACCAGGTACGACTGGTCATTGTCCAGGACTCGGAAGGGCGGGTGGTACTCGAACGCGGAGAGAAAGCCGGAGCCCAGGTTGTGTTTCTGCTGCAGGAACCAGATGACGGCCGAGATTCCCACGATGGCGACCACGCAGAGAATCACCAGGGCGGATAACACGGCGTTCGGCCCTGGCGAGGGACAAAGCAAAGGAAGGCGGGAGACGTAAACAATGTACACAAAAGCTTAAAGAGTCTCAAAGGGAAAAGACTTACTGCGTGTGGAGTTTGCTGTGTCTGAAAGATGAAAAAAGGAAAGACATTGTTAGGCCATTGCATTACACTTCCTCCTTGACATTTACAGTATGTAGCGTTCTTCGTTTTTTTGGAGGAATTATGTAATCATGATTATTTTGGGCATTTTTAGTCTTTCCTGTAAGGTGGATTAGGCAATGTATAGGGAAATTTTCTATTATTGTGAAATCTGTTGAAAAAAATGCTGAATTTCTGTAGGTGGTAAATATGGTTGTAAAATTCCAGGAAACTTTCTGTGGTAATTTTCGGGAATTAACGGGAATTTTGGGGAATTAACGGGAATACATTGGGAATTATCCAAGTGGAAGGTTAGGGGCATCAGTAAAGTTGGTAGAAAAAAATGTAGCACAATATTGTAGCACAATCTAAACAGATGGATTTCTGTGAATAAAGTTGTGTGTCGCTGCTGTTCCTCACTTATACGAACAAAGACATTATTTTCTGAAGAGCCACTGAAGCCACAGAAGTAAAAATGAAAAGGTAAAGTAGAATAAAATAAATCTAGTGCTAGCTCACTTGCAAATTAGGCTTGCACCATGTCACTGAAGCAGTTAGCTTATGATGCTAGTTACTGGAAAAATGTGCTAGTGCTTAATGGGAAACCAGATATGCTAAATGTAAGATTTCTATGGACTGAAAAGAACGGAGAACAAGCAAAAATAAGGCTTGAGAAACTAGAAATAACTAGAAATAAGGCTTTGAGTTTTTGAGACTGAAGTTTTTTTTTTCCTTTTTTAATTTTAAAGTGGAAACTGTAAGCAACATTTTAGCAAATGTTCACGTTTTGTTGTTCAGTAAAAGAAATAAGCACTGATAAAGTTCTTCTGACAAATAAATAATCATGATTCGTGTTAATTATCTCCCTTTTGCAATAATGCCTGCTGATGACAAAATAAAATGTTTATATTTTTGTTACAATAATTCCTCTAAATTCCTGTGCGAAGTTACCAATTTGAAAATTCCCAAAATTCCCATACTAAAGTTTCAATGAAAATTTCCTGGAAAAATTTCCTGAAAATTACTGGGAATTTTCCACCCCTTTGCAACCCTAGTGGTAAAATTATTTACTAAGAATGAAACTAAACTAACTCACATTGTATGGTAAGGTGCATTTCAGCAGTTTTAGCAGTATTTTCACATTAGACTGAAAGTTATAATTAAATCAAAATGTTTCGGTCCATTACTTTTGAATTGCCACAAAAATCTGGGCGATATATAGATTCCAGTAACCGTTTTGGAGATCCAGGAGGGTTTTCCCAGCTTCAGTGATGTGCAATAATTGTAATCCCTTAATTGGACAACCCCAGTATGGAGGACATTTGTATTTCACAGCAACCCTGAACTTTTTTGTTCTTGAATGACGCTTGTTTAACAGTTTAAACAAACAACAAGTGGATAATAGACGTAATAACCGCTTAAATGTGTATAATTACCATTTTAAAAAGCTGGGAAAATTCTAATTACTCAGGATTTACACAGTTACCAAACACAGGGTTAGGACTGGTAGTTAGTCGGTAATGTGCAGTTATTATAGTTATGGCAATCATACACTTACCTGAAGGACATTATTCACCGAACTGAGAGAGCGCACAATGATTCACTTGATTTTTTGTACTAAACATATTGTAAGAATCCCAGAATATGGCAACGAGATTATACTATGGCACAGGATATTATTATTTTTACCAAAAGACTGAACATTTTCCTCACTCTCAATTGACTGTTAACAAATATAACTTCGGTGACAGTCTGGCTAAGATTTGGCAACATTTCCTGGATCAAAATATATATACCGTAAATTCCGGATCACAAGCCGCTACTTTTTTCTACACTTTCAACACTGCGGCGTGTAATATGAAGCGGCTTTTTTATTTTTTTTTTCATCGCGGGAAAAACATGGACCAATAAAATGAATAAGTAGCTCACTGAGGTCCAATGAAATTGTATGATTAATCACAACTTCCTTATTTCAGTCTTTCTGCTAACCCTCATCAACATGGAGAATACCAGACGAAAAGCATATGATGCAGCTTTTAAACTAAAAGCGATCACTCTGGCAGTTAAAGAAGGAAATCGAGCTGCTGCCCGTAAAATTGGCATAAACGAGTAGATAGTGCGAAGGTGGAGGCTCCAGCAAGAAGAACTGAGCCAGTTTAAAAGACAACCAAAGCTTTCAGAGGTAACCATAGCAGATGGCCTGAGCTTGAAAACTTTCTGGAGGACTGGGTTAACACGCAAAGAGCGGCCGCGGATTTATCAGACTGAAGGCTAAAGCGATCGCTACCGTGGTTTATTCCCAGAGCGCCAAGGTGTGTATGTGCATGTCGCGTGTGTGTGTCCCAAGTGTGTGAAGGTGTGTAAGTGCCTGTGGCGCGTGTGTGTCCCAAGTGTCACCAGTGAGCGAGTCCGTCCCCAGAGTTCAGCGGGGGACCGCGTCCGCGGCCCGTCCCGGGTTGCTCCAGGCGGCGGGGACGCAGAAGCGAACCCCCGCCTAGTCTTTGGCCAGCGGTTTATAATATGGTGCGGCTCATATAATTACAAAATTGATTTTTCTTCACAAATCTGAGCATGCGGCTCTTAATTGGGTGCGCGCTGTAGTCCGGAATTTACGGTAATAGCACAGCATAACTTAATATACCATTTATTTATACACAGTTCTTTTCTTGATGCCTGGAAATATGTTTACATTCACATTGCAGTGCAGCTCTGTGTTTTTTTTTCTGCCCTTATACATGTTTTGTGTCGTTATATTAAAAAACGTAATAAACACATTTGTGAACTTTGAATGTAGTACACTATAAATAGTCTGACCACTTGTTCCTCTTTTTGGAAAGTCCCTCGTCACAATTATTTAGAGAATGTCCTACTTATTTATCACCGTCACATGAACTGTGTAAAAAGACTTGAGATGTACATAGAAAACATGATCATATTTAGAGGTTTTTCTTTCGAAGACATCTGTCCTTTTAGGGAGCACTGAATTTTATGTGTTTGGAAGTTGGAAGCTACTCTATCTATACCTTGTGATTGATAAAAAACTGAAAATCATGTTATTATTAAAGTTATTCTATATATACATCCATAATTGTCACTCTTTTTTGTTATTTTTCTGTATCATGAAGATTTGAGATGCAGAAGGTTGAATAAATGACTAAATATACGATCTACTTGCTATTTTTTGCAGCTCACGTTTAACAATTTGTACATTTAGTTGTTGTTGGGATAATCCTGCTTTAGGATCATCGTGTCAGGGGAATCCATTTGTTTCAATATTATCATTTTTTATCCTTATTTTCTCCAGAAATATGCTGTAATTTGTTATCCGTACAGACCTAATCTTAACCAAATGGATATTTTATAAGCAGAGAGGTAAGTTTGCAACATTGGGAGGATGTTAAAAGGTCCTATAATACATCAAATTGACTCTTGTGAGCTTTAAGTCATGTTATAATGTTGTTTTCTTATCAAAAACATACCTGGTGTGTTTAATTCATGCATGTTTGAGTAATCCTTTAGTTTGTCTAAATATCCAAAGCTTAAAGTGTGATGTCTTGTGACGTCATGAAGCTGTAGTTTTCAAGTTAACAGCTACTTTTAACATTTAGTTCAGTAAATTGGGGCTGATTTCGGGGCCCAAAATGATCCAAATTAGTCTAATGAAGGTATTAAACGTGTGTGAATGAAACAAAACGCTCCAGGTAAGTTTGAAACGAGGAAACGACATTATAACACAGATCGGAAGATAGCGTAATACGGGCGCTTTAAGTGAACACGGTTGCGTCTTACTTTGCGCGGTCTCACACACCACTCCGTTCTCCACTTCGCCCAGACAGCTGACGTTCTCCCACCTCCCGGACACCGTGTGCAGAGCCGCGCACGTGTCCACGGGCACCAGGTCCGAAGGGGACGAGCTGTACTCCCAGTTCGTGTACTCCACAGTCTCGCTCCCCAGCCACCTCATGTCTTCACCTAGGAGACAAAGCAATCAATACGAGATTTGGCTTTGAGCAGCTCCGAACTGCATCTCACCGTTTGAACTGCTAATGCTTTGTGTAACTTTTTCTGGTGGAGGGTCCGTTGAACGCTTTTCCAAATGGAGACGTTATTGCTTTGTCTGGAATGGTATTAAACCTTTCTATCTTCATGGAGCCCAAACTAGACCACGTTACAGGTCAGATCTGTGGAGAGGCGACCCCACTTTAAAGATATAACGTTATTTATAGCACTGTGCAAACTGTAGCCACTGTATTCAGATAGCAGTTTATTGTATGTATTTTATAGAGTTTGTCTATTTCTAAGTAATTCTGTACTTCTATTGCTGCTACTGTTTTCTTAACTGTGCGTTGCAACACTGAAATTTCCCCACTGTGGGACAAATAAAGAATATCTGATCACTTACAGTCAGAACGCCTGTTTTTATAGCTATTTTTGAGCTATAAAACCACCTGTAATTTGATAAATGTAAGGTAGAGCTGTTTAATGTCACACTGTGGAACATTCCAGGCAGAGCAATGACGTAAAAACAAGCGGATGATGAACCAAACCCAACCAGAAACGTCCACGGTGCACCTTTAAGTACAAGTAGACCTCTCAAGTGTGAAACTTCTTAGAAAGATGCACTGTGGAACGTTTCTGGTGAGAGGTCTGCCACCTGCTGATCTCTGTGCAGATGTTTTATCATAACTTAAACTCATCTATCTTGCATTTTTTTCCAATTACATGTACTTTTATTGCAAAGAAGACGCCTGAAAGTTCCTATATTATGCAAAACTGACTCATTGTGAGCTTTTTGCCATGTTAGAATCTTGTTACCTTATCAGAAACATACCTGGAGTTGCGTCTTGTTTCATTCACACGTGTTTAAGTTGTCATTATTCTTAAGCATTATTAGTCTACAAACATGCTATCAAAATGCTCTGTTCCACCTTGCGATGTTGTGAAGCTGTCGTTTTCGTGTTAACAACTTCCTTTTACCTTTAGTTCAGTTGTGATCGGCAATTCCAGGACTGAAATTATCCACATTATTCTAGTGAAGGTGTATGGGGTTTAAAAACACAATGGAGTACAAGATGGAGCAAAGTTTTTTTTTTCCTGTTTGAGAGAAGAACTCCGCCTAAATACGCAGGGTTTGTGTATTAAACATTAGCGACTGGAACAAAACACAATTCCGGGTATGTTTTTGATGAGGAAACACAACAGAAAAGAGCATAATATGGGCTCTTTAAAAACACACATTCTTACTGTGAGCTCCCCTGACGGCTTCACTTTCTTGCCTCCATAAAGAAGTTTTAAAGATGTACTGTGGAATATTCTAGGCAGAGCAATAATATCCCCGCGGAGACAAGGAGGCAGCGTAAAGTTACATGGTGTACTTTTGAGCTCAGACTTATTGAGAAATAGGAGATCACACAAATGAACAAACCACAAAATAGGTTTGGCGTATGATTAACAAGGGGTGGTGCAAGTGGCCTACATTTTGCAAAGATTTATACATTCATGAGGATTTCTCTGGTTATCATAGACCTTTATCATTTCTATTTCAATGTCTGCATCTTTTTCAAACACTCAAAAGCCCAATATTAGGCTATTTTCCCAGCTTTTGTAATGTTTCCTCATCAAAAAACAAACCTGGAGTTGTGTTTTGTTTCATTCACACACGTTTAACGCACGAATCTGCATATTTAGAGTTTAGAGTTCTTCCCTCAAACAGAAAACACTCATGTGGCGATACAGGAAGTGCCCCACTGTGTTTTTAAATTCCACATGTCTTTTTGTAGATGTAGACAGACAAATAAATAAGGGTTATTCAAACGTGTGAATGAAATAAAACTTAACTCCGTGGTTTGTTTTATAACGTGGCTTAAAGCTCACAAGAGTCAGTTTTGCGTGATATAAGACCTTGGAGAACATTTTCCTTTGTAATTATTCGTTTTAACAAGTCATACAATCGCAATTATGAAGTATATTTTTCTTTTTGTGCATAATCTTGCATGTTTAACGCACAAACCTGCATATTTAGGCAAACAAACCAACAGAACCTTGTGATGTCATGTGGCAATACAATGCTCTGTTGTGTTTTCAAACTCCAGACACCTTCACTAGAATCATTTGGATAACTCCAGTCCTGGAATAGCCCGTCTCTACTAAACAAAAGTGAAAAGGTAGCTGTTGACTTGACTAATAATAAAGGGTTACTCTGGCATTTATGCGTGAAACTAAACACAACTCCAGGTATGTTTCTGATGAGATAACATCATTATCACATGACTAAAAGCTCACGTGAGTCAATTTTCCTAAAGCAGACAAACAATCCCGATTCTTTTACCCTATATTTTCCTCCCCAAGATCTGTACCGAGTTATTTTTAGCTGCGACGTGCCGCTGAGTGTTCACAGTTGTGCCGTACTTAACTGTTTGTGTCATAATACATTCCCAGCCACACGTTCACGTTGCCTTTCCACACCTCTGGACTATACTTCATGACAAACTCGTTCTCTTCGGCGCTCTGGATCGACAAAAGATCTGGGAATAAAAGACGTCATATATCAGACAGAAACGCATACAGTCAGGGGTCAGGGCAGTGGACAGGGAGGGGCAAAGGGGTCCGGGCCCCAGAGTTTTAAGGGCCCAAAACTGGACCCTCTTCTTCCTATATTATATTAGACATCAATCAATCAATCAAACTTTATTTATAGAGCGCTTTTCCCCTTACTACCTGTGGCATAACTATCTTTTTTATAACAAATTATCTGATCTGGGGACTATACTAACTATCTGGGATCTAGGACACCAACAATCTAAACCATTACATACACAGAAAAAAAGAAAATAGAGGAAGAAACAATGCAGCACATAACAAAAGCACAGTACAGACAATATGACGACTTGCAAGGGGAGGGGAGTGGGGGGTGGAGATACAGGCAATACAAAAACACAAGAAAAAGCAAGAAACAACAAAGGTTTCTTGCCCTGGGCCCCCAAGATTTTCAAAAACGGACCTGCAGGGGTGTAGCACTAAATCCCGGGCTCAAATAAATAAAATCCAGCACAACACTCAAACCTATAGAATCTCTGTTGTAGATAAATATGGTTTACTCAGCTTCGATAATTTTACTCATTTTAAAAATTCACGTTTTATGTTCTAAGTTCTGCGTGGACTCGCTCCTCCTCCGTTAAAGGACTTTATAAAACCAAAGTCAGTGAGAGGGACGGGCACGAGGGCCACAGCTCAGGGGGACTGTGAGGTGCCACACAGACGTACCACATTTGGACAGACTGTGCTCTCCGTCAAAGACACTCATTATTGGCACAGTCTTCCTCTGACAATAAGAGAATGTCCATCTCTGTCCACTTTTAAACTGCACCTTAAACTGTGGATGAAGGAAAACCAAGTCTGTGAGCACCTTTAACTCGACTTTTATTTCTCTATCTTGTTTTGTGATGTGTTATAGTGTTTTTTGTGTCACTTGCCTCGGGACAACAGATGGAAATTAGCATCTTTGCTATAATTCTGACATATTTACACTGTTATTTGCATGTGTTCATTAATATGTACTGTCCCTATCAAATAAATACATAAATAAATAATATGTATAGATAAAAAAGAAGTTATTGTGCATAAAAGTGACGATATCTGTTTGCAATTGACTAAATCAAATGTATTGATTTGAAATGTTTTAAAGTAACTATCAGGTGTTAGCGTTTTGTCTGGAAAATCTGGCAGATAACATAAGATTAAACAAGACTCTTCTTTCTGCTCCTTTTCATTCATTTCTTGTATGTTTAATGTTATGACGCAGTTTATGCACACACACAGTTTCTATAGTTTATGAATGAAATGAATAAATAGACTTTGTGAAGGGGCCCCCTCTACCCTGGGTAAACAGCCCCCTTTACCCCCCTCCAGTCCGACGCCCCTGCACATAGTTAGAAGTAAAAACCTGTAATTTTCTATGTGCTACCTACCAAATCCCTGGCAGAAAGTCTTTGCTCTTTCCAGTGTATAACTTTTAACAGCATCCTCTTCTCCGTGCACAAAATGGTAGCATCTGTCTTCAAAAGGCACCCACACCCTCCCATCTGCTGGACAGTCTAACGAAAACAAACACAAGTACGAATCATTAATATCAAAACACAGGCAAATAATTAATCTTATGCTGTAAAATAATTTGCAAGTAATTCAGCTTTTATTGGTACACTTTAAATGGAGCTGCAGCTGGTTTCAGAGCATGACAGCTGTTCCTCTGCAAGAATGTGTTAGTTGAGACTGATTTGTTTCTCACTGCATGCCTTGGGTAGTTGCACGTTGTTGTGCTTTGGGATATTAACCCACTTTCATCACGTGCTTTCAGAAATATCAATGGCAAACAAACCCACACCATTAATCCTGCAATTCTGCTCATTCTGCTCTTCGTGAGGCCACAGGACTCCAGATTTCTGCACTGTGATCTTGCTGGTTTCGTAACGACGCACTGATTTGTTACGAAATCCTTGAATGCCCTTTCCACTTCCCAAAATCTTGTCTGGCACGAAACTAATCAGGACCCCAAACAAGCGAGTACGCACCACATACAGGCCTATAAATGCTGCGCCATAACAACAAATGACGTTATTCTATTGTAGTGAGAGAAGCCTGTTGTACACTTGCCTCCAGCGGAAGATCCCTGCAGCTGAAGGCACCAAACGCACAGCAGCAACAGCACAGCGCGCCTCGGTTTGTTCTTCAGCTCCTCCATAACTGCGTGTTCAAGCGCCATGCATGCACCAAGCTCCACTCAAAAAGCCTCCCACTTTACTGGCAAGTTTTTCTACTTCTGACAATGGTAACCACCTCCACTTTTCAGCGCTCCTCCCACTTCACCCCCAAAGAACCCAAAACAAGGCTCTGGCTTTGTCCTGACGAGAGATTTTGGACTTTTATTTTCAGCTGAATGTAAGTGCGACACAGAAACGCGCGTAAAAGAGCAATGACTGCACAAGGAGGCGAAGGCAGTGATTATTCCGCAGTGCCCGTACAGTACAGCGTTAATGTTCACTTTGCGCCGCTAGATGGCGTAATATACACAGTTTGTGAAAGTAGTGGCTCGAGTTTGCCTCATCTGTTTATAATGAAAGCAAAACGCACATTTTACGCACGTCACTCAGATCAGTCGTGTTGGATGAAATAATAAAACATCCATTTAATGCGGTATGAGGACTATTTACTGTACCCCGTATGGTAAATCATTTATTTAACTGTAGATGTTTTCATAGCTCAACAATGCCTGGACATTCTTACTTTTAGAGGGGCCGCCACTCCACAGATGTGATCTTTAACCTGGCCTGGTGATGTCAGCTGCTTGTGCAATGCGCACCTCTGGGAGCTGTTGTATTTCCTGTGCGTGTGGAAACATTCTTTCTCCCTCTTGTCAGAGTGAGGACAGCCCCCGGGGCAGTGCTTGTTGTGTCGGAGGAAAGAGGGTTGGTGCTTTGTTGCTTGTAGGCGTAGGTGGCACAAACACAGACAGCTGGAGCCGGAGTTTTGCTCCTCGTCTGGAGCTTGTGGCGTCCCGTAGAGTGGCACAACACCCCGCAGGAGACCGCGGGGACCCATCTGCTGTGGCAAAGCCAGCTCTCGCAATACTACATCCAAACAGTGCACGGCTACCCCAGTCTCCCCTAGACTCCCCTCAACCCACCTCCTGTTAGCCACGGCCCAGCCAGGCCATGCTCCATAAGCACTTACAATCTGGGTTATGGCGATTATGGTTTACAGTTACAGTCCAGTAAGATGTGGGGATGTAAATGCATACCATAAAATACACAAAACAGCATTTTTAGTCAAGTTTAATTCAAAAAAGTCCAAGAAGAGAACAGAATAAACCTTAGGCAACAATCTGCTGAAAAAGTCTTTGGCTTTAACAAACACTATAAAACAGAAAAAACACCAAAAACATTCCTCAAACTGTACAGATGCCACTGACAACTCTGTGGCACAAGTAAAAAAAAAAGAAAAAAGAAATAAAACAATAAACTTTCATATAGTACTATGAATTTCCTCAAGCGGTTTGTACAAAAATCTTCATAAATTACAACGTTTTCTCTTATAACTTAATGACAAATTGACATGGTGGTAACTAGGAACAACTTGTCTGTGGTGCACCTCTGCGGCTCTATGGCACTTGGTTCAAACACTAGCAGCATAAACCTTTACATGACAGTATCACTTCTCAGTCTCTCGTTTTACACAGAAATATCAATAAAAACAAATTAGGTTTCTCAAAAATAACAAGAAAACGCTGCTGCAAACTTGACTAACCCCCCAAGACATGTGAAATTGTATGAACAAGCTTGAGTCCACCACACATATGCAAAAAAAGCAGCAGCAACGCAACATAAACAATCTCCCAATAGTAACGTATTATAGAAAATAGGTCTGGAGAAACTTGTATTAAAATGACCTGAAAGTAAAACGGCTGTACCAGCTCCTGAGCATGGTGTTTGGTCTGAGAGGCGGGCTGGACCTGCTAACCCGCACATGTACAGAGGACACATCGCTGTGAGGTAGAAAACTGGTCTGGCTGACCACTGGGTTTGAGTACAGGCTTCTTTAAAGACATCGTAGAACAAGCCTGCAGAACCCCGTGTGATAAAAATATAGAGATCTTATCAAAACCACCTGTTTAGTGCCACACTAAAGAGTACGGAAGCTGTTTTGATAAAATTAGTTAGGATTCTTCCTTCATTCTTCTTTCCATAATCGTGACTGAAAAATTAAAAAGGCACACTATCCAAATAATGCGGCTAACTTCTGCATAACGGGTGTACTTCTTCTTGCATATCTGTGATCTTTGGTGTTCTGAAAAGTGCCTCGCGGATACTTTTCAAAAACGGAGGAGCGGAGCAAAACTACACGGCGTTCAGGACCTGAAGGTTAGTCATGAAGATGTTTGTCTACACGCGGCTGGCTGAAGTCGGCGTTTTTCAGTGAGTGAAAAATAAAAACAGATAAAAATCAAACCACAAAATATCCCATTTCATACCCCCGTCCCAACAATGTACACCACTCTAAAGTCAATCAGAACAGGCCAAATGGGAAAGGGCGTCTTCCACCATTCAGCGTCACAAACATTTACGGCCATAAATCTGAATAAATTTACACAAATCAGCTTTTACATGATTTCGTGTTTGAAGAGTGCGGCCTACAGAAGCATTAAGGCAAAGTCAACGAGCGCATGATTGACCGAAAGTACAGGAAAGTCCACAAAAACAGAAAGCAAAAGACAAAACACGTCACCATAGCAACACTCACACAGCAAGCACAAAATTTCAGTTCTCCTGAAAAAAAAGAAAGAAAAGAAAACGACATTGTCTTTCATGCACTATACACACTAATTACATGATCCACTGTGTGTTGAGCCTTTGTAAAAAATAAACGTTTCTTGTATCAAAATAAAACTCTGTACAATTTTGAAGACGCGTTTCGCAAAACCTGTGCGAAACATCGACAGCTCGTTTGCATGTGTAGACTTGACTGCTGCATCTTGAGTTCAGACGTCGCCTGTTTCAGCACTACTTGGTTTGTTGGTAGGCGTACGGGGAAGGATTTCCAGATGAGTCCACTGACTGGGCACCGTTTTCCTGGGAACAGCACACAGATATTCCAAATCACTTTTTCCAATCATTTTTTTTTTCATATGCAATAAGCTTAAAGGTCCCATATTACGCAAAATTGACAATGTTATAATGTTGTTACCTCCTCAAAAACATACCCGGACTTGTGTTTTGAGTAAACATTTATTATATTTTTCATTAAATTTAATTGCATATATACATACAAATGATTTTAAACATACATGCGTGCAAACAGATGAACAATTTGCTACTTATTTAGATTTTATTATTACCATTCATATTTTTTACTCCATGTTATTATATTATATGGTGCTATGTGAGCTACTGTGTCCAAGCAGTTTCCCTCGTGGATCAGTGACGTTTGTCTACGTCTCAGTCTAAGCAAGATTAAAAGACACCGATTATTATAATTTAAGTTCTTTATAAACTGATAATAAGCTTAAAGGTCCTCGTGTATATTACGCAAAATTGACAATGTTATAATGAAACATACCTGACTTGTGTTTTCTTCCTTTCAGACATGTTTAAGTAACTTTTTATGATTTTTTTTCATTAAATTTAATTGCATATATACATACAAATGATTTTAAACATACGTATGTGCAAACAGATGAACAATTTGCTACTTATTTACATTTTGTTATTACCATTTAGATTTTTTAATCTTTGTTATTATATCTATTATGATGTGTAAGCTAAGATATCCAAGCAACTTCCCCTGTGGCTCAATAAAGTTTGTCTCAGTCTAAGTGTAACATACAGAAAGATTACAAGAAATAACTAATTAATTGATTCAGATTGATAATTTAAGTTCTTTGTAAACTGGTAAGACAAAGAATATATTAAAGCTGATATGATCAAATTAAATTACTGATAAAATTGTGTTCATCAAAATGACATTATTGTACGTACCTCCACTGAAACAGGAGTGGACTGCATCTGAGTGTACTGGGGTATGAAGGCTCCTTGTATCGGGGTGTTTGCTGCCACAAACTGGGTGAAAAACAAACATAGAGAATGAATATAAGATAATAAAACAGGTATATTCAAACTTAAAGTGATAATTACAATACAGATAACCCTAAATGTCCTGTCAACCATCATTACAGCTTTGCACTGTTTTTCCTTCTTGCACATAGCTGAGATATGTTTGTATGACTACGTTTCAACATTGTATTTTTACTTGTGCACATACATTCATATAATTATACCTCATTTGACACTTGTTAATTGTGACACAATGTTAATTTTGGGGTCAGTATTAATCTTGAGTAACTTTTTTGTTATTTTTCTATGTATTTATTGTGGTTTGTGTTTTTTTCTAACTATTTAATACATTTAGAATAGTTTTTGGGAGATATTTCTGCTTTAGGGTTGTTGTGTCAGTGCCATACATCATTTTCAATACTGTTTCGTATCTATATTTTCTTTAGCAATATATCGTTCTTCATAATGTGTTACTGTGACAGGCCTAAGTGGGACAAAACGTCTGTATAGAGATGTTCAAATGGACAAGACCTGAAGGATTAAAGGGGGGAGAGTGAGGAAAGAAGAGGGGCTAAAGAGTCAACTTACAGTGTCCCTCCAATGCAGTAATCAGAAAAACCCCGACTTTTATCAAGGAAGTCCTGCGTTATGTCACATAGTACTTGAAACAGCAGTGCCCACTAGCGGCAGCACACACTTTTTGACTGTTTAAGACCAGAAAGCAGCAAATTTACGCTAACAATTTGCACTGAAATGGTCAAAAAGGACTACAGACAGTACACAATGCTGTTAAAATACCATATACACATTTTTGTAGCTTTAGTGAAGTTGATTTAGAAAAAAGACTGAAGCAGAAGTTAACGATTTTAAGCTGGGATAACATTTCAGAATGACTTGGCTGCTCCACAGTTTGAATGTGTCGTCTACATCCGAGTTGGTGGATTTGTGTGGCGTTGGATTTTCTCGCCTTGTTTGTCATAACATTGTGCCAGTGAGATTAGGAAATAAATCTCCAGTAGCATTCAGCACTTGGTGTAAATTCCCCCTCGTATTTCAGCTAATTTTACAAGCGCCTCTAAATACTGACTCAAAATATTAGCAAATTAGGCAAAATATAACCCAAAAAATATATGTATGCATGTTATGGAGCAATGGGTAAGACAGAAGACTTATGCAGGGTCTCCTATCCTCTCTAAAGTATGTTTTGTATTGTTTTTAATCAAACCTGATAATCTATCTATCTAAATATTGCATTTTTTTTTGTTCCTTACCGCTCCGGCGTTTCCTAGCGTGAGGTGGCTCATCTGCTGTGCGAGAGGCGTGATCACTGAGGCCGGCTGCAGTGACATAGAGTGGTCCATAGAGGGCGATATCACTGTTCCCTGGGATTAAACAAATATACAGCATGAGGGAAGAAAAATGTACAACAGAATGCCTAGAGGATATGTGCTCCTGTAGCTAGAAGCAAACATTTAATCCACACATTCTTAATACTCATGCTTTTAATAGTTAATAGTAAAAAGCAATGTGTCTGGAGGTGTGTAGAGTAGCCAAAATGTGTACTTGAATTAGAGCAATGTTACTTTAAAGGTTTTATATGACACAAAACTGACTCTTGTGAGCTTTAAGACATGTTATAATGTTGTTACCTCATCAAAAACATATCCAGAGTTGTGTTTGGTTTCATTTATACATGTTTTAGTAACACTATTATTAGTTTATTTCCATCTCCAAAGCTCAAAATGCTCTGTTCCACCTTCATGTAGTAGCAGTTACCTTTTACCTTTAGTTAAGTAAATAAAACACAACTCCGGGTATATTTTTGATGAGGAAACAACATTATAACATCAGAAAATAGCGTAATATGGACCAAGTAAAGGTAAAACGTATAAGGAGAAACTGCTATTTGAGTTCTGAGTAACAGTTTCATTGTAAGAAGTATTTAAATTGTGGTTAATGTGGCGTTAATAATCTACAGATCCTGGTATTTCCAAAAAACACACAAAATGTCAACTCATATCTGAACATGAGGTGTAAGAAGAGCGAATGTTCATATAAGCCTTTTGTCAAATAGCACTACTGACTGGGAAGAGTAACCAAACTTCTCAAGAAAGAACACAGCTGCTTCTAAAAACAAAATGGGGTCCGCTCTGAAAAGCACCATTTCGTTCACGTTTTACTCGGGTGAATGTAACTGTAAGTACTACCCACCACTGTTCATGTTTACGTACGATACAGGGTCAATCATGTTTGCACAATGAGATGAAAAAAAGGGTCTCTTACAGGATGGGGCATGATGTAGGGTTGGTGAGGCATCCAGGACGGACTTTGCATCTGAAACATCGCACAGAACCCCCGGTTAGCGCGAGGAAAACCCACGGCTATCTTTGTAAAAAATCTAAAACTAAAACCAAACCTGGTACGGCGAAACTGAAGACATGTAGGGAGACATGGACGTTTGCGCAATCATCCTGTTTGCGATGCCGTACGCTGGTGGGAAAAATCTGCTGACACAAGATTCAGATGTTTGAAAATGAAAACAATGGAGTCCCAGTGTAACGTGACACTGCTCTTTTGTGTGAAGCTTACCCATTCTGTAGAGCAGCTGCACTGGGGTCGTATGTGAGCGTCATCCCAGCCTGAGGGAGAAAGACAGATTTAATACACAAGCACGAAGTCACCGAGCTACAATATATCACGAATTTACATATGCAGTAAGCTTAAAGGTCCTACATTACGAAAAATGGACTCTCGTGTGATTTAAACCATGTTGTTGCTATCTTCTCAAAAACATACTCGGACTTGTGTTTTGTCTCATTCACATATGTTTGACTAACGATTTACTATTTGTCTGCCTGCATCTCCAACGCTCAGAATGTGACGTTCCACCTTGTGATGTTTCTGTTTTTTATTTATTTAACTTTTATTTTTCCACTGAGATTAAAAACCTCTTTTTCAAGGGAGTCCTGGCCTATGTAGTGGTAGTTTTTTAAGTGAACAGCTCCTTTTAACTTTAGCTCAGGGCTGAAATTAACCAGATTATTCTAGTGAAGGTGTATGGAGTTTAAACACACAGTGGAGCACTTCCTGTATTACCACATGATATTACAAGGTGGAACAAAGTGTTTTCTGTTTGAGAAAAGAGCTAAATATGCAGGTTTTGTGAATTAAACTTGTGCGAATGATACAAATCACGACTCTGGGTATGTTTTTGAGGAGAAAGCGACATTATAACATAAAAAAACAGTATAATATGAGCTTTTTAAAGAGGGGGTATTGCATTTTTGTGGGTTATTAATAGCTAACACGTAACATTTAGATCACCATGTTCTGAAAATGCTACATTGGCCAAAAACAACATATTAACACCTATTAGTTTCAGTTTAGTTTTTGATAAGTCACTCCCCCTTCAGAGCGCTATCACAACACAATCAGCGTGTATTCCTCTGATGAAACTACATCTTATCAGGTTTGTGAAGTTGTAGTATATGGTTTTATGCTTTTTTGGTTGTACTTGTAACCACAAACATGCATGGGTGACATCTAAAACCACTTCAGGAATACAGTTACTGAGTGAACGTTATAACAGTAAAAAAAAAACTCCAAAAAGTCGATTTAGCATAATACCCCCTCTTTAACTAGACTTTGATACTGAAAACTTGATCTTGATACGAAGAAAAATGCTTGATAATGACTTTAGTAGCACAAAGATATATTAGAATGATCATTTTCTTTTTGGCAACCAATAAAAATTCTTTAATATTTCCCTGAGGTCTTATACTAGTTCTGATATGAATCACGACCTTTCTAAGTTATGCAGAAAAGTTCTATCTTATTTGTTCTACTAATGTTTTCCAGTTTCGATCCTTGTTCAAATTAGTGTCTAGTTTCGGTACTGGTATCAATTATTTTTGGACTTTTATTTTTTTCTGTCAATCATAATCCAAAGCAGACTGACTTCACGGCTGGTTGTCTTTCACTCATTTATTTTACATCCGTTTCCTTTTGTACTTAAGATGAAACGTACCAGTCTGCTGTCCCCGTCTCTCACCCATCCACGGCCATTCTGAGAGAATTTATGTTGACTTTGTCTCTTTTTCTGTCCACCGTCAGCAAACTTGCACAACAGCGGCTCTGTAGGTGCTGAAATGACAAACGTACAAAAACCTTACTGACCCAGTTTGTGTAAATGTTCATTTTAAAAAGTGCACTATGGAACTTTTTGGTCGGGGGTCCGTCACCTGCTTTTGTTTTTAATGGTGTTTTTATGTCATTATAATGTTCCATAGTATCACATTAAACAGCTCTACTTTACATTTCTGCAATTACAGGTGGTTTTATAGCTCAAAAATACCTACAAAAACAGGCATTCCCGACTGTGAGTGGGTTTAATGTCATACTGTGAAACCCTCCACCAGAAAAGCTACACAATGCACCTTTAAACAACGGCAACAAACTCATTTACTACACTGCGGAATGTAATGGGCTGCACACGGCATAGGGCTGCAACAGTTTATCAAAATATTCGTGACTATTAAAACAAAGTGCATTTTGATGTTAATTACAAACAGACTCAAAAGCTCATGTCAAAAACATTACATAACAATGACAACTGCATTATTAAAGCGACACCGAGGAACTTTCTGGGAGTGGCACGTGGCAACTGTATGTTTCCATGGAAAAAGAGTTAAAACCATACTTCTCCGTACATTCTCCATACATACATTTCCATTCTGAGGAATTTTATAGCCAAAGAACATTCCACGGTAACAAGCAAGAGGCCCCCTTCCAGACCAAACAAGAGTCGGGTTTGTGGAGAAGCAGGTTTGAGCATTAAGGAAGCGTTGTCTTTTGTAGTGCAGTAAAAAGACACAAAATGAAAAATATATATGGTTGACTAATTAAAAAAAACGATTATTTACCTCCTAAAGCAATCATTGGTTGCAGCCCTAATAATGCTAATGATAACTTTATTTATAGAGCACTTTTCCTTACAAAAAAACACAGCTGAATAATGTTCACTATCAAGGTAATTATTAAAGCAATTATGTGCTTACAGGTACACAATATCACTATTATTAAGTACCGTAACAACTCTCCCAGTTACTCTGCTTAATTTACATCTATGAAAGACGTTTATACAAACACCAAAGATTAGCATTTGCTAGCTAGCGCCGCTCATTCCCAGCATTGCACATTTCCTGGTCATCTAGTTTGGCAGCTGTGGAGCTATAATCCCCTCCCCACTCAGACCAGCACAGACTATTTCAGTCAAATAATCCAATTAAAAAGCTTAGAGTGGGAGTGACAGCCGCACAAGGCCCTTTCCTCTGCTCTTTTTTTTTTCTATGAGCTCATCTGCAGCAGACTCCCAGACTCCTGCAGGAGACATGAATCAGTGGGCTGACCAGTTTATTCTGCGCACACTAGTCATTAGACATTAATACAGAGCAGTTTAAAGCGTGCCCTCCTCCCATGTCTGCACGCAGCGCCGGCGACTTTTACACCGCGGTAATTACACGCGCTTCTCACCTGGAACGCCTGCAGGTGTCTTTATAAACTTTCCGTTGAAGTGTGAAATGACAGCGTCGCACTTCTCCGTAGACTCCATCCTGTAGCAGCGAATGCAGGGAAAACAGTCATTCGACGTTAAGCACACTGTTAAGAATACGTAGTGACACTTTGTCCAATCCAGGACTTAAAGATGCACTACGCAACTTTTCCGGAAAAGGGTCGTGGATGGAGATGTCATTGCTTTGCCCGTAATGTTCCACAGCGTGACATTATTTCCCTGACAAGCGGGTAACGCCACCGAGTTGAGTCGCAGGTCAGATCTGTCAACTTCACTCACAACGAGATTTTTTTCGATAAAGTTTTAAATACTTGTTTTGAATAGTGTTTTTGAGCAATTAAAATACCGTTCATTGAAAAAAATGCAGATGACAGATAAGTGGAATGCCATACTGTGGAACTTTCCAGACAAAGCAAAAACTTCTTCAATGAGACAAGTAGATAGGAGACCCCAACCAGAAAAGTACAGTTTTAAATATATATGCTGTTTTAAATGAATAATGCTAGTTTAAATGCAGACTGCACTAAATAAATGGTCACATTTTTATATAGTGATTTTGCATCTTCACAACAAATAATACAGAACCCGTATATACTGTATTTTTTGGACTATAAGTCACACTTTTTTATGGTTTGGGTGGGGTGGTCCTGCGATTCAGATGCTACTTATATATTGAAATATGTAATATATAATTTCATATATAGAACTGTTAATCATATTCTGCAGATCACAAGCTGCAAGTAGAGAAATATGCACCCGAAAACGGTAATCGAGCAGCAGAGACAAAGTTTAGAGTGAGTGAGAAACTCGTGAGGGACTGGAGAAAAGCGGAGGAACTGCAATAAAGAAAACCAAAAAAGCTCACTGTGGGCTAAAAATGCTCTAGTTTTCTGAAGAATTGTTCATATGTGACGTGAACACACCAGAAACATGTTCAGCTTGTTGTTCTCTGTTCTGTTGTTATTACTATAACTTGCCTTTCAAGATGAAATTTCTGTTCTTGGGCTCTGATTTTATCAAATAAATTTCCCCAAAAAATGAGACTTATAGTCCAGTGCGACTATAACAACAAAAAATACACATATATACACATACAAAAACAATAATTGTCCTTGCTTGTATCATTAAGCAGGTCACTCTCTCTTAGATACATTTTACAATTGCCTTTAAATGACGTTACCTTGCAAATCCTACTCCTCGGCTGGTTCCGTTGGAGTCCCGTAGGATTCTGGTGGATATGACCTGCCCAAAGTGCTTCAGCATGTTCTCCAGCTCCTGCTCGTCCATGGACAGAGGCAGGTTGGAGATGTACAGGTTCGTGGGGTCTTGCTCTTGTTGCTGAAAAACAAGTTACGCCTCGATAAATCATACGTCGAACTACATCATTATTTTGGACAAGCTCAATATGGGAGCTGTATCTTCTCCCGCAAATGGAAGCAATAATAATTCTACGGTTCCGGTCTGGTCACGGTTCATTTAAACTCATTTATTTCCATGTTTTTACAAGATCAGCAGAAACACAAGACGGGCCTCCAGGGAGCGGTCTTCTCCCCATTAATATGCATCAGAGCGCAGCAGCTTCAGAGGCCTATTGGATTACCGCCGTACAATGCAAAACCCAGAATATCAATACGCGGGATTGAGCCGGGAAACTAACTGCAAAAGGTGTGCGCTTTGGCCATTATAAGCAGACAGCACAAGTATTAATAATATAAACTCAGACAGCCACAGACAGCCACTTGTTTCACACTCGTTCATGCAAAACACATTTGAGTCACCAGAGCTCCTACAGCAGCGTGTCTCGAGACGGTGGGAGGTGTAGGGAGCACTCCTCGAGAAGTCAAAGCCCATATATGTCTACAGCCTTCTGGCAAACGTATTCTTATAATTTAATTAACAGATTTAGACTAGAAAATATTTGTTTGGCTAGTTTTGTTAGTTAGTAGGGGAGTGCCTTGCCATTAATCTGGTGATACGATACATATCACAATATCCCTGTTATGATTCAATATATCACGATGCATCCCAATACTAACAAACAGGATGATATATAATGATTTATTAATAATTACGTATGATATTATTGTCGAGTGCACCTTCATTTGGATCCGTTTTGAGTCAATGCGAGAATCACACAATGAATTTTTTTTTACACCCCTATTAGTTAGTGTTAGTTTCTATTTCTGTTTTACTGCAATTAATCCGCCTTGATATGTCTAAAATGTGCTCTGAACTACAGCTTGATTTTGTTACCTGCTTGTTTCTATGGATATGTCATTGTTCTGGCTGGAATGTTCCACAGTATGACATTAAACAGCTCTTGCCTTCTTGCAATCTTGCATTTACTGAATTGCAGGTGATTTTATAGCTCGAAAATACTTAGAAGAACATGCATTCTGACCGTGAGCGGGGTCGCCTTTGCACAGATCTGACCTGTAACTTGATCTGGTTTGGTCTCCATGACGATAGAAAGGTTTAATAACGTACTGTGAAACATTCCAGGCAAAGTAATAGCGTCTCTACGGAGAAAAGCATTGATAAAGCTGGGCATTTTAGCGAAAAAAGCAGCTCTACAGAACAACAATTTTTTTTAAAATGCGGGTCACATTTACGAGGCTTCATTGAATCGCACATAATTGACAGGAAGAGAACACTGGCAGCCTTTCATTGAGTCTTTGTGCGGGTAAAGTCTGGAGTTCATAAAGGCATTCACCTTCCACAACAATGCGCAGATTAAACTCAGCCAGTCCGCTCCGAGCTGCTCTATTTAATTAAAAAAAAGTCAAAATGGGTGCACGGAGGCATGTCAGACGCTCTGCAGATCCCAGGAGAGGGGAACCAGGCCAAGGACTCTTTCCCAGTTTAATATGGGAACTCATTTAGCCCGTTCGCGTCAGGTCGCCATGACAACGCGCACTATTTACTTCCTGTTTTAAGGTCACGGAGCCCATGTTTCCGAAATACAGCCGTGCTCTCACCCCTACAAGCCTCAACTTCCATGCAAAATGTAGGCTAAAACGTCTGCGCAGCTTCAAATTGACAAGTCCAACTAAATATATCAATGTAAGGCAGACACAGGGACTGGTCTCTTGTTCTAAAAGGATTGAATGTGGATACCTTCTCTCGTACGTCACTGAGCTGTCAGCATACTGAAACCCGACCCCGCACACTCTAAAGCCTGACTGTTGACGCCATTCTGCTCAGCTAAAAGCTCCCTTCGAGTAGCGAGCTCCCGGTATGCCCCTACAAGCTGTGTGCGCTGTAAGAAAGAAAGACGTACGATGTGTAAACACACCTCGTGGCACAAAGGTTCAGAGCAAAGTAATAGTCAAACTTAGCTTAGTTCTGACCATGAAGCTAGCTATGAATCAGGTTATGTGAGCCATGTCAGCTCAGCAAATGTAAACAAGCACCACGAAATGGAATAATAACATCACAAAGACAAAAATACATGATATAACTAACAATTATTCAAATAGTATAAAACATATTGCTAGTAAGACTGTAACAGGATATTGCAAAAGTACAAATGTTGCAAAACACCCTGTTCTCCAGCTGACAGAAATGTCTATTTTTTATGATAAAAACGCATTTTTTAAACTTAAAAATAGCCTTGATTTAGACTAAGTTTGGTCCCTGTTACATTTTCATTTAGTCAGAGTTTGACTAGTAGATGATGTATGTTTTTCTATTTGTTATAAAAAATATTACAGTTATATGGATATTGAAGTACATCATATTATTGTTGCACTTTCTTTCTATGACCTCTTGTATAAAACTGTGATTTCTTACCTTGCCATTTTATTTTGACTTGTACTTTATTATGTCTTATTTCACTTTTCACTTCACTATTTTCTTCCTATTTTTTTTGCTATTTCCCTTATGGATCAATAAAGTTTGTCTAAGTCTAAGTACCTAACCACTATAACGCATATCGATACAAATATATGTTGCAATATTGTGCCGCCCTAATGACAAGGACATTTACACTGTAGGTAAACGTCACTACTACACTAAAATTGACACAGATATAAGCACCCAAGCACCCTTTTCTGGACTGCACATGATTTTCTTTTTTGACAAATTACATGACAGAATCAGTCTGTGGGTCAGATTTTCATTTGGAATTTCATGTGGGAGAAAAAAATAAACACTAATCCCGAAGGAAACCAAGGCACTTGCATGTTTTTGCCACCACGATGCCAGCCGCAG
This sequence comes from Odontamblyopus rebecca, assembly GCA_030686955.1. Classification (NCBI taxonomy): domain Eukaryota; kingdom Metazoa; phylum Chordata; class Actinopteri; order Gobiiformes; family Gobiidae; genus Odontamblyopus; species Odontamblyopus rebecca. The sequence continues at coordinate 7,160,710 of CM060665.1, forward strand.
ACAACCTGGCAACGAGGAAGTGACACACATACCATCCACTGGCACTGGACCGTCTAAAAAAGGCATTTCCAGCAGTCTTCTAAACGGAATATATGAGGTCTTAGTAAGTGTTTATAGTTCACCTGAGCGTCTGGGCTGTCTGCAAATGGTGAGAAATGCTGATACGCGGTTCAGTGTATGGACCAGTTATCGGGATTAGACTGTAATGAATCCTCACCTTTGCCATCTGAGCTTGGACACCGGACGTCTTGAGGGCAGCCACAGCCTTCTGAGCCGCCGCGGGGCTGTCAAAGTCCACAAAACCATATCCTGGAAGCAACAGTTAAGGCTCTATTAATATAGCTCGCAGCAGAGGTCAGATGGAGCGTTCAGCGGATTTCAGTTGCACTTTTATTTCATATAGAGATGCATATGAGACTTTGATAGGCCAGTTAAAGATTTCATATTTCAGCCTGTCATCGTATGGTTCTATTTATTAGCAACTATATTTGAGTAAAAAAAAACACCTCACCTCATGGCAAGGCTTATTTCATATACCAGCCGTACGTTACACATAGTATTCTAACATCTAACACTGTTTTAGAAAGGACAATACATTTTACAGCATTAATTCCTTGTTAAACCACTAAAAATACACACAAAATACAGTTACCGTATTTTTCGGACTATAAGTCACTCCGGAGTATAAGTCGCACCAGCCAAAAAAAGGCATAATGAAGAAGAAAAAACATATATAAGTCGCACTTTTTTGGGGGAAATTTATTTGATAAAATCAGAGACCAAGAACCGACATTTCATCTTTGAAAGGAAAGTTATAGAAGTTATAGTAATAAAAACAACCCAATAGAGAAGAATCCGTGTATCATTCGTTTTTCAATATCGAACCAAAAATAAGAAAATGAAAAAAACAACTGTTTTCTTTATTATTTGTTTCTAAAACCAAAATGAAAAAACGGATAACAATTTGTTTTTACATTTTTGATTCTTATATACTATTCATATATATGGTCTATGGACTGTCAAGTGTGAACAATATAATATAAAAGTCGCAGGAACCACCCAAACCCTTAAAAAAGTGCGACTTATAGTCAGAAAAATACGGTACTATGTCATATAACTTTTTTGTGTGTGTGAATTGTACTAAAAACTGCTCATGGCGATATACACTAACATATAACACTTGGAATTTTCCATTTATTATTATTTACTTATACGCATGGGAGTGAGAAACACAATTTTGAACCTACGTACTGTATATTTTCCGTACGCAGCATTGACAATAAACTTTTTGAACTTGAAATCGATACAGAATCATTTCTACAGACTAATTAAAGGCCCTGTACCCAATAGTTTTATTTGAGCAAAACTGGCCTTGCCTTAGTGCAGATTTGTTGTAAAACCAGATCTTGAAGTCAAAATAAGACTGATATGTGCCGTCTACATCTAATTAGAAAACATTTGATTGTCCAATAATCAGGAAGTGTCCGTTAACAAGCTATTTATTGTTTAGCCTTACTGTCATGGCAAACTCCGCGCTGATTTCTGAGTATTGTAAAAAATTGCTCATATATGGTGAATAATTATCACTCTCAGACCTTTTAAAATGAATTCTGCTTTTCACCTTGGTATATAAACTGGCTTTAAATGTAGTACAACACCTTTATGTATCACAACATTTCGGCACACCCTAAAACAATTATACTATCTGCATATATTACCAACGTTGCCTCTAAATATCCCACCCCGTGCTAAGTCGACTTCCCGTCTCCAATAGAGCTGTTCATCGCAGAGGCGGGTGGTTCCATTACCGATATCCTATACTTGGTTTGTAAATGCATACGTTTGCTGACAAGTTCCTAGCTGCAGTGACACACCAACAGACAAAGGCTTGGAGCTTATAATAACACGAGCTGTCTGGCTGTTTTGTTTTCTCACTTGCTCAGCTTGACGTAGCTACATTTCTGTCCAATGACTAAAGTCTGGATGGATTTCACACTTTGGATGTTCACCAATTTTGAGCAAGGGCAGCGAAGTTGTCTTTCACTGAGGTGTTGTGAGCTGTCTCAGGGGCCCGTTGATCATTTGGACGAACACAAAATATAAAAGTGCGCCGCAAAAACGAAAATCTAGCCAAGTTAAGATGACATGATTTGAGTAAACTTTACTTTACAAATCAAATTATCTACCAATGGAAGAGTTTTTGTGCTTAAAATATAAAAAATACATCATATTACACTTAAAGGTGCATTGCGTAACATTTTGGTTGGCCATTTGTCACCTGCTTGTTTCTATGGCTATGACTTTGCTCTGCCTGGAATGTGACTTTAAAGCTCTTCCTTATATTTATCAAATTACAGATGGTTTTACAGCTCAAAAATACCTTGAAAAACAGGTATTCTGACTGTGAGCGGGTTCGCCTCTCCACAGATCTGACCCGTAACCTGATCTGGTTTGGTCCCAATGAAGATAGAAAGGTTTAATATCAGACAGTGAAACATTCCAGACAAAGCAAATCCACAAGAAAATATTTTCTTACTTTGTTATTATTATTATGTTATTGCTTTGTCTGATATTAAACCTTTTTCATCTTCATGGAGACCAAACCAGAACAAGTTACGGGTCAGATCTGTGGAGAGGCGACCCCGCTCACAGTCAGAATACCTTTTTTATATGTATTTTTGGTACATAAAACCACCTGTAATTGAATAAATGTAAGGTAGAGCTGTCCTAATGTGGAACATGTTTTTCTACAGTAGGACAGTGTGACATTAAACAGTTCTACCTCACATTTATTCAATTACAGGTGGTTTTATAGCCCAAAAATACGTAGAAAAACAGATCTGTGGAGAGGCGACCCCGCTCACAGTCAGAATGCCTGGTATTTTTGAGCCATAAAACCACCTGTAATGTAATAAATGTAAGGTAGAGCTGTTTAATGTCCTACTGTGGAACATTTCAGGCAATGACATATTCATGAAAACAAGCAGGTGACGGCCCTCCAACCAAAAAGTATCACAATGCACCTTTAAAGTAAGAAAAGCAACTCTTGTCAAGCTGAATCTACTCAAATAATGTAAAAAGTTCTTCATTTAAGTCATTTTAACTTGCTAAGATCTTGCTTTTTGCAGTTGAACTACGACCCACCTTTGCATTTATTTGTTGTCTTGTCCATAATGGCTTTTGTAGACACGATTTTGCCGTACCTAGGGGAGAAGGCGAGAGGTGGGGTTGTGAGTGGGATTGTGTAGCAGACATGTTATAAAACAGACAAAGAGGAAGGGTTGAGCAAGAGCCTGTATGACATCATTGTGAAAACATGAGAAACAGGAAGTGGTTTCCATTGGCTGCTGAAAATCCCCACCATGTGAGTACAAAGTCACACAGACCCTTTTTCTGTAGGCAAGCTGTTTGAAGCATCACTCAACCAGAGAGACTTTCTGCTCTAGTTATTTTACTTCAGTTCAGTAAATATGCAGGCTGTTAAAGATCTGCTTTCACTTTCTGAAACATTACAACACACACAAGCCCTGGGCGGTAGAAGCTGCGGGTATCTTCGCTCGGGATTAGGCTCAACTGGGTGAAAGATCGTGAACTTCGTTTATCTGAATTCTAATTTTACACCATGGAACAAGTGTGGTAAGAAAGTAGCCCACGGGAATCACAACCATGAGTAACATCGTAATCACAAACGCTAAAGTTCTGATTCACTTCCATTTAATGTTGGAAAATAAAGTATTTTTTGTGTGCATATAAACTCAGGAGTGGTTTCACAGTGTTGGAGTTGGGCTGTGCAACTTTTCTGGTGGAGGGTCCGACACTTGCTTGTGTCTATAGAGATCTAGAGTTATTACTTTCCCTTTAAATGTTCCATGGTATGACTTTAAACACATCTATGTGGCATTTATTCATTACGGGTGCTCAAAAATACAATCATTCTCTCTCCACAGATCTCACCTGTAATATAGCCAACAGTTTTCTCCCTTAATAAATACGTTTAATCTCTACACAAACAATGGAGATGAGCAGATGGCGGACTCTCCAGCAGAAAAATTTACACAACGCACATTTAAGGCGTCTAATCCATTTCACTCCCATAAAGGTCTCGTTAATCTAATTCAAACGTGACCCTTGTGTGGCTCCCATGACGCAGCAGAAGCATTAGCGTTGGGGCTGTGCTGGGGTCTAGCTCGGTCACTGTCCTCAATGTCTTTCCTCTCAGCCTGTTTCCTGTCCGACACTTTTCCTTTCTAAGCCTCCGTAAGCCTTCAAACGAGGTGTACTGTGTTTAAAGTCCGTAAATTAGCTCTATATTTTCTGACTGGACGCCTCAACATTTGCCCAGTACTTGCAAATCTAAAAGCTGTGCACAAACAGCCTTTAGCCGCGCTCTAGCCTTCCTCGTGAGGCCAGCTACACCAGTGCCTGATCCATGCAGTGGATCAATAAGTGTAACACGGAGCGGAAGTGGTGGACTCACGCCTGGCAGAGCTTGACCAGGTCATGGTCTGTGGTGGAGGGGGCGAGCCCGCGGATGTACAGGTTGGTTTTGCTGAGCTGTTCCCAGCCGGCCGTGCTCCCTCCGCTGCTGGTGGTGCTGGGGCTGGTGGGGGCCATGGGCGGGTGAGACGAGGGGGGCACAGGGGGCTGCAGGGGCAAAAGACAAAAGTTTAAGGATGTCTGGAAGGAAACGTGAATGGAGAGTTACTGCGTTTCAGCATAAAAAACATTAAACTATCACCGTTAAACTTTTAAAGGTGTAAACTTCGTAATTTGCACGTGGAGTTGGTGAGATAATTCTCTCATTTTAAATACATCGTTGCTCCACTAATTTATGGTTAAAACAGCAATATCAGTAAAAGAGTTATACCAAAAAGAACCATTCTCTCTGTACTAAAGGTTTCAGAAAAAATGGCGCTCCGACTTTTCTGGTGGAGGCTTGACCGCCTGCTTGTCTCCATGGAGATGTTAATGCTTTACCTGGTTACAAAGTACGGCATTAATCATATCTATCAATACAGAGAAGCAGTTGACGCCACCGGGCACCACGCCAAGTCTGCATGTTTTCGGCATTTTTAAAAGTAATAAAACAATAAAACACCTGATTAAATACGATATTGACAAGTAAGATAATGTCGTACTGTGGAACATTACAGGGAAAGCAATAGCATCTCCATGGACCGTGCGGAGAGGGTAACTTGCTCACAGTAAGAATGCACGTTTTCGACATTTTTAAAACTAATAAAACAAACCTGAATAAATGCAATATACGTAGATAATAAGATAATGTCATACTGTGGAACATTACAGGACAATAACATCTCCATGGACACGAGCGGGTTGTGCACTCATGATAAAGTAGTAAGTCTGTGCATTTGCAGAGACCAATGGGGGATCCTTGAATAAACAAATAAACAAAAATAAAAATGTATATACCGTATTTTTTTGCACTTTTTTCAGGGTTTGGGTGGTTGGGCGACTTTTACTCAGGTGCGACTTATATATTACATTTTTTCACACTGACAGCCCATAGACCAAATATATGAATCGTATATATATGAATCAAAAATGAAAAAAACTAATCGTTATCTGTTTTTTCATTTTGGTTTTAGAGACAAATAATGAGGAAAAGAGTTGTTTTTTCATTTTCATTTAATTTTATTTTTGGTTCTATATTGAAAAATGAATGAACGAATGATACACGGATCGTTCTCTAATGGGTTGTTTTTATTACTATAACTTCTATAACTCGCCTTTCAAGGTGAAATGTTGGTTCTTGGTCTCTGATTTTATAAAATAAAATTCCCTGGTATAGTCCAGTGCGACTTATGTATGTTTTTTTCTTCTGCATTGTGCATTTTTTGGCATTTTTTGGTGTGACTTATACTCCGGCGTGATTTATAGTCCGAAAAATACGGTAAGGCTAATTTGAGAAATAAAACTCTTTAATTCACTCTGTAAAAACACTTATTCTGTGTAATAAAGTGCAATACAGCAATAGTAAAGCAGTAGTAGTTGGAAATGTAAATTCTCTCGCTGTTTGGCGTCAGAGGATCACTATCGGCTGCTGGAGGAAGATTAGAGTTGAATGTTTCTATCTTGATTTTAAACAAGTCACTTAATCCATAAATAGGCCACACATTTGACCCATATCAGGAAACACTTATAAATCGTGGTGCGAGCTGTCACTCGAAATGATAAAATACAGCCATTTTGGGCGTACATTTCTACATGCACAGCAATCTCCCTCTGTTTTTTTATGGTCAGCACTATCAGTGTCCTCGGGGACCTGTAGCACTGCCCCCGTCACTATAAACAGACCAGTGAGCGACATTGACTTGAATGAATATGCTGATTTTTTCTTTCTTTTTTTAACAATATTACAATGGTATTTTTGCAAGTAGAACCTGTGCAAGAGTAACCGTCTTGACGGAGGTACAGGAATCGCCAAAAAAGTGAATGAATGAGCCAAAGTATGTCGCTTTACCTTGGACGATACAGCAAAAAAGATCAATAGGTCGCAGTACTTTTTACCTTATTTTGATCCAACATGATTTTCAATTTGATTTCGTTTTTTTCTTATCAAAATATTGGACTTTTCTTTCTTTCTTTTCTAAACCCTAGCCTAAACTATAAACAAAATCTTTCCACTCCAGAAGGGCTGAACGGTTTGAAAAAAAGATCATATTTTCTGCAATTTTTCTGGAGATAAGATTTCTGACTTATGTTTTGAAAATAGGATCCTGTTCAAAGTTCACAATTTAAATACGTGCATGAGAATTGAGAAAAAAACTGAAATATATACCATTTATATTGTTCCTCGTTGTTATTATATTTAATGTGATGTGTGAGGGAGAATATTGTGTCCAAATAATCTCCCTGGTGGATCAATAAAGTTTGTCTAAGTCTAAAAAATATGAACTGACAACCTAAATGGCAACACTGATCAGATTGTCTACTGATCAGAAGGTCGGCGGTTCGAATCCCGCTCTCGACATTAAAAACACATCACTGTTAGCGCGGGCAGATCCACAAACCCACAGAAGAATGCTTATCATTGTGTCCTTGGGCAAGACACTTAAACCACCTTACCCCCAGTGTCTGCGTACACTGGTGTGTGAATGGGTGTGTGTGTGAATGGGTGAGCGGTTCCTTGTCGTAAAATACTTTGAGAGCCTTGAAGGTGGAAAAGCGCTTTATGAAAATGTGACCATTTACCATTTAATACATTCATTTCATTTTAGAACATAGGCGTAATATTTCTTGTGGGCTAAACAGATTTTTGAGCAGAACTGGACATGATTCTGTTTTTTTGTGGAGGAAACTGCAGCCTTTGTGATTGGCTGATTGTGTTTTTGAGTCCAAGCCGCATAGTTTTGCTTCTATATGTTTGGTTATATATTGATCTGCTGATTAAAAATATGTGAAATGAGTTCAAATTGGCTTCCTTTTTTTTTTTTTTTTTTTTTTTGAAGATTACACAGAATTTTTATTTTATTTCTTTTTAGACAAAACATCTCATATTCTAACTTAAGGCTGGGCGATATGGGGGAAAAAGAATCATGATTTTTTTTTTTTTTTTTTACACCTCATATTGATTGATCTCGATTTTAGATTTGAACTTCTTCGGGCTTATTAGAACCATAGACATTTGGCATAAAGAGCAGTCTGTCTGTGTCTGACTACAGTTTTTATTTCGTGTTAATAGGACCAACATTTGCTTAGATATTCACATTTATCATTTCTCCCTAAATCATTTCAAGTGATGTAATTTCCTGGAGATGGAAAGTTAACTGTATGATTCCACGGAAAGAGAAAGTAAAAAAGAAAAGTCCTTTGGAACATTACGCACGGAGATACACGTCTTAAGCCTTAAGGAATTTAAGACCAAGGAACAACATTTCTATGGAACCAGACAAGAGGATGAGTCAAGTCTGTGGAGATTCAAGCCCATTTACAGGGAAAGACACGTGTTTTTCTATGTTTTTCAGTGCAATAAAACATCCATGATCAAAACATATGCTTTTATTTTAGTCTAAAAGGTTACAAACTGGAGCTAGGCCTGTCACAATATCAAATTTAGACGATAAATGACAATAATATAACCGAATATTTGCCGCTGACACATTAAGCCAAGACACAAAAACTATTCTAAAAACATGAGCTGCAGAATGAAACACTTTTGCAGTTAGTTTGTATCTATAATGAGTCATAAAGGTTATTTATTCAAACAGCTACAGCGCAAATCTTATCACAGAAAAAATACCAAAAAGTTTCCTACTCGTACAAAGCAAAAATACCCATGATAAATACTGACCATCAAAAATTATTGTTGTTATTATTATTATAGTGGACTTTTTTCTCTGAGGATTTGTTGTCTGGTCTGATTATCTGACCTAAAGTAAATAAAACATGCTCCATTTTGTAAAAGAATGTAATTTACATACACAAAATAATAGTATTTTCTTTATGTTACCATGAGATCTTGTGTTATGTGTTTTGATAAAGCTCAAACTCATGCCGAAACTGTTCAGGAAAGCTCAAATTTCATGTTGTATTTTTAATGCGACTTTTTCATATCGATATTTTCTCAGATGAGTATCTAGCTTCAATATTAATTTGAGTATCTTTTGGTTGTAATTAGTAGTTCTGCCAAATAAAACGCAATCTGTACCATCAGTTTTTCCATTAACAACTAAATATTCTGTCTTATTATTGCTTTGACCTGTATGTGCATGTTCTGAAATGTGATTCTTGTATTTTTGTTCATATCATAGTTTGAACTTTGAACAGAATCCTCTTATAAATCACTACGCTCGTCAGAAAAACTGCAATATCGCACCGTTTTTCCCAGATCACTGGTTCGTAAAACAGGCCTAACTGGCATTTTAACTTTACTAAAACGTTATTCTGTGAGGATTTGTTGTCTGGTCTGATTATCCCCTCAACAGCGTCACTCATGAAAATAAAACATGCTCCGACAGAATGCAAATAGCACTTTCTTTATGTTACCGTGAAATCTTATACGGGGCTTTAACTTTACATAGACGTCGGTACAGTGGACTTTCTTCTCAGAGGATTTGTTGTCCGCTCTGATTATCCCCCTCTCTCCTCCCTCGCTTCTTCTCGGAGACGTCAGACGCTGAGAGGAAGCTAATGGAATCTCAAGCATGAGGCGGTGACAGGGGAGAGCAGCGGCCCCGGGCTGGACTCTGGCCTGGAGGATGTGCTCTGCTGACGACTGCCGGCCTGGGTCGTGTCTCCAGGATCTGCTCTGCGACTGTGCTGTCAGTGTCGTCACGATACTAGTACTTCAGACTTGATTTTGATACTAAGGAATCGACTTGATACCGATTACGATACCGCGATGAAAAGGGGTCATGTCTCCACAGTACAAAAACGGATTTTCTAGCATAGTTAAACTGAGTTGAATTAAGCAGATTCATCTTAAAAGCCCAATTTTAAGATTTTTTTACTTAATAAGATGAGATTTTTTAAACTTGTTTCAATATAGTCCATCTTATCTCGATATTACAACTTATTCTAAGCACTTTTTATATTAAATCAAGCCAAGTTACGCCTCTTTAACTTCCTTCTCAAACCAATAAGGTGAAAAATGTTGCCATAAATACTTGAAACTCGTGTTTCCTGCTGAGACCAAGATTCGTATTTCATCTTGTTTTAAGAAAACTTGGTAAGTGAACATTTCTTGCTGCACTGGCAGATAATTTCACCTAAAATAGGGAATTTTTAGCTCAAAATTTATATTTTTTTCTTATTTTTCCATCCATCCATCTTCTTCCGCTTATCCGGGGCTGGGTCGCGGGGGCAGCAGTCTAAGCAGGGGCTCCCAAGCTTCCTTCTCCCCAGCCACTTCCTCCAGCTCCTCCGGACGGACCCCGAGGCGTTCCCAGGCCAGCCGAGCGACATAGTCCCTCCAGCGTGTCCTGGGTCTTCCCCGGGGCCTCCTACCGGTGGGACATGCCCGGAACACCTCCCGAGGGAGGCGTCCAGGAGGCATCCGGACCAGATGCCCGAGCCACCTCAGCTGGCTCCTCTCGACGTGGAGGAGCAGCGACTCTACTCCGAGCTCCTCCCGTGTGACCGAGCTCCTCACCCTATCTCTAAGGGAGCGCCCGGCCACTCTGCGGAGGAAACTCATTTCGGCCGCTTGTATCCGCGATCTTGTCCTTTCGGTCATTACCCAGAGCTCATGACCATAGGTGAGGGTAGGAACGTAGATTGACCGGTAAATCGAGAGCTTCGCCTTTCGGCTCAGCTCCCTCTTCACCACAACGGTCCGATACAGCGACTGCATCTTTTCTTATTTTTTGATAGGCCTTTTTGCAGTTCAGGATCTGCTCTGTGGCTGTGCTGTCAGTGTTGTCATGATACTAATATTTCAGACTCAATTTCGATACTATACATTTATATAATTACGTAAGGATGTAAAAACAACCGTAATATTGTGATAATGTATCGTGGGCCATCACATTACATCGAAATTACAAGTTTTATCTCCAGAGTTTAAAAAAATCTGAAAAATAGTCCAAGCCACATAGTTTTGCTTCTATATGTTTGGTTATATATTGACCTGCTGATTAAAAATATTTGAAATTACTTCAAATTGGATTCAGGGTTCCTTTTTTTGGAAGATTACACAGCACTTTTATTTTCTTTCTCATATATCTCATATCCTAACTTTGGGTCGTCTGTCAGTGTTGTCATGATACTAATATTTCAGACTCAATTTCGATACTATACATTTATATAATTACGTAAGGATGTAAAAACAACCGTAATATTGTGATAATGTAAAGTGGGTCATCACATTACATCGAAATTACAGGTTTCTTTCCTTAAATTCATTGTAATGGTGCAGCATTTGCTAAAAAAACCAGAGGGAACTACACAGACCATGATCCTTTGCTCCATTTCAGCACAGCCCACATGAAAAATAACTGTTATTTATCACTCTGAAATATTAATTAGTTGGATTACGGCAGAATCAAAGTCTTGTCAAGGGATTTAAAGAGGAAAATTAACATATTCACAATTCTGTTCTGTAAAATATTGCAATAAAAATCGTACCGCGGGTTGTATATTGTAAAAATATCGTACTGAAATTGTGATATTGTAACATACCTATAATTTTGCTTTATTTCACACCGGTTTCTTGCTATTTCTGCTACTTATTTATAATTGATTATGCGATTTCTATTTTTGCTCTTTGTGGTTATATTATATTGTGAAATTTGAGCTACTGTGGCCAAATAATTCCCCTTGTAGATCAATAAAGTTTGTCTAGGTCTAAGAATTGACTCCATATCGATTACAAAACGACAATGATCAATGAAAAAACAAAAATTTTGATCAGTATCAGTATCAGGCTTCCAAATATCGGTTCAGTCGATTTCCTGATTGGATATAAATATAAATGAATGTATAAAGTTGTCAGTGTTTGAACTTTTATTTATACAAAGCTGTTCTGAAGCTACTTTAGAGATAAATAACATTTACATAACACATTTGGAGCAGTTTTGTCTTATTTTATTTGTGTATAAAGGAGATAAATGCGGTTTCTCCACTGGTATCGGTTAATATCGGATACTGGCAGATGCTTAAAGCTTAAAACTGAAAAAGGTGGATTGGTGCATCACAAATAAAAATAAAACATGCTCCATTTTTAGCAGCAGAATGTCATTTTCATGCACAAAATAATAACACTTTGTTTATCTTACCTTATACTAGTTCTGGTAAAGCTAAAAATGACATTAAAAAGCTCAAATGTTTTCCTGTTAATGTGACTTTTTAGTATCCAGTTTCGACATTAGTTTTAATATCTATTATATCTGATTTTCTGTACTTTTGACAACCCTATTGTGAGCGCAACAGCCAGAAACATATGGTTGTAGTTAGAAGTATTGCTGCAAGATTGATCACAATTTGTACCATATTTTCCTCCATAAACAACAAAAAAATCCTGCCTTATTCTGCACAAAGTCTGCTCCCCCTGTAGTTCAGATCTGTACAAGCATGTTCTGAAATATGATTCTTGCATTAGTTCATATTATGGTGGGAACTTTGAACAGAATCCTAACATTTAAACGTGCATGGTCAGAAAAAATGATATTTTTCCCATTTTTTCCCCAGTTAGTGAACTCAAGTTAGGGTAAATCGTATTATCTGAAGTTAATGTGTCAACTTTTTTGTGGGGATGGATTTTTTTAAGCCAGTTTACTTGACATTTGCCTTGCTGTGGTTTTAGCTTTGCATTTTTTGCAATGTTGACAACAATATTTTCAAATTTATGACAAAGCCCAGTTGTGCACTACAAAAAAGGATTTTCTAGCATAGTTAAACTGACTTGAATTAAGCAGATTCATCTTAAAAGATCAATTTAAAGATTTTTTTACTTAATAAGATGAGATTTTTTTTACTTGTTTCAAGATATTTCATCCTGATTTATCTTATCTACATATTACAACTTATTCTAAGCACTTTTTATATTAAATCAAGCCAGGTTAAGCCTCTTTAACTTCCTTCTCAAACCAATAAGGTGAAAAATCTTAATAAATAAATACTTGAAACTAGTGTTTTCTGCTTAGAACAAGATTCGTATTTCGCCTTGTCTTAAGCAAACTTCTTCCTGCCCTGGCAGATAATTTCACTTAAAATAGGGCATTTTTACCTCAAAATTTGTATTTTTTTCTTATTTTTGATAGGCCATTTTGCAGTGTGAAGTTGCTGTAAACGTCCAAAATTCACTTCATACTATCTTCACACTACACTTATCAAGATATTTTTGTGACTTTTACCCCAGCGTACATGAACACAGGAGGAAAGGTGGGTTAAAAGTCTTGCCCAAGGACAAAACAACAGTAGAAGCAGGGTTCAAACCACCAACCTTCAGATTTTCGATTTGTTTTTCATTACCATCCATGTTTTTCACATTACATTATTAGACACGCACTTTTTTCCCTGTTTATTCTTGAACCGTGAATACCAGTGAATAATAGTATGGGATATAAATAATTAAAAGTCCCTTCGGCTAATGCATTCGCTCCAGCTTTTGTTAGCTTTTGTTTACAATGCTCCGTACAGGCATACCACACCGGTCCATTAGCGCAGGGGCAAGAATACAGCAGAAACTAGCTGTTAATGGAAGCACAAAGCATCTGAGCACAATATCAAAAGCATAACTCATTACTCACGTCTTCCCATGTTAAAGTACAATTATAACGCCTCCTGTATATGTATAGAAACTGCTCAATTAATCATGTTTGATTTCCATTTTTGGTCCACAGCCAAAACTCTCACAGTAAAACATGTGGTTTGGAGCAGAGTTCAGACCCAGAGAAAGAAATTTGTCTTTTTTTCAGTGTTATATAGCAATGATTAAAAGTTTGTAATATGAGGGGAGGAAATGGTGCTGTAGATTTTGGCGTATTTCCCAGACCTATTATCTTCTACGATGCTGTGAAAAAATGTATAATATAAGTATGCCTGTCACGATAATTACTATATCAGCTCATATAACAGTATATTTGGGAGCTCAGTATTTATCACGTGTACATTTTCTATGCATTAGTGCTGCGATTTTTGTCATTTCAGTTTTAATACGATAAGATTTAAGCTGCAGAAAGTTGACTAAATATCTTCTATGGCTGATTTATTTGTTGTAGCTCAGACCTTTTATTGATAATGTATATTTAGTTAATCGTTCATGATAGTAATGGTTATCTTCTTGCTTTATTATTTTGTCAGTGGCATAAAATAGTTTTATAATTTGTTTTCCTGACAGACCAAATACGAAGTAGTAGAAAATTGGTAATTAAGAGTTTATGTTCTGCTATGCTTTTTTGTTATGTCAAATTTGGCCCTTTATTTGGTTTTATCCTGCCAAACTGAACAAAATGTTAATCAATTAATTTGCCACATAAAAGAACAGTTCATTCCGAAAATATTTCAAGCTAAAAACTGAGTCTGAATCAAATCTGGATCCCAAGAATCCCAAAACGAGACACTGCACGAGATGAAGATACAAATTTGTGTTGTTTTTTTTGTTGCCAAATTTTAATCGATGAGTAAAACCATCTGGGCAAGCCATGTGGGAGCCATTTTCAACATGCCTTTGGCCCAAATCTCAGAAAAGTAACTTCCCTTCGTTGCAGCGTGGAGTAATTTTAGCTCATGGCCAGTACCACTAACCCAACCACACACTTCTATGACATCTGATGGGACAGGGCGTCAGCTTATCAGGCCCGTCCAGACCAGCAGAGCCTGTCATATCCGAGATGGAAACGGTGGAGGCATTACAGTACCAGACCTCGCCCATGGTCCCTCTGTTTCACTGTAAGAAGACCAGATAGCTCTACTGTAAGCCCCCTTCGCTGCTTTTTAGCTAAAGGCAGCTCAAAATCTATATGCAACTGGGACAAATTGGATGCATCAGTGAACAAGAAGTCATCTATGTCCAATTATGCGGGCTTACAATACAGAAATGCCAATATGGTTAGCATGGCATCAACTAGTGTTTCCGATAAAGCAAAGTAAGCTACAAGAATACAAACAAGGGCATTGCTCTTGGGACTTGCATCAATGTCCTATTCAAAAATGCTCAACTAATTGATTTATTGTGCAGTAATAACAGTCCAGCTCCAATGGAAAATTCAAAGGACCCCCCTCCTCCTCCCTAGTCTATTTATATACCTCCAGAATAACATTTTAATTCCCAGGTGGTATATAATGTTGTATAAAATGCATAAGAGACTGTCCTGGCTAGACTCAAGGGAGGCAAAGTATCCTAGCATCCAAGGCAAACAAAGTGTGCGCACTCACGGTGAAGCCACTTTATTTGGAAGTCAAAGTATGACTGAAGGAGGGGTAGGCAAACGTGTGGAATTAGCTGGAGAAAATATTAGTTTAGGAAAAAATGATGTTAGTTTAGGCGTAACAACTCATTTATTGTCGGTTTGTGTCGGAGAAAAGACATGCACTGGACCTGACGCAGACAGACTGTGCGCTCCAAACGGTCTATTTCGTCGGATTTTTCGTCAGATCTGCTTATAAACACATTATTGAGCACCTACCGCGGGTTTGTATCAGTGCAGCAGAGGTCGAGTGAAGCGCAGCCCAGGCAGCAGCAGGTATTTTAATTATCTCGCCTATCTGGATCCTACGTCACGCACGCAGAGAGACACACAACAGGCGTTTTCACCCCAACCGACCATAACATTAACTTTTACGCGCCTGGACCCGGGTTTGGGCAAGTTTTAACCCGGCTCTGAACAAGTTACACCGCGGTTATTAACAGTTTTCTTACCTGTTTGCGATACGGTGTCCTCAGCGGGTGCCCAGTATTGGCAAAAATCATCCTCAATTGAAATGCGTGAATGTTCAAGCTACAATTCCAGTAACTAAGTGTAGAAATAGTGTGAATGCGCTTCCTTATTCCGCCAAAGGACCGAAACCGTAGCGTGTGCACATATTAGCGGTACATAGCATTATTGTCGTCGTCTATTCGGCCACAGCCTCCGCGGAGAATTGTCCCAACTTGGACTGCCCAGCCCCGTTTGTTTGACTGGCTTCATTGATTTGCAGTCAGCGCTGCGCAGGGCAGTCGCGGCTATACTGGAGCGCACCATTACGCACGCGTTTGTAGGGGTGTCCAAAAGTTCAGCAGGGATAATAAGGAGAGGTTTAGTGTCGTATGGTTAAAAAGTACGATTTCAAACAGAGTACGAGTTACTGTCTTTGGCTATTTTCGTTATTTAGCGAGTAAGAGTTTCGTTGGTGCCCGAACTCGTATTTTAGAAGTTGTTTACCCCGCTGTTGTTTGTGTGATAAATCATGCATACCTGACATTCCACTGTTTGGTTGGTCCTGCCTCTGTCAAGTTTCACTGTATTTTGTGTCTGTAAAACTCCAAGGTACAAGAGTTCACTTCAGACATAGAATGGTTAGTGTTTATTTAGTTATTATTTACTGGCATAGTCCTAATAGCATTTTGGCATAATAAATATTTGTGTTAAGCAAACTCAGCAAAAATGAAATATGAAAAAAGAGGTTCTTATGCAAAATGTAGTTCAGTTTGTGTATAGCCTACTAAAAATATTGCCACTACTTTCCTTCATGTGTTTATATATAAATAGGAGAAGTAAGTAAGTAAGTAAATAAAGTGTATTTATGTAGCACTTTTCATAGATATAGGTCACAAAGTGTTTCACATACAAACGATAAAAATAAACAGCCTGATACATTCATATTAAAAAGAAGAAGTCATAACAGCTCTAAAACCTAAAATGTAATAATGTTTTTAATTTCTTTTTAAAAGCTTCTACACTTTCGAGAGAGTGTATATAGCTATAATATGATTTACAGGTGTAACGTATAATTATATATATTTATTATTTTATATTTTAGATCATTTTTATTTTCTTTTTCAGAGGCAAAACAGGTTTCTAACGCTTAATAAATGTGGGTTTTGACTATTTAAAGCATGAATCTGCTCCATTTGATATATATCCTACACTTTCTGGATCCATATTTTATCAGAAGGTGGATCTGGTTTGCACCTTCTTCTGGTTACAGATTTTAAGGCTGCAGTAAGTAAAATATTCTAAAGGTATTTTTCATTTCGTTTGTTGATACTTGCAGGTATTGATCCTAATAATGCTGCCGGGGTAGATGGAATATGTTGATTAAAAATAACTTTAAAAACTTCTTTCCAAAACAAATCCAGTTTAGGACAATGCCAAAATATAACTTCCAGGTAGAACTGTGGAACATTCCAGACAGAGCAGTGACGTATCCATAGAAACAAGCCGGTGACAGACCCCCAACCAAAAAAATTACAGAGTGCACCTTTAAGTTAATATTTATATCAGTGGTCTATACGATTCCCCAAACGATTCCCCAAATGATTCCCCAATTGATTTGCAATACGTCATTTTTAAACATTTTATTCATCCGTCTTCTTATGATTATAGGATCAATAAATTTGGATGTTCGGATGGCAAAACTACATCCCGAGATGAGAGCGCCGAGTGGACAACTGTTTGCTGGTAAGATTTAATATTACAAATAATTTTACTTGTATCAGAGTTATCTAAAAAGGTGATTCTCAAACCACCTTTTAAATATTTAGCCTTCCAAATACCCACTATACCGAGTGTATAACAGGACAATTTTTGGTCTAAACTAGGGTAAAACCGTGCGTAATATGGAGAATTACAAATATGCGATGCTAGTTGAAAACGTGGACCGCTAACCCCAAAAGAGGACAGCAACGTGAATTAAACTGAGCGTAGATTTGACAAATATTTGAACTCCAGGGGCCCCTGTGTTCCCCCTGTAGCTCTTCACAGTTTAAAGTGCATATCACAGACCGCTGGCTTCACTAAAACAGAATTAATTATATTTAAGCTTTTGCGGAAGAGTTTTTTTTTCTAGTTTTTAATTAATAGTTTCATTAAGTTTTAAATTAAAATGAAAAATCCCGCTCCATTACTGTAACCTAACAGCCGTATTTAGACATGTCATAAATTTAAAGTCATAAATTGTTTTTGCATTTTGGATGGAACTTCGTGACATAGATAAAGGTATTAGAACTCAATGCACATTTGGGGTTTTTCCACAAACTGCTGCTTTTCTAATGTAAAACTATGAGTAATATTTACCACAAGTACTGCCTCACCAAACCAAGTAAGAATTACAAAGAAACCTGTCACGTTTAAAGGCCCGATCTTACTGGAGATGTAACAATAACCGAATATCATGATATCGTATCGTCAAAGGTCTCACAATATATTGAATCACAAGTCTCTTTGCTAAAATCAATAGTTATGATGCAGAAATCACTAAAAAAACAATGGGAACTACATAGACCATGATCCTTTGGTCCGTTTCAGTGCAGACGACATAAAGAAATAACTGTTCTAATCACTTTTACATCTTCATTCTTTGGATTAAGTCTTGTGAAGCATTTTTAGAGGTAAAAGGAGCATTTTTCAATAAATATCGTATATGGTGAAAATATCGTACAGAGATTTTTGGATATCGTTCCATCCCTAATGACAATAAATGTTGTACTAAATGACTGGTCAAAGCGTTTTATAATGTCAGTCTCGTTATTATGTAGAATATCGTAATATCGTGAGCTTTCCTGCGATATCACAAAAATATCGTACCGTGAGATTCATACCGTGACAATATCGCCTCATGAGACTTGTATATTCTTACACCCATATATATTACACAAAAGGGATTCTTGAGCTTTAAGCCATGTTATAATGTCGTTACTTCAAACCAAAAGCAAAAAACCTCCGAGTAACTGTGTAGTCCTGCAGTTTGTCTATCTGTCTTTTACCTTTAGTTTAATAAAAATGGGCAATTCCTGATCTAAAATCATCCAAATGATTTAGTGAAGGTGTATGGATTTTAAAAACACAGTGGAGAGTTTCTTATATTACCACATGACATCACAAGGTGGAACAAAGCGTTTTCCGTCGGAGAGAACAATTCAGCCTAAATATGCAGGATTTGTGCGTCAAACTGTGTGATTTCTCATCCAAAACGGACCTGGAGTTGTGTTTTGTTTCATTCGCACATGTTCGACACACAAATCCAACATATTTAGGCCGAGTTGCCGACCTTCAGAGCCACTGATCTGAAGCTCGGCGGTTCGAATCCCACTCTCGACATAAAAAACACCACTGGTTGAGCCGTCACTGTGTGCTCCGGGACTGTGTGAATGGGTGTTTCCTGTATATAAAGCTCTTCGGGAGCCTTGGAGGTGGAAAAGCGCTGTATAAAAACGTGACCATTTACCATTATAAGAGGAAGTGGCGGAACATGAGCCCTTTAAGGCCCACTATAGCTTTCATCATTCATCTGCAGCTCTTTAATCCTTCATATCTCGCTGTAGTGTTCTCCCTTATATATATATATATACTCAGACCTGGAGGAAGACCCGCTGGTTGTGTGAGTGTCTCCGCGTCCACTGAGGGAGGAATTTACTGCGGCAGGTAGAGAGACAGAGCAGCCCATAAATCAAACGCAATCTACCCACTGCTGTCAGCCCTGATTGGAAAACCAACACTGTGGCAAGCCAGTGTGGATTAATGGCACAACACGAGCTCCATACCAAAACCTCTGCCGTGTTTGGACTTTATCAACCTTACATCTTTCTCTCTGTTTCGTTTCTTTCATCTGATCTGTTTCTTTTAACTTGTTTTTATTAAAAAGTGTAAATTTTTTGGTGGCGGGGGGTTTGTCAAATGCCTTTCTGCATGGAGATGTTATTGCCTTATCTGGAATGTTTCTCAGTACGGCATTAAATCTTTCTATCTTCACGGAGACAAAAACCAGAGCAAGTTACAGGTCAGATCTGTGGAGAGGCGGCCCCGTTCACAGTCAAAATGCCTGTTTTTCTTGGTGTTTTTGAGCTATAAACCGACCTGTAAGTAAATAAATATAAGGTAGAGCTGTTTAATGTCAGACTGTGGGACATTCCAGGCTGAATGACATCTCCATGGAAACAAGAAAGTTACAGAGTGCACCTTTACACATTTTGGTGCAAACAAAATTACATGAAATAAAGTTACACGACGCAAAAAACAAAATCTAGTCAAGATAAAATGACTTAGATTAAGACAGTTTTACAATGATTTGAGTAAATTTCACTTGACAAGTGAAATTATAGTAAGATTTTTGTACTTAAAATATGAAAATACATCTTGGTACACTTAAAATAAAAAACAACAACAACTTTTTGGACTTAAAATAAGAAATAAAATCAAATGTTGCTTGAATTAAGAAAAAAACACTTACTCCACTGGCAGATCATTTTACTTCTCAAGATGAATCGACTCAAATAAAGTAAAATGTTCTTAATTTAAGTCATTTTAATTTACCAAAATATAGTTTTTTTCTAATGTAGTCCCGCTCACAATGCAAAAACTAAAATCTAGCCATGTTAAGATGACTTGAGATAAGAAAGTTTTACTAAAATTTCACTCAACAAACAAAATTATCTGCCAATGGAACAAGACTTTACGTACTTGAAAATACATTTTAACTTATCTAGATATTGTTTTTTCCCATGCAGTGTACAGCTATCTCCTCATTTACCATTATTAGGGATGGGATATGCTGAAAATGATCTTGGGAGATTATTTCCCATGTTTTTTTTACGTTTGGATTGGATAAAAAGTCAAGTTCTGGCGACATTTGGCGACATTTTTTTGAGAAGCTGTAGTCACAAAAAGCAGCGCTACAGCAAAAATATTCAGCAGAGTCTCATTTTCATAGATCCGGTCCCGTGTCTCATCTTGTCTTTTCGGAAATTGTATCTGTTCCCGCCCCTAACCATTATTATATTGCCAAAAAACACCTATATAAATGACAGTCATCCATTTGAAATATAGGCTTGGATTGAAGACCATTTGTAGGGGAATAAATCTGTCTCTATCCCTCTGATCCGCTTCCAACCTTCGTGCCACTGGGAAACGTCTTAGGTGTCTGTAATTGCTGTGTAATTATTATGCAAGAGATGATTGCGCACATGTAGGTCAGCTTTAGGGCATGTGCGGGGTGCAGAGCGGTCAGTGGGTCAGCGTGGGGAAGAGGCGAGGCGGCTGAATCAGCATTTTCCATACGGAGGGGAGGAAGGGGGGTGAGAGGAGAACAAGCCCATCGGCTATTATCAGACAGAAAGGCAAGGTTATCTCTTATCTCAGCATCTGTGCAGCAGTAAAAAACACGTGTCGAGCTATGTTTAGGGTTGGAAATACAAGATAGGAGGATGAACTATTTGTGTCCTTGCATTAAAGGTCCTGCATGATGCCAAATTGACTCTTTAAGCGAGGTTGTTATCTCAGCAAAAAACATACCTGCAGTTGCGTTTTGGATCATAAAAGACCTTTAATGCAAGGACACAAATAGTTCACAAATAGTTCATCCTCTTGTCTTGTATTTCCAACCCTAAACCTTCCTCTACACATGTTTTTTTTACTGTTATAATCTTGTTTCCTCACCAAAAACATACCTGGAGTTGTGTTTTGTTTCATTCTCATGTGTAATGCTTTACTATTAACAAATGATCTATTAACAAAACACAGCTCCAGGTATGTTTTTGATGAGATAACAACAGTATTATTAACTTAAAGCTCACAAGAGTCAATTTTGCATCATGCAGGACCTTTAATGCAAGGACACAAATAGTTCATCCTCCAACTCTAAACATTCCTCTACATGTGTTTTTTTTATTATTATAATGTTGTTTCCTCATCAAAAACATACCTGGAGTTATGTTTTGTTTCATTCACACATGTTTAAGTAATGCTTTATTATTAACAAATGATCTATTAACAAAACACAGCTCCGGGTATGTTTTTGATGAGGAAACAACTTTATAATATATCAGAAAACGACGTAATATGGGCCATTTAAGGCGGTTACTGTTAATAATAATAACTGATGTTGTGTTATGTGGCCGTACTTCTACTTTTGTATGAAATAAACTGGCTTCAGAACAACAGTGTATTTTGTTGTCAGCCCGAGTTTATGCTTTTTGCTGTGGCTCCGTGTCTGTCTTAGCACTATATCTGTGAACAATGTAAAATTCACATTCTGTATTTTAGAAACAAGTTTTGGATGCGTTGGATCACAAAACAACACCCTTAATAGTATGATCTGTAGAGATGTCTGTGCCTGTTTTTATTTAAAGCATCTATATTACTCTGTTTTGTTGTTTCCTCATCACAAACAGACCTGGAGTTGTGTTTTGTTTCATTCACACATGTTTAACACAAATCCTGCATGTTTAGGCTGAGGTTCCACCTTGTGAGAAGTGATAATGTGATAATGTAAATGCTCCACTGTGTTTGTTAACTCGTCACTGATCATTTGGATTATTTCAGAACTGGAAATGCCGATCTCTACTGAACAAAAGGTAAAAGGAGCCGTTAACTTGAAAACTGAGGACGTCAGCGTTTTACAGGAAGTGCGATTGTTAGAAAACGTAATATCATCTTTTGGCTCCGATTTTACCACCCTTACACTAGATGTTTTGTTTATTTTATAGGTATTATTGCTCATTTGTTTTATGCCTGTAACTCCAACACACCCACAGATCACGTTCTTAGGTTGTGAAATGGCACAATGACAATAACAATGACTTATGGCTTATTCTAAATCAATACACAAAGAGCGCATAAAAACAGGTTTAGAGATGCAACGTTTAACCAACTCAAACTTGAAACTGTGCAGATGACAGGACTCGGCTCCCACAGCTATTAAAAGTGCAGACACATGTGAAGGTCACTGCTGGGTATTTCCAAAGGAAATCAGGAGGGTTACTACAGTACAAGCACATATTTGTACAACAACTATAAAACATGTGTGATCTGTGTTTGCATTATTGGATTCATAATCTGTTTAATCAATACAATAGAATATTGTATCATTTGAACAAGAGTTAAACATAGTGACTGTACCAGATTTGTTTCCATTTGTCTTACTGGAGGAGAAAGTACAGATATCTGCTCTCAGATGTAGAGAAGTAAAAGTAAAACAAATACCTATTTTCAAATCTACTTAAGCAAAATACAGATACATACATTTTTGCTAAAGGTCCTATACTTTTGTGAGATTTAAAGCTGAACTCCGGCACATTTGAAGCTAAAGTCCGTTGCTAGAGGTGGTCGAATTCTGTCAGAAGCCAAAAAACGGCACAGATCAGTGTTTCCTCGACAGAGATCTCACTGTGGCAGTGAGTCTGTCAAGGCAACAAACTAATGTAGTGATGGGGGCAAGTTCTGAACTTCCACGTAAAATGCCAATTTGCTTCACACTGAAGAATCTTAACACCACTTTAACCCATCTTACAACAGCCACGAGTCTAACAAACAAAACGCTCTGCCTGGTTCACTCATTAGTGTCTGGAAACGTTATAAAACAACTTTATTAGCAGCCTTAGCATTAGCTTAGCATTAGCTTGTTGATTTCCCACTGCACATTGTGAAAGCCCAAAAGACTCGATCGCCGATGTCGTTTCTAATCCCATTTATTTACGAGTGACTTATATTTTTTGAAAATGCTAAAAAAAATACATTCCAAACCATTTTCTTTCAACAACTTTCAGTTTCTATTGTTCTTCACCGTCAGGAGTCGATCCTCACTTGTTGCTTCTGCCGCTGGAGTCGGCGATCGAGTCTTTTGGGCTTTCGCATGTGCAGTA
Organism: Odontamblyopus rebecca; assembly: GCA_030686955.1. Lineage (NCBI taxonomy): Eukaryota > Metazoa > Chordata > Actinopteri > Gobiiformes > Gobiidae > Odontamblyopus > Odontamblyopus rebecca. The sequence continues at coordinate 7,183,949 of CM060665.1, forward strand.
GGAAATCAACAAGCTAATGCTAAGCTAATGCTAAGGCTGCTTATAAAGTTGTTTTCTAACGTTTCCAGACACTAATGAGTGAACCAGGCAGAGCGTTTTGTTTGTTAGATTCATGGCTGGTGTAAGATGGGTTAAAGTGGTGTTAAGCTTCTTCTGTGCACATTGGCGTTTTACGTGGAAGCTAAGAACTTGCCCCCATCACTTTGCTAGTGATGTCACCTTGACAGACTCACTACCGCAGCGAGATCTCTACATAGAAAACACTGATCTGTGCCTTCTGACAATATTCCACCACCTCTAGCGATGGACTTTAGCTTCAAACGTGCCGAAGTTTCCCCTTTAAGCCATGTTATCATGTTACCTCAGCAAGACATACCTGGAGTTGTGTTTTATTTCATTCACACATGTCTGAGTGATCCTTTATTATTAGTCTGCCTATATCTCCAAAGATCAAAATGCTTTGTAGCACCTTGTGATGTCATGAAGCAGTACTTTACAAATTAACACTTATCTTTTACCTTTTGTTTAGTGGCGATTGACAGTTCCAGGTCTGAAATTATTGCAGTGATTCTACTGAAGATGTAGAATCACTGCAGGGTTTGTGCGTTAATTAAACATGTGTGAATGGGTATGTTTTTGATGAGGAAACGACATTATAACAGAGATCAGGAAACAGAGTCATACGAGCCCTTTAAGGACAGTACTTTACTTTTACTTCATTACAAACCAGCAGCACCAGCCCTTATCTCTGAACTCCAAATTAGACGCTTCCTTTGTATCACACTTTGAACGGCATTAGTCACTTGCCTGGAATCAAAATGACTGGAGAATCCATCATAGATCACAGTGCAGCGGCGTGTACAAAATGACTGACGACTCTGTCACCGACTCTGCAGTGTAATTAGTCTCATGTGCTGTCTAATCTGCATTTGATATACAGCCCCACAGAACATCTACGAGGGATGTGTCATCACGTTTAATATGATGCTGTTTCTGCACCAAATGTACCTTTCTGTTCAGTAAAAGCCAATAAAAAATAAACAAATCCATCCTCATTTTAGACAATCTACTGTGTTTTCCTGTTATTAAACTGAACTGGAGGCCAGGACCTTAAAATGTACACACAGAAGTACTACAAAAGGTGCTACTCTGGCACTCACTGAAAATGTACTGCATATATCCTCCTGGGACTCGGCCCGTTCATTTGTGTCCTTCACAGTCAAACACTGAGTTAACCAGTCGATCTCGTAAGTGTTTTGTGACAGACGCTTAATGGGGAGACGAGGTTCCTCTGCCTAAATGGGGCGGGGGGATTACAGGAGACTTTCATGTCCAGGATAAAAAAAATGAATTCAGTTGGATCAGTTTGTGGCTGCAAAAAAAAAGAAGAAACTGAAAGGGAATCTAAAAACGTTTTGAGGCGATTGTAGAAGATTGTCAGACATGTTGGTCATGAGAAAAATTGTTAACGTCAGATGAATTTAACACCAAAATGTCCCCAGTGTCGATTACAGAGGACATGTTACAAATTATGAATAAAAATTAACTAAATCTAAATGCTAAGGTGTTCATTTACCTCCAAATAGATAGAAAATCACAAAAAAAACCTTACAATACACTTTTTTTTTCTTCAGGTCTCAGGAGGATATCTTATCTTTATGTAACGTCTTGTCTGTTTTTATGCATGTATTTTATATAAACAGGTGTTAAAAACTCTGCATCTGGCTTGTCTAATGCGATAGTGTTGTCCTTAATAAACGTAAATTAAACCACTCTGTGAGAAGCTCTGTCAAGTTGAGCTTTATTTTAAAACAATCTGAAGAAGACTTGATGTGAACTGCGATAGGTGAGCAGATTTGTGCACTTAAACAAATCTCTCACCTGTAAAATTAGTCACGAGCTACAGTAGCGGAAGAGTTTTTCAGTTAGTCCCACTCACAATGCAAAAAGTAAAATCTAACCATGTTAAGATGACTTGAAGTAAGAAAGTTTTACTAAAATTTGAGTAAATTTCACTCAACAAGCAAAATTATCTGCCAGTGGAACAAGACTTTACGTAATTAAAATATGAAAATGCATCTTGCTACACTTAAGATAAGGAAAACAACAACTTTTTGCACTTAAAATAAGAAACAAAATCAAATGTTGCTTGAATTAAGAAAAACACTTATCCCACTGGCAGATAATTTTACTTGTCAAGTTAAATCGATATAGTAAAATGTTCTTAATTTAAGTCATTTTAACTTACTAAGATATTGTTTTTATACACCCGTTGTAATAAGACGGGACGTATTATGGTATGGCGCTGTCCGTCCGTCCGTCCGTCCGTCCGTCTGTCCGTCTGTCCGTCCATCCGTCTGTGGACACTTCAAAGCTTTGTTGTGTCTTTAAGTTCTGTTGCTGCGACCTGATTGGTGGAATTCCGATTCTAGAATGTGATGATGTCATACTCATACTCCTACTGCAAGAGCCAGATTTCCCTATTGATTATCCGTCCGTCTGTCTGTCTGTCCGTCTGTCCGTCTGTCCGTCTGTCCGTCTGTCCGTCTGTCTGTGGACAATTTCTTGTCCGCGCTCTAGCTCGACAACCGTCTCACCTAGGAATGTCAAACTTCCAAACTGCACCAACAATTCATCTTTAACTGGGTTTGACAAATTCTAACTTAATTCTATATACAATAATTCAAAGTACGGGCGTATTTTGCCCCGCTGGCGGAGCTCTTGTTTCTAATGTAGTCCCGCTCACAATGCAAAAACTAAAATCTAACCATGACTTGAAGTAAGAAAGTTTTACTAAAATTTGAGTAAATTTGACTCAACAAACAAAATTATCTGCCAATGGAACAAGACTTTACGTACTTGAAAATACATTTTGCTCCACTTACTATAAGAAAAACAACAACTTTTTGCACTTAAAATAAGAAACAAAATCAAATGTTGCTTGAATTAAGAAAAACACTTATCCCACTGGTAGATAATTTTACTTGTCAAGATGAATCTACTCAAATAAAGTAAAATGTTCTTAATTTAAGTCATTTTAACTTACGTAGACGTTGTTTTTTGATGTGCACCTTTTTAGTTGAAAGTCTTAACAGGACCTTGGATGCTCGTGTCGATCCCAAACTCCTGAAAACGCGTTTGTTTTTCCATTTCGCATTTTTTTCTTGACTTTTCGGACTATTTTAAAACATCCCACGTCAAGTCATTTTGCTAAGGTGTGCATCGTGTCTCCATGGTAACTGTTGAATATTCTGGCGATGGAGATAAATGTCCAACACCCCCAGCGTGACGTCTCTGCAAAGTATCGATCATCCAAAGTCTGAATCAAATCCTTGCTTCTTTTATGAACTGTAACATCAAATTAGAACTAAATAATGTAAATAATGCAGCTCACCTGTTTGTGTCTATTGTGCACTGTCTCTGTCTCATGAAATAAATAAACTAAACTAAACTAAACTTCTTCTCACAATAACTGCGGCACATTTTGATACTGTGACATCACTGGTTCACTGACACTGACTGAAGACTGAAAATAACACGGATTCATTTGATTGAGTTGTTGTTTGATTCGTTTTGTCGATCAAGTTTGGACGTGCTACGGCGCAGAGGCATCATGATTTATGATTTTAGGGCAAGTACGTCCTGTCATTTCTTTATTATCCTCAAATGCTCCATTGCTTTACCACGGTGTAACTTTCCCATGTCACAGCTGTCTGCTTGTCTCTATGGAGATGTTATCGCTTTGCCAGGAATATTCTACAATACGGCATTAAAACTCCACGGAGACAAACTCAACGTGCACAGTTGTAGTAGTAGAATGCAGTTTTTTTTAACAGGCAAATTTGAAAAAAAAAACCCTAACCCTAACCCTAAAAAAACCCTTACCCTAAAAATAAATAAAACAACCCTGTGTTGAATATGCAAGATCGATACTGTGGAACATTTTAGGGACAATAGGCTATTATCACAACGGCAGGAAGTGATGAGTTGAGTGATGTTGAGTTGTGCAACTTCTGGTCAATGCTTTTCGATGGAAAAATACAGTTGTGCTCATAAGTTGACACCCCCTGACAGAATTTGATTGAGAATGTCCATTTTCAGAGAATATGAAACACAAAAACTTTTCTTTCACTCATGGTTAATTCTTGGGTGAAGCCGTTTATTATCAACAACTGTGTTTCCTCTTGTTAAATCATAATGAAACAGAAACTACACAAATGACCCAGTGAAGCTTGGAGACTTTTGTGATAGTTGTGGATGAGGCTCTTTATTTTCTCTGATGGTAAAGCTGCTCATTCTTCTTGGCAAAAGGCTCCAGTTCCTGTAAATTCTTGGGCTCTTGTCTGAACTGCAGCTTGAATCTGCCCAGAGGCTCAGTGATACTGAGGTCAGAAGAGACGAACACTCCAGAACCTTCACTTTATTCTGCTGGAGCCAGTGACAGCTCCACTTGCCTTTGTGTTTTGGATCATTATCATGTTGGAATATCCAAGTACGTCCCATGTGCAGCTTCCGGACCAAGAAATCATCAATTCTGCCAGGGGATGGAAACTTATGAGCACAACTGTAGATGTGGAAAAGTGTTGGATGTTCTTGACCAGCTTCATAAATCTGCCCCAACAGCAAATCTTCATCCAACAAGATCGACAAAGAACAGATTCTGTCCATGAAGAATTTATCCACAACGATCAAGGGAAGAAAGACGGAAACTTAAAGGCGAACGACGTCGAGCATTAGTGAAGCTACTGAGCAAAACTAACACTGTGGTCATGAATAAAACATAAATAACTTATTCACTCAGACTGATTTTACAATTAAAATAAAAAATTGAGTTTGTTATGTCGATATATTCGCAAAGACTGAGAGATTTGTGCAGTTTAGCCTTAAGTTTTCGTCTTTCTTCCCTTGATCGTTGTGGATAAATTCTTCATGGACAGAATCTGTTCTTTGTCGACCTTGTTGGATGAAGATTTGGTGTTGGGGCAGATTTATGAACCTGGTGAAAAATATGTGACACTTTTCCACAGGTATTTTGCCGTAGAAAAGCTTGGACCGGAAGTTGCGCGACTCAACATTAGGTGGAAGATCCTTCAGAAGAAAAAAATCCACAGTAACATTCTGGTTCTGTGGCCTGTCGCCTGCTTGTTTTTATGGATATGTCATTGCTCTGCCTGGAATGTTCCACAGTAGGACTTTAAACAGCTTTGTCTTACATTTATCAAATTACCGGTGGTTTTATAGCTCAAAAATACCTTGAAAAACAGGGATTCTGACTGTGAGCGGGGTCGCCTCTCCGCAGATCGGACCTGTAACTTGGTCTGGTTTGGTCTTTTTATTAGATTTGACATTTTATTACTCATTTTCCTATTTTATTTTGACTTGTGCATATTCATTTATATAATTCTGCCTTATTTGACACCGTTTTTTTGCTCTTTTTTGCTACTTATTTAGAATTTATTATTACTATTTATATATTTTTTCTCTTTTTATTATAATATACTGTGATGTGTGAGCTCCCGTGTCCAAATAATTCCCCTTGTGGCTCAATAAAGTTTGTCTGAGTCTAAAAATATCGTATAATTTCGCTCAAAATGGGTATAATTGTCAGATGATTATATCAAATTGAGTCCGTTATTGTGTGAAGAGACGTGATTGACAGGAGAACTCGGGTTAGCTCTGGTTTTGCGAGCTCCAAATGCCGTTCGGAGGTTTTGTTGCGCGCTCGGCGTTGACATAAAGACGAGCAGCGCCACTATGCTGTTCTATTGTGCATTTTCTGCTGCCAGGCAACTCTCCAAACTTTATTGTAAACACTGTGAGCTCCTGAGCCCGGACTTTGTGTGACTGCGCCATTGTCTGTATCCGCGCCGGGGAAGTGAATGCCCCGTCCACAATGCTCTTACGCACTGTGACTTGTGTGGTTCTTTGTGCTAAAAATATTTGAGCTCTTTGCCATATTTGTACAACTGACCTTACACTACCTTTTGTAAATACTGTGTGCAGCGCTTTTTCATGTACAGTAAGTATACAGCTGAGAAATATTTGCATTACTGCTTTTCTATATTTTATTTTTACTTGTGCATGTACATTTAAAGGTGCGTTGTGTAACTTATTTTATTTTATATTTATTTATTCAATTACACACTACAGAAAAGGATTTTCTAGCATAGTTAAACTGACTTGAATTAAGCAGATTCAGCTTAAAAGATCAATTTTAATATAAAGTTATAAAAGTTATAGTAATAAAAACAACCCAATATAGAACAATCTGTGCATCATTCGTTCATTTGTTTTTCAATATAGAACCAAAAATAAGAAAAGGAAAAAACAACTCTTTTCTTTATTATTTGTCTCTAAAACCAAACTGAAAAAACTGATAAGGATTTGTTTTTTTATTTTTGATTCATTTATACGATTCATATATTTGGTCTATGGGCTGTCAGTGTGAAAAATGTAATATATAAGTCGCACCTGAGTATAAGTCGCAGAAACCACCCAAACCATGAAAAAACGTATAGTCCAAAAATACGGTATTTTGAATTTGTTATTACAATTTATATTTTTGCTTTTTGTTATTACATTATATTGTGATGTGTGAACTACTGTGTCCAAATAATTTCAGTAAATTTCAATTTCAATAAAGTTTGTCTGTAAAATAGCCTACGATTGAACATTTTCTCACTAAAGCTGCTATTTTAAATTAAAATGTAAAATGAAGTGCTGAAATTTTGTCATTAGCCACATGCTCATTTCAATGCATGTTCATATTCTACTGTATTATTCATTATTATCAATACACAAAATGGATTTTTGTGAGTGTTTAGACATGTTAAAATGTGACCTGGAGTTGTGTTTTGTTTTATTGTTTTATTCACGCATGTTTCCTTTATTATTATTAGTCTGTCTACATCTCCAAAGCTCAAAATGCTCAGTTCCACCTTGTGATGTCACGAAGCGAGTTAACAGCTCCTTTTACCTATTGTTTAGTAGAGTTTGTCAATTCCAGGGCGAAAATTATCCAAATTATTCAAGTTTTCAAGATGTATGGAGTTTAAATATGCAGAGTTTGAGTGTTAAACATGTGTGAATGAAACAAAAAACACAACTCCAGGTATGTTTATGATGAGGAAACGACATTATAACAAAGAAAATAGTGTAATATGGACCCTTAAAGTGATTTTTCTCCTGTACAACTGCTCAGCTATAATATGACACTGTATACACAACTTCCTCCACCATATCACATTTTTGACCTTTCCTTTCCCTTTTACCGGAGAGAATCGCAAGTCCACGAATTCGCCAAAAAACACAATTTCTGAGACATTCCGGGCCCTAATTGATTTATGCGTGACCTTTCTGTTCTGTTGCCATCCGCACTAAAGCCCCAGTCTCCCGCTGATAAAACTTTTATGAGCTTAAGTAATGAAGAGTCTCCTGATGCCTGCAGGTCAACCCGGGACTTTCCACTTTAAGCCCATTTGCGTTGTAATTCGCTTCCGTTCACGCTGAATTTGGGGTGACCTAAATGAGACGAGATAAATGCGCAAATGTTATCGTGAGGTCTAATATCAACCGAATGGACTTTGTGTGATATTCCAGACGAGTGCAGCGGTGGAGGAAGTACTCCGTTTTCTTACTTAATGGTGCGCTGCGTCACTTTTCTGGTGGAGAGTTCCTCAAATGCTTTTCTTCATACAGATGTTATTGCTTTTACCTTTCTTTCTTTCCTTTTTTTTCCTTGCGGAGACCAAATTAGACCAGGTTACAAGTCAAATCTGCGCAGAGGCGACCCCGCTCACAGTCAGAATTTTTGTTTTTTTTAGGTATTTTTGGACGATAGAACCACCTGTGACTGAATAAATGTAAAGTAGAGCTGTTTAATGTCACACTGTGAAACTTTCCAGGCAGAGCAATGACATATCCACGGAGAAAAGCATTTGACAAACCCTCCGCCGCAAAAGTTACACGAAAAAGTGGATATTTTTTTACTTTTTCTTTGTTACATTTGAGACAAACCATCTGTACTTTCTACACTTTTGAACTCGACTGAAAAGTGAAAATGCCTGTTTTTCTAGGTATTTTTGAGCTATAAAACCAGCGGTAATTGAATAAATGTAAAGTTGATCTGTTTAATGTCACACTGTGGAACATTCCAGGCAGAGCAATGACATGTCCATAGAAACAAGCTCCCCCAACAAAAAATTAACCAAATTTATAAGCTCAAGTAAAAGTATCATATGACAAAACCAGCATAAGTAAAAGTATTAAAGCACCCGCTTACAAATGTACTGAACGAGGAAAAAGTCAAATTATTTGTGCAGATTTTGTGGTGATTTTTGCTGAATTTGTGAGCGTTTTCTCCTGCTGTTCCTACCCCTCCTTTCCTGCTCCCTCTCCCCTTATTTCCTTGTTTGGAGTTTCCTGGGTAAATCCCAGTTACACTTGCTGACGTCCACTCCTGATCCTCATCACGCAATCATGTCCTGCCATAAAAGACCTGCTGAGCTTCTCCCCTGTGCCGGATCGTTCTGTCACTTAAGCGGTGAATCTTAACTCAGGCTTATCCTACTGTCTAAAGCAGACGTGGAGAGACTTATCCTTGCGTTTGTCTCCAGTAGGTTAGATACTGTAACGGCCTCTCACTGGCCTCTCCAAACGAGCTGTGAGAGGAACATGAGGAACATCCAGAACATCCAGAACATCCAGAATGCTGCAGCTCCGGTCCTGACTCAAACCAGGAAGTACGAGCACATAAGTCCTGCACTGGCTCCTGTGGCTCAGAGACTTTAAAGCGGCTCTGCTTGTGCACAAGTCTCTCCACGGCCGAGCACCAAAGTGCATCTGTGACATGTTAGTGCCTCATGAACCATCTGCATCTGAGGAGCTCAGGGACCGAACTCCTGCTGGTCCCAGAGTCAGGACTAAACTCGGGGTTCAGAGTTTCAGACTCGTGCAGCTCAAACCTGGAACAGTCTGAACATGTGAGACAGACTCTGACTCTGTTTAAATCCAGACTCAAAACAGTTCTGTTCAGCTGCGTCTGACTGAAAGGTTTTCATTTCTCATTCTGCACTCTTCTCTTCTCTTTAATTCTCTCTAATTTAATGTCCCATCTTTATTTTAAAATTTCATGATGATTATTTATGTTTATTTATGTTTTGATTTGTTTGTATTGTGATTTTAATGTATTTCTTATTCTGTAAAGCACTTTGAATTACTTTGTGTATGAATTGCGCTGTACAAATAAACTTGCCTTACGCATGTGGAACCAGCCTCATCTCTTTTGCCTCCGGTTCTGTTGTCTCTGGTCAGTCCACACCACCACCTACCACCTCCTGTCTGCAGCCGACCTGGACCCGCCCTGCCCCCCCGGAACCACTTCCCCCCCAATACTAGTTTTCTTAATCAAAACCTCTTTTTGGGTCCGCCAGTTGTCTTTCCTAACAGAATTTTGTTCAGTGGAAAGAACTGAATCAACAATCTTTTCTAGCTGTTTTTATTTTTGTATGTTCCAAGTATGGAACAAATATAAAGCGCTTTGTGTTGCATTTTTGCATGAAAAGAGCTCTATAAATAAAGTTTGATTGATTGATAAGTATTTGGGTCATTTTGTCACAGACGATCTGTCAGACGATGAGGACGTCTATAGACAGTGCCGCATGATGTATACACAGGCGAACATGCTGCAGGTTTGGAGCCTGTGCAGTGGACGTGAAAAAGACTCTTTTTAAAACGTACTGTGCTGCATTATATACGGCGCACCTGTGGTCAAACTACAAAAAGACGAGCATACACAAACACACTGTGGTGTATAATGACTGGCTGAGGATTGTGTTGAAAAGGCCGAGATGGGAAAGTACAATGAACCTGTTTGTGTCGGCAGCATCAGACATTTTCACGCAAAACTGTGCTGTTTAATGCACAGATTCATCTGTCGCCTTAAAGACTGTGAGAACAGTTTTATCCTGAGCCTGACGAACGGCAAACTCAGCACCATGAGGCACAGTCTGAACTGTGGAGGCTCTGGTGCTGCAGTTTGTTGTGAATACTGTGTTTTTGAGTGTGTTTGTTTGTTCATTGTGTCTTTTCTAACTCCAAGAGTCTGTAATAAAGTCTGATGATGATGTATATTTTTGTTTTGCTCAAACTACAAATGTGTTACAAATGAACCCCTCAGCCTTTTCAGCAGGTCTCAAACAATAAAAATAATAAAAATACTTTCATTTTTCAGTCCAGTTCAAAAATGTAAAAAGTACAGATGGTTTGTCTCAAATGTAGCAAAGTAAAAGTAAAAAAGATCCACCTTAAAATACTTACAGGTGCATTATGTCACTTTTCTGGTCGCTTTTCTCCGTGTAGATATCATTGCTCTGCCCGAAATATTCTACAGTACGACATTAAACAACTCTTCTTTACAGTTATTAAATTACAGGTGGTTTTACAGCTCAAAAGTACCAAGAAAAAAACTGCATTTTGACTGTGAGCGGGGACGCCTCTCCACAGATCTGACCTGTAACGTGGTCCGGTTTGGTCTCCGTGCACATACAGAGGTTTAATCCCACACTGTGAGCCATTCCAGACGAAGCAATAACATCTGCACAGAGAAAACCTTTAAGTAAAGTACAAATACCTCAAATTTATACCTAAGTACAGTCGACTCCTTTACTACTTTTACTTCATTACGTTGCACCATTGATACTTCCCAGCGTTGCCAGGTCCTGTCACAACTTGCTCCGGGACAAGTCTGAAACCTGAATGAGTTTTTGTGTACGATGTTTAAAGAGAGTGTGTGCGTTCGGATTAATGACAAGGATTATGGATTAACTGGATTTTTAGGGTCATCTGTTCCAACTTGTCTAAGAAATATTGGGAGTATTTAAGGTGAATGATTATGGGATACAGAATTACCCTGTCATAGCAGCGCTGTCACGATAAGAAACATTTCCAACTGGATTTCGATGCTAAGGAAGAGACTTGATACGCAATACTGATTCGGACACGGCGGATGTAATAAAAATACTCTTTATTTAGGCAAGAGAATGTGATTTTCAACCTTATATCGTAGTATTTTCTTTTATATTATCATGTGTGCAACTGGCACCATATTATGCAGTTTGTGGTGTGACAGAATTTGGCAAAAAATGGCAGTAACAATAAATAAACAAATTGAACTGAATTGAACTTATATCTGTGTAAATTTTCACTTATCTGGGTAGTTTCCGTAGTGGTCCATGGGCATTTCCTCGTCATGTGAGTATCTAGGTTCAATAGATACTCATGTGACGAGATATAGATACTAAAAATCACATTCTCAGGACAGAAATGACCTTTTCCTGACGCTTTAGAATAATCTTGAGCTGTATCAGAACAAATATAAGAGCACATGACGAGGAAATGCCCACGGACCACTACGGAAACTACCCAGATAAGTGAAAATTTACACAGATATAAGTTCAATTCAGTTCAATTTATTTATTTATTGTTACTGCCATTTTTTGCCAAATTATGTCACACCACAAACTGCATAATATGGTGCCAGTTGCACACATGATAATATAAAAGAAAATACTACGATATAAGGTTGAAAATCACATTCTCTTGCCTAAATAAAGAGTATTTTTATTACATCTGCAAAAATGCCAAAAATGGCCTATTAAAAATAAGAAAGAAATACCAATTTTGGGGTAAAAATGCCCTATTTTAAGAGAAATTACCTGCCAAATTTTCACTTACCAAGTTTTCTTAAAACAAGACGAAATACGAATCTTGTTCTAAGCAGAAAACACTAGTGTCAAGTATTTATGGCAAGATTTTTCATCTTATTGGTTTGAGAAGGAAGTTAAAGAGGCTTAACCTGGACTGAGTTAATATAAAAAGTGCTGTAATATCCAGATAAGATAAATCAAGGTGGAAGTACAAAAAATCTCATCTTATTAAGTAAAAAAATCTTAAAATTGATCTTTTAAGATGAACCTGCTTAATTCAAGTCAGTTTAACTAAGTTAGAAAATCTTTTTTTTTTTCCAGTGTATTAGTATCTGATTTTCCATATACTTCTGACAAATACTGATATACTGATACTGACTGAGATACCAAAATCAAAAGGTTGATTTTTATTTCCCTTGCATCTCATGATTTACTGATTTCTCTTGGTTATTAGGGCTGAATGGGACCTGACGAGTGCAAAGACAAATGATATTTTTATATTTAGATGTCCACATATGATGTTTTTATCATTTTGACACTTAGGAAGGAAAAGTAGGAAAAGTTGAAAAGTCTGTTGAAAAATGCAGGAAGTAGAGTTGAATTTTCTTCACACTGGGAGAATTCTGTCCAAAGGTTCGGCTCAATTTATGCAAAATTTATACAATTTATACAAAATTAAGGTGTTTCATTATATTTTTACTCATCAAATAATAATCTCTGTGTACAATAAAGGAATTTTGGCCCAGGGCACAGTATGGAAGCCAGGTAACAATGATCACAAATGAATAATGATTTGCAAAAACTATTTCTTAAGTTCCTGAACAGCCCAAAATGTGTTGGACACATATGGTCCTCGGAGGCCACTCAAGATTCAGTACATTTTAAAATACTTTGTTTATTTTCGAGTTTCTCTGCTCAACTGTGTACATTTTTATCAGTGAATTATGTTAGCATCTTTACACCAAATGCACTATGCAACTTTTTGGTTTGGGGTCCGTCACCTGCTTGTTTCTATGGATATGTCATTGCTCTGCCTAGAATGTTCCACAGTGTGACTTTAACCCTATAACGCCAAACATATCATATTTGATACATGAGTTTTTCAGCCCTCCACATGAGCAGTGTGACATTTTTTTCCCTGAAAAACCTGATGTATACAATCAGATACATGCAGTGCACAAATAATCCAACAGTGGGTGTGATTCACTGATTAGAGGGTGCTCCAGTGACAATACAAGATTGCCATAAACAATAATATATGGAAAATGATATTTGAATTTTTTTGTTTGTTTGTTTAGAGGGACCAATAAAGGCTCCAAGTTCAAAGAATTGGAATTTTCTGCCAATTATTTAATGGTGTGGGCTTTACAGGGTTAAACTAGTTTTCTTTATATTTATTCAATTACAGGTGGTTTTATTGCTCAAAAAAAGGCTTTCTGACTGTGAGCGGTGTCGCCTCTCCACAGATCTGACCTGTAACTTGGTCTGGTTTGGTCTCCATGGAGACAGAAAGGTTTAATGCCACACTGTGAAACATTCCAAACAAAGCAATAACATCTACATGGAGTAACATTTGACAGAGGCTCCACCAGGAAAGTTGCACCTTTAGCTTCTTCATAGTTTCAATGAATTATTTAAAAACATTTCAATACAAAACTCATTTCTATCAGTACTGGACTGATATTGTGTCGAAAAAATACAAGAAAAACCCCCAAAACCCTGGTATTGCCCATCGCTAAGTTGGCAGTACTAAGTTTTTAAGTATCGATACACTACAAAAAAGGATTTTCTAACATAGTTAAACTGTAGATTCATCTTAAAAGATCAATTTTAAGATTTTTTTACTTAATAAGATGAGATTTTTTTTACTTGTTTCAAGATATTCCCTCCTGATTTATCTTATCTAAATATTACAACTTATTCTAAGCACTTTTTATATTAACTCAGTCCAGGTTAAGCCTCTTTAACTTCCTTCTCAAACCAATAAGGTGAAAAATCTTACCATAAATACTTAACACTAGTGTTTTCTGCTTAGAACAAGATTTGTATCTCATCTGTTTTAAGAAAACTTGGTAACTGGAAATTTCTTACTGCACTGGCAGAGAATTTCACTTAAAACAGGGCATTTTTACCACAAAATTGATATTTCTTTCTTATTTTTGACAGGCCTTTTTGCAGTGTATTTGCTCAAATTAGTATCTAGTTTCGATACTAGTTTTAATATCGATTAGTACATGTTTTTCGATACTACAGCCCTAGTCAATATTCATACTGACAGATATCAAAAGGTTGATCGAATTTGTACATTTCCAATCAGATGGATAATGAATGAATTATGACATGAGCCTCTTTACACCAGATTAACTTCTCCATAGTTGTAGTTTCAATACATAATTTACAATACATTTAAAACAAAACTCAGTGGTTTAAGTATTGGATCAAAATTATGCTACTTAGACTTAAAATTAGACAAACTTTACTGATCCACAAGGGAAATTATTTGGACACAGTAGCTCACACATCACAGCACATGACAATAACAAAGAGCAAAAATATACAGGGTCATAATAAATGTGAAGTCGTATCACTTGGTATCGTATTGACACAAAAACACACCGGTATTCCCCATCGCTAAGTCAAAGTAAAAGTGTTTGAAATAGTCGCTGATGGGCCTGTTGAATGAGACGCAGTCGAGCTGTACAATAGAAACAGGGAGAACTTCCCCTCACTATCAACCAGGAAGTGTGATGCCAGGAAGTCCTGTGTGTACTTTGCACTGTGAAACCACTACTAATTGAAGAAACCCCATATTTGCTGATTCTGGTAAAATGCACGTCACTGGCGGCGTATTTACTGAATGTGATGAATGGACGGTTTGTTCTTGATTACAAAATCGCGTTAAATGTCCTGTATTACTCAGAATGAACTCTGCTGAGCTTTAAGACAAGTCAGAATGTCGTTTCCTCGTTGCAAACATACCCAGAGTCGTGTTTAGTTTCATTCACACGTCGAGGTAGTCCTGGATTGTTTGGCTGTTTACATCTCCAAAGCTCAAAATGCTCAGTTCCACCTCATGATGTCACGTAGTGGTAGTTTTCAAGTTAACACCTACTTTTTTTACCTTTTGTTCAGTACAAATGGGCAATTCCCGGACTGAAATGATCACTTCCTGTGTTACCACGTGACATCACAAGGTGGAACAAAGTGTTTTCTGTTTGAGTGAAGAACTAAATATGCAGTTTTTTTTTATATTAGTGTTTGCACCCAACATTTAGAAGGACAAAAAAAGGCACAAATGATAAAAAATAATAACAGAACAACACAGGAAAGGTCATAAAACCCAGAAGGCTCATGAGTGACCCTCTTAAAACGACTGAAATTAATACACAAAACACAAATTAATACATAATAATAATAAATACAAAAATAAACAGCTATAATTGCCTATGTTTCCATATAAGGACATGGGTGCTGCATGGATAAAGGACTGAAATCTACAAGAGATTTTTTAAGCTTGATTTTAAAAGTATTTAAACTAAAACACGGTAAGATTTCTCACTTTCCTCAGCACCGCACCAAGAAAATTTAGCAACAAAGGTCCTAAACAACGGCTTCTTCTTGTAAGAATTGGATTTTTGGATTGGGTTTGTGTGTTCAACGTGTGTGAATGAAACGAAACACAACTCCGCGTCCGTTTGTGACGAGGAAACAACATTATA
Source organism: Odontamblyopus rebecca (assembly GCA_030686955.1). NCBI lineage: Eukaryota > Metazoa > Chordata > Actinopteri > Gobiiformes > Gobiidae > Odontamblyopus > Odontamblyopus rebecca. Next base: position 7,199,373 of record CM060665.1, read on the forward strand.
ACATAGCTTATCAATGGAGATTTTATTACTTTGCCTGTGTAGGGCATTAAACAAATGATCTGACCATAGAGGCGAGCAGGAGATACCACTAACCCAGGGATTTCCGAGCTGTAACTCGGAAGCTGCCAGCATTTCTCCACCCCTTTCCAAATAGCTCGTCAAGGGACTTCTGAATCATTCATATCGCGCTGAATAACTCAAATTTGACTGATTAAATGACTTTTTCCTTTCTAAATCATGTCTATTTTGTGCACTGATAACTGGATAATGGGGTCACACTGCGAGAGTTCAAGTTAAGATGACTTGAATTATGAAAGTTTTACCAGGATTTGAGTAAATTTCACTTGACAAGTAAAATTATCTGTCAGTGGAAGAAGACATTTTGTACTTCTTACATCTTGCTACACTTAAAATAAGAAACTTTTTGCGCTTAAAATAAGAAACGAAATCAAATATTGCTTGAATTAAGAGAAAAACACTTATTCCACTGGCAGATCATTTTACTTGTCAAGTTGAATCGGCTCAAATAAAGTAAAATGTTCTTAATTTAAGTCATTTTAACTTAGATATTTTTTCTCATCTCATCTACACGACAAAAAAGGATTTTCTAACATAGTTAAACTGACTTGAATTAAGCAGATTCATCTTAAAAGATCAATTTTAAGATTTTTTTACTTAATAAGATGAGATTTTTTTTTACTTGTTTCAAGATATTCTATCCTGATTTATCTTATTAGATTAGATTAGCTTCTTAGGTTCCTTTCTAAGACAATGTAGCCAGGTGTATTTGTACCTTGTTGACATGTTTCGGCTGCTGCTGTGAGCCGTCTTCAGAACTGTCACCGGTGTTGGTGGTGACGTGTCATATATCAGCTGTTGTTACTTCCGGTAGGCGTGGTCAGCCTGATGGGACCTGCGGCTAGCAGCCGAAACATGTCAACAAGGTACAAATACACTTGGCTACATTGTCTTAGAAAGGAACCTAAGAAGTTAATGCACTAAGAAGACAAAATGAATATTTTTGGCGTAGATTAGATTAGCCTTTATTGTCTCCCTCGGGAGATATTTGTCTTGGGACAAGGGCACTCATACCACATATAGAGACATATAACATACAGCACACACACAGTGGACACATCAATGAATGCAGTTCATAAGAAAAACAACCATTCAACATTTGATGATATTGCACCATTCCCATAATTAGCATGTTTTGCACATTGCCTGGGGCCTAAAAGTGTAAAGGTGAATATTACACATTCCCTGGGGCCTTTCTGCCTAAGGTGCCAAAGGACATTGCACACTCCCTGGGGCCTATAACTGTCTGTGCCAAAAAAAATAATTATTCTAAGCACTTTTTATATTAAATCAAACCAGGTTAAGCCTTTTTAACTTCCTTCTCAAACCAATAAGGTGAAAAATTTTGCCATAAATACTTAAAACTCGTGTTTTCTGCTTAGAACAAGATTCATATTTCACCTTGTTTTAAGAAAATTTGGTAATTGGAAATTTCTTACAGCACTGGCAGATAATTTAATTTAAAATAGGACATTTTACCTCAAAACTGGTATTTTTTTCTTATTTTTGATAGGCCTTTTTTGCAGTGTAAGGCTCTCTGGTATTTTCAACTCACTGGAGGAAAAAGGGTGGAGACGTCTGCACTGGGCCAGTTTACAGGTCGTATCTGTGGAGAAGCGCCTCGCTCACAGAGGAGTATATGTTTTCTAAAGGTGTGTCTGAGCACTGCAAACTCTCCAGGCTGTTGATACTTGGCAACGGACGTCATCAGCGTTCCCTGCGGGTGTGACGCTAACTGAAAGCACTGCTCTGTCTGAAGCTCTGTTACACAAGTTAGACTTCAATCTGAGGTTTATTTGAACTCAATCTGACCAGAAAGAGCCGTTTTAGTTGGAAGTACAACAGGTTTTTGTGGAAAATCAAACACCTAAACGGAACAATGAAAGCTTGTATTGATCACAGGCTCCATTATTTATTAGTTCTTGAATTTTCAAACGATCTTAAACCATTTTGCCAACACAGACGCACGTATCACACCCTCAAGCTTGATGTCCCTGCAAAGTATCAATGCTATAAGGGAGTTTTGGTAACTTCAGTACATAAATGTTGGTGGGTTTGTCCAGTTAATACCATTTTAAAATCAAACTTCTGTCATTTCTAGTAGCCAATCCAACCATTTCATCAAAACATGTGGTTTGGAGCAGGATTTAGACAAGAGGATGTAATTTGACTATTTATTTGAATGGTAAGCTTAAGAATCAGTATTGTTTGAGTTCAGGAAATCATTGTTGAACACCCTTTTTATTTGCTCAGAAAAAGTAAATAAAATCAAAAATTGGGAAAAGATGGTAAACAGACTCATAAAGGGGCTCATATTACGCTGTTTTCTGATGTTATAAAGTTGATTCCTCATAAAAAAACAAACCAGGAGTTGTGTTTTGTTTCGTTCACACGCGTTTAACACACAAACCCTGCGTATTTAGGCTGCGTTCTTCTCTCAAATGGAAAATACAGGAAGTGCTCCACTATGTTTTACACCTTCACTAGAATGATTTGGATAATTTCAGGCCTGGGATTGCCAATTCTCTCCTGAAATAAAGATAAAAAGTAGCTGCTAACTTGAAAACAACCACTTCTTAACGTCTCAAGGCGGCACAGAGCATTTTGAGTTTGGGAAATATAGACAGACTAATAAAAAGACACAACTTCAGGTGTGTTTTTGATGAGGTAACAACATTATAACTTGACTCAAAGCCGATTTCGTGTCATATAAGACGTTTAATCCGACTCCCACATGCATTTTACATCAGCCATCCTCCAATATTTGCATCTGAATTGAACAAAAAACAGCCATTCACACATATTTCACAGTGAATTCAGAGTGTTCAACATTATGCCCGTCGCTATAAAACAATGTCAGTGGCACAGTTTATCTCCACCCCATCTACAAATAGCAGGAAGCCCCCGAGGCCAGATCCTGCACTGAAACAATGCACCTACTACTCAACCAGAGTTCACTTCCTGCACGAACGGTACAAGATTGCAACCAGATAGTCCACCGCAAGACTCCAGATAGTTCCAAGTATTTTCCCTTTTTCAATCCCATTCATCCGACTTGATTTTTCCCTTTCTCCGGCTGAAATCTGATCTCTTTCGCTCGCATTCCTCCCCTCTCCCCTCGGCATACCGTAGCCCCGCGTCTCAAATTTCCACGGACCTACAGCGTATTGTTTATTTTGCTTAAAGGTGGAGGGTCCGTCAGCTGTTTGTCGTCATGGAGATGTCTCTGCTCTGTCTAAAATGTTTCGCGGTGTTGATTTAAAGGTCCTACATTACGCAAAATTGACTCTTGTGAACTTTTAGCCGCGTTCGAAAGTTGTTACCTCCTCAAAAACGCACCTGGAGTTGCGTTTTGCTTCGTTCATGTTCGAGGATTCCCGCGTTATTAGTCTGTCAAAGCTCAAAATGCTCTGTTCCACCTTGTGATGTCATGAAGCGGTAGTTTTCAAGTTAGCAGCTGCCTTTTTATCTTCAGTTTAATAGAGAGGGGTAATTCCAGAGCTGAAATTATCCAAATGATTATAATTTGAAGGTGTGTGGAGTTTAAAAACACAGTGACGCACTTCCTGTATCACCACATGACATCACAAGGTGGAACAGAGTGCTTTTTTTGTTTGTTTGAGGGATGAAATCAGTCTAAATATGCAGAGTTTGTGCGTTAAAAATGTGTGAATTAAACAAAAAACACAACTCTAGGCATGTTTTTGCTGCTGAAACAACATTATAACATAGATCAGTAAATACCGTAATATGGGCCCTTTAAAGCTTCCTGCAGTACAGGTCAGATCTGTGGAAAGGCGACCCTGTTCACAGAAGGAATGATTGTATTTTTGAGCAATAGAAACATCCGTAATGAATAAACGCTTTACGTAAATGTGTTTAATGTCATACCAGGGTAGCCGCGGGGTCTTAAAAGTCTTAAAAAGGTCTTAAATGTCATGTTTTTAAATTAAGGCCTTAAAAAGTCTTAAATTGTGTTGTCCAGGTCTTATTTTTTTCCACAAAGGTCTTAAATTTCATTGGCCTATTTTTTGTTTACAGTGCAATGTGAGACATGACAATATGAAAGGTTAGTTTGTCTCTTTTGGCCATTTTACGAGCGACACACAAGACTATAAATGAGTTCTGAATGAGATTTTATAATAAATTTGTTACTTAAAGCAGAACGGTCACTATTAGAATTCACTATTAGGCTTGATTTTCATCTAAGTGGTCTTTAAAAGGTCTTAAAAACGTCTTAAACTCGGGGTAGTCAAACCTGGGGATAGGAAAAGCAGTAACATCATGGAGCCAAGCAGGTAACGGACCCTCCAGCAGAAAAGTTACGCAATGCACCTTTGACACAGAGGTAAAAAACGCAGACATAACCACCGCCAGCTCCAACGCGGGTCTTTATCATGCATTTGAAAGTACAATGGGAGCTCCAGACTGAGGAAGATAATATCGGCGGCTGAGTTTTGTGCGTATGTTGCTAATTGTGGCTGTAGGAGAATGCCCTGGAACGGACAAAGGGTATAGGCCACATCTGATCTCCAAGAAGTCTGCTCCGAGGGGCTGCAAAAAAGGACAGTTCATTTCCCCGGAGATCAGTTCTGTGCAAATTTATGAGCCCCTCCCAACCCCCCGGCCCTCCACAGCTCGCCCTTGGAAGTGATGGGGGCTGTGCACTACATAAAAAAGGGCTTCAGAGGACAACAGGGAAATAGCGAGCTGCTCAGTCGCTTTGCTTTGAACGGATGAGCTAACAGCGTCTCCTATGCTAGTTCAAAGGGACTATATTATGCAAAATGGACTGTTGTGAGCTTTTTGAGTTGTTTTAATGTTGTTACAATGCAAAAAAGGCCTATCAAAAATAAAAAAATAAATAAAAAAATTGAGGTAAAAATGCCCTATTTTAAGTGAAATTATCTGCCAGTGCAGTAAGAAATGTTCACTTATCAAGTTTTCTTAAAACAAGACGAAATACGAATCTTGTTCTAATCAGAAAACACGAGTTTCAAGTATTTATGGCAAGATTTTTCACCTTATTGGTTTGAGAAGGAAGTTAAAGAGGCTTAACCTGGACTGAGTTAATATAAAAAGTGCTTAGAATAAGTTGTAATATTGAGATAAGATAAATCAGGATGGAATATCTTGAAACAAGTAAAAAAATCTAATCTTATTAAGTAAAAAAAATCTTAAAATTGATCTTTTAAGATGAATCTGCTTAATTCAAGTCAGTTTAACTATGCTAGAAAATCCTTTTGTGTAGTGTATCTCATGAAAAAACAAACCCAGAGTTGTGTTTTGTTTTATTCACATATGTTTGAATAATCTTTTTATTACACTGTCCACATCCCCAAAGCTCCAAATGCTCTGTTCCACCTTGTGATGTCATAAAGCAGCAGTTTACAGCTACGGTTTAACTTTTGTTTAATAGCGAGTGGCAATTCCAGGGCTGAAATGATCCAGATGATTCTAGTTAAGGTGCATGGAGTTATAAAAAACAGCGGAGTACTTCCTGTACCAGAGTGTTTTCTATTTGAGAGGAGAACTCAGGTTAAATACGCAGGGTTTGTGTGTTAAATATGTGTGAATGAAACAAAACACGGGTCTGGCTGTGTTTTTCATGAGGAAACAACATTAGAACATAGATCAGAACATAACATTATACAGGCCCTTTAAAATGCATTGTTTTATGTAATAAAGTTAAATTAGTTTTGCCCCTGTGGAGGTATATTGTAAAACCAGGGTCTGTGTTCTGTCTGTATATAATTAATCATTCGGAAAAGAGTACGTGCGCTAATACTGGTGCTTTGTTAGCATGCTAGTTGCAGTTATTTAATTAGGAAGGAAAGGAAAGTGAGGAATAAGTTTGGATTGTGGAAGTGTTTTTCATTCCTTTAACACAGGGGTGTCAAACTCATTTTGGTCCGGGGGCCGTATGCAGCCTACTTTGATCCCAAAAGGGCCGGATCAGAAAACTCAGTTCTCTCTTCAAGTTATTGTATTTTTCTCCGTGTCTCGTAGTGGTGTTTAAGATTATATTCCTCGAGCAACGCCACTTGTTCCAAACACACTGAGCACAGATTTCCCATTCACCTCTGTCAGCAAATAAGAATTAGACTATTTTTCTTGGGAAATCCTGAACTCTGCTTTTCTCATTTTGTGACATTTTGCTGATGAGGGTCACGGTCGACAGTCAAAACGATCGTCCTTTAAGAGCGTTTGGAAAGAGGAAAGTCTTCATTTGTGCTGCTCTGGTGGGAGTCGCAACGTACAGAAACGCCGGAGACGCTGCTATGCTAAACGGTGCAGAAAATTAACTGAAAAATCTGAAAATTTTAAGTATTTTAATAGAAAAATCAGCCGAGGGCCAGATTAAAGGTCTTGGAGGGCCGGATCTGGCCCCCGGGCCGCATGTTTGACACATGTGCTTTAACATACAGGGCCACTTTAAGCCCATAATGCAAAGTTATGTGTTGTTGGATTAATATATCATAAGAACGGGGTCACTAAAAAGTTCGATGTTTCTTCTGTAAATACCATCTCATTCATAAGTTCATATTTGGAGACTCGCTGCCCGATGTTACTACGCAGAGCTATTCACTATAGTTCCTTTTGTAACTGGCGAAATTTGTGGTTTGCTTTTGTGGTTAAGTTGCGCAATCGCTTCATGCTCCAAGTTGTGAAATCACCACTTCAGGGACTGTCTTCTCCTCCGTACAGTATTTTGTACAAGCAGCAGTTTGTGGGAATAAAAGAGACTGGGTGACGTTGCCTTTACTGTAGAAATAAAACAGATTTTGTTGGATGAGAGCAACAAAGAGGCAAAAACTAATGACAGGCAGTTGAATCCAGTATCGGATGAGAATATGTGGAAAAAAACTGCTCTGTAAACCCAAACGGTCAATGTAATTAAATAGATTAAGTTGTGTATTCTTTTTTTAGAAATAGTCCTACTAATTTAATGATGTCAAGTTGCTATAACATGTTCTTCTTTTTGAGTAATTTTAACCAATATTTTTTGATTAAAGGATTATCAAAAGGTTCAAGTACCAAGGCATCCAGTATTTTAAGTTATGAAAGATTGTGACTTTTAAGTTCATCAGCAAAAAAATCTATTATTTTGAGTTCTGGTAACTTTTGGGTTCACAGTGCACTTGAAAATAATCATTTCTCTATTGTGGTTCAATATGAGAGTGAAAGAAGTGACGTACTGTAGTTCATTCTGAAACAAACTCTTGACTCATTGTTCAACACTGGGTGCAGCCCCTTTAAAGGAAACATATTATGCAAAAATAAACACTTTTTAAAGCTTTTAGCCATGTTAGAATTGTTTTCCCCTCTCATTTACTTTTGTGAAGTTGTATTTCAGCTCATCACCGCCGAGTGTGAAGTGAAAGAATTACAAACAGTTGTGCTCATAAGTTTACAGACGCTGACAGAATCTGATTGATTTCTTGTCCGTCTTTCAGAGAATATGAATGAAAACACAAAAACTTTTCTTTCACTCATGGTTAGTACTTGGGTGAAGCCGTTTATTATCAGACAACTGTGTTTACTGTGTTTGTGGCCTGTGTTTGTCAGAGCCTGATCCCGTCAGATCTCAGAAGCTCAGCAGGACCTGGTCAGGACTTGGATGGAGACACTGGGAATTCCAGGTGCCACAGTGGGGCCAGTCACAAAAACTGTAACTGTGTCCTTAGGCAAGACACTTCACCCACATTGCCTAGTATGAAAGTGGAGTGTGCGTGAGTGTTGGTGGTGGTTGGAGGGGCTGATGGGGCAGATTGGAGCCTCACTTCTGTCAGTCTGCCCCAGGGCAGCTGTGGCTATAATAGTAGCACCACCACCGGGTCTGGAGTGAATGAATAATGCTCTGTAAAGAGTCTTTGAGTGTCCTGAAAAGCACTATATAAAACTGATGCATTATTATTATTATTATTACTCTTTTTAAATCATAATGAAACAGAAACTACACAAATGACCCAGTGACAGTTTGAAGTCTTTTGTGATAGTTGTGGATGAGGCTCTTTATTTCCTCTGATGGTAAATCTGCTCATTCTTCTGGGCCAAAGGCTCCAGTTCCTGTAAATTCTTGGGCTCTTGTCTGAACTGCAGCTTGAATCTGCCCAGAGGCTCAGTGATACTGAGGTCAGAAGAGACGAACACTCCAGAACCTTCACTTTATTCTGCTGGAGCCAGTGACAGCTCCACTCGCCTTTGTGTTTTGGATCATTATCATGTTGAATATCCAAGTACGTCCCATGTGCAGCTTCTGGACCAAGAAATCATCAATTCTGCCAGGTTATGTAAACTGATGAGCACAACTGTATCTCCAGTTGTTATTAGGTCATTTTTATTCTCCTACATTCATGACGCCATTGCTCTGAAAATCCCAGTTTCCCCCTAATAATCCCCCCCCACACACCCACTGTTTACTTTTTGGTGATACATTTGCTCAGTTGCTATATAAATAAACCTTACCTTACCTCAGTTGGTAGAGCATTTGTCCACTGACCCACAGGCTGACGGTGCGATTCCAGCTCCCACTCTTGAATACTGTTGTTATGTCTTTGGGCAAGACACTTAATCCACCCCCAGTCTCTACATACATTGGTGAATGAATGTGGGTGTGAATGGGTGAGCGGTTCCTTGATGCAAAGCGCTTCGGGTGCCTTGGAGGTGGAAAAACGCTATGGAAGAATGTGAACGTTTCCCATAAACATATGAAAAGTGTTGATGTATTGTGTGGAAAAGGTAAGAGGGGGCAGATGACATAAGATTACTCGTCTTTCTGCCCCTTTTCATTCATTCCTTGTGTGTTTAATGTTAGGATACTTCATATTTTTACACTATATGAATGGAATAAATAAATAATGAAACAATGATCCGCGACCGTTATCTATTATAACTATACAGCAGACAAAAGCATGACTCCGTATGCTGTTTATCTTGACACACACCCATAAATGCTCAATTTTGTGACTTTATTGTAATTATTGCGCCAACACATTTCCTGATTATCTAGAAGAACGTGCACTTTCACTCCTGGCAGACTCCGGTTAGGCGAAACCACACACAATGTAAAAAGAATGTCTGAATAATCCCAAATTTCTTCACACAGTCATCCCACCAGTTAAACCTCCGCTTACTCATCCGCCCTGTCTCTCTTTTCTCCACAGAATGTAGTCAGCGTATTCCTTTAGCCTGGCCGGAGGAGGAGTGACTCATAAATTATATAAAGTGCTTCCAGAGAGCGGGGCCCTGTGTTACCGCCAGCCACAACAATCGCAGACTCTGAGGCGTATTTGTCACAGAGCCTCACCCCCCCCCACATGTCACAGGAGTAAAGGAGCATTTCCGTCAACACAGGCTGCATTTCCGCTCTCTTGAATATCCTGTGCTGAAGAAATGGGTGGCGGCGAAGCAGTGCAACATACTGAATACGCTGCTTTTAAAATACATATATAAAATTCATGAGTTGAACCAACAAAGAGGTTAGAAATGTGTCTTGCACGAGTACAGATTGTAAAAGCAGTTCTTATGGTTGAAGACAGATAGAACTGCCTCTTTAATAATAATTATTATAATGCATTTGTCTGAGAAGCTTTAAATGTTCATGCATTATTCATTCACTCCACGCAGTCCTACGGGAACCCAAACCTGTGACCGCAGCGACCTGTCAAAGCCTGATCTCGTCAGATCTCAGAAGCTAAAAGCACCGGGCCTGGTTAGTACTTAGATGGGACACCGCGGGGAATACCAGGTGTCACGGGGGGCGCCAGGGGCCAAACTGTAGTTGTGTCCTTAGGAAAGACACTTCACCCGCATTCCCTGGTGTGAATGTGGTGTGTGAGTGTTGGGCAGCCTTGCTTCCATCAGTCAGCTGCACTGATCATTACCTGCACTGTTATATTCTTATTCTTATATTCTTGTAAATTTGTGCATTTTGTGTTATATTATAGTTTGTTGTTTTCTACTTATTTTATTCTATTTTATTTGTTGCATGTTGAGTGTTTATCTACATTTTGTTCCAAGTACCGCAGCAATTTCCTAATGTTGTGAACCGGTTCACTCATATGGCAATAAAACCTTTATGATTCTGATTCTGATTCTGATTCTGATTCTGACTGCCACTGATATTTCCAAAGCATTATTATTATTAGTAGTAGCAGTAGTAGTAGTAGTAGTATTAGTAGTAGTAGTAATAGTAAGTAAGTGTTTATTTATACAGCGCTTTTCACAGACAGATGTCACAAAGACGCTTTACAGAGGATTATTTACAGAGCATTATTCATTCACTCCATACCCGGTGGTGGTAAACTACTGTTGTAGCCACAGCTGCCCTGGGACAGACTGACAGAGGCGCGGCTGCCAAGCCAACCAGCGCCAACGGTCCCTCCGACCACCACCATCACTCACTCACACAACTTTCACACCTACAGTGCATGTTTTGGGTTAGTTTGTTAGTATTAGTATTAGTATTCTATATTTTGAGAACAATAATCTGAATCAAGTCCACCCTTAGTATTCCTTCTTGTGCCGTGTGCATGTCTTAGCAGAATTCATGAATCTATACTTTGAGTTTTTGAATGAAGAGCCCATAAACGTGAAGTGTCACTCCTGAAATTTACTGTCAGCTCAGTATTTCCCCCATTCTTCACCCGCAGGTGCTGGAATAAGCAAATGAGAAGAAGCATTTCCACCTACAGCCTACAGTATTTTCAAACCTCTCATCACGAAAAAGCCAAACTTGACAAAACGAATGACTTCATTTGAAGGATTGCGGTGTTAAATATCTTTGTTAAATAGAAAACTCCCAAATTTGGCTCCTGCCTGTGCGACGCTGTCTTGAGGGATTTACCAGAAGAGCTCGGATCAAGTCATAGATCCCAGTCCGGTGTCAGGGTAACAGGCCCATTTGTCAAGTAGATTTACTGACACCTCTAGGCCCCTTAATCTTTGCCAGCTCCAAATTGTTCCAACATACTCAGGATAGTTACCGACGGCTTGAGCTTCTGCTGAAAGATTTCTGCTCCACTGTGGCTTATTTGCCCACAACAATATTCACTTGAACTAACTTAGAGCGACCGCTTCTGGGTGTGGACCACGTCTTTAAAGGGCTCATATTACACCATTTTCTCATCTATGTTATAATGTTGTTTCCTCATCACAAATATACGCGGAGCTGTGTTTTATTTTGTTTCATTCCCACATGTTTAACACACAAACCTGCAATATTTAGGCTCTGGGTTCTTCTCTTAAACTGAAAACACTCCCACCACTGTGTTTTTAAACTCCGTACACCTCCACTAGAATCATTTGTGTCCTAAAATTGACAATCATCACTGAACAAAACATGAAAACTACCGCTTCATGACATCACACGGCGGGACAGAACATTTTGTGCTTCGGAGATGTAGACAGATTGATAATAAACGCGCGTAAATGAAATAAAACGCAGCTCCAGGTATGTTTTTGATGAGGTGACTCCATTCAAACACGGCTCAAAGCTCAATTTTGAGTCAATTTCGGCTATAATATTACTTTTAAATACGTCCCTCATTGTGAATCTGTGTCGTATCCTCACACTTCAGGGGTCAGGGTCATAAATAGTTGAGTTGAAAGCAGAAGAATGTGAGAAATGTGAGAAATGTGAGCGTGGACGGGTGGAGTGGTGGAGCAGTGGTGTGATTTATACGCGGAGGGCTTGTTTGTATCCGGCAGCGTGACATCAGCGAGTCTTTCCCAGCGTGAGCCCGTGTGAATACCAGCGAGGATCAGAGCGAGGCCGGGCAGTGCCATCCTCACATGACCCCCAGGAGCAGGCCCCAGGGGAGAGGCGGGGGGGAGAGAGGGGGGCCGGAGAGCTGAAATCTGCAAATAAACATCCCACAGAGAGGTTAATGTTCGCTTTAATTTGAACTTTGACGTTTTATGCATTTTCTTAAAGCTGTGCGATTCATCACATTTTTATTGAAATCGTCAATCTTCAGCCCCGGGTATTTTTTTCATCAATATATCTGGAGCCGAGTTTGAAGAAGAAATGTGACTGTTTTTTTGTTTGTTTTAAATTAACTTTAGCTTTAAATTATAATTCATTTATGTTCATGAAATGTACTTATTTTGTCACATCGCCCATTTCACGCGGTGTCTAATTGGTTGTAATCTTGATGGTTTTCTATTTTTTGTTTCTGTTTGATTAATGTTTTATTCTTTTTACAATACTGTATGTGTAAATTTAATATTGTATTTATGCATTTATTTGTGGCCTATTTAATGAAATGTTCTATTTTCTGTGTTTTTCTTTTTTTCTTGCTCGTGAAGCTTTGGAGAGTTAGTAGTTTGTGATCATTATATCTGCTGGGACAGAGATGTGTGATGCGTGTCTCTTTAAATGTAATTCCAGAATGAGACACTCACAGTTTCATGTCCTCAGGAGAAGTGCTCTGAAGGGCCCATGTTTCCAAAAGCCGCTCCGAGCTGCCCCCTACTGGCCTCTCTGTGAGCCGTCAGGCTGTGGGACAAACCAGGTCAAAACTGTGGTGGTTTGTGGGAAAAGCTTCATCATTGTCCCCTCTGGCAACAGCGCTTCTCTGACTTAATTACAAAAATGTAATAGATTAGCAGGAGACAAAAGACACCGCAATCAGAAAATTTAGACTTGATCAATGTCACAGGACTTATGTAACTATAAGCCACAAGCGGAACCCTTCTGTGTGGTGAACACTGCTCTGGCCACAAAGGCTTTTTTTAACCTTGTCTATCAGCAGAGGGCATCAGAGCTCAGCTGGGCACCTATAGAGAAAGTTTAGGCCTATAGAGCCTAGTGCACTTCTGCAATCACTTAGGAAGTACATTATCTAATGCTGCCTATGACTTTACGCTTTTGCATCAGCCTAAAACATACAGCCTATAGCCATTTTGCAAATTTTGCAATTATCTTGTAATAAATGCATGTTTATGATATGTTTAATAAAACATCAAACCCTTGTGACTGCAGCCGAATCAACCTGAAAACCATCACAGAATAAAGATTACTGCTGTAGCAGTCTTTTAGATAAACTATTGTGTATACGCCTATCCTGCCCGATTATCACACGTATTTCTAAGCTTGTATCTGTTTCACTGTTCACTTGCACAAATGAACATTCCCCTGTGTGCAGTTTGCTCTGCAGCTGCAGTATGGCATGCACAATCACGCACCTTTGACGTAAATGTTTAGTAACATGAGGCAGAAGCCCATGAGTAAATGAGGACATAATGCAGTTAGTTTGGCTGGAGTTTTCACATGCAGAGCTCTCGGTTTGCAGACGCGTAGGTTGGAAGAACCCTCAACCCGCTCACCACCGGCTCTCCTCCGAGCGCCGCGCTCATTGGCTGAGCCCGGGCAAAGGCGGAAGTCTACAGCGCCGGGGATTCCCCGAGGGAAGTTCCCAACTCTACAGGCTACAGGGCGACAGGGCTATGTAAAACATACCCTGCCATATCCTCCCAGCTCTACAGGCGACAGGGCGATGTAAAACCCTCTGCACGTCCTGCGCCAACTACTCTGCACCAACTGCGCTGGAGTCAACACGAGAGCTTCGGCCGCGGCGGTTACTCCAATGAAGGTAAGAGACAAACCGAGTAAAGCCGAGTAAAACCGAGTAAAGCCGAGTAAACGCTGTCCGAGGCTCCTGATCAATGGGCTCAAAGAAGCTATGGCTAACTCGTCTCTGGAACAATACGGAACTTGAAGAAGAACTTGGCAACGCGACGTGAAGCTGAGTGGAAGTAGTTTCTTTCTTTTCTTTCTGTTTGAGGCTCCAGCTGCCATTGCCCCGCAGCCTCACTGACAGGTAACATCTGCTCCTGTTGCACTTTTCTCATGGACACTGTCATCGAGGACGATCAGGCTTGTTACTTATTTTACAACATTAGTTTTATTATGTTAAGTTTTATTATGTTATTTTTTCTAACAGATAACAGACTATAAACGTGCACTATTCTTGTCATTCTTGGCATAAACTTCTGTGAACAACAATCCTACATTCTTCTTATAATTGCTTTAATGATCATTTTCATTTGCACAAGATAATTTTAGACGTTTTATGGGCGTGGATTATGGAGCTTTTGCTCTGTGTTTTATAGACTAGCCTGCAAGCATTGTAAGGAGGCTACATTGTGCATTGTTTAGTTAGTTTAGTTAAGTTTAGGCTAATAAAGTCATAGGCTTATGACATTTCTTATATATGAAATAATTATAGGAAACGGAATAAGCAGAATAGGGTTGCTATGACTAATGGTGAGCAACTTAAGAAATATTACAGGAGCTGTAGGCCGGACAGTTGCTTTTTTGTACTTGTGTAGGCCTAGTGTTTGTTTAGCAGAAATGTGTAAATGTGTTTGCTGTGTGTAGCAGGGCTCATGTCTGCTGTGTCAGTGATGATTGTGGAGCACACGGAATGGAAAGGAACATCGGAGACCAACTCAACAAAGCTTTTGAAGCCTATCGCCAGGTCTCCATTGAGAAAGAAATAGCTAAGAAGGAGCTGCAGCAAATGGTGCGCCTCAACATTCAAACATACAAATTATTCCAGTTTAGTGCTCGTGTATTTTAACTAAATCGTATTATTTTGTAGACAGAGTATTATGAGGGCTACACACGTAAACTCCAAAAGCAGATAGACGACCAGCAGCGGCTCATCTCTGTTCTTGAAGCTAAACTTTCAGCTTTGAGGCCCCCGCCTGCAGGTTTGTGGCTCAAAACTTTTACCAGATATTTATAGATTTACACTGAATTAAGATGTGTTACTGCAGTGCCTGGTCACAATGTAATAATCAAGATTTTCAACATGATCTGACCTAGTTTTGTGTGGTATATGGGTCAACATGGCCATATACCACGACAGGCAAACCGTTTTGAACATTTTGAATATTGAATGTAGTGTAAAATAAACAAAAATCTGCACAAAAGAACAGAAATACAGAAAAAAAACATTGTAATCTTTTAAAACTGCATATTTTTGCACTTTTTTTTGTTTGTTTTTTATAGTCTATTCACATGCAATACTTCACTTCACACGCACACACACAGTTTAGCACATTCCTCATTGCAAAAAAATATCTTAGTCATTACGCTAACCCCCGAAAAATCTAAAAATCAGCACGAAAATGCACTTGACAATAGCTGTGCGTTCTGTTGCAACAGGAGATATGAAATGCGAGCCTTGTGAACATGTCCACGATGGAGCTATTGCCTATAGGAAATTACAGTACCAGGTAAGTCTACACTGCCTTTCACTTCATGCAAAAACACTGAATTCCTACACTGTGACCTTCAGTTCTGCTTGACAAAGATACAGCTTCCTCTTCTGCTCGCCCAGAACAGTGGTTTTAGTACAGGCTGTTCCAGTGGTCAACCTTTTCTAACGCCACCCCTGTCTGAATGACTCCGAGCGCCGCATTTCTAATATAAAGTACAATCTGCCTACACATTTGGCCCACTGTGACATGAAGGAAAGCACGGTATTTCGTCACAGCAGAAGCAAGCTAAACATTGAACGCCGGATTACACAACTTTGAAGCAGTTCGACGCAGACCTGTGGTGCAGTCTCGTGTCCTCATTTGACTGAATTAGAATAATATTTGGCGATAACAAAGCGAATATGTGAGCTGAAATGAACGGTAACGCGAGAAAAAGAGAGCTAGACCGGACAGATCCTTCACTTTGACAAACTTTATGGCGCCAAAAAGGGAAATTATTTGGACGCGGCAGCTCACGGGTCACAATATAACATAAAAACAAAGAGCAGAAATATAATAAATTCAGAATAACAGCCAAAAATAACTGGTTTTATATGGTTACACTGCGTTATCATGGTGTTTTTTTTGCATTTTTATACTTTGGTCTTTCATTAGATTAATATGCCACGGTGAATTCTTGTTGCGATGACTTAAAAGCTTGTTTTGGACAGTGAATTGCACAAGGTGTATCCACGTTGGTTCAGCAGATGGTGCTAGAGGATAAAAGCACAGTGCAGTTCATATTACATGTACCTGGGCCTGTCTGCGCCTCACTGAAATGGGCTTCTGTACAATATATTTTCACGTCTAATCAGAACTGCAGACGAGCTCGCTTTCCCCTTGTGCAAATATTGCGCGTCAATACTGAAATGTAAAAGGTAACGCGCGAGTTTCTCATGTGTTTTTCGCGTGTGTTTTCCAGGACAATGCCGTCAATGCCGCAGCTGCTTCAAATCCACCAGCTGGCTCTGCTGTCGAGTGGTATGTGCTGTTGTCATGTATTGATTTTTTTATTTTTATTTTACGTGTCCCATTATTTTTTTTTTGTAAATTGTGTTTGTGTTTGTCAGTCAAGATATGCAAGATGCCTTCGAGGCCATTCAGGTGAAATTTCGGAAGATAAAGTCTTTGACCCGAAGACAAAAAGACCATCTAAAGAGGTTTAATGGAGGAAATGATGCGTTAAATGGTAAATTATCCAGTGGAATGTTTCAAATGTCACCTGCTTTTGCTATTTCCTTTTTTTTTTTTACTTCACTGTTTATGTAACTTAAATATGTCATCACAATAGCTAGCCAGCTCTGAAAGGTGTCCCTCCGCATGCACACTGTACTATATATATAAAAAAAATGGCATTGAAGTACCACCGAAGTCACTGAATACGAGCAGTAAAATGGAGCAGTAGCAGAATCACCATTTTATTGTGGATGCAACATTATATCTCTGTTCCCAGGGGCTGCAGTGTCTAAATACCAACGTCTTTATTTCATTTTTCTGTCATTCTTTGTCATGCGACGCCTATTCGCATATCAAAATTATTCCCTGTGTTTCGGTGCTTCCCCAGGACGATAAATTAAACTGGTTACTGGTTCCTGTGATTTAAACAATCGACATAATTCATATCCTGTTTGTCTTGTTTGACCTGTTCTGAGAAAGGCTGCACTGAGCTGTTAAATTATCACCACTACAACATCAGAAACGGCATAAGGGCCTGTTACTTATGTCAGATTTTCACAGTATACTCAAATCAGACATCCCTTTAGCACATTATTTACTACTGCATGGATTTTTTTAATGTTTTGGTTATTTTGGAAGCTTTTTAAAAAAAAAAAAATACTGACAGTACTCTTTCCATGACAGATCAGCACTTCTTGCATATTCAAATCAGATATCCCTTTAGCACAGTACAGATGATTTAATACTGCACGTTTTTATGCTTATTTTCTTGAATCAAAGCTTTTTTAAAATACTGACAATACTCTTTCCATGGCAAATCAGCACTTCTCCATGTCCAACCAAGTAAAATATCCCTTTAGCACAGTACAGATCGTTTAATACTGCGTGTTTTGTTTTTAATTTATGCTTATTTTCTTGAATCAAACCTTTTTTTAAATGCTAACAATACTCTTTTCATGACAGCCAAATCAGATATCCCTTTAGCACAGTACAGATGATTTAATACTGCATGTTTTTATGCTTATTTTCTTGAATCAAAGCTTTTTTAAAATGCTAATAATACTCTTTCTATGACAGATCAGCACTTCTTGCCCAACCAGATCAGATATCCCTTTAGCACAGTACAGATTATTTAATACCGCATGTTTTTATGCTTATTTTCTTGAATCAGAGCTTTTTTTAAAATGATAACAATACTCCTTCCACGGCAGATCAGCGCTTCTCCATGCCCATCCAGTGCACAGACCGGACAGCAGAGGCCGAGCGCCCCTTTTCCTCGTCCACGCTCAGGACCGCGGCGGTGGACATCCCCGTCTCGTCCCTGGCCTCTCGCGGAGCCGACCCAGACGACCGGGACTTGGACTCTCTGACCAAATTCAGTGTTAAATTCCCCCCCTCGGCGGACAGTGAATACGACTTCCTGAACAGTGCCCCCGAGCGCCACGTGGCCCTGGCTGTGGCCGAAGGGGAGCCGGTGGAGCTGCCCCTGTCTTTTGTCTACTCCTCGCCCCCCTCCCACTCGCCGTCGTCTCCGCTTTCCCAGGAGAGCGTGCGGGGACCCCAGCAGGTGAGAATCGCACGAGAAGGTCTGAGAAAAACTAGTAGCAAATTATCAAAGTCTGATTGGTCTGCGCTAATGGAGGAGTGAAACAGTGTGAAGTCCAAAAAAAAAAATCTCCTCTGCTTAACTGTATTAATGTGTGCAGTGGCGTTTTTTTCTCCTTAAGCAGGCCTGGTTATATTTGGCATATTTGAGGCAACGTGTGAGCCAGATGGAAGCACATTACGCTGTGTGAAGCCGACAAAACAAGTATGATGGATAAATGAGGACTCTCTGCTGATGTGTGTAAATATCTGCTCAAATGATGAATGATAGAACAGGAGAGTGGTCAAGGGCGCCCGTGATTGTGCAGATTATAATGATGACTTGTTAATGTGGGCTGGCTCCATTAAGGATACGCGGCTATAGAAATGAATATGAATCGATAGTTTCCAGTGTAAAAATGAAAATGAAAGCAGAATGTTGTAATGAGTAAGGCTCTTTCAGAGGAATTTCCTTTTTGTATAATTTTCTAAAAAAGGAAATGCAACAGTTTATCTTAGTCTATATAGCTCAGCTTTTTATGTTTCCTTTACGTGCTTCTGTCGCTCATTAGAAAGCACTGCACTGTCGAGACACCACTGAGAAACCAAAACTATGACTATATAACACTTATTTATTATATATTAAATTGTAAATTGTCCAGACACACTCATGTTTGGCTGAGGTAGTATTTATATTTTTATAAAGCCGTCTTCAAGGAGATTTCACACGTTTTTGCAAATTAGTGTTGCTACTGTTCTGACATAAATAAGTTTGTTTACTGCAAAATGATCATAGTTTTATGAAATCAATATTAATCATTTAGTGGATTCTCTTTAACCACCATCGTTGTAGTGTTTTAGGAAGACGTATGTTTAGAAATAATTGTTCATAAAATGTGCACATTACGAGGACATTTTGTAGCTCTTTTAAGAAATCCTAAATGATCGAAGTAATTCATTGTAAAATATCTCAGATGAGGCCGTACATACGTCGCTACACGAATCTCCACACTGACTCCTCTCCTTTTTTTTTCCGCCCTGCAGCCGCTGTGGAGCCCCGAGCTGTGCCGAGCGGGGGACGTGGGGGCAGATGTGGGGGCAGATTTGGTGTCTCCACAGAGCGGCAGCCCCGATAAATGCGCGTTCTGCCACTCCGTCGTTCCCCCGGACCTGATGAACAGCCATCTCTACTCGCATTTCTCCAAAAACAACAAAAACAACAACTCCCAGTGACACCAGTGAGCTGCACAAACTGACAGGAGAACCACTCTGGAGGATCCCTCTGGTGGGGCCTGCACTGGATCTGAAATGACACTGCCATAAGACTTGAAAGCATTTATTTAATATTGAAGAATTGAATGGTACACTTATTTTTGCCTATTTTTGAAACCATTTTACTCTTTTTAATACTACATCGTGGCGCATATATGTGAGCAAATCAATTGAATATTTACTCTTAAATGAATTACTGTATTGCTCCTAATGTGCATCTGTAAATATATTATGTGGAATTATGGTTATTAAATGTGTACAAAAATCCTAATTGAGTTCATTTACGATCTCAAGATGTAGTTTCTCAACCTAGAGCCTAATCCATGTTCATCAACAGTAAGAGGTTTAATTCGCGTACATTAGCGCTATATTATAACCACCTACAGTAAGTAAAGTGCACCTTTAGTTTACTGGAATATTTTCACTTTGAAACAGGTGCACGGAGCGTCATTCAAGGTAAGGTAAGATTATTTTTTTTCCTTTCAGCACAACTTTACATCTGACCTCAACTAAACCTGCACGAAAAGAATCCTAATGGTGATATGTCGTGTTATTAGAGATGATAAACTTATTGCAATGTTATTTTACTATACAACTATCATACATGAACGTCGTCTATGTCAGAACGTGTTTTTAGAGGTTTTATTCAGAAAAATCATGGTCTTTTGTTGTTTACAGATGCCATTCTAACTAATTGCAGCCTTTGTGATTAGAATTTCAGCCATTTTTATTATAATTTTAATTGCTATAAGTATTTATAGTATAGAGTGACCACATTTTCAAAATAAAAAACTCCCTGGTTTGGGTTGGTAATTATAAAATAGTGAAACAAGTGCATAATTAAGCCAAATTGTTCTGCACTCTGCACTAATGTGTCAGTATAGTCACATTTTCTTTGTGTTTTTGTCATTTTTAAGCAGCTTTTCTGTATTTTACCTAAACAAATGGCAATTTATGCCTCTTTTTTCTGTTGGCAGGGATCAGACTGGTCAAAAATAGGGACATTTCTTGTATAAAACTGGGACAAATCATTAGTTTTGGATAAATCTGCTGGGACAGGGGACACTCAAAAGTGGGACTGTCCTGGGTAAATAGGGACGTCTGGTCACCCTAGTACAATAATAAAACAGTGCATTCCTATTCCTATGTGCAGAATAATTTCTAGACAGACCACAGTATATGTTCCTCGACCGAACCTGTGCAATTTAACTGGGCAACTCTCACTTTTGACTTGTGTAGTATTTATTCACACCTTTGCAAAACAATTGTGCTGATTTACACAGTTCGCCGTGACAATGTTTAAAGGAAGCAGCGTTGTGGAGGGGACCTTGCAGCCTTTTCACTACGGGCTGGTAACACTGGCTCGGGGTAGACGTGCTGGTGTGAACGTGGTGAACAACGCGTCTCTAAAGTGTTTGGCGCGTGTTATCAATTGCGCGCGAGAGGCTGATTGATAAGTCATTCGAGCCCCGGATGCATTTCCCAGTAGCGAGCGCAGCACAATAATAATAGCTGAGATAGGTGTAAAATATGTGATGTCGTAATGCTAATTTTGAACTAATGAGCCGGTGCACTAAGAGAACAGCAAAGTGTTTTAAAAAGCGTGCTACTAGACTGGTGCCGGATTCTATTATGGGTTTGCAACAGGCTTTTGGGCATGTTTACATTTATTTTTGGAGCTATATGAAAAGTACATGCGTTTTATTGCTAATTATAGACCCATTACATTACACTGCAAAAACACAAATCTAGCCAAGTTAAAATTAGGAAACTGAAATTGTAAATATGTCAAGTATTAGACTTTATTGATCCACAAGGGAATTTACTTGGACATAGTAGCTCAAATATCACATGATATTACAATAACAAACAGTAAAAAATATATATTTAGATACATACATACATATATTTCTTGGAATTCTGTCTTTGTATAATAGGTTTGGCATTGTAAGTACTTTTCCTTTAGCCTAAACCCTTTCAGTCATGATCCATGGGGCAGTAGTCTATGTTTTGTTTTGTTTTATTTTGTAGTGCTGCAAAATGGCCGACGAAACTACTACTACTATGTAATAAACGTCTAAATAACTAGCAGTAAAAAAAATAGGAAGAGACTAATGTCAATAAGACATAAATCATATAAATGTGTGTACAGTAAGTAAAACAAAAATATAGAAATATAAATACAGCACATCACAGTTACAAGAGGTCATAAGGAAACAGTGCACAGATTAACAGAAGCATATAGGTTAACGAGTAGATTTTTTACATTTTTTTTGTTAAAGTAGCCTAATGCAACGCCAATTTAGGGTTTTTTAGGAGGTTTTAGAGGTTTTATTCAGGAAAATTAAGGTCGTTCTAACTAATTGTGATTAGAATTCGCAAAGAAACAGTGCAAAGATGATACGATGATTGACAGAGACATGTATAGTCGATTTTAAACATTTTTATTCCTAACTTTGCACTCACTCGGCAAAGCAAACCCCTGGTACTGAAATCCTACTTGAATTAAGAAAGTTTTATCATGATTTGAACATCACTTGACAAGTACAATTATCTACTATTGGAATGAGACCTTTTGTACTTAAAATATAAAAATACACCTCGCTACACTTAGACAAGAAAAACAACAACACTTTGCACTTAAAATAAACAAAATCGAATGTTGCTTGATTATTTATTTACTCATTCCACTGGTAGATAATTTTACTTGTCGAGTTGAATCAAATAACGTAAAATGTTCTTAATTGAAGCTGTTTTAACTTGCCTAGGTATTGCTTTTTGCAAGTGTACGTGGCATTTTTGTCAGCACGTCTTATGTTATAATGCAATATTTACTGTAGTTTGGTCAAATAAGGGAATTGTGCAAAAAGAAACCAAAAAGACATGCAGAAAATATTTGGGGAAATTACTTTTAAGTTCTTTGAAATGAGGAAATGACTGAGGATTCACTTAAAATTTAAACCTTATTACAAAAATGAGGTCAAATAATCATAATAATAATAATACATTTTATTCATAAAGCGCTTTTCAAGACACAGAAAAAGTAAAATAAGTAATAAAACATAGAAAATCAAACATTAAACATTAAAAGCAGTTTTAAAAAGGTGAGTCTTGAGCCGTTTTTGAAGTTGTTGTTTTTTGTCAGTTGCTGTTTACAGTTTTGTCATTGCAAATCAATAAAATCACCTGACATTTCTTACTGGTTTTTTCATATAAAATACTGACTTCTATTTAACTAGATTGAGGACTAATGATTCATTTCAAACTCGAGCAGATCAGGTAACTACCACACTACTGCTTTTTATATACGCGCTCGTTATCATCATAGTTTCATCAGTTTTCAGTGTAATTCATAATTTCCTGAGGCACCGTATCCGATCTCGCCTTTTCCTTAAGAATCTCACTAATGATGCTTTCGCTGTACTCGTGATGAGTGGGACACAGTGCCGCCTGCGTGCTGTTCTCCGAGGAATTCTGAACAGCTGTTTGGCCATAATTATGTTGTCATTTAACGTTATTTGGAAGAGGAAACTCGCCCTGACAGATACGATTTTTTAATATCTCTACTCTTAAAGATGCTCTGTGTCACTTTTTCGTTAAGGGTGCATTTATTGCTCTGCCGGGAATGCTCCACCGTGTGACATTAAACGGCTCTGCTTTACGTTTATTCAATTACGGTTGGTTTTATAGCTCAGAAATACCAAGAAAAACAGCATTCTGACTGTGAGCGGGGTCGCCTGTCCACAGATCTGACCTGTAACTTGGTCTAGTTTGGTCTCCATGGAGATGGAAAGGTTTAATACCGTACTGTGCAACATTCCCGACAAAGAAATGGAGAAAAGCAGCCTCCACCACCAGAAAAAGTGACACAATACACCTTTTTATAGGCTGCTACTCGTAATATTTGGTTTGTAATTTTTGCGCTGTCCCTCTTATGTGTAGCGGCTTCAATTCTGAAATTCTGAATCCATCCGGGACACCAGATTTGCTATAAGAAAAAAAAAAAAAAAAAGGGGGAAAAGAGAGATATGGATTGAGACGGAGAAGGCTGATTACAAGGTGTCAAAATTGCCAGGAGCAAGAAGGTGAAAGCAATCAGTGGTGAGAAGAGTGCGGCATTGGTGAGGGGCAACTAATTATCTCGTCTCATTTATGGAGAAGGATTTGAGGCAGCTCCTAGTCCCGCTGAACGGTGACAGATTGGTGCGGAGGAGAGGGGAGGTGTTAGAACAATGGAGCCCCACTCACCATCATTACAGCATGCTAATCAGCGCTGTAGCTCTCCCCAGGCCCGGGTTAGAGCTGCTGCTGCTGCTGTGGAGGAGGAGGAGGAGGAGGAGAGAGGAAAAGAAGGAGAGGAGGTGGAGAAAAGGAGGAGAAAAGGGGAACGGGGAGGTACCGGTAAGCAGGAGGAACCACTTCCAACTCCGGAAAAGATGCGTTGCAAAAAAGCTTGGTCACAATTTACGATAGAAACACCTAAATCTATCAGAAAATGACTTAAAAGTAGCGAAATGATGTGTCCACACAGCAAAGATGATTCCACTTGACAAGTTCTCTTAAAATAAACGACCTCTAGACTAGAATGAAGCAGTCTCAGCACTAGTAAGTCAATAATAAATCTGAAAACAAGATAAATAACCTGATATAAGTTTAAAAATCTTGGCCAGATTCGAGAAATTTGCAGTGTGAAACCAGTGACAGTTTTGGAAAAATAAGTCATTGATCGATTTTCCGACAAGAATTGCGATTAGACTTGAAATTTATGTTATGTTTTTTTTCTTTCCAGAACTTTATTTAATAACATTTCCAAATATATCTGCATTGTCAGGAGAAAATACTTAAATAAGGACAAAGAGAAATGCATGTTTTAATGAGGGATGGTATCGAATACTAGTCCCGAAAATTGCTGGTTCGGATATCGGATTCCAAATATCGCTCAGGTCGATATCCTGGTTGGACAATCATGTAATAAGACGATTTACTGGCACAGAAAGTCTCATAAAGATGTTCTGTCGTTACTTGAAGGATAATTTTGGTTCAGTTTTGTCTCATTTTATTTTTGTTTTAAAAAAAAAAAAGCCTCTGCACTGGTATCTGTTATGATCTGGTATTGGCAGACAGATAAAGCTATAGTATCGGAAAAAAAATGGATCGGTGCTTCCCTAGTTTTAATAATAGGAACTGATTTCAGATTATAAAATGATAAGAATTGTATACAATATTAACATGTACATCTGTATCTTATCTTAACAAATAGTAAAAGTCCAGATTAGACCTGTCACGATAACAAAATTAGAATTTGATATATTACTGACGCAAATATAGACAATAAACGATAATATTGAAATTAATTTACGCCACTGGCACAAAAATCCAGGATCAGATCAAGATTTAAACCACTAAAAATGTTCTAAATCTACAATTTTGTTAAAGAATCACGAGCTGCAATAATAAACAGTCATAGAAGATATTAATTCAAACCTTTACTGCTCAAATTTTCTCGTATTGCCAAAAATAACCAGAAATTTCAGCGGTAGTGGAAAGAAAAAAAGTTCACCCGATAAACACAAAAATATAGCTCCAGATTTCATATACTGAATGATAAATCCTAGTCTGGATTCAAAGCAACAGCAGATAAGCAGTGATAAGTACAATTTGTTTTTGCTTTTTCCAATTAATTTCGGTTTAATATTTCTGTGTAACAAGGCAAATTCTCATTTTATCAGCTGTGAAAGTAGAACCTCTTTTAAGACATATGGTATTTTGGAGCTAAAATAAAACGCATATGTTGACACCGAAATGAAATAGGCTCCATTGTGACTAAAATAGGGCTTGGTTTTTAAATGTTTTGTTTCTAAATGGAGACGCATCGATTTGGCCTCTGCTCCACTGGGATGAGAATTAAAAAAACAAAACCGTAATAATAACAATATGTGTGAGGATACTGAGTACACTTTATATTAATCATTTTCTTGACGCGTTTCGTTCTTTGATATTGAATCATTTAGTAGATTTTGAGAAGGCAAAATAAACACTGAGCGTCTGTGCGTTCTAATTGGAGTTAATAACAGACCAATCAAACGGCACAGAGGATGTGATTATGCTGCACAATGACTGCCCTAAATATTTACACGTGTTTTTCAGGGGACCGTGCTGTAGTCAAAAGACATGGAGACGAATCGCAGACAAAAGGGGGACGTGTACATGAGACTAAACTGCTGAACAGTGAGTAGATCAGGTCACGGGGCTGCACAGGCCTCTTCACATCAGTGTCATTTAGACAATTAACAACTTAGTGGAGAAGCATATTCAACTGTGCGTGCACTGGTCACCGTTGGCATCAGGGAATGCCAACTCTGGTGGTGTGGCGAGTAGCACCCGTAGCACCCGTAGCACCTCACAGTTGTGTTGCCATGCGCCGCAGTGACTTTTGTGTTGGACTAGACGTGTAGCAGACAGAGCCCTGTACTGTACTGTGTCTGTACTGTCTCCCCTCCATTGTGTGTGTGTTGTGTGGTGCTGCACTGAGAGCCCCCTGCTTTCTGGAGCACACATTTGGCAGTCACAGCCGGTGATGACAGAGGCAGTGGTGAGATCGCACCCACAACCCCAGAGGAGGCTCCCACACCAGACAAAGCCCTGCAGCTTCACTCAGTGCTCTGAATATGTGCAGATAACTGCTCACTATGGAGCATGCTGAGCATTGAACATGGTAAACTTCTGATCTTTTTCAGGACATTTGGCTGCCCATTTGAAGTCCAAAGCACTACAGCCAGAGCTGCCCTGTCATTCTTCTGAGCTGTGGCCTATATGTGAGTGCAGGTTGTTTTTCGTCCTGACACATGGGGGTGGATGGAGCATGAGGATGTTTGCAGAATGGTAACTTGCAATTCAAGGGTTAAGGCAGCATGAAAGAATCCATTCTCGGTTTAATGACCTCGCCTCTCTGGGCGAGGACGACAGGGAACATGCTCTTGACTTGTACTGAATTTGCCAATTAACACCTCCAATAACAGGCTGCCTCTGAACATCACCAGTGTGCAGAGAGGAGGAGAGCCTCCCATGCACTTTGTTTTTCAGCCTCTCCTGCAGTAATGAAGCTCTGTGCTTTCCTTACACTCAAAAGGATTTGGCCTTATACAATTATTTGTAAATTCTCCTCATCGGAGCTTAGTGCTGTCGTAGTCACATTCACAAAGTGTTTTATTTCTGCCTCAGTCTTTATCCAGCCTACTTGTTGGACAATCTATTTTTTGCACAAGCCCATATGGCCATGTGCAGCTTCAATTAGACACTCGCTGGTATCTAAGATACACCGTGCTTGATTAGCTTTGTCCGTTCTCATTGTCTTACATGAAAACAATACTGTCCTCCTTAGATAGATTACAAAAGAGATGTCTTGATATAAGGTCTGTTCATCACCCCTCTGGTTTCACACATGCTTATCAGACTCCCAAACAACACCCAGTTCAGGTGTGAATATCAAACTCCCCAGTGGAAATCAGCCACACTGCTGTCCTCCTCCGAGTCCTCCTCCGAGTCCTCACACAGACACAGGGCTCTGCACTGGGCTGCGTACAACAACTGCAAAAACACCTCAGCTAAGTGCAAGGTGGACATCTTGCACCAAATGCTTAATGACTGAAAAAAAAACACTTGGATATAATTGAAAAAAGGTGCCTAAGTAACTGAATGTTGCTATAGTACAATCACACCATAACACAATAGTTTCACAATTCATTAGCAGATACTTTAACAATATACAATCATTGAAAGATGGCAGTGTAATTGAGAGCAGTTCACACCATAAGAAAAGTGCAGTGATCCATCTAATAATAGGAATAAAGTGTAGTGGCTTGGAGTAGCACAGACAACAGTGAAGGTGTGAGCTGTGTACAGTCATGACGACAAAGGCCTTGTCCTAACACTTTGTCAACATAACAGGTACAAACGCAGCAAAGATGTTAGTCATATGCACGTTACAGAGCTCCCCTGTTCTCATCAGCACCACTTTGTGTCATGTTTCAAACAATATGAACCTTGTTAGAGAGGCTGGAGCACAAATCAATTCATTTATGCAGTGTTAAGAAACCATCTGGCCTGAATGGAGCTGAAAGTCATCCTGGCCTGACTGACACCTCATAGGGGAAGTGGGAGGACGCCTTCATTTAGTGGCTTTAGCCTTTAGCAAAAACACCAAAGAGCATCGCACAGAGCACAGATCGAACACAGGAACAGCCCTACCTAAAGTCTTTGTTACAGAGCTGATCAGACTCAGCATATCTGCCTGTTGTTTATTAGTCCAAGATAGTGAGAGATAACACTTTTTGTGTTCTCTTTGTGGAAGCTGTGAAAATGGCACGCCATATGTAATACACTTGCTTGCTGTTGGTCTTGCCAATTCCCCCAAGATCAGTGATTCCTGTGCCAACGCTCACACTCTCTCTTTGTCCTTGTGATGTGCCGGAGCCCGTTGGACTGGCTTCTCTCTGCACCCATGTCTGCTGCTTCATTGTTGATTTGATGTACACTGTCTGGTTAGAATAGCTGTTTGAACCTCAGCATACGTGTTCATATGAATCTGCTGTACTATATTTAAAGTCAAACCAAAACAAAAGCCAGCCCCCGGAGCATTGTGATATAGATGAGGTGAGGATGAAGAATACTCCCGTAGTGTTTTTTTTAGACGTGCACATAACAAATTGGCTGCAGATTTTGTTCACACCTCGAGTAACCTGGGGACAGCTCGCCCAATCCTCCACCGTCCTACCTGTGACAACAACCTGCAAAGTGCTCCCAGTGCCCTAATCTGCGGCAAAGAGCTGCTGCTGCTGCATGTGCCTGTTGTTTTCCTCCTCCTTTAGGCTGTCCCTGTGGTTTTTACATTTACACGCCCACCACCATCACACAAGGTAAAAGAGAATATGTGCATGTCTCGCAAGATATCATTTTTTCCCTCCAAAACATGTGAGCTTCAGCAAAAGGCACCGGAGCCATACTGGTGCTGTTTGGTTTCAAATGGCAGTCAAAGCATTTTAGCATCAACAGATGGCCGCTCCATTGGTTGAAATGAGTAACACCACTGCCTGCTTTAGAGTTGGCTGCAGCCTCAGAGTAGTGTACTACTGTCTTGTCATATCTGGCTGTGTGAGTGATGATGTCACCGCGATAGAGGCGACCTGCTCACTGATGCCTGTAGAGACCAGAGCTGGGAGATCCCTGTCTGTCTGCATTATTCAGCAACGCTCCCTGGTCCGCACCTCTCTGCAGTAAAGCCACTGCTCAATATTTGAACAACAGGTTCAGATTTAAGTGTCTAGATGTAAATGGGTGGTGGGGAAAAACAGTGGTAGTGCCAGTCGGCACAGCCTGGATGGTTACCAAGGCAACTTGCCGAGTTTTTCTAACCGGTCTCCAGGACTTCTTGGCTGTCTCCTAGGGGTGCGCTTTGGAAAAGTGGGCTTCACCGTAGGCCTTTTGACTGGTCCACAAGATGCCGCTTCATTGATCATTTCTATCTCAGAATCCAGGCTCCTGGCGCTCAGAAAGCGTTTCTTTCTTCCTCCGAGCTGTGCTCACACAACACCTTGCAGAACATTTGCAGAGTACAAGCTGTAGTTCACAGTTTGCTTTGTTGCAGTTTTGCAGCTCCTTTCTCTCATTTAGTCTTTGATTAAGTAAAAGGTTGTGGGTCCCCTCTGGGCCCCTGGGCTGTTTTGTGAAATTGAATGCATCAATATTTCAGCTGCAACATAAGAAAGCAAATCTGCTCATTGATAACGTAGCAGACACTGCGCCAGACAGTGAGAGCCTATTCGGGGAGCGTTGTGGTAACAAAAGATGTCCGCAGGCAGCACCACTGCTCCGAGCCTGAGGAGCCAAGCTGTGTATCGATCCATCTGGCTCTGAAGACACTGTCACGTCACCTTTGCATCTAAGTGTTATGTCGCCCGCTTCAGATGATCCAGCTGTCAGCTCCAGCACAGTCTGCTCATGTGCTCTGTGTCTGCAGGCTCCGTTTGGCCCCAGGTAAATTCACACACACAGGATAAATATGTACAAAACACACTCACACTACTGCAGGCTCTGAAGTACATGCTAATGTACACAAACAATCAACACCAAATGTGCTAGCACCACAAATCCATTTACATTGTGATTTTATGTTTTCCTTTTTCGCCAGATGCCCTTCCAGTAAATAACACAGGTGAAGTGTCCTGTACTGAAACAACATTTGAACCACTTACCCACTGATTAGCAGGAACTACAACCAACCGAGCCTTTCCAGCACCAAAAATCAATCGCCCTACTGTGTAAAATCTGATCATTTCAGTTTACAAGTTACATTATGCCACTTTAGAGCAAACTAAGTGTCATGTGGTCCTATGTTATTGGTGGTGTTCAGATTCTACAATGTGATAATGTCGTACTCACAGTCATACTTTGTCAGGAAATATAAAGATACATTGACAAATGTTGAAGCACGTCAGACCCAAGAAAATTCTGCATTCGAATAATACTCGTTTCCTCTCTATTAAATATTACTGTCCTATATCTGAAACCCGGGCCATTACAAATATATAGTCCAGTTTAAATATCTATGCACGCTGGCTTTTGGTAAGTGACCCTTTGGCTCGCGCTAATGTCCCCGCTCCTCCTGATAATTAAAAAGACAACTTCCAATAAACGTTAGCAGAAGCTCCATCTCCGCAAACCAAGTGCAAATTGGTTCAAATGTGCTTCTGTCTTCCGATGGCACTGATAGCTAAAGTCTGGAAATCAAACCTGGTGCTGAAAGGGCACAAACTCCAGCAGCCGAAGGTGTGGTAACGGGGTGAAAATTTCAAAAAACGATTTCCCCTGTTCCGCTAATGTGGCCACCCTTACGCCAACACACCCACAGCCGTGCAGCTCACATAGCTAATTCTTGGCTCTGTGTTTGGACCTAGCGCCTCTTAACTGAATCCCAAAGCCCACTGTGTAATTTGCAGTCGTGGAAGGTAACGAAGTGCAAAAGTAAAAGTACTAATTACAGGTATCTGTACGTGTCTAGGCGTCTGTAACTTAGATTTATTCAATTACAGGTGGTTTTATAGCTCAAAAAACGGGTATTCTGACTGTGAGCGGGGTCGCCGCTCCACAGATCTGACCTGTAACTTGGTCTGGTTTGGTCTCCATGAAGACAGAAAGGTTTAATGCCGTACTGTGGAACATTCAAAGTACACCGGAAAAAAACAATATCTAGGTAAGTTAAAATGACTTAAATTAAGAACATTTTACTTTATTTGAGTCGATTCAACTTGACAAGTGAAATAATCTGCCAGTGGAATAAGTGTTTTTTCTTAATTCAAGAAACATTTGAATTTATTTCTTATTTTAAGTGCAAAAAGTTGTTGTTTTTCTTATTTTAAGTTGTTTTTGTTGTTGTTTTTCATGTTTTAAGTACAAAAATCTTAAAATTTTACTTGTCAAGTGAAATTTACTCAAATCCTGGTAAAATTTTCTTAATCCAAGTCATTTTATCTTGACTAGATTTAGTTTTTTGCAGTCTAATCACAGCTTCATGGAGAAAAATTACACAATGCGCCTTTAAGAACATTTTATAGTGGATACTTTTTTACTTTTACTTCACTACATTTGAGAACAGGTATTTGTACTTTCTTCTCCGCTGCATTTTAGTTCTGAACTAACAAGTAAAAAGTACTTTTCTTTATGGTTTGAGACCTGCTGAAATGGCAAACTTTCTTTTAGCACATTTAATCTGCGTCAACGGTCCAACTTTGAGCAAACCAAATAAAAGCAGCTAGAAAAAAATAACATCTAAAATCAGCTGCATTCTTTCAAAAATCACTACATTTCATCCAAATCTCTAGAAAATACCTTTACTTCTTCATCTTAAAGTACGTTTTTAAACAGGTACTTAAGACTTTTGACTTAAGTGGATTTTTTTCAGTAACTTTTGACTTTTGTGTGTGCACTTTTACTTAAAGATCCTGTATTACACCAAACTGACTCTTGTGAGCTTTAAGTCATGTCAGAATCTTGTTATCTCATTGTTTTATTCACATGTTTGAGGAATCTTTTATTATTATTAGTCTGTTCACATCTCCAAAGCTCAAAATGCTCCGTTGAAGCGCTAGTTTCCAATTTAACAGCTACGTTTAGCTTTAATTCAGTAGAGATGGGTAATTCCAGGTCTGAAATGATCCAACTGATTCTAGTGAAGGTGTATGGAGTTTAAAAACACAGTGGAGCACTTCCTGTATCACCACATCACAACACAAGGATAGTTTGAGAGATGTACACTCTAAATATGCAGGATTTGTGTGTTAAAAATGTGTGAATTGATCCAAATGTGATGAATTTTGCAGCCCTTTGAGCTCCTGGAGTGTCTGGAAAGGCTCTGCACAAACCACAGTCATGACTATAATTATTCATTTCTTGCATTAGGTTTATTATATTACACAGGTTTTAAACATTTTACAGTTGCAGAATACTGAGTAACTGCATTATAATGTTTATTGTAACACAGTCTGGTACATGGTCCAATCTCAGTACTGTATTCTGAATACTTAGAGTAATTTTACGCAGAGTTGCATTTCATTTATAGTGTAAAAAGGCAAAATAGCACTAAAAACAGCTTTTATATGTGTTTCGCTGTTTGTTCTGTATTTCCTATCCCTTTTGAGATGGAAAAATGACACAAACACACACTATAAGAGCTCTATTTTCTATTTTTCTCACTGATTCTCTCCAGTTTGAAGCCTAAATTGTGCGATGAAGTACTGTAAATATATTCCTTTGAGAAAGTAACTGTACTGGAATACAGTTTCTCAAAATGAGGGGCATTAGGGAACTCACAGCATATCATAATAACAGAGAAATTGTATCATAAATTCGAAATAAGTGCAGAATTAAGTATTCATAGTGTGTTAAATGTGTGTGAATGAAACAAAACACAACTCCAGGTCTGTTTGTGATGAGGAAACAACATTATGAATCAGAAAATAGCCTAATACGGGACCTTTAAGTAATAAAAGCGCGTACTTTTTCCACCTCTGCGTACTTCGGGGAGGGCTGCGGCTGGTACCTGGTTCACGTCGGGGGTCTGGGGGGGCAGGAGGGGGGCAGGAGGGCGGTACGGGGGCGGCGGCGGCGGCGGAGGAGGTGGGGGGGTATCAGTCGGATGCCAGCCAGTGCTTCACACGTAGAGCAGAATACTGGTGAGCCTGCGAGCACAGAGACGACGTGTTTATTATTTTATTATCAGTGTCAATCTCGAATGAAAAAACCAAAAAGGAGAAGAAGAAGAAGAAAAAAAAAAAGGTTGAGTAGCAAAACGGTGCGGATCAAGTTCGGGGATGATAATTTGAGAACGTCGGTAGTGACAGCCTGAAAGTGACTTCACAATTTGGTCATTTTGATTTTGTAAGATTTTTTTTTTTTTTTTTTAATATAATGTCAGGTTTTTTTTTTTTTTTTTAAATTTATAGTGCAGCTAAGAAAGTGAATTTAACACACTGTGCTGCATGTGTCAAATGTTACACCTTCAGCAGTCACATGAAATATTCAGTTTGATTATTTGGCTTTAAGTGTTTTTTGGAAATTTAAAAGTCGAAGATTTAAAGCACCTCAGTGTCAATAATATCTATCAGTCAGTAGTGGAAGATGTCGGCGATTTTGTTACTTAAGTGAAAGCACAAACACTGAAATAAAATAAAAAATTACATGCAAAAACAACTTAAGGAAAAAGTATTAAAGTATCTGTTTAAAAATGTAGTTTTAAGAGTAAAAAGCACAAGGATTTCATGCAGATTTTGAGATCAAATAAAGCCACAAATGCAGTGATTTTACTAAAGATTTGAGTTGAATTTTGAATTGAATCAATCATTTTTTTCTAGCTGTTTTTATTTTTCGGATATTTTTGTGAGCTCAAACTACAAATGTGTCACTAATAAACCCCAAAGCCTTTTCAGCACGTCTCAAACTATAAGAAAAAAAAAAAATACTTTGATTCTTTTTAGCTCTGGTAAAATGTAGTGGAGCGGAAAGTAGAGAAACCTGCTCTTAAATGTACTAAAGTAAAAAGTGTCCACTCTAAAATGTACTTATGAAAAGTGCAAATACCTTCAATTTATACTTAACCCTGTAAAGCCCACACCATTAAATAATTGGCAGAAAATACCAATTCTTTGAAATTGGAGCCTTTATTGGTCCCTCTAAACAAACAAACAAAAAAAATTCAAATATCATTTTCCATATATTATTATTTATGGCAATCTTGTATTGTCACTGGAGCACCCTCTAATCAGTGAATCACACCCACTGTTGGATTATTTGTGCACTGCATGTATCTGATTGTATACATCAGGTTTTTCAGGGAAAAAAATGTCACACTGCTCATGTGGAGGGCTGAAAAACTCATGTATCAAATATGATACGTTTGGCGTTATAGGGTTAAGTTCAGTACTTTACTACTTTTGCTTCATTACGTCCCGCCATTAGTGGAGGAAAGGGAGTTATTTGATCAACTTTAACCTTTAACCTACTACATGTTTATCACATCATATGTTTTAATATTATGTCAAATTTAAATGCTGCGGTTGAGCGATTTGGGAAAAAATATCTGTAAGTGTCGGATTTTTCTGACATGCACAGGGACTGCGATTACAGACGCAAATGATGTTTTAATGATAAAATTCTGTTCAAAGTTCACATTTTAAACACGTCCAGATGAATTGACAAAAGACTGAAATCTGACGCGACAAACTAACACAAGACTCACATTTCAGAACATGTTTGTGCGGACGTGAACGACAGGGTTTGCAGTTTTATACACAGAGTCAAACAGGATATTGAGGAGTGTGTGGAGGAAATTCTGCTACTTCAAAAACTGGAGTCGTTGTGGTTTCAGAATCAGAATCAGAATCAGAATCAGAATTACTTTTATTCATTTCCTTTGTTACAGATGCAACCGACCAAGAGCCTGTAGATCGAAACAAGTCACAAAAATAAGATAAGATAAATACAATAAGACAAAAGATAAAATTGTTTCTCTTTCTCTGGGAAAGTTTGTTAATTACGTGTGAAATTGTGATTCAATTGCGATTTGAATTCAATTACGCCTTTGATTCAGTTGTGATTTTGATTCAGTTGCGATGAATCTCGCAGCTCTTTACACTCCTGGAGTATCTGGAAAGGCTCTATACAAACCAACGTTATAACTTTAATTATGAATTTCTGGACTTTCTTGTTCACAACGAATCACTTTTTTAAAAATTTCAGCAAACTCCCCGTCCCCAGTGATGGGAAGAATACTCTGAAAATGTATTTAGTTACACTGGAAACAACAAAAACAGTCTCTAAGTAAGTTAAAATGACTTAAATTAAGAACATTTTACTTTATTTGAGCAGATTCATCTTGACAAGTGACATTATCTGCCAGTGGAATAAGTATTTTTTTTTCTTAATTCAAGCAACATTTGATTTTATTTCTTATTCTAAGTGCAAAAAGTGGTTGTTTTTCTTATTTTAAGTGCAGCAAGATGCATTTTCATGTTTTAAGTACAAATATCTTACTGCACTGATGGATAATTTTACTTGTCAAGTGAAATTTACTCAAATCACGGGAAAACTTTCTTAATCCAAGTCATTTTATCTTGACTAGATTTAGTTTTTTGCCACGTGCAGAACACTGAATACTGAATACCTGCATTATAATGTTAATTGTAACACATTCTGGTACATGGTCCAATCAGAGTACTGCATTCTGAGTACTTTTACGCAGAGTTGCATTTCAATTATCGTGTAAAAAGGTGAAATAGTATTAAAAACAGCTTTATATTTGTTTTGCTGTTTGCTCTGTATTTTCTATCCCTTTTGAGATGGAAAATGACACAAACACACACTATAAGAGCTCTATTTTCTATTTTTCTCACTCGTTCTGTGCAGTTTGAAGCCTAAATTGTGCGATGAAGTACTGTAAATATATTCCTTTGAGAAAGTAACTGTACTGGAATACAGTTTCTCAAAACGAGGGACACAGTAGCATCATAATAACACAGAGAAATCGTATCACAAATCCGAAATAAGAGCAGATATTAGTATTCACAGTGTGTATTCTCAGTACATGTGTTCAGTTTCTTTCCCAACATTGCCTATCCCAATAATTTTCCAACTTTCTGATGCAAAATGAACTTACATTATGGAATATTTGACAGAAATGCAATGGAAAATATTCTCCCAAAGCACTTTTCCCAGTCCTTCATTCTCACTCTAACGGGACCCTCCACTTTAGTCACTGAAATAAATTAGTCTACCAGTGTCAGAGGTGCAAAAGTTTTCCCCCCCGCCAAACTCTCCTCTCTGTGTTTATTTGCGAGTTACGGCGGACACGACACAAATCACTTCACTTCTGTATTTTCTCCTCCTCTTCCTGCTCGGCGCGCGCTCTCCTTCTCCCCGCTGAATTGGAGAGCTGATCATTAACCTTTTCCTTTAGATTCTTTTCCTCCTCGCCTGGTCACATATTTGGTTCCTGGCCCCATATGCCACTTTCCTATTTCCTGCCTGCAGACAGCGGGGAGTAGCTCTATTATCACCTTCGCGGAGCTGTCTTTGAATGTGAGAGGCAATTCCATCTCGCTCGACCGCGGGGAGGGGGCGGAGGAACCGGTGCGCCTACGACATCACAGAAAATTGGCTTAGGCTCGCTTCTTATAGTTAAATGTAAGAGTATTCGCTTGTACTGCAGGACCTAGATGTTTTTTTGAAGGTTTTTTTTTTGCGTGTGTGTGGCAAAGGTTAAGTGGCTCGTGTCGTGCGTCGTTGCGCGCTCCGGCGTTTAGGAGCCTGAAATATTAACATTACCAAAGCGGCTGCGTTGCACCGCTGTGAATCTGTGCTAAACATATCAGGGATCTCTCTTAATACTTCTCCAGTCTTTGCGTTTTGCGGCCGTTTTACCCTCGTGTTTGTGCGTGTTTGTGCGTGTTTGTGCGTGTTTGTGCGTGTGAGCTATTTTGGTGCGTCTCTTTTGGTCTTACCAGTCCTTGGAACGGCAGGGCTCTTGACAATATTGCTGCAGGATAAATTAAACATGAGTTACGTGCAGTGATAATCTGAGGGCCTCTCTTTTCACACTGCATTCCCAATGAGCTGCGCGTTGGCCTTGTGTTGTTGCCTGCGATTTTAATGAAGATTATTCTTGTAACACGAGCGGCGCCTGTTCGCTCGGATTCTCCCCCAAATATTTTCTCTGCAAATTTTTTTTTGTGGTGTGTTTTTTGTGCATGGGTGTGTGTTTGTCGTCTCTGGCCTGTATTTTGTCATTCTTTTATGTGTATATCCTAGCACATGTCCTTAACAGTGCGTTTTTTAGGCTTAAAATTCATTATCGTCTCGGGGTATTTATCGATTTGGGATCTTCCAGCGCGCGTAGCTGTGAAGAGGTAATTAGTGCGTTTGCATCTTGTCTGATGAATCAAAGCTGAAGTGAAAGGTTTCCCATTGTGGCTTTTCTTAAACCTCACAGGAGAATACTTGAAGATACAGCCACTCTTAAAATCAGTGGAATTGGGAAGCACCTGAACCTGTACTAGTGCTTGTGAACACTAATTTTCCCCTTTTCTCATTTGTTATTCAGAATATAACTCTAAAATCAGGACTACATCACACTACAGGCTTGAAACTGCACTTTATCAGTGAGAAAAATAGAAAACATCGCTCTTATGGCATGTGTATGTGTCATTTTTCCATCTGCAATCACCGCACAACAAATGGTGAAACCAAATTTTAGATATTAGCGCTTTTACACTACATAATTTAAATGCAACTCTGCCTTAAAGTATTCAGAATCCAGTACTCTGACTGGACTATGGCAATGCAAGGCAAGACACGTTTATTTGTACAGCACAATTTGTACACAAAGTAATTAAAAGTGCTTTACAGAGTAAGAAAAACATTATAAAATCACAATTCATAATCACGATACAATATCATGTATCGGAATATGCTACAAAATGCATTTTAAATCAGGTATTCAGTGTTTTGGAACTAAAAACATGATCAAAGTGTCGGCTTAAAGCGTCTTTGTCAGGTTAGACTCATTTTGCTAAAACACAGGTAAAATCACCAGATTTAAGATTTTTTGCAAAAACGTTCACGCTTGTTTTCTGAATTTTGACATTTTTTAGGTTTAAAATTTTACTTCCTGGTTGAAAATTTGGAAATTACCCAGCAACACTCGTCTAATGTCCACAGAAATGATGATCTGACCAATGCAAATATAAGAAAACACATTTATTTGGTTGAAAACATGTTTAAAGTAGAAGAAATAAAATGTTTCTTATGTGTAAAATGAACTGAACCTTTTGGACAAAATTCTCCCTACCTCCTGTCATTTTCAACATATTTTCTTTGCAAACTGCTTCTTGATTGGTGCAAAACTTTAATTTATATTTACAATAGTTATAATCCCACCAAATGACGTCAAAATGAATCATAATAATCTGGCATAGGCACTTTAAAGACGCTCAAACGCTTTTCTTCATGGAAATATTTTAGTTATTGTTTGAGTTTAGCTATTGCTTTGCTTGGTATGTTCCGCAGTATGACATTAAGCACATCTGTTTCCGTGGTAACAGGCAAATCACACCACCGGGCCGAGTGACGGGTCAGATCTGTGGAGTTGTTACCCTGTTTTACAGTATAAATTCATGTTTTTCGTTGAATTTAGGAGCAATAAAAACACCTGTAAAGGTAAGATTCAAGTTTAAAGTCATACTACGGAACATTCAAGGAAAAGCCATATGATTTTAAGACTTAGACAAACTTGATTTATATTTTTGGACACAGCAGCTCACACATCACAATATATTATAATAAGAAAGAGCAAAAAGATGTAAATGGTAATATTAAATTCAACATATGAAGCAAAAATAGCAAGAAACTGGTGTTAAATGAGGCATAATTATGTAAATGTAGATGTAGAAGTGAAAAAAATATAAAAATAGTGATAGAAATATATCTCGGCTAAAGGAAAAACAGTGCGTCGACGATCTCCACGGTGACGAGCGAGCGGCAGACCCTCCACCACTGAAAGTTACGCAGTGCACCTTTAAAATGGAAAGTGGCATTTTTATAAATAATTTCGGCCGCCGGCGACGCCAGGACCTCACGATCACGGCGTTCCACTGATCCATTTGGCATAAGTCAGTTCGATTTGCAGAGAAGTGCCTTAAAAAGTCTTTCCCGTGTGAATTTTTCATGCCCCGAGCTCGGCGGGGACGGGAACCGCTCCGATCCTCACCGGGAGACGGCTGACTGTGCATGGCAGCAGAAATAACAAAATGGTCACATATACAGCCCACTCCGCCGGGTCGCACCAGCCTCATGAAAATTTAAAGAGACTCGCAACGCACCAAACAGCTGATAACAGGCAAGAAGCGGGTGATAAGAGAAGTTAGCCCGTGCACTAACTTTGACATTATATTCTCCCTGTGTTTGGCCAACTCGAAATCGCCGCGTTTCAGACGATATCACCGCTTTCTATAGGGCGATGTTATTTACATCCATTCAACAGTAAAAAACAGTCAATGATCACGGAAAGCCCACGTTAGACATATAAAAACAAACATTTCTAAAAGTCTTGCTGTAATAAACAAAGTGAAATATAACCTTGATCAAAATGTCCTTCGTACGCTGCAAAAAACGAAATCTAGTCAAGATAAAAATGACTTGGATTAAGACATTTTTACCATTTACCATCATTTTTAATTTGATTTGAGTAAATTTCGCTTGACAAGTAAAATTATTTGCCAGTGCAGTGAGATTTTTGTACTTAAAATAAGAAATAAAATCAAATGTTGCTTGAATTAAGAAAAAAACACTTATCCCACTGGCAGATCATTTCACTTGTCAAGATGAATCTGCTCAAATAAAGTAAAATGTTCTTAATTTAAGTCTTTTTAACTTACCTACATATTGTTTTTTCCAATGTACATTACACTGCTCATTGGTTCTCCCTTATTTCACAGACTGTGTTGAAGTGTGGGGGAAACTTACCAATGTTCAGTGAACCCATTGATTATCTTACAGAAATGAGCTTTCCGAATTAGCCATGAAGTTGAGAATTCATATTTAAGAGGATAAGGAAATTTCAAATTGAAGTGTAAAATTCTGGATACACGTCTCAAACAACGCCAAAATATCCATGAATTTAAGTTGTTATATAAACATATGGTCTGGTCACAGTATATAGAGAGTGGGTCCTAATATCAGAACAATCCTGCCAGTTCTCTAATCTGGCCGAGAGTTTAAAATTTATATCAGGTTCTTCATCTTGTTTTCAGATTTATTATCGACTTACTAGTTCTGAGGCGGCTTCATTCTAGTCTAGAGGTCGTTTATTTTAAGAAAACTTGTCAAGTAAATTTATCCTGCTGCACGGACAGATAATTTCACCAATTTTAATTCGTTTTCTGATAGATTTAAGTGTTTATATCTTGAATTTTGGCCAAGCTTTGTCGCATTGTGTTGTTGAACTGCAGGCTTTTGTTGTAGTACAGAATGGTCTCAGGTCTGGTTCGTAATAGTAATAAAAAATGATCAGGTTCTGTATTTGGGAATTTTGGGGAATTTACCTTTTGAATCATCGTTATCTGTTTTTTTCATTTTGGTTTTAGAGACAAATAAAGAAAAGAGTTGTTTATTTGTTTATTTATTTTTACTTGTTTCTATGGAGATGTCATAGGAATGTTCCACAGTATGACTTAAAACAGCTCTACCTTACATTTATTTACAGGTAGTTTTATAGTGCAAAAATACATAGAAAGACATATTTTTAAAGGTGCCCTGTGTAGCTTTTCTGTTGGAGGATCCATCACCTTCTTGTTTCTATGGAGATGTCATTGGAATGTTCCACAGTATGACATTAAACAGCTTAACCTTACATTTATTCATTTACAGGTGGTTTTATAGCCCAAAAATACGTATAAAGACGTGTTTTTAAAGGTGCACTGTGTAACTTTTCTGTTGGAAGAACCATCACCTGCTTGTTTCTATGGAGATGTCATTGGAATGTTCCAGAGTATGACTTTAGACAGCTCTACCTTACATTTATTCAAT
Organism: Odontamblyopus rebecca; assembly: GCA_030686955.1. Classification (NCBI taxonomy): domain Eukaryota; kingdom Metazoa; phylum Chordata; class Actinopteri; order Gobiiformes; family Gobiidae; genus Odontamblyopus; species Odontamblyopus rebecca. Next base: position 7,239,885 of record CM060665.1, read on the forward strand.
TACAGGTGGTTTTATAGTGCAAAAATACACAGAAAAACCTGCATTCTCACCGTGAGCGGGGTCGCCTCTCAGCAGATCTGACCTGTCACTTGGTCTGGTTTGGTCTCCATGACGACAGAAAGGTTTAAGGTTCAAAACAAAAGCATTTTTTTCCCTGTCCGCGGGTCCCATACTGTCAAACTTTTCCCGACGACGCAATAACATCTCCACGGAGAGAAGCGTTGGACGAACCCTCCAGCAGAAAAGTGACACAATGCACCTTTAGCGTTCACTTTGACGGGAAATTCTCCCAGTGTTTTGCCAGGCCCGATAACCCACAATAGGGCGACTCTCTCTGGGATGCACCCCGAGGACATCTCACTCTTAGGCAAAAGGTACGAGACGAATTTCACACCATCGCCAACGTGCAGTCGTCACGTGCGGCCTGGAGGTTTCTATAGTAGTATTACCATAAACAAGTATTGTGTATTGCTCCGAGGATAATATACTTTCATAACTACTCTATAGGAGAGTGCTAATTACCAGGCTGTCACTGCGCTATGATGCAGAACCAGCTGACAGGAGCTATAAAAATAACTTTTGTCTTCAGATTTGTAAACATGTGGTAGAACACTGAGGATGTTACAGTAAAAAGTACAAGGTGCAGAATTTCCAGTCACGTAAATAAATAAGGGAGCAGCTGTTTGTGGAGGGGCCAAGCACTGACTCTATTCTGAATGTTGTTTTGAATTTATGTCAAATACGAATATAGTGTTTTGAAAAAAAAAAAAATGAAATAAAGAGTTGATTTAAGGAGCATTTCGTAATTTTTCTGGTGGAGGCTCCGTCAAATGCTTTTATTTATTTTTTACTTATTTTTGGCGGTATTGTTCTTCCTCGGTTTATTCTTGTTCTTCTTGTTGTTCTTCTTGTTGTTATTCTTGTTAGTTCTTGTTGGTCTTGTTCTTCTTCTTGGTCTTGTTCTTGTTGTTGTTGTTCTTCTTCTTCTTGTTGGTCTTGTTCTTCTTATTCTTCTTCTTGTTCTTCTTGTTCTTCTTGTTGGTCTTGTTCTTCTTCTTGTTCTTCTTGTTGGTCTTGTTCTTCTTCTTGTTCTTCTTGTTGTTGTTCTTGTTCTTCTTGTTGTCTTCTTCTTCTTCTTGTTCTTCTTGTTGTTGTTCTTGTTGTTCTTGTTCTTCTTGTTGGTCTTCTTCTTCTTGTTCTTCTTGTTGTTGTTCTTGTTGTTCTTGTTCTTCTTGTTCTTCTTGTTCTTGTTGTTGGTCTTCTTCTTGTTCTTCTTGTTGTTCTTCTTGTTCTTCTTGTTGTTGTTGTTGTTCTTCTTGTTGGTCTTCTTCTTCTTGTTCTACTTGTTCTTCTTCTTGTTCTTCTTGTTGTTGTTGTTCTTGTTGTTCTTCTTGTTCTTCTTGTTGGTCTTGTTCTTCTTCTTGTTCTTCTTGTTGTTCTTCTTGTTCTCGTTGGTCTTGTTCTTCTTGTTCTTGTTCTTCTTGTTCTCGTTGGTCTTGTTCTTCTTGTTCTTGTTGTTCTTGTTCTTCTTGTTCTTGTTGGTCTTGTTGGTCTTGTTCTTCTTCTTGTTCTTCTTGTTGTTGTTCTTGTTCTTCTTGTTCTTCTTGTTGTTGTTCTTGTTCTTCTTGTTCTTGTTCTTGTTCTTCTTCTTGTTTTTCCTTGCAAAGGATCTCAATTTTGAGTAATTGAACGTGAACGAAAAGTCTCACATGGGGGTATGAGATCGACCGGTCTGGCGAAAAATTGGACAAAACGGGCATCACGACAACGCCCGCAGTGCCCACACTCGACAGCGCCCCCTGGAAAAGGCAAAAATTTAAAGTCTATGGGGAGCCGAAAAGCATATTTTGGCGTAGGCTGACAAAATCGGGACAGTGATAGAAAACAAGGAGACAAACAGAAAATGTCATTGTCACACCGCCCTATGACCAACAGGAAGTCAGCCATATTGGATCAAAAATTCGTCTTTGCAAAACTCATCTAGTTTATTTTATTATTATTATATTGTACAATTTTTTTCACAGTATGGCATTAAACCTTTCTATCATCATGGAAACTAAACCAGGCTAAGTTACAGGTCAGATCTGTGGAGAGGCGACCCCCGCTCACAGTCAGAATGCCTGTTTTTCGGGGTATTTTTGAGCAATAAAACCACCTGTAATTGAATAAATGTTTTAATCTGACAAATGCAAATATAATAAAACATCTATTTTGTTGAAATCAGGTTTAAAGGATCAGAAAAAAAAAATTGCACGTGTGAAATGTGTAAAATTGTGTAAAATTAGTGTAGTGTAAAAGCGCTAATATCTAAAAAATTCTCCCTATTTCCTGTAATTTTCAACATATTTTCAGCTTTTCTTTTCAGATTGCTTCCTGACTGGTGTAAAACTATAATTTATATTTACAATAGTTATAATCCCACCAAACGACGTGAAAATTAGAGAATCATAAAAATCTGTCATAAGCGCTTTAAAGATGCGCCGTGTCTGTCAAACGCTTTTCTTCATGGGGATATTTTAGTTAGTTTTATTGGTTTGCTTGTTCCACAGTGTGACATTAAGCATATCTATTTCCATGGTAACAGGCAAGTCACCACTGGGCCAAGTTACAGGTCAGATCTGTGGCGAGGCGACCCCGCTCCCAGTCAGAATCCCTGTTTTTCTAAGTGTTTTTGAGCGATAAATCCACCTGTAATTGAATAAATGTAAAGTACAGCTGTTTAATGTCACACTGTGGAACATTTGAAGCAGAGTATCTCCATAGAAACAAGAAGGTAATGGACCCCCAAATGAAAAGATACACAGTGCACCTTTAAAAATGGAAAAGGTGAATGTTTTAAACCTTCCGAATGTGTTTTAAGTAAAGTTTTACAGGAATTTCACATTTTTCTAATCCTTAAACTCAAAGTACTACATTTCAAGACATGATTCAGCACAAATTCAGCATAATATCATCTACATATCGTAATTTAAATAAAAAAAGTAATAAAAGTAATAAAAATAGTAAATAGATATTCCTTTTTATCAATATTGACAATGTTACGTGTTTATATTTTGGATTAGGCACCACTTTATCTGTTATTCTGATCTCCTCTGCTGATACATTTATACGTTTTATAATCTGATTTTGAAATAATTTTGAATTTAAAGGTGCATTGTGTAACTTTTCTGGTAGGGGGTCCACCACCTGCTTGTCTCCATGGAGATATCACTGTTTTGCCCCGATTATTCCACAGCATGGAAATAAGCTTGGTAATCACAATGGGGACAGGTTAACGGTCAGATCTGTGGAGAGGCAAGCCTGCACAGGGTAAGAATTCATGTTTTTAAAGGTGCATTGTGTAATTTATCTTGGTGGAGGGTCTGTCACCTGCTTGTTTCTATGGATACGTCATTGCTCCGCTTGGAATGTTCCACAGTGTGACATTAAACAGCTCTAATTTACAACTTATTCAATTACAGGTGCTTTTTTTAAGCTCAAAAATGCCTAAAATAGAGTGAATTACACGCTGTACCCACCTCAAAATCTATTGTGAACATGAGGTCACCAAATTCAGGACCTCCGTGAAGTCGCCCCCATCAAACGCAAACCTACACAAAAACTATGTCAATCGTTTGTGCTTCGTTTGTGCTGCGAAAAGTTTTGTTTGTGCTTCTTTAGTTTTGGAGAAATTAACGATTCTTTTATAGGTCAAACTGGGGTCGTCCAGCCCCCAGGAAGCTTCAAAATTTCAAACTATTGTCGATAAACGATCTCAGGCTGTGGAAAAGTCTGTAACAGTCTTTAGTAATTTGCTTTTGATTCATATTTTCTATAATAATACAGACTTTTCCACAGCCTGAGATCGTTTATCGTCTTTAGTTTTGTGGAGTTTGCCGCCGTCAGCTGAGCGGAAATGACGTCCTATAATAGAAATAATAATGAATCATTTTAGAAATAAACTCACACAAATGATAATTGTCACAGCACAAAACAGCACAAACGTTTTCGATAATTCTCTTCCTGTTTTGAGCTCTGTTTCACATTCTGAGGTTCTGGACGACGTCATCGGCCGAAAATAAAACTGCAAATATCTTAAGAACCAGAATGGCACAAACGAAACTTTTTGCAGCACAAAACAAACGACTGACTCCATTTTGGATGTTTTAGAGCATTTTGAAGCTTCCTGTGGGACTGACCCCAATTTGACCTATAAAAGAATCGTTAATTTCTCCAAAACTAAAGAAGCACAAACGAAACTTTCTGCAGCACAAAACAACACAAACGATTGACATAGTTTTTGTGTAGTTTGCGTTTGATGGGGCCGACTTCACGCAGGTAAATTCAGGCCTTCAGGGTGCATAGGAGCCAATGGAGAAACTTGGAAGAAAAATACAGAATAATAAATGATATCTACAAATGTAAAGAAAGTACGACTTGAACTTGCTCCTTACTTCTTTAGCAGTCGCACTTAATAATCTGCATATTCCACGAGAACTTTGAGTCACGTATTGATTATCATAAAGGCAATTTAACACCGTATTAACAAGAATATCTTTAGTTTATGCAGTAAAAATGTTATTCTCCGGCTTTATTTAATGGAACAGACAACCTGTGATAAAAATATGCACTCGCCACTTTCACTTCTGTAGGTGTTGAGCTTCGTAACTACTTTTCCGATGTTGTATTTATCTAATGTATTTAAATAGAGGTTTAGACTGTAAATCCTGTATTGATTATTAAAGCTTGGTTTACTTAGCACCTTTGTTAACAACTGTTTTTTCATACACAGTTAGCAGCTCCTCTAATGCGAATATCCCCCTGTGCATTATGAGTTTGATTCCTTTTCTCCATTTGCTCTTTAGATGCTATTTTATTGCAAAACCTGCTTCGTTTTAAAGGTGAATTGCAGCCTACACAAAAACTATGTCAGTCGTTTGTGCTTCGTTTGTGCTGCAAAAAGTTTCGTTTGTGCGATTCTGGTTCTTAAGATATTTGCAGTTTTATTTTCGGCCGATGACGTCGTCCAGAACCTCAAAATGTGAAATAGAGCTCAAAACAGGCAGAAAAGTATAGAAAATGTATTTGGTTTGTGCTGTTTTGTGCTGTGACAATTTTCATTTGTGTGAGTTTATTTCTAAAATTATTAATGATTATTTCTGTGTTAATTATAGGATGTCATTTCTGCTCATCTGACGGCGGCAAACTCCACAAAACTAGTGGCGATAAACGATCTCAGGCTGTGGGAAAGTCTGTATTATTATATAAAATATGAATCAAAAGCAAATTACTAAAGACTGATACAGACTTTTCCACAGCCTGAGATCGTTTATCGCCACTAGTTTTGTGGAGTTTGCCTCCGTCAGATGAGCAGAAATGACGTCATATAATTACCGCAGAAATAATCATTAATAATTTTAGAATCACATTCTGAGGGGCCGGACGACGTCATCGGCCAAAAATAAAATGCAAATATCTTAAGAACCAGAATCGCACAAATGAAACAGCACAAATGAAGCACAAACGATTGACTCCATTTTGGATGTTTCAGTGCATTTTTAAGGTTCCTGTGGGACTGACCCCAGTTTGACCTGTAAAAGAATCGTTAATTTCTCCAAAACTAAAGAAGCACAAACGAAACTTTTTGCAGCACAAATGAAGCACAAGCGATTGACATCGTTTTTGTAGGTTTGATTTGATGGGGGCGACTTCACGGAGGTGAATTGTGTAACTTTTCTGGTGGAGGGTCCGCCACATTTTTCTGTCTTTAGGGAGATGTTATTTCTTTGCTTGGTATGTTCCACATTATGGCATTAATTCAATTCAGCCTCTGTTTCATTAGACATGATTTTATTGTTCAGAAATACCTTTAAGAACACACATTCGTATGTGTGAACCGGCTCCACCGAACTGATCTGCCTGCTTGTCTCCACGGAGATAGATAAGTTAATGCCTTACTGTGAAACATTCCAGGCTGAACAGTTAAGTACATCTACATGAAGACTAGTTTATGGCTCATCCTCCCCAAGAAAAGTTACACAGTGCACCTTTAAAGAAGCACTACGTCACATTTCGATTATTGCTTTGCCTAGAATATTCCACAATACGGCATTAAACATTCCTATTGGTGAACTTGGCATTGTTTAATGTGATGGATTTGCTCAAAAAGTTTCACAGTGTGGCTTTAAACATGAATCTGTCGCTATAGGAACAAGCAGGACGCACCAACTGGCCAAGGTACAGGTCAGATCTGTGGAGAGAGTCAGAACGCCTGTTTTTCCAGGTATTTTTGTGCTATAAAACCACCTGTAATTGAATAAATGTGAAGGCACGTGCTTTTCAGGGCATATTTGAACTAATAAAACATCTGTAATTGAATAAATAAAAGATACATCAGGAAAAAAACAATATCTAGGTAAGTTAAATGACTTAAATTAAGAACGTTTTACTTTATTTGAGTCAATTCAACTTGACAAGTGAAATCATCGAACAATGGAAGAAGTGTGTTTTTCGTAATTCAAGAAACATTTGGTTTTGTTTCTTATTTTAAGTGCAAAAAGTTGTTGTTTTTCTTATTTTTAGTGTATTTTAAGTACAAAAGTCTTATTCCACTGGCAGATAATTTTACTCATCAAGTTAAATTTACTCAAACCATGTTAAAACTTTCTTAATTGAAGTCATCATAACTTGACTAGATTTAGTTTTTCGCAGTGTAAATAAGTTTAATGCCATAGTGTGGAACATTTCAAGCCATAACATCTCTATGGTTATCTCTATGTTTATTAAAGGTCCTAATTTCATGGTATTTTCTGATTAATGTTAATTCATGTTGTTTCCTCATCACAAATACGCCTGGAGTTGTGTTTTGTTTCATTCACACACGTTTAACACACAAACCCTCCTCTTCTCTCAAACGGAAAACACTCTGTTCCACCTTGTGATGTCATGTGGTGATACAGGAAGTGTTTTTACACTCCATACACCTTCACTAGAATCCGTATTATTATAATAATCTCAGCCCTGGAATTGAATCTGTGCTGAACTAAATGTAAAATGCAGCTGTTAAAATGGAAAACTACCGCTTCATGACATCACGAGGTGGAACAGAGCGTTTTGAGCTTTGGGGATGTACAGACTAATAATAAAAGATTACGAAAACATGCGTGAAGGAAACAAAACACAACTTCGGGTATGTTTTTGAGAAGGTAACAACATCATAACGTGACTAAAAGCGCAAAAAGAGTCAAATTTGTGTCATACGGGACCTTCAAAATGTGAATGTTTTTGTCAGTTTTATTATATGAACATGTCAGTCCAGTATAAATCATCATAACTAGTTAAATCAGTGAACCAATTAGCGACAGAAGTATAGACGACTTGTTTTCTAGAGCGCTCAGACTAATGGGTGTAGCAGGGTCCATCTCCGATATCACACTCGCACACTTCCCTGCTCCGGTGACTGTTGATCACCTGTCCCGACGGTAATTTGCTGTGAGTGGCTTTGCGGTGGCGAGCCTCGGCCAGGACATACCATAATGAGCAGGTGGAGCCGGCGACGCGTGCCTCTCGCTCCTCGCCCTCTCTGCTCGGCTCTAATAAGGCCCCTAAAAGCCACAACTGTCCAGCCCCTCCAGCTCAACCCCCAGCTGTCCCGCCCGCCCGTCACCGCACCTTGACTCCCCGCGACACAGAACGCATCGCCGCGGGGGGTCACGGGCGCGTCGCACTGGTCAGCCTGTTTAATTAGCAGCCGCCTATAAATACAGGTTTGGTGGCTAAAGCGGATATGAGGCACCGCCGAGCAGTTTCTAGCAAAGGATTCGAAATTGTGATTTGGGGAGTTGGAAAGGCTCAACTTGTGTAGGGGATATCGTCTTAAAGGTCTTATGTTACACAAAATTGACTCTTGTGAGCTTTATGTCATGTTATAATGTCGTTACCTCCTCAAAAACAAACCCGGAGTTGTGTTTTTGTCGGTCGAAATACGTCTCCAAAGCTCAAAATGCTAAAAAAAACCCACCTTGTGTTGTGATGAAGCGGTAGTTTTAAAGGTAACAGCTCCTTTTACCTTTTGCTCAGTAGAGATTGGAAATACCAGGTCTAAAATCATCCAAATTATTCAAGTGAAGGCGTCTGGAGTTTAAAAACAGAGTAGGATCGTGTAGTTTATTGCAATTTGGAGTGTTGCAAAAGCTGCACTTATTTATTTAACTGAACACTGTCTTAAAAAACAGGATTTCTTGTCTTTTTGTGGATGAAAGTGACTAAACCCTGTAGTTCAGATTAGTATTGCTGCGATACTGAAACTCCAAACTCGATTTCGATACTAAAGAATAGACTCAATACTCATTTTCCTCATTTTAAAAGCCATTTTTAGACATTATAGTCATTTTTAACAAACAAAATAATCACAATAGTGTAAAACTGAACTGAAACTGTTCAGCAAATGTCAAATTTTATCCAATGATGTCATTATTTTCTCAGTATTGATACTTGCTTAAATGAGTTTCTAGTTTCTATACTAGTTTTAGTATCAATTAGTGTCTGATTTTCAATACTTTACACATCTAAAGTTTAAACCTCTACAAATATGTTCTGAAATATTTGTGATTCTTACATTAGTTTATATTATATTTGTTTAGTTCATATATAGCCTATGTTTGTTTGTATATTTCAGTCTTTTCTTAAATATTAATGCTTTAGGACGGGTTAAAAAATGCGCACTGTGAACTGAGTCCTAAATTTGAATACTGAAAATTCACAATAACATTTCCCCCCCCCAAAAAAATTCCTGTAGCACTAATACTAAGCAGCGCAGTGTACTTTTATTTTGATGCATTGCTGGATATTGCAATGTGACATGCGGCAAACAACATATAAATAAGTTAGGGGCCGTCTTAAATGCGTTCCCATGAAATTTTCAGGGCCACTGTAATATATAAGCCACTATACCTGTCATGAATCCCAAATAACCTTGGCGCTCTCTCTCTCTCTCCTCTTAGCCGCCTCATTCCTTATTACTGGCCTGACAAGGAAATGTTTACCCATCCGACACGAGACACGCCATCTCCGAGTCGAAAAGAGGAGTTTCACCTGACTGGAGCCGAGCGCGATGTCCCCGTATCCTTGCTGGCTGTAATTTTGTTGTCATTTTGTGTGCGCTGATCACATCATTGAAGTGACAGAGCTGGGCATTAGGCAGAGTCCCTAAGCTGGTGCTCACTTTCAGGCTTTTTCTCTCCTTGTCATTCACATTGATTAGATTAGACCCAGGTGCCGTGCACAATCCAGCGGCACAACAATAAAAAAAAAAAAGAAAAGAGGTGGCCGTGCACTGCAAAAACGCGCGTCGAGCCGCTTGGATTCAGAAAGTTTTCAGCTTGATTTGAGTAAAATGATCTGAGACTTTCTGTAGTTAAAGTATGACGACACATCTCGCTGTACTTCAAATGGCAAAAAAGGCCTGTCAAAAATAAGAAAATAATACCAATTTTGAGGTAAAAATTGCCTATTTTTTGTCTGCCAGTGCCGTAAGAAATGTTCACTTACCAAGTTTTCTTTAAACAAGACGAAATCTGAATCTTGTTCTAAGCAGAAAACACGAGTTTCAAGTATTTATGGTAAGATTTTTCACCTTATTGGTTTGAGGAGGAAGTTAAAGAGGCTTAAACTGGACTGAGTTGATATAAAAAGTGCTTAGAATGAGTTGTAATATCGAGATAAGATAAATCAGGATGGAATATCTTGAAAAAAATCATCTTATTAAGCAAAAAAATCTGAAAATCGATTTTTTAAGATGAATCTGCTTAATTCAAGTCAGTTTAACTATGCTAGAAAATCCTTTTTTGTAGTGTAAGAAAAACAGCAGTAAGATTTTTGTACTTAAAATATGAAAATACATCTGGCTACACTTAAAGTAAGAAAAACAACAACTTTTTGCACTTAGAATAAGAAACAAAATCAAATGTTGCTTGAATTAAGAAAAACACAGGTCAAATTTACTCAAATAATGTAAAATATTCTTAATTTAAGTCATTTTAACTTACACAGGTATTGCTTTTTGCAGTGTGCTCGTGTGGGTTTAAGTTGGAGTCGTCCTGTAAAAAGGAAAAAAGAAAGTTTACACTTTAGTGGTCATTTAGTGGAATAATGCGGCTTTTCTTCATAGTTAATTACGATAACGATCTAACTTTTAAAACATTAGCCAATACAAAATGGCTCCAGTTTCATGTGTAAATGATCAATAAACAAAGTAAAATGGAGGTCATGTTATTATTTTCCTTTACTCACATTTGTACCATTACAAAAGCTCACGCTAACTGTTGTATCCATATGTCATTGCGAGATAAGGCCAAAAACATCTATTTAAAACCCCAAGACTGGAATATAAGAGAGTGAAAGTTATGCTAAAGGTTCGATTATAATTTAGAAGTGTTTGGGAAAATGTAACTCACACCCCAAGCAGTATATTATGATTAACTAGTTCTGTCGCAATAACAAACTTTGAAGCGTGATATATTGGTACAGAGAGAAATATCACGATAAATGATAATATTTAAACGATTTTATGCCACTGCACTGGAAAAAAACAATCTCTAGGTAAGTTAAAATGACTTAAATTAAGAACATTTTACTTTATTTGAGCAGATTCATCTGGACATGTGACATTATCTGCCAGCGGAATAAGTGTTTTTTTCTTAATTCAAGCAACATTTGATTTAATTTCTTATTTTAAGTGCAAAAAGTTGTTGTTTTTCTTATTTTAAGTGTAGCAAGATGCATTTTCATAGTTTAAGTACAAAAATGTTACTGCACTGATGGATAATTTTACTCGTCAAGTGAAATTTACTCAAGTCACGGTAAAACTTTCTAAATCCAAGTCAGTTTAGCTTGAATAGATTTTGTTTTTGTCGTGCGACACAATAGCGGTAAAGCAGGATTATCCCAGGAAACCTTCTTAAGTGGACCGTATCATAGGAATAAACTGATAATTATCCATAGGAGTTACTCATTCAACCCTCTACCATCGCGTTACAACTAAAATAACAAAAATCTCCACGTTTTTGCAGAGAAAATGTATGGACGAAATATCCCGTTCTGGCTTTCATATCTCACAATAACAGGAAGTCGGTATTAAAATGCAGTGACTTAAATAAAGAGCATTATTTCTTTAAGTAGGAGCTCAGTTGTTAGACATCACTGGTGAAGCGGTCAGATCTATTGACCTACAGGCTGACGGTGCGATTCCAGCTCCCGCAGAGGAATGCTGCCGTCGTGTCCTTGGGCAAGACACTCCACCCGCCACTGGTGTATGAACGTGTGCGTGAATGGGTGAGTGGGTCCTTGCTGTAAAGCGCTTTGAGTGGGAAAAAATAGACTATTTGAAGAGATTCAACTTGTAAAATGATCCACCAATGGAATAAGTACAGTCAGTTTTTCCTAATTCAAGCAACATTAGATTTAGTTTCCTGTTTTATTTTGTTTTATTTTTTAGTTTCCTAAGTATCTTCAGATTTTAACCACAAAATGTCTTGTTCCAATGGCATTTTACTTGTCAAGTGAAATGTGCTGAAATCACGATAACCCTTCTTAGTTCAAGTCATCTTAACTTCTAGGTAAGTTAAAATGACTTAAACTAAGAACATTTTACTTTATTTGAGTCAATTCATCTGGACACGTGACATTATCTGCCAGTGGAATATGTGTTTTTTTTCTTAATTCAAGCAACATTTGATTTTATTTCTTATTTTAAGTTCAAAAAGTTGTTTTTTTTTCTTATTTTAAGTGTAGCAAGATGCATTTTCATATTTTAAGTACAAAAACCTTACTGCGCCGACAGATCATTTTACTCGTCAAGCGAAATTCACTCAAATCATGGTCAAACTTTCTTAATCCAATTCATTTTACTTCGATTAGATTTCGTTTTTTGCTGTGTCGACGAGCATGAAGCCGTCTCAGAGCTCGCGAGTCGATAATAAATCTGAAAACGAGACGAATAACCTGATGTAAGTTTTACAATCTTGGCTCAGATCAGTCAGAAACGTGCGGAGTAATAGTGCAGCGGGAGTGGTGTGTTTAAGCGACTCTGGACACTGAATAGCCGGGCTCGTTCTGTAACTGCTGAATGTGCAGTCCCGCTAATCCATTGTGCACCCGTCACTGATGAAGACATTTTTGGCGAGGTGTCAAGCACGTGGCCGGTTAAACAAGGCTCATCATGGGAGGCCCCTGCGAAAACTCAGCTGGTCAGGGGAAAAAAAAGAGGGGGGGGGGAAAAAAGCTTGGATCAGAGCCGGGGGTCGAGTCTAACCTAACCTCACCCCCTCCTCCTCCTCCTCTATACCTCTTTCTCTCTCTTCGCTCCCAGTGGGACAGGGTTTGGTCACAGGCACATGGCACAATCTCAGCCCACCCCTCCTTCCTTCCCTTCCCTCCCATCCCCTTCTCTTCTCCTCACCTCCCGCTAATGTCCACTCTCCAGCCCGAGCCGGCGGAGATGCACGGGGCCGATCCCGCCGTAAACTGCGCGGGGGACACCTGGGGAGAGAGACCAGCACGCGCCATTCAACAATTGGTTTACCGGGGCCAAACGCTTATTAGAGATCAGGCAGTGGAAGTGGAGCATAATCCCGTAATGAGCAGAGGAGAGAGCAGTGGCCGTGCGCACAGACAAGCCCGAGCATGCTTCACAGAAATAGATGCTGGACCCTATAGCCCCCTCTGTAATGACCCCTCTTGTTAGCTGGCTGTGGCTGTTCATTAGACACAGAACTGAACCAGGCAGCGGCTCCCAGGCAGGAGGCAGGAGCTGTATGGAGATGTGCCATGCAAAAAAAAAAAAAAAGAAAAAAAAAAAAAAAAAAGATTAACTCTGTATTGCGACAGGAGCGGCTGCCTCGGAAAAGACTGGGAGAAGTTGGGAACGCTAATGTGCAACTGTAAGATGCTGTAAGTTGTATGGTTATATCATAATAAAGTGGAAAATGTTACTTTTGTTTGTGCATATGAGGATTTGTGATAAAAAACTTTCAATTTATCTGAACTTATTTTGAAATGTGCCTACAAATGCATAAATAATAACAACTATTTTATATTTGAGTGAATGTAAATGTATAAATAACGTTTCATAGTAGCTATAGCGTTCAGTAGTAGTTATAAAAAAAAATAGAATGACCCCAAATAATCTTGTCGAGTAACTACAGCAACACTTGGACTTTTGCAGCCCACTCTAAAATCTCTCCCACTTTTTCATTAATCACCATTTTGTACATTTGAAATTTTACTCATAATCCTCCCTTAACGACTGATTAACACGTATTATTTACACATTATGATGCCTTAAAATAAATATTTCTTCTCCAAAATGTTCTATAATCTTGGAGGTGTTAAAGTAAAACACGTTGTCATGTAATTTCATTCTCATTTCAATAACAGCTTCATACAGCCCTTTTATTCCAAAGGCCACAGATTCATAGAATTACAAGCTCTGATGCTTTACCTGTGAACTGCGCGGCGTGTTAACTTGGTAATAACCTTGTTAGAGCATAATGCAGAGGTGTGCACAGATGAAACCTTGGATACAGCTTTTTCGAGTCACCTGCAAGACACAAACATTTCATTAGATAGACGACGTTTATTATTCCCTGTCATTGGAATATGTATCATCATCATCATTAGTATTACTATTACTATTATGAATATTATGAACATTATTATTGTTATGTTTTTTCATTATTATTATACATTTTTTTGTACATGTCGGAAGTATTAGCCCAAACTAAAGCACCGGAACAGCCCGCGCTCGGGAGACGTGTCCTGCTCTCGGTGCCACGGTTCAGAATCAAATATTTAGCAGCTTTGGGACTGATAAACACATCTTCAGAGGGACGCCATGATTTCACGCTATATCACAAACATTTTAAGGCATCAGATGCACTGCCTGTCATGGACTGTCATTCCTGGTGCGTTAATAATATATCCTGGCTGCGGCTGCGGACATCCTTTGGCACTCATGGCGCATAAATAGGTAAATAACGCAAAAGGTCCTTCTTTCGTTTTTTTTTTCTTTTATTTTTCTTGCGTTAAAATAAAATTAAGAAGAGGTTTAAAAATAAGCGCGTCAAACAAATCACTTTGATCACAGCACTGCGCTAATTAAGAGCTGTCTAATTAAATTATAACCTTGAGTTAACCAATGGCGTGGCTTGTTTCATTAAAGCGGGGAGAGTGATGGAGAGAAAATGCTTTCTGATTGCAGGATGGTGTCAATTGGCTAATTTGCTTCCTTCGCATCTTCAAGTCGTAGCAAGGCGTTTTCCCCGCGTTAGACTGGGATAGGCGGTGATATAGGTTGAGCTAATAGTGGCTTCTTATAGAGCCATGCAGGTGGAGAATTGCTTGTCACCAGCGAGTGGTCTCTCCAAGAAATTTATGAATGTGGGCAGTGCCTTCTCGAGCTCGGATGGATCAGAGCTTCCGCTGCAGGACCATCCTATTCTATCTGCGAGTGACAACCTGGAGAGAAGTTCACCTCTGAAAAAAAACTCCAGGGAGATGACGAATCAGTCAGAGGCAGACAATTTCCCCGACTCCAAGGACGCGCCAGGGGACGTCCAGAGGGGCAAACTCTCTCCTGCTCTTCACTTCGATGGGTCTGCGGCTGAAAGGTGCATCTTTTCTCCCACTCAGCCGCAGCCAGTCTCCGCCGCAGCCCCCAGTGCCATGTTCCCGTACGCCAGTCAGCACGCGCCTCCGGCGTTCTCCATCGGCAGCCCCGGCCGCTACATGGCCCACCACCCGGTCATCACCAACGGAGCCTACAACAGCCTGTCGCAGGGCTACCCGGCCGCAGGATACCCGTACGCGCAACAGTACGGCCACGCGTACCAGGGAGGCGCTTTCTACCAGTTCTCCTCCGCGCAGGGGCTCGTACCGGGCAAAGCGCAGGTTTATCTGTGCAACAGGGCCCTGTGGCTCAAGTTCCACAGGCACCAGACCGAGATGATCATCACCAAGCAGGGCCGGTGAGTGCGCGCCTTCTCCGCTTCTCCCGTCACTGTGAATTTAGCCAGATAATAAAGTCACTGCATCACTTCATGTACGGAAAAGAAACAAATACGCAAAGCGTTTCTTTTTGTCAAGTGTTTCGATAAATCAAGGCTAATGTTTTATTTAGTGTTTATTTTGGTTGGATGTTATATCTGCATTAAAACATTATAGTTTGTTAATCGCTCCTTAAATCCCTTAACAGGTGCGTTTTTATTTATTTTCTTTTTTTTCCCACAGACGAATGTTTCCATTTCTGAGCTTTAACATCTCCGGCCTGGACCCGACCGCTCACTACAACATCTTTGTGGACGTGATTCTGGCGGATCCGAATCACTGGCGCTTTCAGGGGGGAAAGTGGGTTCCTTGCGGAAAAGCAGATACGAATGTTATCGGTAGGAATTTGCGGCTTTTGTGGCTTTTATTGTATTTTTATTACCTGTTTACACAACACTGATTATTTAGGTTTTATATTTTAAAAGCTCGATGTATATTACTGTAACAATAGTTGTGTTTTTCCTTCAGGAAACAGGGTTTACATGCACCCAGACTCACCAAACACCGGCGCTCATTGGATGCGTCAGGAAATCTCTTTTGGAAAACTGAAGCTCACCAATAACAAAGGCGCTTCCAACAACACGGGCCAGGTACATGCTTCACAAAAAACTCTCTTTTCATAATGTTTTGTCCGTTTATGTTAAATTCAGTTGTTTTAGGGCAGTTTCTTTGCATCCGTCACCTGTGGCTCAGGCCATAATCTGCGTAAATGCCAAAAGATTTATCAGTGGATTTTTGAATGGATTTTTTTTTTAAGAAATACTTTTGTGGCTGTTTTTTGTTTTAATTTACAATTGTGGGAGATTGTTTATACAACTATATTAAACAAAACGGTATGCGTTTTGTACTCGTGTTATTTGTTACTGGTGTGCGTAAAAACGTAAAAAAATATTTAAACAAATTCACTGTAGTAAATTATTATCAGTAAATTATTAATTTTAAGATAGTGCTATTTTTCACAAGATGAAAAAGAATAATTTTACTGGGCAGCTTTTTTTTTATCCCCCAAAGTGTCTGTGTGCTGCCGAGTGCGCCTGTGGAGTGTGTTAAATCCGTGCGTAATGAGCTAATAGCAGGTTGCGTGTAGTCTCTTTGTAAACGGGGTGTGACACGCGTTTGTGTGCGGGCTCTGCAGATGGTGGTGCTCCAGTCCCTGCACAAGTACCAGCCGCGGCTGCACGTGGTGGAAGTGAACGAGGACGGCACGGAGGACACGAGCCAGCCAGGGCGCGTGCAGACGTTTACCTTCACGGAGACTCAGTTCATCGCGGTCACGGCGTATCAAAACACAGACGTACGAGCAGCCCAATAACCTTCACGTAGCATCTGTGTAGGCCTAGGCTATTTGTAGTGATTAAAACTTTACATTATGATTTAATTTCTTCAATAATGCATTTCAAATTTCTGTTATCGTCACTGCCAAATAACACATTTATTGTCTTTGACAGATCACACAACTAAAAATTGACCACAACCCGTTTGCCAAAGGATTTCGGGACAACTATGACACGTAAGATTTATTTATTCTGCTGTGCATTAAAGCATCCCGCATTTTAAAAGGCTATTGCCACGCCTTTATATTCAATTAAACTAACATCATTTTATTAGAATATTTTATATTGACTTTTTCGTCATAGCGAGGTTTACGGAAATATGAGTCTTTTCCTTAAAGATAAAATTAGGCTTTGCATAAGTGACCCTGTTCATATTCTGTTAAACACTCATAATTTACTGAAAGTCGCCTGTAGCCCGCTACAAACTCCACATCTAACCGCCGTTAACGCGGAGGCTGCATGTCCATTGAAATATTGCGTAGATCTTTCTCCGGACATCTGAGTCCAGTGCGGAAGGTGAAAGTGTTTGGTTGAACTTTTGTACTTGTGCTCTCTGAGCTGTTTGTTTGTCCTTGCAGGGTGTACACAGGCTGCGACATCGACCGCCTCACTCCGTCTCCGGGTGACTCTCCGCGTTCACAGATCGTGCCGGGCGCGAGATACGCCATGCCCAGCTCCTTCCTGCAGGACCAGTTTGTCAGCACTTATGCCAAATCTCGTTTTCACCCTGGCGTGGGGGCCGGGCCTGGCACGGAGCGCAGCGTCCCACTCGGCAACAGCTTGCTGTCCCCGCAGCAAAGCGAAGAGCCCCCTGTTGCCACCCCCCCGCAGCGCTGGTTTGTCACCCCTGCCAACAACCGACTGGACTTCGGTGCCTCGGCATACGACGCGGCGGATTTTGCCGGTAACGCGGCCACCTTGCTGTCGTACGCCGCGGCCGGAGTGAAGGCCCTCCCGCTGCCCACCGCGGGCTGCTCCAACCGGCCTCTGGGTTATTACGCGGACCCTTCGGGATGGGGAGGACGCACTCCGCCACAGTACAAGACCGGCTCCGTCTTCTCTTGTTGGCCAGCGAATTCTCTGAGCAGAGGGGTCAACTACCTGTCCGAGGAAGGCGCGGACTCAGTGGCCACAGAGAGATCTCCCATAGGAGCCTCCGATGAGCCCAAACCCAAAGACATGACTGAGTCCAGCTGGATAGAGACGCCCTCCTCCATTAAGTCCATGGACTCCAGTGATTCTGGGATCTTTGAACAGGCCAAGAGGCGGAGGATCTCCCCCTCTGCCACCCCTGTGCCAGAGACTGTGTCCCCGCTCAAGTCTGAGTGCGACAAAACCTGTACAAAGGACATTGGCTACTACAGCTTTTACCCCCACAGCTAAGACCAACATCCATCTATCTATCCATTTATCTATCTATCCAGCTATCTATCTAGACTGTAAAAAGTCGGGACCTGGACGTTGCGCTGCGCAGTTCATGGCCAAAGTGTACATTCTTCCACTGCTGTGTGTTCGCCTCACTGCGCGGGCCTGAGCGACGTCTGTTTCTACACTGTTGCGTCTAAACACTGTAATAAATATGAATAAACTGTATATAACATCTGGCCATATAGTGATGGATGTACAGATAGCCCTCTTCTGTTCAGTAGCCAACTGTTAGTCCAATGAGATGTTCCTGTGTAGCATATACTCCTTGTCTGGGAAAATATGTATTTTGTACTCTATGAAAGCTGTAGGCACCCAAAGGCGTTATTTATCTCTGTTATTAACTGTATGATACGTGTGCGTAAACAGGTGTTGGTAGGCTATACTGTAGGTTTAGGGTCTTTTATTTTCTTGAATTTGGGCGTTATCTTTCATAGCCTGTATGCTGCTGTGGAAATCTCTGTATCTGCTGTAATGTGCTGTAAAACAGAATAAACCATTTTGAAATCAGGAAATGCCCTTATAAAAAAAATAACATAGGCCAAATACTAATCAAAATATCAGTCTTAGTTCGGCGTCAAATGCAGTTTGTGAAAACATTGCAGCTGGAGACGCACACGGACGCACGAGTGGCGGACGTAAAATGTGCGGGTTTTGCGTTTGTGATTGGACCAGCGAGGCCAGGCAGCGGCTCTGAACAAATAAACAGATGCTTTGTTAGTAAGAAAAAGATCCAGAAGAATATAGGTCATTACGAAATCAGGACGAGCATTTCAGATGACGTGGTCTACAGGCTTAAGCCCTCAGTGCGTTAAAAATGGAACATGCTGATTTCATTTGTTGATCTTGGAGGAGCTGTTGTCTTGCGTTACGTTTTTACTTCTGGCATTTTTCATTCAGGTTCTTGTTTTGTGTTTGATAGACTAAGTCCCGCTTTGGCATCTCCTGCTGCATCTTATTACATTTCGATTTGGGCCTAAACTGCTGAGTTTGAGCGGAGTATTCTGGGCACAGTCCACTTCTTTCTGATGTTTTTCTTTATTCCAGCTGTTAAGAGGCTACAGCCAACAGCTCGTTTCAGGGACTTAGGCCCGCGTAATTCGTATTGCTTGGTTTGAAATGGCATTTTTGGCCAGTAGTACAGAGTTTTTATAGTCGGCCTATTTAAAAAAAATAAAAAATAAAAATAAAAAAAAAACCTCCACAGGCCTATTGACTTTAAAATGAATCATTCACATGTCTGGGCTCTGCATCTTTTGGCTTTTAAATGCTGCATCATAATTAACACCACAGGCTAATAGTTTTTATGCTTATAGGCTTGTATGTTATTGTAGATTACTTTATTTAAACGATGTATTTTTATATATATAAAAAGATTGAGCTTTCTTTTTTGTTTTCAAATTAGGACCTGAAAATCTGAAAATGGTTGGCCTGTACTTCCCTTAACAAACAGCAGATGGCGACATGTGAACGCGTCTACAGGCTTGTCCCTTAACGTGTTCTGCATGGAAATAGCTGAAGTATACTAGATTTTTGTTTACTCCAGTTATGAATACAAATAAATACGGTGTGGTGCATATTATATCTGGTCCAGTAAGAGTAAGGTACTGTGGTATTTTTCCACCAGAGCGACAGATAGGCCTTTCTACAGCAGTACAGCAGATGGCGACGCATAACAGGGAGCTTCACAACACCGTTTCTGCGTTTCAAAACGGCTTCTTCACCAACCCACCCCTAAAGTGATAAAATATGTAATATCTAAGTCTACAAGATAGGGAGCATGGCACTGGGAGACATAGGGCTGACCCCAGATGCACTTCAAACTAAACTGCATTTTAGACATTGTTTTTCCAAAGAGCATTTGTTACATGTTTCTGGTCTTATTGTTTAATTTTAGTTCTATTGGGTCCCTATTAACAACTTACCAACCAGGTAGTTCGGTCCTCTTTTGCTTTTCTTGAATCTGTTTCTCACTGCGGGGACATAATAATAAAAGGAGGTCAGCACAGCACAGCTCCTGGTCAAACGCTATTTCTAATAAATCAACCGGTGTCCGTCCATAAAGTCTTTCTGTGCGCTGGTGTTGACTACATACGCCCCTTTAGCTCTTTGTCTGTAACAAAGGCTAAACCTTTGCAGCCTGAAGAGTGCACTAAGCTCACACAGAAGCTCCAGTGAGTCCACGAGCCGCTGCGGAGCATCAGCATCACCACACCGACAGAAGCGGAGCTGTGCCCGCTGCGCGCCGGCTCTGCCCCCGCTGCACCTCACGGACACCACCGCTGCACACATGGAGACGGATGCCAAGGAGATGGTTGTTCAGACCGAGCCTCTAGTATCAACGGTAATGCGATTTAACTTTCATAACAAACACAGTTAGCGTGGCGTTTGCTAATTCAATTACAGTTTAATAAAGGTTTCCTATGGCTCCTACACCTGTGCACGTGCGCACTGCGTGTCCTGCAGCTCCAGGCGAGCACAGCCTCCTCCTGTGCTAAAACTATGGGACAGTGTGCTGTACTTATTGCTCTAGTAAATGTAAGCTGAGAATATGATCAGATCACCAGTATTTTTAGAATCTAGATCGGTCCCTAAATAGCTGAAACAGTGCTGCTGCTGTGCGCGGTTCATCATTCACCAAGAGGTCTGACATCTTGGCTTCAGAGTGTTTTTTTTTTTTTTTTACTACAACATACTAAAATAAGTTGTTTTGACTGATCTGCGGGACTGCAATTTAACTGTGGTTAGTCTCATTTATTGATGAGACTGGACTAAATTGAGTTGTTTTCTTTCCCATCCAAGACTTTTGCTCTTCCCTGTAGGCTCCCAGTTAAGGATTTCCCAGTTTATAGCAGGATGAGGTAAAACATGTTCACCTCTTCAAGCTTGGACCAGTGGACCTTTAAAACTTTTGCTCTGGATAACACCTGGAAAACAGAAACAGAAGGAAACCAGCACAGAGGCACCTCCCACACCAGCCTCAGTGAGGAGGTGCTCTGGGCCTGGGCTGACAGTGGGAAGAACCCTTTAGGGTGAACTGCACTGACTTATGTGGGAGTTCTCACCGGATTTCTGCGTCCTATATTTAGATTTTAGGTTCAGCTGCTTGCCAAGTAGAGTTATAGTTTCTTATAACACGACTTACTTGTTGATAGAACTTTAGACTTAGGCTTATACATTTACATTACACACTCACTTTTGACCTTTCTCCTTCTGTTGATGCACTTGTATCTTTTTCACGCTAAAGTTAAAACTACATAAGGATTATAGATAAACAGAGCAGTCAGTCGCAGCCCAATAGCTGCTGATTCACTTTCTGTCCTCGAACCAGTCCACGCCGGTAGAGTTCCTCCTGACTTTTGTTGAACAGTTTTCTCGTCATGTACTGAGGGACATTTATCTCAGTAAACGTGTTAAAGACCCATTTTACACTATTTTCTGATCTGATCTATGGTATAATTGTGTTTCCTCATCAAAAATATACATGGAGTTTTATTTTATTTCATTCACACATGGTTAAAACACAAAGCTTGCATATTTAGGCCGAGTTCTCTAAAACAGAAAACATTCTTGAGAGGTCATGCGCTAATACAGGAAGTGCTCCACTGTGTTTTTAAACTCCATACACCTTCATTTGACAATTTCCTATCTCTACTGAGCTAAAAGTAAAAGATTGCTGTTGAAAACCACTGCTTCATGACATCACAAGGTGGAACAGAGTATTTTGAGCTTCAGAGATTTGGACAAACTAATAATAAAGGGTTAGTCAAACGTGTGAATGAAACAAAACACAACTCTGGGTATGTTTTTGAAGCGGAAACAACATTCTGTCATGTCTTAAAGCTCACAAGAGTCAATTTTGCGTAATATAAGACCTTTAAAACTATTTTTTTTTCTCTTTCAGGCGAGTTCCTTCTTTGGTTCCTTTAAGCACCCGAGTATGGTGAGTTATTCCACTATGAAGTTGCACTGCGTAACTTTCGTGGGGAGGATCCGCCACCTGCTTGTCTCTGTTTTGACGTTATTTATTCAGTTAAAGTTGTTTTTATCACTCAAAAATACCCCGAAAAACACGCATTCTTATTGTGAGTGTGGCCACCTCTCCGCAGATCTGGCCTGTAACTTAGCTCGGTGGTGTCACATGCTTGTTTTTACGGAAATAGCCAAGTCTAATACCAAATCGTGGCAAAGCAATAACGGAGACAAGCGGTGAGCGCACTCTTCACCAGAAAAGTTACACTGCGACTTGGACTCAGACAAACTTTATTGATCCACAAGGGAAATTATTTGGACACAGACGCTCGCACATCACAATATAATGCAATAACAAAGAGAAAACAATATAAACGGTAACAAAAACTGCTAAATAAGAAGCAAAAAAGACAGCAAGAGACCCTTAATCCCACTTCCTATTGCCGTTGTGTCTGTGCATATCCAGTCACCTCGTCTCCGCGTTCATCTATGTCCGTTCTTACTCCGCGCGCACGTTCAGACTAAGAGCAGCGCTGTTTCTAATGACTGCGATAAGACGCCCGGTTCCCCCTGATGATGTCACTGCAGTAATCTCCACGGAGATGGCAGTGCCCAGAGATGCTCCATCACGAATTACAGTGGTTTGAGTCACCATGCACCAGCAGGCTCCCGCGTCTGTCAGCCCGGGTGTGAAGTAGAGCTCAGCCTGTAGACTATGCTGCTTTCGGGCTAACTCACACGCTCTGTAGGGGAACGCTGATGTATTCCAACAAACTGGAGGTCCCTTGGGGTGACAGCCATCAGGTAAGCCCAAACATGACATTCTCTTGCGTTTTTTTAGTTGCAGTTGTAGCGGTAGCAGCCATGTGCGGCTTTAAATTGGCTCGCATTTTTAGGTTTTTCCCGTGACTGGCTTAAATTTAATCATTTAAGATGGATTAACTTTGATGGATCTCGTGTGCAAAAAGGTCGAGTCAAAGCTAATGTGGAAGTGTAACGCTAAAAAAAAAAAAAAAACATTTAAAGGATTATAGTGCGTTATGTGCCACTAAAAAACCAGCGTAATGATTTTGCTTTCCACATTTGCCTGAGCCATCTGCACGGATGTGTTCCAAGTCTGCACCATGTCCTGTGAATCCGCTCTCACGCGAGTATAGTGTGGTGCCAGTCTCCCAGTTTTGAGCATGATTCTTGCTGTGAGCTCTTTGTGGCAAAATGAAAGGCAAATTTCTAATCCATTGCTTCAGGACATTCTCATTTCCATTCTGTTATGACACCACCTTTGTCTGATTTGGTACTTTTAAAACAGATGGGATTAGAAGATGTTAAATGCTTTAATATGTGTAGAGTAGGGTTGTTAAAAGTATCAAAAATCAGATACTAATCAGTACTAAAACTAGATACTTGTTTGAGCAGGTATCAATACTGAAAAAGTCACATTCACAGAACCGAAATGAACATTTTCTGAATATCTTTAGAATGATCTGGACGACTGCGGGATTACACAGACATAACACCACATTATAATATAAAAGAAAATATTACGATTTAATGTTGAAAATCACATTCTATCGTCTAAACAAAGAGCGTTTTTAATTGCCATTGTGCAAGTCTGTTTCTTACTCTTGAAAGGTTCCCCCATGTAGCACTGATGGAGGTCGAAATACAGATAATAACAGCCTAGATGCCAGATTAATAATATTGTTTATTTCAGTGATGCAAGGGAAACAAAGAAGCGAAATATGTTTTATCATCATCATAGTATTGGAAATTGTAGTATTGTGACAACACGAGTGCAAAGTTTATCATTTTAAAAGGCTGAATATAAGATGATAAGACTGTGAATTCATTCTGGTACCATAGATACAACATCATACGGTAATAGAAAAGAAACTACTATGATTTAATGTTAAAAATCACAACATTTTATTATCATCGTGATATCAGAATGGGGATTGAGTAACAAGTTTACACCTTAGTATCAAAATCTTTGTACAGAGCGTATAATTTGAAAAGGTTGATTATAGGATGTGTGAATTCCTATCTGTGAATCTGTGATAGTGCCATGATTATTCAGCGCTGTCCGTGGTCCTAGTCATTATTAAATGCAGCCGGCTTATGTGTTTGTATGGAGAGATTATCTGGAGCCATTTGAGCAGAGCAGCTGTGAACTGCTTTCGAAATGTAATGCTTAGATGGTCAACTGTCGGTCAACTGTCGGTCAACATCACGTAGCCTTCTGACCAGATTTGACTAATAGTGTGTACAAGTGATTACCGTATTTTCCAGACTATAAGTCGCACTGGGCTATAAGTCGCATTTTAAAAAAAATAAAATCAAAAACCAAGAACAGACATTTCAACACTTCAAACTGACCTTGGCGCGGAAGTCTGCTGCACTTTTTGGGACGTCATTGTCCGTGTCCTGTTTCAACAATTCACTAACCCTACAGCTACTAACCTTGGCGTAATCGGTGATGAAAATTTTAAGCTTGACAAGCAGATAAATGCAGTTCAAAAAGTTCTGCAGCACGTCTTTTAACCAGCGCACACTGTAGAGAACACATCACACCTATTTCATCCTCGTTGCACTGGCTCCCCATTCATTTTAGAGTTGATTTTAGACTTTTATTGTTTGTTTTTAAGGCACTTCATGGACTGGCCCCGACGCACATCTTGCACCTCATTGTTCCCTAAACTCCACACACTCTGAGGTCTGAGCTCCAACTTTTCGTCCCCAAAACGAGACTCAAACGTCGGGGTGACCGTGCCTTTTCTGGGGTTGGCCCAAAACTCTTGAGCGCTCTCCCCCCTCACATTAACACCGCCCCTTCAGTTGATTCTTTTAAGTCTTGTTTAAGAACACTTTTACTCACCGGCTTTTAACACAGCGTGAGAACTGTGTGTCTTTTATTGATTTTATTTGCTAGTTTTCTATTGCTAATTTAGTATTTTAAGGTTTTTATTGACTTGCTTTTTATTTATTTTATGCTTTATATTAATTAATGTGTTAATTTATTTTGTGGCTACTCTGTGCAGCACTTTGGAGACTTTGTGTTGGTAAAATGTGCTGTACAAATGAAGTTGGATTGGACTGCATCCGTGCTCTGATTGAGGCGGTTGCGTTGCATGAAGCAGTAACCGCTTTTTTTGTTTTCTTCACTACTGTTCGAGTATCTTGCGCTTTTCTCCAGTCAAACACAAGTTTCTCGCTCACTCCAAACTGCTCGATCACCGTTTTCTGCTGCATATTTCACTTCTCGCGGTTTGTAATTTGCAGAATACGATTTTCTTTTTGGGGGGCATTTGTGTTCAGTCTTTCTCAGTTGTCTTTATAAGCTGATGTTTAAACTTTAAATTTTCAGTGGTGCAGGAGTCACAGGAGTAGCAGATACTGGCACGTAAGCCTAGAGCGCCCCCTCGTGCCTGTCAGTGTGAAAATAAACATCTGAAATGATATATTTTAATATTTAAGTTGCACCTGAGTATAAGTCAGGACCACAAACCATGAAAAAAAATAAGATAGTCTGAAGTTTGGATTTACAGAGAGTAGAACTAAGGCAAATACTGGGCAGTGGAAAGTAGACCGTTCATATTGATATTCACACATTATAGAGACCTAAAGGGACCTGAAAACATCCCATAATTCATCGAAAGTGGTTGTGTTGTAGGGAAATTTGTTACCTGGCTGCTAAGAATGGAGCTCAATACAGACCTACCCCCACCTCATAGACTTCCTACTGGCAAAAGTTATTTAAAGAGCCTGTATTACGCTATTTTCTGATCTGTTATAATGTTATTTCCTCATCATAAACAGACCTGGAGTTGTGTTTTGTTTCATTCACGCATGTTTAACACACAAACTCTGCATATTTAGGCAGGATTTAGGAGTTCTTCTCTCAAACTGAAAACTTTCTCTTCTACTTTGTGTTGCCATGTGATAACACAAGAAGTACTCCACACATTTTTGCAAGAATTATTTGGATAATCTCAGTCCTGGAATTGCGAGTCTCTACTGAACTAACGATAAAAGGGAGCTGTTAACTTGAAAACTACCACTACATGACATCACAAGGTGGAATAGAGCATTTTGAGCTTTGGAGATGAAGACAGACTAATAATAAAGGCTTATGGTACTCAGACGTGTGAATGAAACAAAACGCAACTCTGCGTATGTTTTTGAGAAGACAATAGCGCTCTAACATGGCTTAAAGCTCACAAGAATCCATTTAGTGTGATATAGAACCTTTAAACATGATTTTTGGGCTCCTCCGTGCCTTCAAACTCTTGTATCGGAAGTTTCCAAAAGCCTATGGGAAAAAATAATGGGAAATTTACTTCAGAGTGGACGTAGAAGTGGGTGAGACTCCCATACTCTCTCCATACTCTTTTCCTCAGTACTTTTCAAAGTTGTGTAGCCTGGACACTGCTATTATCTCCCTATGTTCAAATGGTTGTGATTGACAGGTGGATTAACCAATCAGGGACATGCACGATAAAAAAAAACAAAAAAAAACAGGGTAGTTAGATATTGTGTTTCTTTACAACTTTAGCTTTGTCCCTAGTGGAGGTATTAATCAAGTTGTCGAAATCAAAATTCTGTATGATCGATGAGCTTCTCTGTTTCCCTTGCGTCACTGAAATAAACATTATTATTAATCTGGCATCTAGGCGGTTATTATCTGTATTTGGCCATCCATCAGTGCTTTCTTTTATATTACCATGTGCTGTTATATTTGTGTAATCCCTCAGTGGTGCAGGTAGGGTCCACAGTGGTCCATGGGCATGTATGTGGTCTTATACTCGAGATCATGCTAAAGCTGTTCAGGAAAGGTTCATTTCTGTTCTGTGAAAGCGACTTTTTTAGTAGCCACACCTGCTCAAATCTAGTATCTAGTTTTAATTTTGATTTGTTCTAGCATCAAATGGTATCTGCATCGCAAAAACCAAAATCTAGTCAAGCTAAAACGACTTGGATTAAGAAAGTTTTACCATGATTTGAGTAAATTTCACTTGACAAGTAAAATAATCTGCCAGTGGAATAAGACTTTCTGTACTTAAAATGTGAAAATGCATCTTGCTAAACTTAAAATAAGAAAAACAACAATAAGAAAATAAGAAATAAAATCAAATATTGCTTGAATTAAGAAAAAAAAACACTTATTCCATCGCAGATAATTTCACTTGTCAAGATGAATCTACTCAAATAAAGTAAAATGTTCTTAATTTAAGTCATTTTAACTTACCTAGATACTGTTTTTTTTCAGTGTATGTGGGATTTAAAGGTACATTGTGCAACTTTTGTGATGGAGAATCCGTCAAATGCTTTTCTCCATGGGCATGTTATTTATTGCTTTGTCTGGAATGTTTTACAGTATATCATTAAACCTTTCTATCTTCATGGAAGCAAAACCAGGCAAAGACCAAGTTACAGGTCAGATCTGCGGAGAGACGACCCCATTCACAGTCAGTTTTGAGCTATAAAAGCACCTGTAATCGAATAAATGTAAGAAGTGGCTGTTTAATGTCACACTGTGGAACATTCCAGGCAGAGCAATGACAAATCCATAGAAACAAGCAGGTGACGGACCCCCAACCAACCAAAAAGTACATATTGCACCTTTAAATAGCATGCACACAGATATACGAGCATAATGTGTTCAGTATTTTCCTGACCCCAGCTGTTGTGATTCCGCCTTTGTTACGGCGTCAAATTAGTTTTACTCCTTAAATCCATTCGAAAATACTCATTTCAAGCAGCACGGAGGTTCAGCCGTTGCTTTATTAGTATTTCCAGACATGCCAACATCAGATTACATTAACTGCGTATTCTTTGCCCGCCACAACACAATGCTAGCATATTGTCAGCACACGGGGTAAATGTGTGAAGCGTGTGATTACTGGAGACTTACTTGACAATGGCGCGAGGACACATGTGGCGGATGACTGTTGAGATTAAGCAGAGGATTAGAGGGGTTGTAAATGAAGGAGCCTGACCTTTTCTATAGAAATCACAGTCTGGTGTGCAACATGGAGAAGAGTAGCTATCTGAGGCTTTAATAGATACTTACATTTTCTTTTTATTTACTTCATTAGAATATGATGTGTTCGTTCTGTTTTCAGTTGTAAACATAGACTTTATGTATAAATGGACATAGCTACCCTGCAAGACATTGTGTTTCAAACATAGACCGTATATGTGAGTGGACATAGCTAAAGCGCTAAAGGCTTTTCCGGTTCCTTCTCACCCTTTTTCCCATTGATTTACATTGGGATCTTATCGTCCCTCTCTCTGTAACTGCTGCACTGAGTTTTGTCATTTTGGCCTTAAATTGTTCGTATGAACCCGCGACACAGGATCCTGAATTTTTCATTTCTCTATCTTGTTCCTAAATCAAGATATGAACATAAATAACGGACCAATCAGACGCCTTCATTCCCCGAGGTCCCTCCCCCTAGCGTTAGCAACAGGTTTGATTGACAGCTAGTTTCGCTGCTAAGTAAGTTCCCTTCCTGCTTTCCTGCCCCGATTGACTATTTTTTAAATAAAATGACAAAATCTCTCAAACAATTACAATAGCTAATGTTACTAGAATCTTAACTAGCATAATTTAACTAGCATAAAGTGAATTTTGTTAAATTGTGACTCTATTGTTGTTCGCATGTAACAGAACATAGAACATAAATCAATGACTTAAACTTACTATTTAAAGTTTGATGATAAAAGCTAAAAGTTTCCTTATTATTCTCCAGAATCACTGAAATCCAGTGTCCTGCAGGTGCAGAGTATCACCGCTCTGCCATGAGGAGGCGCCACATTTAACCACCTCAGTCCTGATTGGCTCTTGTGGTGCTATGATACTCGCGGTCAGATTTCTAAATATGGAGCCTGACTCCAAATTCGCCACAACCAAAAATGTTTAAAATAGTCTGAAACTCACAAAATATACAAAATGGATTTTAAAAACACATTTTCACAAACCTGTGATCAATACGAGCGTTCATGGTCCTGTTTAAGAGTTTAATTTTCAACAAGTAATGTGATGTGTGTGTAATCCTATTTGAGAGGGACTTGTTTAACAGTAAAAATAATCTCACCTGTTGTAGTTCCGTTTTAGTCAATTACAGTCAGATTATGTTAAAATAAAGTATAAACATTACCAGATTAAAGTCTAACTTGACCAACAAAGCTTCAGACAGAGCAGTGCCTACAGTTAGCATCACGCCCCCAGGGAATATTGATGATATCAGCTGCAAAGTATCAATTGCAGTCCTGAAATTAGGGCTACTGAATGTTAAAGATGCACTGTGTAACTCTTTTGGTGGAGGGTCTGTCCAATGCTTTACTCCGTGTATGTGTTATTGCTTTGTCTGGAATGTCCCACAGTGTGGCATTATACCTTTCTATCTTCATGGAGACGAAACCAGACCAAGTTACAGGTCAGATCTGTGGAGAGGCGACCCTGTTCACAGTCTTGTTTTTCTGCTTGTTTTTCTAGGTATTTTGAGCTCTAAAACCACCTGCAATTAAATAAATATAAGGCAGGGCTGTTTAATGTCGTACTGTGAACAATGACATCGCCATAGAAACAAGCAGGCGACAGCGCCCCAACCAAAAAGTTACACAGTGCACCTTTAAGTCTACCAATCAGTTCCACGTCTGTTATCACACATAAAACAGGCACCTATTGGCTCTAAAATTATCTGTGCGATTTTTTTATTCACACAAACAAAGCATTTTCTTTTTCTAACGTTACCGTCGCTGCTTTATAAATTGTTCTCGGACACAGGTGCTAATATCCCACCCATTTTAGTAGCTCTTTTAAGCTTGTGTGATTATACTGTTCGATGTGTGAAAAGTCTGCCTGATTTGTGATACTGCGCAGGAAGCAGTGACTTTATAAAGCTACTACTATGTCTCCTGTTTACGTCGCAGAGGTGAGTATTTGTACTATTTTCACATCTCTGTTATGTGAGCTCATATTCCCTCATCACAAATGTACCTGGAGCTGTGTTTTGTTTCATTCACACATGTTTATTGAACACACAAACTCTGCATATTGAGGCCGAGTTCTTCTCTCAAACAGAAAACACTCTGTTCCACCTTATGATGTCATGTGGTAATACAGAAACTGCTCCACTGTGTTTTTAAAGAGTCCATATTACGGTATTTTCTGATGTAAGTTATGTTTCCTCATACTACTACTACTACTACTACTACTGCTACTACTACTACTACTACTACTACTACTACTACTACTACTACTACTACTGCTACTGCTACTACTACTACTACTACTACTACTACTACTGCTGCTGCTACCACTACTACTACTACTACTACTACTACTACTACTACTACTACTACTACTACTGCTACTGCTACTACTACTACTACTACTACTACTACTACTCCTGCTGCTGCTACTACTACTACTACTACTACTACTACTACTACTGCTACTGCTACTGCTACTCCTACTGCTACTACTGCTACTACTACTACTACTACTACTACAACTAATCATACTGCTGCTACAACTACTACTACCACTACTACTGCTGCTGCTGCTTCTACTACTACTACTATTACTACTACTACTACTACTACTACTACTACTACTACTACTACTACTACTACTACTACTACTACTACTAGTACTAGTACTGCTAATAATAATAATAATCATCATCATCATCATAATAATAATACATATTTTTTATAAAGCACTTTTAAAAACAAGGTTTACAAAGTGCTGTAAAAGCAGCAAAGAACAATAAAAACAGCATCCAGTAAGCAGACAAAACAGACAATGAAGCAATCAATTTAACTAATCAGAATAAATAAGTTCATAAAATAGAGTAAAAATAAATTTGGAATAAAATAGAGCTAAAACCAGCCAAAGGAAGGCCAAACAATAAAAATGAGTTTCAAGAAGTGATTTAAAGGACGATACTATGGTGCAAGCTTTATCTCCTCATGCAGGACATTCCAAAGTCAAATTCCAAAATCCCGGACTGAAGGTTCCATCACCCTTTGTCCGGAGCCCAGGGTGACCAGACGTCCCTATTTCCCCGGGAGCGTCCCAGTTTTGAGCCCTGTGTCCCCTGTTCCATCAAATTTATCCAAAACTAGTGATTTGTCTCAGTTTTACACACGAAATGTCCCAGGTGTCCCTATTTTTTGACCAATCTGATCCTTGCCAACAGTAAAGAGAGGCATAAACTGTCATTTTTTTTAGGTAAAATACAGAAAAGCTGCTTAAAAATGACCAAAACACAAAGAAAATGTGACTATATTGACTCACATTAGCGCAGAGGGCAAAACTATTTTCCTTAATTGCGCACGTTTCACTATTTTATTATTACCAACCACCACTAACCAGACCAAGTTTTTTATTTTGAGGGACCTAAGGGACCTGCCTGAGGATTTAAGACTGTGGGAGGCTTGTACGGGGTTAAAAGTTCTGAAATGTAACTTTGTGCAACACCTAAACAAGCTTTAAAAGTGATCAGTAAAATCTTTAAATCAATTCTAAAACACACAGGCAGTCAGTGAAGGGAAGCTAACACAGGGGAAATGTGCTGATGTCTGTTCAAACCAGCGACACAAACAGACTGGAGTTGTGTTTTGTTTCATTCGCACATGTTTAACACACAAACGCTGCATATTTAAGATGAGTTTTTCTCTCAAACAGAAAACACTCCAAAGCTCAAAATGCTCTATTCCACCTTGTGATGTCATGTGCTAATTAGGGCCCGACATATCAGCGATCGGCCAAAATCTTGCCGATATGGGCCGAAATTCCACGTGGGCATGTTTACCTTGTTATAAAGTTTAGACTCTCTATATTCTGCCCATTTAATCCAATTTACAGACGGATAAATGTCCTAATATGTGGTGCCACATCAGTATTTATCTGAGGAGTCATTTGTCTGTGTCCGTCCTGCCCCTGAACGCATCACCATGTGCACTTGTTTACAGCCGCAGCCGTAGATCCATGTGCACATATACGGTCTATGTGTGCGTAACATTGAGATTATATTCTTTTTACGGACGATCAGTTTGAGTCTGGATTAAAGGACAGTTCTTAGTGCAGACTTGTGATCTGAGAGGAGCCTGTGTGAGGCTGAGTGTTGAAATGTGTCGGTTTTGAAGCTCGTTTTGGTTCTTTCTCATTGGTTAGCGATTAGCTGCTGTAGCTCGCACACATAAACAGGCTGTTTTCTCTTCTATTAGCGACTGTAAAGTGACTATAGTGGCCGTATATATGTTACTGAACACGCACTGATATGGAAATGAGCTGTGAATATTAGTGTGAATTATCGGCATTTAGCAGATCATTAATTACCGCCGTGCACACACATTTACCGGTAAAAGCTAATTGCGGTAATTTACTTACAGCACTTTCTTTACTGGCAAGAATATCATACAAAAATGCCATTAGCCCGAACTACTGTCTAAAAAGGCAGAATAACAATAAATGTCGCCTAAATAAACTCAATTGAAAATCCAATAGAGCCAAACCTAAGTTTCATAAACAACTGAACATTTACAGTGAATTTTTACATCATAAATATATCAGCGATTATATCGGCTATCAGCAGCTCCAACTCCCACTGTATCGTGTACTGTTAATATATTTAATGTGGACTTAAAAAAATTTCGCTTACCGCCCTCTAGTGGACACCTTTGGTTTAACGTTTGTTTTTTGCCACACTCGGTCATTTCAAGCATGAAACGCTCACAGTCACAAACCGTATGAGTCTCTGTTTTCAGCCTTGGGGCGTCTTTGTCCGTAAGTTCAGCCTGTTGTATGTTGTAATGCTGTTTTCTTTCGATGTGATACATATGGTAAAAATTAAACGATAATTGACATGTTAAAAATGTTAGCTGTTGCTAGCTTCTGTTATTAGCGCCGTCCTATTTTAAGCTAGGCAATAAGTGCGGACTTTTATTTTTTACTATTTACGTGTTGCTTGTACAATTTGTTAATACACATTTTTGTGCGTTTTGTTACAGTTTTTCAGACAAAATAATTTACAAAGAGACAAGTGTGGAGAAAAACGTTAGTGGACTCTTTTTGTTTGTTCTCTGTCTGTGTAGCCCTGGTAGTGACACCATAGTGAGGACAGAATAATCGGTATCAAATCGGCCGCAACAAAATCCATATCGGTCGGGCCCTCGTGCTAATACAGGAAGTGCTCCAGCTCCATACACCTTCACTAGAAAATTTGGATAATTTCAGCCCTGGAATTGCCCATCTTTACTGAAATAAAGGTAAAAGGAGCTGTTCATTTGAAAAGAACCTCTTCATGAGATCACAAGGTGAAACAGAGCATTTTGATCTTTGGAGACGTACACACACAACAATAAAGTGTTACTCAAACATGCATGAATGAAACAAAACACCAGTCCGAGTCCAGGTATGATTATGAGGATCTAACACGACCCCATCATGACTAAAACAAGTTAGTGTTACGTAGTATAGGACCTTTAAACAGAAATTGCCTTCCTGTTTCCTTCTACCTCCTCTTCTCACATCCATTTTTATTTCTTGAGCATTGCATAAGTGTTCATAGTCAGATTCACACCACAGGATGCTGCCTTGTCTGTTGGTTTGACACTAATCTCACTGTCCTGATGCATTTCAGGAAATTACCCTGGTTTTAATAACAAGCGTCACTTTTTTGTGAACTCGCTGTACCAGTTTAAATCTCCTACTGCGCTCAAACACAAAGTAATGGCATTGTCGATCTGTTTTTTATAATCTCACAAAAGCTCAAAGGATTATATTTTTTATTTTTGTGCTGAATTTGCTTGATATTATTACATGTTGAGTATCTGTGAGGCTTAAGAGCAGAATGGTAAGTTATATAGTGCAAAATGGGTGATGTACTTAAATATTCTGATATTGTATAGTGTCATTGGGCCCTTGTGTGTGTAGTTTTGTTTATTGCTGTTGTTGCCTCTTGTTTAGGGGTGCACCGATTCAGCCTTTTTAGTTCCAGATTCCGATACTATAGCTCTAAGTATTTGTCCTATACCCGATATTATCCGATACTAGGGCAGAGACTGAAAACAGCATTAACTAGTATATCTTTAAAACATACATAAAATAAGATAGAACTTATCCATATGTGTTTTATAGCTGTAGCTCTCAAGTACGAAAGCCGGGGGGCCTCACCACAAATGCAAATGCAGCAACAAATACAACACAACAAAAAAAAGCCACAACGTAAGTGGCCGCAGGACTCTGTTTTCCGACGGA
Organism: Odontamblyopus rebecca; assembly: GCA_030686955.1. Lineage (NCBI taxonomy): Eukaryota > Metazoa > Chordata > Actinopteri > Gobiiformes > Gobiidae > Odontamblyopus > Odontamblyopus rebecca. The sequence continues at coordinate 7,273,968 of CM060665.1, forward strand.
CCAAGCAAAGAGGATCGAGCGGGAAATTATTTACAACGGTCAGACAGTGACATCACTTCTGGCCACAAAATAATAAATTACTTTTACTACGTTTCCAGCTTCGATCACTTCTCTGTCCTTTACTTTTCACATTTTTCTTCTTCTTCTTCTTCTTCTTCTTCTTCTTCTTCTTCTTCTTTCACTTCCCGCTTGATCCCTCCCGGCTTCCGTACGTATTATGAGATGTTCTGGGCTGATTACAACCAGTAAACAGTCTTAATACATCAGTTTATATGTCCAACAGGAAATCAACTGAACCAATATTTGGAGGCCGATACAAACAACACATTTTTCAGTATCGGCGCCGATATCTGATACCGGTATCAGATCGGTGCTTCCCTGCTCTTGCTAGTCAATACCTACCCTGGATATTCATTTTCTCAGTGAATACATAGTAGAATGAGTATTCAGGCAAGCCAAAGCCTTACCTGAGACACCATTAACACTTTTAGCTGTTTCTGCTTCTCTGTTAAGCCCAAAAGCACTTAAAGTTTTAGGACTCATTCACATCTGGACCTGGTTTAGTTCTGGTTTGAATCCAGTTTATTTCTAGTCCAGGTTTAGTCCAGATTTCCATGAGATGTTTGTGCAAGTATGACTCCACTAAGCTTAGATAACCCTTCGTCCATTATCCAATCCATGTTTCTTTTTAATTTATACCTAATTGAGAAATAATTGATTGATTAATTGATTTTCTAATGAGACCAAAGGGTAGTGCCAAGAGAAAGATGGCTACCTCACAAGATAACAACTGTTACAATCATATTTATATCCTATTTGTTTGTTTTTTTTTAATTATAAAAACACATTTGGACTAAAATGTCTTAATATGTGATGTTCTCGACTGACAGACATCTGTTAAAAGAGATTCCAGCCTGGCGTAACACGATTAGCTGATAAATCAATGCTGAAACAAAAAGACGAGTGAAAATTAAAGCTGTGCTGCACTGAAAGAAGATCTCATTGAATGAAGGCTGATTCATGTTGTTTCCATTATGAAACACTTTCTATTTGGACCAAGACGACAGCACTCCCTTTTACAGATGTGTAATTAGTTACCATGACGACCGCACTATCCAGTCACATAATGCGTTTGTTCATCAGGCTCTCGACTGTGAGAGAACAGCCAGGAAAGAGCAGCTAATGTCCAATGTAATGTAGAATTAATTAAGTCGCAATAATATTTGTGTTTTGTGTTCCAGCGAAGTGACGATGAAGCCGTGGTGGACCAGGGGGGCACCAGATCACAGCAAGGGACCAACTTCGAGCAGGAGGATGTTGACGGTAAAAGAGAAACGCAGCAAAATGACTGGAATAAACATACATATCTTGGTCGTGATCGGTTTACGTTAAAGGGACAGTTCTGAATTTTGGACACAGGGCCTCATTTCCTCGTGAGCCAGAGTGTTGGAGACGTGTGGAGACACTTTTTTAAATCTTCCATCCAGTCCTTGTATTTGCAGAGGTGGCTGGTGCTAGGCTAGTGCATGTCAATGGCCATAGTTGTCCTGTCACTAAAAACAGCCTTACCCACTCCACTGTGCATCTGAGGCAAAACATTTATAACGCCAGACTGTCCATGTGAATGTCTGTGTCCATAGAATAATTTTAGAAGTAAAACCAAAGTTGCATTTGAAGGATTTATGTCTGAGCAGCAGCAGCGAGTTGTACTTCCTGATAGTTGTATTTCCTGGCAGCGGCGGACTGATATATGAGAAAATAGTCCCTCAACATGCGATGATTCAGGCAATGCAAGGTTAGTTTTATTTCAAACATTATTCTATCGACACAGACGTTCACATGGACAGTCTGGAGTTATAATAGTTTTGCCTCGGGTGCTCTTTGGGTAAGTGGGTAAGACTGTTTTTTGTGAGCTAAGCAGGGCCGGGCCTGGTTAGTACTTGGATGGGAGACCTCTGGGAATTCCAGGTGCCACAGGGGGGCGCCAGTGGCAAAAAACTGTCGTTGTGTCCTTAGGCAAGACACTTCACCCACATTGCCTAGTATGAAAGTGATGTTGCATGGCAGGACTCCCTTGAAAAAGACATTAATAATCTCAGTGGGACTTTCCTGGTTAAATAAAAAGTTAAATAAAAAAAATAGTGGCAGGACAGTTATGGCCATTGACATGCACTAGCCTAGCACCAGCAACCTCTCCAAATATAAGGACTGGATGGAATATTTAAAAAGTGTCTCCACACGTCTCCAACACTCTGGCTCATGAGGAAATGAGGCCCTATGTCCAAAACTCCCATCTGTCACTATGTCATTTTTCTGGATGAGGTTACGTTGCCTAGAATACTCCATATTTTATTTTCGAGTTTGTGCCAAGAGAGAAACAATAATCATACATACTACATACACATTGTAAAGGAGTGGGGAAAAGAAAAAACTTATGTTAACCCACTCCTGTTCATTACATAGTTTCAAAAATTCAAAAATCATAGCTATACAGTAAAATATAGCAAAATAAATTACATACTGTACATACTAAAAACAATTTTAGCCCAATTTCTTTTTTTGTATTGTACTGTATTATGGTCGTACATACCAATAATAATGATAAAAAAGGCACAGAAGTTTATCGTTTATCATTTTATCAAAATAAGCAAAATGAGAATGAAGACTGTAAGGATTTTTTTTTTCGTTTATGGTCGTACAAACTAATAATAATGATAAGGAAGGCACAAAATGTATCGTTTATGATCATATCAAAATAAAGGTAATGTTAAAGAAAAACATGTGTTTAGTTAATAGTCGTGTTTACTTGTATCTCGTCTTCTAGGTATTTCTGTAAGATTTGATTTTTATATTGTTTTTTGAAGTGCACCAAGTTTGCACAAGCTTTTGAGCACTCCAGAATATAGCATTACACATTTATTTCCATGGAGACAAGCTGGGGACGCCCTCAGGAGAAGTTACACATCAGATCTGTGGAGAGGCGAGCCCGCTCACAGTGAGAATGCCTTTGTCAGGGTTTTTGGCAGGAAAGATTAAAGCCACAGTATGCTTTTTAGTACGTCTGTGATCATGTACATGCACATACAGTGTTTCCATGGAAATGCTGTTCCTTTGGCTATATGATATAATCTTCCACAGTATGGCATAAAACTATACATCTATGGAACACATTTATTCAATTATAGCTCAAAAATACCTAGAAAAACAGGCATTCTGACTGTGAGCGGGGTCGCCTCTACACAGACCTGACCTGTAACTTGGTCTGGTTTGATCTCCTCGAAAATAGAAGGGTTTAAGACCACAAAGCAATAACATCTTCATGAAGAAAAGCGTTCGACGGACCCTCCACCACAAAAGTTACACAATGCACTTTTAACTCAAGCGACAAATGGATATTGAATTTTTGAAAGATCTGAAGGAAAAGCGTTGGGATGTGAGTGTGCCCACGCGGAGTCTCACTGTCCGCACCAACCGTTCCTCTTGACAGTTTTTTCAGATTTAAGAGAGAGGCTGGAGGCTGGAGTGGGAGTAGAACGTGTGGGAGCGTCATCAGTTATTCCACAGTTACACAACACTAACAATCAAAACACACACATTATCAGACTACTCGCACCAGCTGCGTTACCTGGCATTCATGGAGGTTAAATAGAATAGTAAATGGAATAAATTATGCATATTTGTCTATTTACTGTCACCAGACTTATAGGTCTTTTCCACCGGCGCTGTTTAGCATGGCCTAGCAAAGCACAACACCTCCATGAAGTTGGTCACCCATCAAACGCAAACCTACACAAAAACTATGTCAATCGTTTGTGCTGTAAGAAGTTTTGTTTGTGCGATTCTGGTTCTTAAGATATTTGCAGTTTTATTTTCGGCTGTGACGTCGTCCAGCCCCTCAAAATGTTAAATAGCCTCAAAACAGGCAGAAAATTATAGAAAACGTTTGTATTTCGTTTGTGCTGTTTTGTGCTGTGACAATTTGTGCGAGTTTATTTCTAAAATGATTAATTATTATTTCTGCGGTAACTATAGGACATCATTTCCACTCATCTGACGGAGGCAAACTCCCCAAAACTAGTGGCGATAAACGATCTCAGGCTGCGGAAAAGTCTGTATTATTCTATAAAATATGGATCAAAAGCAAATTACTAAAGACTGATACAGATTTTTCCGCAGCCTGAGATCGTTTATCGCCACTAGTTTTGCAGAGTTTTGCTAAAGTCGCCGCCTTCAGCTGAGAAATAATAATGAATTATTTTAGAAATCTACTCACACAAAAGAAAATTGTCACAGCACAAAACAGCACAAATGAAATACAAACATTTTCTGTAATTTTCTGCCTGTTTTGAGGCTATTTACCATTTTGAGGGGCTGGACGACGTCATCGGCCGAAAATAAAACTGCAAATATCTTAAGAACCAGAATCGCAGAAACGAAACTTTTTGCAGCACAAACGAAGCACAAACGATTGACATAGTTTTTGTGGAGGTTTGCGTTTGATGGGGCCAACTTCACGGAGATCAGCAATGACACGCTTTGTTTGCTTTTCGACTGGGAGTTGGACCTGGGAGCCGTTACGATTTTCCGTACTTGCTTCGGAGCGGTTCTAACCACGCTGAGCCGATACAACAACATGACATAGACAGACTGCTGTCCACTGATTGGTCAGAGGAAATGTCGTCATACACGCAACGAAGCTTGAGGATCTTTACATAATCACCTCTACCGTGTGTAAAAAAAACACACCGACAACACAACAACAGCGAACGCGAGGATAAACAACAGAGCAGATTGTGAAGATGGAAGACCAGCAATAATGTCGCCTAAAAATGACACCTGTCCACACCCTCAAACACTTCGACTGCAAAATCCACCATGATGAAGAACAGAGAGCCGCCTAAGGACACCAGAGACAAAATTATAGACCTGCACGAAGCTGGGATGAGCCAATGTACAATAGCCCAGCAGCTCGTGAGAAGACATCAACTGTTGGAGCAATAATTAGAAAATGGAAGAAATATAATATCACTGGTGATCTCTCCTGACCTGGGGCTCCCTGCAAAATCTAGACGGCGGGAAATGGTCAATGCAAAATAACAAAATAAGGGTGTTTTCTTGTATTTTTATTTGTCAAATAATAACTCCTGTGTACATAAGAGGAGTTTTAGCCCAGCGTATATCGTGGTTGCCAGGTATTCCCTTGCATGTCATGATTTCTGACCAGGAAGTAAAATCTGAAATATAAAAAAATACCAAACTGGGAAAAAAAATAGTAAAATGTTTCACTAAATCTTAAATATAATGATGTTAACTGTGTTTCAGAAACCTGTCATAAGCACGTTAATATCTTTAACCACTTGCATAACCTCACAGCTGTCCCCGCTCGTCCCACAGGACACAGGACGCTGTACATCGGCGTGCACGTTCCCCTGGGCAGCACCCGACAGAGGAGCCATCGCCGACACCGTCACCATGGCAGCAGGCACCACAAGAGACGCAGCATGGAGCGATCCCCCACCCTGGTCGAGGGACGCGAGTCTCCTGTTTATGGTACGACTTCACCCACATGAGGAGAACAGTGCTTTGTGTTTACATCAGACAAAAGTCCTCTGGGCATTGAACTTTTCTCTTTTACTTCTTTTTACTGTTTTTGTGTGTAAAATCCCCCACTTTTCCGCAGCCTGAGATCGTTTATCTTCACTAGTTTTGTGGAGTTTGCCGCCGTCAGATGAGCGGAAATGATGTCCTATGATTACCACAGAAATAATAATGAATAATTTTAGAAATAAACTCGCACAAATACAAACGTTTTCTATAATTTTCTGCCTGTTCTGAGGCTATTTAACACTTTGAGGGGCTGGATGACGTAATCGGCCGAAAATAAAACTGCAAATATCTTAAGAACCAGAATTGCACAAACGAAACTTTTTGCAGCACAAACCAACAATTGACTCCATTTTGGACTGTTTTCGAGCATTTTTGAAGCTTCCTGGGGCGCTGGCTGACCCCAGTTTGACCACCTATAAAAGAAAAATCCCTGTAACATCCCTCAGTTGTCCAGGTAGAACTCATGGCAAAGGAGAGAATTCCAATTTGTCAACTGGACAAAGTTTATTCAGTCAAATACGTTTCACGGCTCATCCAAGCTGCTTCTTCACTTCTGGTCAGAATGATGGAGGACACTGCCTTAAATCTGCCTGCCAGGGGAAGGAATTAGATGCCTAGAAATTACTCTGACACCAATACCCTACTTGTTTACAGTTGTGGTTCAAGTTCCTGAATCCAGGAGCTCATCTTTTTCAATAGTTGGTGATTTTTCCCCAGAAACTCACAGGTGGGCAGATGCTTGAGATGCTTAAGTGGGCAGATGCGTAAGACCCATTTTAAAGTAGCAGTATATAAAGTATGATACAGTAGTATAACAGATACTACACAGTTTCTGTTGTTAGCTGGGCCTATTGAAACTGCCCTCAGTGTGGAGTCATATTAGCAGAATCATGACCCCACACTCAGGGCACTTTCAATAGGCCCAGCTAACAACAGAAACTGTAAACAAGCAGGGTATTAGTTTCAGAGTTATTTCATAGTAGTTAGCTAGATTTAAGGCAGTGTCCGCCAGTATTCCGACCAAAACTGAAGAAGCAGCTTGGATGAGCTGTGAATCATATTCGACCAAATAAACTTTGTCCAGTTGGCAAATTTGAATTCTCTCCCATTTGCCATTTACTATTTTTGTTAACAACACACAGACAGCAGTGGGTAGAGCCCAACACTGTACTCAAAATAATGTTGCTTCAAAATAATATTACTCAAGCAAGAAGTACAAAGTAGTGTTACAAGAAATTCCTCAAGTATCAAGTATTTGGGGAAACTACTACACAAATAAATTAAAAAAGTAACTGTCAGGACATAACATCTGATTTGTAATTTACAGTTAATGTTATTGGAAGGACAAAACATTAAATAACGCACAAAATCTGTTATTTTCAAAGGAAATACAAAATCATATCTGAAGGAGCAGTGCAGGAAACAAATCGACTTATTCGCAGTGGGAAGAGAAACCAAAATTTTACTCAACTAAACGTACTGTTGCTTTAATAAAAATATTACTCAAATAGGAGTCAAAGTTTGCTACTAAAGTAGTTTTCTGACAAGTAAAATTTTAAAAGTTATGTTCACTAGCAAGGACCATGCCAACAACACATGTGTGAAGGGAAAAGTGTTTATTTTATTGAGACGAGGCAGGTCGGCTGGGCTGAGACTCAGGGTGGGGGTTCAGTCTCACATGGCCCAGCAGGACGGGACCCCCCTCATAGACATCTTATGTCTGGAAGTGAACAGATTGGGGTTGGGAGGGTGGGGTCGAGTTATTCGGGACAAACAGGGTTGCCGGGATAGGCTGCTATAAATAGGCTTCTGGGAAATTGTGGCGGGGCAGAAGTGAGCTCTGATTTGCTGGAGAGGAGGCGAGGAAGGTTGAGGCGTGGTCCTACTCCTGAACCTAACTTAATCATATTAACTACATTAAATTTAATTTTCTACCCGCCTTTGCATATGGAAGATTTAGAACAGTATTGGTACAAGATATATGGAAATATGATGCAAAAAATGTAACTCAACTAAATATATTTTTATATTTTCAATACATTTTCCCCAAATTGCCTCCCTTTGCTTTGTTGACAATGTTACAAACCTGTGGTCTTCCCTCACTGAGCTTCTTGAAGTTTCCTGAAATGGTGAGCAAAGTGGAGGGGGGCTATTTTTAATCACTTAATATCTAAAACAAGTTATTTTGTTAGTATAGTTTTGGTGTATTACAGTATAGTAACCACTTTTGATGCTTTCTGCCACTGCGCCTGAACCCTCAGCGTGTCCACACTTTTGACTGGTAGCGCACATTTTGATGCAGATACCTGTGTTTTTTCCTGTAGACACCCCCTCACAGAGAGTGCAGTTCCTGCTGCAGGTGGAGGACGAGGACGAGGAGCACACACCACACGATATATTTACGGAGATGGATGAGATCTGCGTAAAGGAGGGAGAAGATGGAGACTGGAGAGAGAGCGCCCGGTACAGCTTATACATGCATCATATTACTGAAGCAGGTTCCTGAAAATTAGCTCTTTAAACCCATTTTGTATTTTTTCTTGAGTTCCCAGACAATCCTAAAACTTTTTTGTTTGCGTTTGCATTGTGCCACCTTGGTAAACACTAAACACTAGGGAAGGGACGACAATTTTAATTTTCAAGATGAGACAGTATACGAGATTGGGTCCACAAAATGAGACACGATACGATTTTAACATAATTCCTAATATAGAAATTTTACAGTTCAGTTTCTAATTTTGACTTCTCATTTTTTGATTTATTTTATTTAATATTTTTCCTTTTTTGTATTGCTTTTAGTAACTTTCATAAGATAATTTTTCTCATGTGGCAATTTTGTCTTGCGAGATCTTATGGCACGAGATTTTGTACCATTCCTACCAAACACCCCGCCAATAAAAATACATGTAGAACACCCACAGTGTGATGTTACTGCAAAGTATCAATAGACCTGCCCTGCCACAGCACACACCACATGATATATTTACAGAGATGAATGAACTCCACATAAAGGACGGAGAAGATGGAGACGAGAGAGAGCGCTTGGTACAAATTATATATTAAATATTAAACCTGCAGGTTCCTGAAAATTACCTCTTTAAACCCATTTTGTATTTTTTCTTGAGTTTCTCAACAATCTTAAAACTTTTTTGTTTGTCTTTGCATTGTGTCACCATGGTAACTACTAGGAATGGGACAAGATCTCGTGAGACAAAATTGGCACAAGATTTTGCACTCATGAGATTTTTTCCTCCTGACTTTACCTTTGGCTTGGACAGAAAAAGAATGAAGAGCTGGTACAATTTAACCCATTTACACCTGAAACGCCTGCAAACAACACCTATAAAAACCTATGCTCTTCTAGGGTAAAGGTCCTTATCTCCTGAGGGTTTTTGAAGAATTGTATATCTCAGCCTCTGAAGCACATAAAAACATGAAATAAATTGCTTTTAAAAGGTAAGACTCTCAGCTTTTATTCAATTGCATCATGAAATTTGATGAAATGAAAAATGAAATGAAATTCACATTATGAAAATGCCAAATCAACAATGTTGCGCTGCGCAGCATCCAGCATAAATGGGTTAAGAAGCTGTAGTTAAAAAAAGCAGTATACAATGACCACTAAAGGATTACATGAAGCAAATAAAAATAGGGAAGTCAAAATTGTGAAATGGATTGCACTACATTATCATTATTATTATTACTGACTACAAATTATGTCAAAATCTCATTTTGTCTCATTCTCATGGACCCAATCTCATGGTGTGTCTCATCTCTAAACTGCAATAGAAATACCGTATTTTTGGACTATAAGTCACACTTTTTTTCAGGGTTTGTTCGACTTATACTCAGGTGCGACTTATATATTACATTTTTCACACTGACAGTCCATAGTCTTATATATGAATCGTATATATGAATCAAAACTGAAAAAACAAATCATTATCCGTTTTTTCATTTTGGTTTTAGAGACAAATAATAAAGAAAAGAGTTATTTTTTTCATTTTCTTATTTTTGGTCCTATATTGAAAAATGAATGAACGAATAACACAGAGATTGTTCTCTGTTGGGTTGTTTTTACTACTATAACTTCTATAACTCGCCTTTCAAGATGAAATGTCTGTTGTTGGTCTCTGATTTTATAAAGTAAATTTCCCCCAAAAAGTGCAACTTATAGTCCGGTGCAACTTATACATGTTTTTTCTTCTTCATTATGCATTTTTTTGGCTGGTGCGACTTATAGTGCAAAAAATACGGTACATGTTGAACACCTCCAGAGCGATTTCACTGCAAAGTATCACTAGACCTGCCATATATTTACAGAGATGGATGAGATCTGCTTAAAAGACGGAGAGGATGGAGACTGTGGAGAGAACACTCAGTACAGCTTATACTGTTATATTACAGAAGTCCACCTACACTCTGGGTGACCTACATGTATCCACTGTAAATGTGATTGGTCATGCTGTGATCCCACTTATGCTGATGAGAGGCAGGGTCAGTATCAGTGGGTTTCAATTAAATTAAGTATTTTCCTTTGCTTCAGGACTAGACATGGACAAATATTCACATGGGTATTGGATCAGATTGAGGAAAAAGCACTTTATTGAATAACAGTTGTCAACTAGGTCAAGCAAATTATGCATTCAGTTAGACAATTTACAAGCTTTTGTTGTTTTATTTCAGGCTGATACTGCTTCATAGATTTTTAAACCTTTATTTAACCAGGTAAAGACCCATTGTGATCCAGATCTCATTTATAAGGGTGACCAGGCCAAGTGGTCAGCAGCACACGTCAAGAGTAGAAAACAACAATCGATTAAGATCAAAAACAGCATGATTAATTTGCTCAGCAGAATTCTTGTCACCACAAACGGGGAGGGACTAGTCGAAAGAGCAAATCCATTAACCGAATTTTCTACTACAAAAGGAGCTGTGATGAAGTATTCACTTTTGAAATCTGCACTGATATTGTTTTATGAGTGGTTTCCTCAGATCCTTGTATCAGCCATACACTAAATATCTGGATAATATTGAATTAAGACGTCTCTTCTACCCGTGTTACTGTAAAGTACGTACTGTAAACTGCACCAGTTTTAAACCCACGTAAATAGGTGAACATAGAAAACAAAAAAAGGACAATGCCTGCGCAGTAAGTACACCTCCTCCAAAACCGCATAGAAGGTTTTAATGTTTGGATCACAAATAGATCTTCCTCTGGATGATAAAACAGTATTGTGAGGGCCGAGTGTGGGCCTGTCACAATAACAAACGACATATTGCTGCAGACAAATATTGCGAATAATAAACACTCATACTGAAACTACTTTATGCCACTGATTAAGATGAAAATAAAATGAGCATAATCCCAGTACGCGCTTTTAAAATAGGCAGTGCCATAAAAAGCCTGAGCTGCAGCAAATGCCTAGCAGCATGAACCAATAAAAGCCATAAAAGTGACTTATTCAACCCCCTGCAGCTCAAATCTTATCGTATTACAACTAAAATAACAAAAATCTCCCTACTTTTACAAAGAAAACTATATATCGTTTCAGCTTTCATATATATAATGATGAAATGATACAGTGATTATTGTGACAGGCCTGTCCGACGGTAAAGCTGTATGCAAATATCTGTTGAATCCAGTCTGACTTATAACAAACAACTAAATTATTCCTGATTAAGGGCACAGAGGGAGCAGGGTGGGAATGTGACAGAGATGTTTAAAGTCTTTAAAGTACTTTTGATAACAGTTTGTTATAGATTGCTTTGTCTGTGCTATATTTATAGTCTGTGTTTTGTCTGTCTCAGGGACTGCAAATTAGCTCTGAGATCTGTAGTCTGGTACAAAGTGTTTCTTTAATTAATGCTCCTGTACATCGTCTCTGCTAATTAAATAAACCAAACTTTATTCATAACTCGCTTTAAAAACATGTGCATCACCAGAGTGCAGTGCATAATGACGGGTACTGGAAAAGCAGTGGTTCTCAGGTAGCTGAAAAAGTTTGACATTTACAGAAATGTCAAAATGGCGGCCACCAAAATTGGTCTCTTCCATATTTAATGTTTTTATGTTTTTTTTATGTATTTTTTTTTTTGTAGCCCAATGAAAATCTGAATCTTTATATATCAAAGCTGTAAACATGTCTACAGAAGTACCAGACACTTTGAACAGAACCTGCAGACGTGTCTATTGATACTCGCAGCTGACGTCTTCAACATTCTGTAGGGGTGTGAAGCTAACCGGAAGCACTACTCCGTCTGAATCGCTGTTACTCAAATTGGAAGTAATCTTTAAGCTTTATTTTAACAGTCTGACCAAAAACAGCCGATTTTGGTTTTCAACTACAACAGATGACATGATTTGTGCTTTTAAAGGCACACTAGGTAACTTTTTGATTCTTACACCGCAAAAAACTAAATCTAGTCAAGCTAAAAATGACTTGGATTAAGAAAGTTTTACCATGATTTGAGTAAATTTCACTTGACAAGTAAAATTATTTGCCAGTGCAGTAAGATTTTTGTACTTAAAATATGAAAATACATCTTGCTACACTTAAAATAAGTAAAACAACAACTTTTTACACTTAAAATAAGAAATAAAATCAAATGTTGCTTGAATTAAGAAAAACACTTATTCCACTGGCAGATTATTTTACTTGTCAAGATGAATCTGCTCAAATAAAGTAAAATGGTCTTAATTTAAGTCATTTTAACTTACCTAGATATTGTTTTTTTCCAGTGTGTTTCTATTGATATGTCATTGCTCTGCCTTGAATGTTCCACAGCATGGCATTAAACAACTTTACATGCTTTACCTTTAAATTACAGGTTTGTTTTCTAGCTAGAGAAAAAGACATTGTGACCTTGAGCTGTCTCTCCACGGATCTTACCTGTATCTTGGTCTGGTTTGGTCTCCATGGCGATAGAAAGGTTTAATGCCACACTGTGAAACATTCCAGACAAACCAAGAACGTCTCCATGGTGAAAAGCATTTTACAGTTCCTGAAAATTAGCAGTTTAAACCCATTTTGTATTTTTTTTTTTTTAGTACCATCTTAAAACTTTTTTGCCTGTTTTTCTAATCTGCACATTGTGTCACCTTGGTAACTGCTGAACACCTCGCCCATAGTAATACACGTAGAACACCCCCAGCGCTTTATCACTGAAAAGTATCAATAGACCAGCAACATCCAACATATTTTATTTACAGTTAAACACAAAAATGAGTGATGTTAAATGAGTGAAACCGAGTCCAAAGCAGATATATTAAACGTTGGACTGCTGATTGAGAGTTTTTATTAGCGTCGGGACAGATGGCGAGCCCGCGTACCGTCTGCTGGCCCGGGCTCACTGCAGATCTAACTTGTGTTTCGCAGGTGGCTCAAATTCGAGGAGGACGTGGAGGACGGAGGGGAGCGCTGGAGCAAGCCCTACGTGGCCACTCTGTCCCTGCACAGTCTGTTCGAGCTCCGCAGTTGTGTCCTCAATGGCACCGTGCTGCTGGACATGAGGGCTGGGGCCATTGAGGAGATAGCAGGTAAATGTTCATGGAAAGGCAGGAGAAGGAACATTTTCTAAGCCCAATTTATCGACTTTTCAGAGATTTTAACCATATTATAGGTGTTTCTACTTCTCATTTAAGGCCGCTACACACGAGAGGATTTTTCGGTCTTCTAATTATTTTTAAACGTGCGACAAAATGCGCAGACCACAGACACAAGGAGAAACTTATGAGACTTAAAATCTCTGATCGCAAAGTCTGCAGTGGGATCTGTCTGCGTAAAACAGGCTGCAAAGTTGTCAGCGCGAACACGTCAGCTGTTTTCTGTCTACAGTAAAACTACTCGCATTAAGAGTCTAAAGTGTTCAAAGATCAGAGCTCTGCACTTCGAGTTTAGATACAAGTGAAAACTGTGTTATTATTATTTGTTAAATGTGGTGCAGTACTTCAAATGCAGCATTTTTAAAGCATAAAAGAGGCGATAAAGTCCACAGGAAGTAGAGTCACTATCGCTAATCTGCAGCTTTGGGCGTAAACAAACACACACGAGGAACAACTTTCCCCTTTTTACTTTCAAAGAACGCTTTAAAATGGATTAATAGCGCTGTTTTGTGGACTGGAGTCATTATTTGTGGAGGACAATTTCTATGGATAATGTGGATCAGATGCTGCACTTTAAATTTACCACTTTATGGGAGGTCTTTATTTTCGCTATATCCCGAATTTTTATTTTGCGTCTCTGTGTCTGTTGCTCCTCTGCGCCTGACGCTCTGTTTTATCAGCTATTACCGTCTTATTGTTGATTGATGATTATTGTTGTTTGGTGGTTACGATCTGACACTGACATCGCACATGAGGAGCAGCGGCTTCAAAATCGCACACGTCAAAAAGTCGGGTCACGCCTCCCTGAATTCAGGAAGAAGAATTGGGCCAAAATCGGGCAAGAAGTTGTATTTGGAATGATTTGTGCATCTTTAAGCAATCTTTAATCAGTTATTTTCAGTACACCATTTTGCAAATCAACCTCTGTTTTCCTCATCACTGACATATGACCACCTCCTGCGCGGGTCCGGGTACCCGCAGAAACCCGACGGGTGAACCGCAAATTTTAATGAAACGGGTGAAAAATGTGCCGTGTTGGATGCGGGAGAGTGCGGGTCTAATCTGCGGTTTACAAAACATCATGTGCGAACAATTTTATTTTAGGGAAATGCAAAAATGCCAGTGTTTTAACAAGATGATTAAATGTAAAATCCATGGTTTTGCTGCACGTGCACATTGCCACAAATCGCTGCCACTTTTCTTTTCAAACTGCACATGCGACGTCCTGCGGTTCAAAATGATTCCAGAGAAGCTGAAAACAAAATTAGCGAGTGGAGAGTGTAAAGTTGTAGCTCTTTTTTGGGTCTCGGACTGATTTTCATGAGGGTTTGGGTGTCGGTTTGTATTTATCGCAGGTCAGATCAGTTGCAGATTGAGATATGATGGGTACGGGCGGGTGCGGTTTGTCAAAGTCAGACCCGTGAAGGACACTGATGCCCACTGCTACTGTGCTTCTCCGGTTTTATTTTCTTAATCGATGAAAAAAACAAAACCCACTACCTACTCACTGATCTGCAGCTGATCCATCCGAGGTTCTGACAACTTCACAGCCCTTTTTTGTGACGACATTTACGCCGACACCTGCTCCCATTTGGCACTGCTGTTTTCTAACTCCTAATTTCTTTCTTTTATTATGTTGTTTTAGAATAATATTGCGATTGAAAAAGTGCGAATGATAAAATGATGATTCATGGATGTCATAGATTATAACAAGGGCACGACCGATATGGATTTTGTTGCGGCCGATATGATACTAATAAAATGGGAGTTGGAGCTGCCGATTGCTGATTTAATCGCCGATATATTTACGACGTAAAAATTCCCTGTAAATCTTCAATTGTTTATTGAAGGTGACATGGGTTTAATTAGGACATTTATTGTTCTTCTGCCTCTTTACGTCATATTTAAAGACAGTCGGTCGGCCTAATGGTGTTTTAGTATGATATTCTAGCCAGTAAAGAAAGTACTGCAAGTAAACTAGTGCTATTAGCCTTTAGCGGTAAATACGGGCGTGCACGGTAATTAACGATATGCTAAATGCTGATAATTTACACTTCTATTTACTGCTCATTTACATATCATTGCGTGTCCAGTAACATATATACAGCCACTATAGTCACTTTACAGTCGCTAATAGAAGAGAAAACAGCCTGTTTATGTGTGCGAGCTACAGCAGCTAATCGCTAACCAATGAGAAAGAACCAAAACAAGCTTCAAAACCGACACATTTCAACACTCAGCCTCACACAGGCTCCTCTCAGATCACAAATCTGGACTAAGAACTTTTAATCCAGACTCACACTGAGCGTCCGAAAAAATAATATAATCTCAGTGTTGCGCACATGGATCTACGTCTGCGGGTGTAAACAAGTGCACATGGTGATGCGTTCAGGGGCGGGACGGACACAGACAAAGGACTCCTCAGATAAACACTGAAGCGGTGCCACATATCAGGACATTTATCTGTCTGTAAATTGGATTAAATGGACAGAATATAGAGAGTCTAAGATTTATAACAAGGTAAAACATCCACATATCGGCAAGATTTAGGCCGATATGGGCTCTTGGAAACATATCGGTCTAAATCATGCCGATATGTGTCAACTGATATATCGGTCTGGCCCTAATTATAACTATATAGCAGGATCAGGCACCATATGCTTTCTTTAACCATGTAGATGTTAACTGAAAAACAATTTCTAGTGGTTTGGAAATGATTTTGGCTCAAGGAGTGAACAGTGGGTGGTAAAAGTAACACGTGTGAAGACTAGTGGAAGTAATCAATAGAGATGGTTGTGATAATCTTTTTCACGAGGAGATGTTTTTACTTGCTCACATTTTTATCTCACTGTGGTTATGAAATTATCTTGCACATTAGCAATATTCCCCGTGCTATTTTTGAGTTCACAGACTCATAAACTCAAGAATGCAGCAACCATCAGTCTGACTTGTGAGAGGTTCATTATGAAACAGATACACAACCCGCCAGAACTTTGAACCCACTGTCAGTAATGTTGCTTCTTATTTCCATGGTTATTTACATTGTAGATTCTCACTGAAAGCATCAAAACATATGAAAAGGTAATACACTTTTCTTTAATAGCCACCTTTGCTTGGATCACTGTTTTGCTTTCTTGACCCTGACAAAAACTTCGAGTTATTTCACTTTTTTCCTTTGCATCGTATATTTGATGTGTTCTGTGTGTATCTAAACTGTGGTAAGCATAAAGAGTAGAGTAAACATAAAGAAAAACAAAACATTAAACGAGGAGGAGTCCAAATGGCTGGTAGTGTATAGAAATATCCCAATAAATAAAGAGGGATATCTGCTCGTGTCCATGTTTGTATGTTTCTCTCTGTGTCTGGCTGGGTTTCTTTTGGGTTCTGAGTCTATGACCTGTCAGCTTAAAACATGCACAGCTGCGCCTCTGGACACTGCACCGAGTTTGTCTGTTGCTCTTAGGATATCCCAACACCAGGGCTTGATCAGTGGTCAAAAAATATGTTAACGCTTTATAATAAGGTGCAATAATGAACAGAAAACTAATCATTACCTAACCCTTCATTAATATTTGTTAACTGTTACTAAAGTGTCTATTTTGCACAAGTTAATAGTTTTTTTCATCATTAACTAAACATTAATTGTTTGCATGAAACTGGTGTATTCATGTTTTAACAAATAGAAAATAATCTATTACCTAATATTGTACTAATATTTGTTAATAGTTAACTAAATGTCTTATGAAAATATGAACCTCTCAGTGTGAGAGACCCAGTGTAAAATATTTGCTATTGTTAATAAATGTTATAAGAATTATTTGTAAATAGTTCATAATTACTGTTCCAACGTAGGTGCCCCATGCTGATAGCTGCACATTACTAATATATTAATGACGCTTAACCAACTTAACCAACAAGGATCCTGTGAGGAGAGGTTCATATTGAGATAAGCACTGCCAATAAGACATTGAGTTACCTATTAACGAATATTAATACAATATTAGTTAATATTGTAGTTAATAGAATAGATTATTTTCTATTGGTTAAAACATTAATACGCCGATTTCATGCAAACAATTAATGGTTAGTTAATGATGAAAAAACTATTAACTTGTGCAAAATAGACATTTTAGAAACAATTAATAAATATTAATGAAGGGTTAGGTAAGGATTAGTTTTCTGTTTATTATGGCACCTTATTATAAAGTGTTACCTAAAACATTTTTGTTTTGCGCACTTTAGACGATTATGATTTTACTTCCACGTCTTCCAAATGGTGGAAGCTCTACATTCATTCTTATCATATGTTATTATTCAAGACATTATAAATTGCCTTCACTTACATTTGTACAAACATCTGATTCAGGAGTGAACTCGATTTAACGATTCTGCAATTGTTCAAAATCTTGATCATTAAAAAATAAATTAATCAGTTTTACGAGTAGATCCTCATGAAACTCACTCTAGCCTGAGTTTGTGAGCATTTCTTTTATTCATTTGTAGCCCTAAGACTTCTCTTGACACGTGTCTTTGTCAGATATGGTTCTGGACCACCAGGAGCTGTACTCTCCTCTGGGAGACGAGCTCCGGGCCAGAGTGAGGGAGACGCTCCTGAAGCAGCACCACCACCAGAAACACAAGACTCTGGCCAACAGGCTGCCCATCGTCCGCTCACTCGCCGACATGGGCCGCCGCGCATCTGAGCTCAACCTCGACAAGAACGGTGAGAACGGTGAACTGAAGAGAATCTTAATATGAACAGAATGGAAATCTGAAGGGGAGAGTTGTGTTTGTGTGAGCGAGTTTCACATTTCACACATTTTTTATACTAAATAATACAGTTTCCAGCAAATACATGTGACCATATTTCTGTATTTAAGTTTGCAAGAACAGATGGTAATTTTGACCATTTTTAACTTCAATCTTTTTCTGAAATTATTCATAGAATAATTTTCAGCAGTTTTCAGCAGTTACCATGGAGATACAATGCACGCACTAGCAAACATAGTGAAAACGTTTTTTCAGCTCATCTGAAAACTGAAGAAAAAATACAAAATGGAAATGCATTTTCAGGAGCCTGTGATGGATAGAAGTGTTCATGGACCTGTGTAGGTTTTTGATTTTCAACAAAAAAACACAATTAAATCAATTGTAACTCCATCTTATTCAGTCTTATTTATTAAATCAGTTGTAGGTTCATCTTATTCAGTTCTTTATGCTAAGATGATGATAAAACAACAAATTAAAGTCTAACAAAGCCTCAGTCAAAGCAGTGCCTACAGTTAGCATCACATCCCCGGGGGAATGTTGATGCTGTCAGTTGTTAAGTTTCACTTGCACAAAAGATTAACCACTAGTCCAGAAATGTCACTTTATCTTACTCATTTTTGAAAGACTACACTTTTTCACCGTTTTGTGATTATAGAGAATAGTCTTTTTTTTTTATCTCCGTGAAGTCGCCCCATCAAACGCAAACCTGCACAAAAATTATGTCAATTGTTTGTGCTTCGTTTGTGCTGCAAAAAGTTTTGTTTGTGCTGCTTTAGTTTTTGAGAAATTAACGATTCTTTTATAGGTCAAATTGGGGTCAGTCCCACAGGAAGCTTCAAAATGCACTGAATTATCCAAAATGGTGTCAGTCATTTGTGCTTCATTTGTGCTGTTTTGTGTCGCAAAAAGTTTCGTTTGTGCGATTCTGGTTCTTAAGATATTTGGAGTTTTATTTTCATCTGATGACGTCATCCAGTCCCTCAAATGTTGAATAGAGCTCAAAACAGGCAGAAAATTATAGAAAACTTTTGTATTTCATTTGTAATGTTTTGTGCTGTGACAATTTTCATTTGTGCGAGTTTATTTCTAAAATGATTAATGATTATTTCTGCGGTAATTATAGGAAGTCATTTCCACTCAGCTGACAGCGGAATTATCGCAGAGATAATAATTAATAATTTTAGAAATAAACTAAAAAATAAAATAAATAAATTCCTGTTTTGAGCTCTTATTTCTCATTTTGAGAGGCTGGATAACATCATTGAAAATAAAACTGCAAATATCTTAAGAACCAGAATTGCACAAACAAAACATTTATCAGCACAAAACAGCACAAACGAAGCACAAACGATTGACAGTTTTTGTGTAGGTTTGAGTTTGATGGAGCAAACTTCACGCAGCTTCTTTTTTTGTGCACCTTTAAAATAACAGCTTCTATATTATTTCGTAGACTCTATATCGCCCTCCTCTATTTTACAGATGAGACCACATTTCAAATAACCGTCTGTGATTCATTTTTTCTTGTACTTGCAGGTCAGTTGTCAGCGTCACAGTTCCAGTTAGCGACGCCTGATGGGAAAGGTGACGTCAGCAGAGAGAACAGCTGTTTGGACCTGAGTAAGGTACAGAATCCACTGCATTTGCCTCTTCTTAGTTCAAAATATACATGGAAAATGACTTATAGTCTTGTCCTTGTGATTGTAATAGGACTAGGCTCGTCAAAAGGATCAAAAATCAGATCCTAAACAGTACGTAAATGTGTATTTGGTAGTTTTTCCTGATGGAGAGTCTGTCAAATGCATTTCGCTTGGTTTAAAATGTTACAAAATATGGCATTACATCTTTCTATCTTCATGGAGACCAAACCAGACCAAGTTACAGGTCAGATCTGTGGAGAGGCGACCCCGCTCACAGTCAGAAAGCCTGTTTTTCTTGGTATTTTTGAGCTATAAAACCACCTGTAATTGAATAAATGTAAAATAGAGCTTTTTGATGTCACACTGTGGAACATTCCAGGCAAGAGCAATGACATATCCATGGAAAAAAACAGCTGATGGACCCCCAAACAAAAAGTTACACAATGGACCGTTAAACTAAACACAGAGGGATTAAACAGATATAAGGCCAGATGGTGACATTAAAGAAAACTTAGTACCTTCGTATCAAACTGTTAATATTGAGTCAACACTAAATAGGGCATCAGTATTTCATAACCAACTAAAATCGAGGAGGGATTAGGATTAAAACAGCGTTAAATGCTACAAGTCATTTATAGACACAGATGATTATCACACAGAACAAAAGCGTCTCCATTAAGGCCTTTATAATCCATACACTGTATCTGTTAATGTGACTTATGTAATTTGACATATTCATTCAGAGTTTATATTTAGCTTGAACAGGGTGAACTGCTACACGACCCACCCACACAATAGTGTTTTTGCAATATGATGTAAAAGGAGAACACCTGTCCACAAACTGCACTGTATAGTAGTCAAAGTAATCACATTTACACAGAATAAAAGCCTGTTTGAAAACCACAGTTGGATAAAAAGCATTTGTTTGTTTTTCAACATGTAATTAAACAGACAGATTTTAACAAATGTGGTCAAAATAGAAAATATTTTAAACCAGACCCATTATGCTATAAACACTCGAAGACCTATGGTATCATATATGACACAGAGGAATATGTTTTCTATAACCGCGCATAACTTTCTAACCGTAAAAGATAGAAATTTACTCTTTTTCCCTCTGAAAGTGCAGACATAGAGGTTTCTGTACATTTCTGCGGCTTTATCCTACGTCACACTCACACTGTGTGATGACGTGCGCAAAACGAGTGTCCAATAGAAACTTTATTTTCTGCCAAACTCATGCGCTCCGTCCATTTTGATCGACCCAAACTTTGCCAAAGAGTGAAGTGAGTCAAGATGGTCGACTCCTCTGACTGTGTGTGTTTATAACGAGTGAAAAAGCCGCTCTAAGTGCAGTTTATTCTCACATACATGGCAAATTACGCATCTTGGTGTGCATAATTGCGCATCCCTTGCTATTTTTATTTGAAACGTTTTTTCACTCAAAATGAACAAATCCAAATGTAATAAACACCATGGAAATGCAGAAGTGCTGTGGCTCTGGCCCTGGACCTGACAGGAGCTGTTTCCAGGACTGGACCAGGAAAGTAATGGGGCGATTGTACTTTTCTTTTTGTTTTTAGGGCAATAAGGAGATTTTTAGTTTACTTACAGACTTGATATTTTGCACTTTTGTAGCTAAGGCCCTAAATTAAGTATTTTTTTGTTCAAAAAGTTGTTTATACATGTTTGCTGTGTGTTTTGTATAAAGAGTGTGAATTTTATCTTCTTTTTTTCATCTCTGTTTCTGGTCCTGTAGCTTTTATCACAGCCTCATGACACAACTACAGCAGCAGATTGTGAAATAACAGGTTGTACTGAACAAAAGGAGGTAGAACACTTCATTATAGGGTAAAAGGGGCAGTTTTAAAAGCAAAATTAAGAAAAAAATCCAGGCGAGGAGAAATGTACTAAAATTGCCTTTAGGTCTTCAGGGGTTTTAAGCATGTTATAATTGTTTGTTTCCCCTCTCCATTTACTCACCTGATGTTGTATTTGGAGTGATTCGTGCGTGTTTGAGCTTTAATCACTTATTTTGAAATTTCTTATCCACGTTTTCAGCGGCACTGGTACACGCCCACTGCACTTCTTCAATTTAATTTTCTTGATCTGTGATACACACAGGATTTGTCAGCTTCCGTTGGGTACCACATTTTTTTAACGCCGAAGTCAGTCATTTTAGGAGAAAATTGCAAATAAAAATGTGTGAATTTTAACATAATGAAAGGCTGGTGTCACAGTAACAGTTACATGTATTTAAAAGTGTAATATATACGTGTTCAAGAACTTAAAGGAACTATGCAACTTGTGTTAAGCTCGAAAATCATCTTGTTTCCATGGAGATGTTATTGCCTTCCCTGCAATGTTCCACAGTATGGTATTACGGTTATCCCTCTTGCATTTATTCACTGCAGTTTTTTGTTTTGTTTTACATTGTTTTTCTTTCTTTGCCTTCTCTCCATCACCTGCTTGTCTCTGTGGTAGATAAATATTTTTCAGATAGGAACCAAACTGCGGAACATTCCCGACAAAGCAATAACATCTCCACGGAGACACGCTGATTTTGGACCTCCCGCCGGAAAAGCTACAAAATACCTTTAAATTTAATTGCGCAAACGGATATCAACACAGTAGCAGCTGCATTTTTGCAAGTCATGCCCCAGAGGAACAAACAACACTCAATTCATCAAGATTCGTCACGTCACGTAATTATCACTGGAAAAATTAACACTTCGTCATGTGGAGAATCGGCTCTACGATGTGCGTCAGGGGCCGAGCAGCTCCGTACTGTAAGAGGATCTGTCCCTGTGGCTCTGGGCTAGTTTATTTTAATAGGAAACAGTTCAGACAGTTGGACTTTTTATTTAATCTTTTAGAACGTTTCTCGTTATCAATTATTATTTGTGTGTCTGTGATGCTCTTTTATGTTACGCACACGTTTATTTTACACTATTTTCTCATCTATGTCATAACGTTTCCTCATCTCAAACACACCTCGAATTGTGTTTTGTTTAACACACAAACCCTGCATATTCTTCTCTCAAACGGAAAACGCTCCGCTCCACCTTGTGATGTCATGCGGTAGTACAGGAAGTGCTCCAGTGTGTTGTTAAACTCCACACACCTTCGCTAGAATCATTTGGATGGTTTCAGTCCTGGAATTTCCCATCTCTACCGAACAAAAAGTGAAAGTTAGCTTGACAGTTACTACTTTTTGACATCATAAGGTGGAACAGAGCATTTTGACCTTTGGAGATGTAGTGGGACTAATAATGGAGGATTAGGCAAACGTGTGAATGAAACAAAACACAACAAGAGTAAATTTTTCTGGTAATAAACCTGCACTACAGCATGAAAGAGCATCACAGAAATAATAATTTGTTTAAGGTCCTATCCTTTAACAAATGATTATTTCTGTGATGCTCTTTTATGCTGTAGTGCAGGTTTATTTTACTATGTATAAATTGCAAAATATTCTGTGCTGAAATGGCTGTTGCAGCAAAGCATCTCCAAAGATAAGAGTTCTTTGTATGAATTGTCCAACATTTGTTCATAAAAGTTGCTGTTCATTTGTCTGAGATCCAGAATACAGGCTTCTCCCATACTAAACTCTGTTCATCTGAGATCAATCAGTCAATCTTTATTTATAGAGCGCTTTTCATACAAAAATGCAACACAAAGCGCTTTACAGTGATTAAAAAAGAACAATCCCACATTTCCCCTCCACCCCCTCACAAAGCTAAACTAAACAGATGAGTCTAGAGACAATCCCACATAAAGCTGAACTAAACAAGTGAGTCTAACTGTGACATAACTATCTTTATTTACTACTAACTGAAACAGGAAGCTATGACAAGGGAGAAATGTGATTTTCTTATTAAATGATAGATTTCACACACACTAAACTAATTCAATTTGATGTCTGAATCTGGCTCGAGGCACGACGACGGGAGTGGTAACCGGACTGATATCCCTCTGTGTAAAAAATACTGTCAGGCAATTTATTCATCACCTATTTTACACCACTATAAATTATTCTTCCTGGTAAAACAAGTCCTTCATCAACCTCAAAAAAGCCCCAAAACCCATCTCTTTAAAATCACCTTTCATTAATTATTATCTTATTTCTTTTGCCTTTGTCTCTCCATGTCAAGCGTCTTTGAGTATCTTGAAAAGCGCTATGGAAGTGTTATGTATTATTATTATTATGTATTAATAACCTAAACCATTCACAATAGGCCAAAGGTTCTTCAGTGAAGGCCTAACTAGAGATGGGTCACTGGGCGCTGCACTGTGGAATTCCTCAGGGACAATTATACCTTAAGCTCAGGGGTCTCCAACCTTTTTCCACCAGTGAGCTACTTTTACAAAATAAAAATACCAGAGAGACTCATTTTAGTGATCGCAAAAACAGTTAGTAAATAGAAGAGCCGCACGGTCACATTTTTATACAGCACTTTTCCACCTTTTCACTCGAAGCGCTTTGCAACAAGGACCCACTCACCCATTCACACACACAACGACAGCATTCATCTGTGTGAGACGGAATAACACCTCCAACCTTTGGCGTCTGTCCCTGGACAAACGCTCTTACCAACTGAGCTACTGCCGCCCCAGGAAGCCTTAGATGGGATGCAGTTAGATGAAGGAAAAAAAACATTATCCGTGTATTAGTGCACACAGTTAGGCATCAGAATGAAACATTTGCAATGGTAATAAGCAGTTGTTCAGCACAGTACATATAATTCAGAAATCCCTTGGCGCGCTACTTGGAAGGGGGTGGAGAGCTACTGGTGGCTCCCGAGCTGCACTGCACAAAAGCTTAAGATATAAACACTTAAATCTATCAGAAGGCAAGGCAAGTTTATTTGTATAGCACAATTTGTACAAATGTAATTCAAAGTGCTTTACAGAATAAGAAATACATTAAAATCACAGTACAAACGAATCAAAACATAAATAATCATCATCACATTTTAAAATAGAGATGGGACATTAAATTAGAGAGAATTAGAGAGAAGAGAAGAGTGCAGAATGAAAAAATGAAAACCTTTCAGTCATATGCAGCTAAACAGAACCGTTTTGAGCCTGGATTTAAACAGTCAGAGTAGAGTCTGTCTCACATGTTCAGGGAGACTGTTCCAGGTTTTAGCTGAAAATGACTTAAGAGTAGTGAAATTATCTTGCTGCAAGGACAGATCATTTTACTTGACAAGTTATCGTGATAATAATTCTGAAATCAAGCTGAATTACCTGATATAACTTTTAAAATCTTGGCCAGAACAGAGAAATTTGCAGTTAACAGGTTGGAGACGCCTGACTTAGTTTGACAAAATTATGAATTCCGTATTTTTCCGGACTATAAGTCGCACCGGAGTATAAGTCGCACCAGCCAAAAAATGGGTAATGAAGAAGAAAAAAACATGTATAAGTTGCATTGGACTATAAGTCGCACATTTTGGGGGAAATTTATTTTATAAAATCAAAGACCAAGAACCAACATTTCATCAGCAAGTTATAGAAGTTATAGTAATAAAAACAACTGAATAGAGAACAATCCATGTATCATTCGTTCATTTGTTTTTCAATCAACTCTTTATTATTTGTCTCTAAAACCAAAATGAAAAAACTGATAACGATTTGTTTGTTCATTTTTGATTCATATGTACGATTCATATATTTGGTCTATGGACTGTCAGTGTGTAAAATATAATATATAAGTCGCAGGATCAGCCAAACCCTGAAAAAAAGTGTGACTTATAGTCCGAAAAATACGGTATTTTAAGCATCCACAAGTCTAATGTCTAACTGCTTACTAGATTTTATGTGTTGTCCCTTGTGCAGATCCACTTCATGAAGAAGATTCCCGTTGGAGCCGAGGCTTGTAACGTCCTGGTGGGGGAGCTGGACTTCCTGAACAAACCCGTGGTGGCGTTTGTCCGGCTGTGCCCCGCTGTTCTCCTGGCGGGAATGACTGAAGTCCCTATCGCCACAAGGTTATCATTCCGTAACAAATATAAGTATAGTGAGTCCTTGTAGTTTTTTAACCAAGTGTGTTCGTGCTGTTTTCTTTATTTTTGTCCATAGGTTTATATTTATTCTTCTGGGTCCAGCGGCACGAGGAGCTCAGTATCGGGAGATCGGGAGGTCTATTGGGACACTTATGACAGATGAGGTACTAATACAGGGCTCAGCAGTTATTTGGATATTAAAGGTGCACTGGAGGGTCCATCACCTGCTTGTCTCCATGGAGATGTGCCTAGAATGTTCCACAGTATGGCCATAAACTCATGAATCTCCATGGAGACTTGCGTGACAAATGATTTTAATCAGATTTGTGGAGAGGCGACCGCACTCACAGTAGGAATGGATGTTTTTAAAGATTTTTCTGAGCAAAAAAATAACACCTGTAGTTGAATAAATGCAAGACAAATAAATTTAACACCAGACAACCTTTGGAAAAGTTACACAGTGCAACTTTAATCAGGACTGAAATTTGGAAATATTTTTTTAATTGAGAGGTCTACAGTCAATCCTCTTTTAGATGTAGTCCGGAGCACAGTTCAGACAAATTTTTACTATTTTCTGTGTTAAATGGCAGTGATTAAAAGTGTTTAGGTTCAGGAAGTTAATATAGAAAGCTTTTTTTTTTGTTTTCCATTAGACAAAAAATGAAATGAAAATTGTGATTGGTCAGTAAGATAAGATAAGATATCCTTTATTTGTCCCACTATGGGGAAATTTCAGTGTTGCAATGCACAGTTAAGAGAACAGCAAGAAAACAGTAGCAGTAATAGAAGCACAGAATTACTTAAAAATAGACAAACTCTACAAAGATCTATAAAGATAAGGATTATAAAACTATACAATAAATTGCTATCTTAGTGATCACAGTGCAGTTTCAGACTGAACACAGTGGCTACAGTTTGTACAGTACTATAAATAACGTTCACTATATCTTTAAAGTGGCTACAGTATCTTACAGTAAATAAATACATTTGTAATGGATAAAAGTGACTGCTGGACATCTTGCGGACAATAGGACAATATGAGGAAACATGTTTTGTCATATCTAACCCTACTTTTATTAATTAAATATTGTTTGTTTTTGTCATACCGCCTCCAAAGCATCTATATGTTATGTGTTTTCCTCCAGGTTTTCAGTGATGTTGCCTATAAAGCTAAAGACCGAAATGACCTGATCGCTGGAATAGACGAGTTCCTGGACCAGGTGACAGTGCTGCCTCCAGGAGAATGGGACCCCTCCATACGAATTGAACCCCCCAAAAATGTCCCGTCTCAGGTCTGGAGATCGCACACTTTACGTTTGAACTCGGTGATTTGTAAGATGTCCTAACCGTAGATCTTTTTGTTTCACAGGAAAAGAGAAAGAAAAGCAATATATTAGCAAACGGATTAGCAGAAGGAGAGGAAGAGCCAGACCACGGCCACGGGGGTCCTGAACTGCAGAGGACCGGCAGGTGGGGACATGTTGTGGTTTTGTTTATGATTATTATATTTTTATGGTTATGTTTTCTTCTAGGCAGCGGGCAGTTATATCCAGTTTGCAATTTCCGGTTAGATTTGGTTTGTCTGGGAAAAGAAATAGTGGGAATTGAATGACCTGGTGAATGCCCCGGAGCTGGACTTAGGAGACTTAGATTTAAACGTCACTATGTCACTTTCTGGTGAAGGATGGATGTGTTATACTGCAAATTTCTCTGATCTGGTCAAGATTTTAAAGCTTATATCAGGTTATTCATCTTGTTTTCAGATTTATTATTGACTTACTAGTACTGAGACTGCTTCATTCTAGTCTAGAGGTCGTTTATTTTAAGATAACTTGCCGCGTGGACAGATAATTTCACTACTTTTAAGTCGTTTTCTGATCGATATTTGGGGAGTGCATTGCCTTGAGTCTGGCGATACGATACAAGTCACGATACGCATGTCACGATTCGATATGTCCCGTTATATCCCGATACTAAAACAATGGATGATATATTACAATTTAGCAATAATTACTTCTAACAATATTGTCAACTACACCTTCACAAGAACCAAATTAGCTTTTTTTAAATCATGAGGACAGCGAATGCAACTAATGAATTTTACTGAAAAATATTACTTTAAAAATCGATTCAGACGCTTTTTGAATTGATTTGAGAATTGCGCAATGAAGTATCACGATATATCACGGAATCGATTTTTTCTTACAGCTCTAATAGATATAAGTGTTTATATTTATCTATTTTGGCCACTACTTTGCCTGGAACGTTCCATAGTGTGGCATTAAACTTATCTATAGATGGCATTTATTGAATTCTAGGTGTTTTATTGCCCAGAAATAAATAAGAAAAACATGCTTTTTTAATGTGTCCGCGGTCGCCTCTCCACAGATCGGACCTGTAACTTGCTCTGGTGGGTCCTCTTCTTGTCTGTAAGTTTAATGCCATAAAGTGGGGCATTCAGTTGAGCAGTAATATGTCCATGGAGACAAGCAGGTGGCAGATACGCCACCTGAAACTTACATATTGCACCTTTAATACTGTCCAAATGTTATTCAGAATAAGTGTTAATGATTAATAATACCATTAAAACAATCTCTTTATCATTATCATTGTAAAAAACTAGTAAAAACCTAAGTATTAATGATTTAATAACGTGATCTCATGTCTAATAACCTCTCGACAGCTTGGTGTAGTGGTTTTATATCGGCCCCTTTCCCAAAATTGCGCTCCGGTATGGGCCTGCTATTTCTGGGTAAACTTGTTCGGTCTTCAGAAAGTGGTTTCTATGGAAACCGCCTGCCTCCAGATCTCTATTATCAGCTCGGCTTTTCCATCACGGAGACATCTCACACTAATCTGAAGTCCAGGAGAGCAGCACCGCCAGGCAATCAAGAAAAAAACAAGTTCGACAAACCCAGACACACCTCCGACGCAAAGTACTGCGGTTCAGTGGAAACTCCGTCCCTCTTCATTAGATACGGATCATGAAGTTAGGTTCATGTGACTCTATCTTTGTATTGGCCCTGTAGTTTAAACATGATCATGGAGGCAGGATGAAAATCAACACACAAATATTGTAAACTGCAAAAAACAAAATCTAGGCAAGCTAAAATGACTTGGATTAAGAATGTTTTACCGTGATTTGAGTCAATTTCACTTGACAAGTCATATTATCTTCCAGTGCAGCAAGATTTTTGTACTTAAAATATGAAAATGCATCTTGCTACACTTAAAATAAGAAAAACAGCAATTTTTTGCAATAAAGAAAAAAAAATTCCATTGGCAGATAATTTCACTTGTCAAGATGAATCGACTCAAATAAAGTAAAATGTTCTTAATTTAAGTCATTTTAACTTACCTAGATATTGTTTTTTCCAGTGTAATGTATTAAAAGTGTTGCATTAATAAACACATAGGCACAAGATTGATATGGTAAGATATAAAAAAGGTTTCAAGTTTCATAGACTATAAATGAACATAGCTCCAAATAGGAGGTGTTCATGGGGGGCTTCTGACTCCGTCTCGCTCTGGCTCCAATTGCCTGGAATATTGTCACTTTTCTCTCTGTAACTGCTGCTGTGAGCCTGGTCATTTTGGTCTGAAAATATTTAACCCGCTCTACATGATCCTGGGGTTTTATTTTGCTAATAAATTCCTAACATGAAACTCCAAATTCGCTCCTATAACCGCTAACATCGGGCGCTTTGACTGGAGCTGAACGCTGTGGGTGACGTCGCTTTCCCTTAGTCCACTTCTTTATGCAGTTTATGGTTTCGACATTTGTAGATTTGCTGTTTTGCTGTTTTTTTGCTGAGGTTTAAAGGTCGATGTCCTGTATCTGAAATTTTAAAAGCATGCGGCGAACCTTCTCATCCACATTTTGTCATTTAAAAAAGGTATTACAATCACAACTAAGGCTCGGTTACCAGTCCCTCACTCTGCATTTAGAGAACACACGGGCGATGGGGTTTAGGTCGTGATGATTCAGATCAGAAAGAGTCTTTTTAAGGTTTTAACCCACTGGATTTAGTTGTAGGAACTGGCAACCAGAACGAGACACTTGTGCGGCTCATTCTCCTTTCTGGTGGATAATAAAGAACCAAACCCCAAATAACAACATAAAAAATTTGGCCGTCATGTCCAGTGATTTTATAAATAAGAATAAGTCAAGCAAACATTGCATTTGTAAAAGTAATATGTGGTTCAACCCTGTTTACCACACATCTGGAGATGCAGTTAAATTCAAAATACTCTCAATATACGCCCCAAAAAGTCAGATATTTTGGTTACTATCTAGCACTGGTGGGACCAAGTCGTTGTTTTGCAAGGCGCAAGTCCGAGTCAAGTTCCAAGTCAAATACAGGAAGGTCCAAGTCGAGTCTCGAGTCACTTGCCCATAAATCCAAGTCAAGTCCAAGTCGTCTGCTTTGAGCTTCAACTCTTTAAACCAAAGTACCAAATAGAGCTTAGATTTTTGCAATTTATATGACTTTTAAATTAAATTATGCTTAAAAAGTCACGGTATATTTATATATAAGTATTTATATAAGAGTTGTAGGAAGTTTTTACTTTTGAAATGTCTTGACAAGATCTTTGTGTAAATCCTAATGGTCAGAATAAAAAGAATTAAGATTTCAAAATGCTAAATAACAGTTATTTTGTCTTGTAGTCTGCACTAAAATGGAAGGATCATGTTCTACGTAGTTTCCTCTGTTTTACTGTATTGTTCTGTACATTACTCTAACATTTGAGGATAAAATATCACCGTACTTCAGTTACATCCAAAGTAACAAACAAACAGAGAAGTGGGAGGGACATGTTCCAGTTTGTTCCTGTAAAATTCAGCACCACATGTATCAACTGTAAAGAGAAAAGTATTTTCTAAAAACATATATTTATTTAGGAGAAGCATCAAGACTTGTCAAGTCACAGGGCTAAAGTCCGAGTCAAGTCCCAAGTCATTGACCTTTGTTGTGGATTAAAAACTGGAGAAAAGTTGTCTCATATCAGGGAGTCTGGATTCATTAAAGCAACTGTGCACACAATTACAGAGAAAATGAAAATGAAACTTTCTGTCGCGAGGTCTGCCTCTCCCTAATCTGAATGGCAAAACAAAAACAGGCTTCTTATAAGTTGACAAACATCTTAAAATCAATATGCTATAACATACTATATCTAAACAACCTCCAAACAGAGACGACTTGTCTGGTTCAGCTGAGGCATCGAACAGATTGTCCCCAAGGATCTCACTATTGATGAGAATAAGCAAAGCAACAGCTCGTTGTTTGGACAATACTGGATAAAGACAGAGGAGTGACCTGTCCTGAGATACCCCAGGAACAGCACATTACACCATCACATGTAGCAGGAACACAGAAATGCTTTAGCAGTTGTTAGTTAACACTTATTTAAACCCATAAAGAGAGGATGTGGTAAATGGCTTTAACAATTACTTTGTTAATA
This sequence comes from Odontamblyopus rebecca, assembly GCA_030686955.1. Taxonomy (NCBI): domain Eukaryota; kingdom Metazoa; phylum Chordata; class Actinopteri; order Gobiiformes; family Gobiidae; genus Odontamblyopus; species Odontamblyopus rebecca. The sequence continues at coordinate 7,305,062 of CM060665.1, forward strand.
TTGGAGCAGAACTGGCTGCTAACATACCATTATCAAACACAGCCTGTGGTCTAACTGCTGACTATAAAACAGAACAGCCAAACTCCTTTTTTCTTAAACCAGTTGATGAAAAAGAAATTCTTGATGTTGTTAGAAATTTCAAAAACAAAAAATCTACAGACTCCGATGGACTACATATGACTTTAATTAAAAATGTTATTGTTGATATTGCTGTACCCTTAAAATGTTACTTGTCTTTTCAAACTGGGACATTTCCTACTAAGATGAAAACCGCCAAAGTCATACCAGTTCATAAAGACGGAGACAAATATCAGTTTGTGAATTATCGACCCATCTCATTACTATCCCAATTTTCTAAAGTACTAAAAAAATTATTTACTGATCGATTAAATGATTACATTGAAAAATTTAACTTATTGAACAAAAGCCAATACGGCTTCAGAAAAAATTCATCAACTGCATTTGCTCTTATAGATTTAGTAGAAGAAGTTAGTAACAGTTTGGAAAGGAAACAATATTCTGTAGCTATTTTTATCGACCTTAAGAAGGCTTTCGATACGATTGACCATAATATCCTGATCCAAAAACTATCCAACTATGGTTTAAGAGGTAATTCATTACAGTGGTTAAAGTCATACATTTCTGATAGACAGCAGTTTGTTCAAATGGGTGACCATAGGTCAAATTTAAAGTACATTACGTGTGGTGTTCCTCAGGGATCAGTACTGGGGCCGCTGCTGTTTTTGTTGTATGTAAATGATTTATGTAATCTTTCTGACAAACTGAAACTAGTTTTATTTGCTGATGATACTACTATCTTGTGCACTGGAAAAGAATTGCCTCAGCTACTGGTCGATATCGCTGCAGAAATGGTTAAATTGAGGGACTGGTTTAACATCAACAAATTGTCTCTTAACTTAAAAAAGACTAAGCTAATGATATTCGGAAATAAAACTGTTAACACTGACGTGAAAATAAAAATAGATCATGAATACATTGAGCATGTAAACAAGCACAATTTTCTTGGAGTGATACTCGACCAGAAGCTCAACATCAAAACTAAGATTGCTAAATGTATTTCAATCATGGGTAAATCTAGATACTTACTGAACTACAAAGCCCTGTATACTGTCTACTGTGCCTTAGTAATGCCTTACATCACATATTGCCTTGAAGTATGGGGAAATACTTATAGAACTAACCTGCAGACTCTTTTTATTATGCAAAAAAGAGCGATACGTTTATTACATAATGCAGATTACAGGGCTCATACAAATCCACTGTTTTTGAAATCACAAACTCTGAAACTTGAAGATCTGATCAAATTCAAAACTCTTCAAATCATGTTTAAAGCACGTTATAACCTGCTACCAAGCACAATCCAACATATGTTTAGTGACAGAGAAGTGAAATATAACCTTCGAGGCAAAACTGATTTTCAAATGCAGTGTTCTCGTACAACCACTAAAATGATGTTTATCACAAGATGTGGAGTTGACTTGTGGAATGGCCTAGACGAGGAAATTAAAAATAGCACTTCATTAATGCAATTCAAGAAAAGATATAAACTGAAAGTATTACTGTCTTATGCTCTAAATGGGGCATAACAGACACATGATACACAAACTACACTCGCTCATGCCCTGGCGCACGCACTCCGGTGTATGTGCCCGGGCATGGGTGCTACACTGACACTTGCTGCTGAACAGTTTCATTGTCTAATTTTGGTTGGTATTCAAATGCTAAAAAATAAATAAATAAATAAAAACAAACAAAACTTTTCATAAACATTTTATATTACATATTATTATGTCACCTGTTGTGAAGATAACAGCTGTGAAAGGGGGTGGGCTCCCATAAGCTCTTGCTTCTGCCCACTCCTTTTGAGCATTTCTTGTTACTGTATAATTTTTTGCTTTGCTTCGGTATTTTATTATGAACCTTGTATGCTCAAATAAACAATGAATGAATGAATGAATGACTAAAGTACATTCTTTATCTTAAATAGATCACAACAGAAAACAAAGTAAAAGATTTCCACCACACCTTCAAGTCCAAGTCGAGTCCCAAATCTTAGTCCGTTGTATCAAGTCAAGTTTCATGTCCTGAAAATAGTGCCTCAAGTCTGACTCGAGTCAAAGTCACGACTTGTCCCCACCTCTGCTATCTCATATATAATCTAGTATGTGTGTTACTGTGAAGCACTTTGGACGCCTTGAAAAGCGCTCTATAAATGGAAGATATTATATTTATTCTTCTTATTAAATTCTTCCTTTGTTCTTCCTGCTGCTCGTAGGTGGTTTGGGGGTCTGATCCTGGACATTAAGCGTAAGATTCCTCAGTATCTCTCGGACTACACGGATGCGTTCAGTTTGCAGTGCGTGGCCTCCTTCCTGTTCCTGTACTGTGCCTGTATGTCCCCGGTCATCACCTTCGGGGGCTTGTTGGGCGAAGCTACAGAAGGACGCATAGTAATACACACTCTCTCCTTGGCTGGTCTTTTTTCATGCATTTCCTCTGCTCACTGATATCATATGTCTTTTTGCTCTTGTGGACAGAGTGCCATTGAGTCACTGTTTGGAGCCTCTCTCACTGGGATCGCCTACTCCCTGTTCGCTGGGCAGCCCCTCACGATCCTGGGCAGCACAGGGCCAGTCCTCGTCTTTGAGAAGATTTTATTCAAATTCTGCAAGTATGTGTTTATTTTATATCACTGTACATACTAAGGTTTAGAATACCAATCAGTACTAAAACCAGTATTAAAACTAGATAGTCATTTGAGGAGGTATTAATGCTAAAAAGTCACATTCATGGGACAGAAATGAGCCTTTCTTGAATAGCTTTAGAATAATCTTGTGCTGTATCAGAACAAGTATAAGAACGCATAGACTAGAATACGCCCATGGAGCCTATGGAGCTTACCTGGACGACTAAGGCCATGTGGTAATATAAAAGAGAGTACAGTATAAGTCGCACTTTTTTTCAGGGTTTGGGTGGTTCCTGCGACTTATACTCAGGAGCGACTTATATATTACATTTTTCACACTGACACCCCATAGACCAAATATATGAATCATATATATGAATCAAAAATGGAAAAAAAAATCATTATCCATTCTTTCATTTTGGTTTTAGAGACAAATAATAAATTAAAGAATTGTTTTTTATTTTCTTATTTTTGGTTCTATAATTGAAAAACTAATGAACAAATGATACACAGATTGTTCTCTATTGGGTTGTTTTTATTATTATAACTTCTATAACTTGCCTTTCAAGATGAAATGTTAGTTCTTGGTCTCTGATTTTATAAAATAAATTTCCCCCACGACTTATAGTCCAGTGCGACTTATATATGTTTTCTTCTTCTTCATTACACATTTTTTGGCTGGTGCGATTTATACTCCAGAGCAAATTATAGTCTGAAAAATACGGTACTACAGTTTAAAGTTGAAAATCCATTCTAAGAAAGAGTGTTTTTAACTATTGTTGAGGTATTGGAATTAGTATTGAGTATCAAGTCTAATCCTTAATATCAAAATCGAGTTTGGAATTTTAGTATCACACTAGTATATACTCTGTAGATATAACTAAATTACTCAGAATCCCTCTGCTTTGTCATCTTTCCCTCTCCTTAAGGAACAGGCATTAAAATAGTACTATTTTCCTAATCTTCTCTTAGATTTGTAACTTCAAACACCACTCATTTGTAGGAAATCAGTGTTACTTGTTGTAGAAGTTTTCAGCTTGTCCAAGAAAGGGCGGAAGTAAAAGGCTGGAGACCAACTGATGTCTTAAGCAGGAGGAGTTTATTTACCATTAATAATACTTGAAAAGTAGAGACTATGAAGGCCAGTAGACTCCAGTTAGACAGCATTTAGAGACTATGAAGGCCAGTAGACTCCAGTTAGACAGTATTTAGAGACTATGAAGGCCAGTAGACTCCAGTTAGACAGCATTTAGAGACTATGAAGGCCAGTAGACTCCAGTTAGACAGTATTTAGAGACTATGAATGTGAGTAGACTCCAGTTAGACAGCATTTAGAGACTTTGAAGGCCAGTAGACTCAGTTAGACAACATTTAGATACTATTTATGCCAGTAGACTCCAGTTAGACAGCATTTAGAGACTATGAAGGCCAGTAGACTCCAGTTAGACAGCATTTAGAGACTATGAAGGCCAGTAGACTCCAGTTAGACAGCATTTAGAGACTATGAAGGCCAGTAGACTCCAGTTAGACAGCATTTAGAGACTATGAAGGCCAGTAGACTCCAGTTAGACAGCATTTAGAGACTATGAAGGCCAGTAGACTCCAGTTAGACAGCATTTAGAGACTATGAAGGCCAGTAGACTCCAGTTAGACAGCAATATGCCACAATTTAGATAGATTTGGTATGCAAATGGTCTTCCAGGAGAAGATGATGGTGTAAATATGGCGTTTGTGAGTCAATGTTAAACTGAGAAATGTAAGTGGACGATAAATAAATTCTCTTTTCTTACTTATATAGTTTATACTTCACAAGGCTTATTTGTTAGTACTGCGGTTGAAACGTACGTATGCATAGTAGGTTTAATCCAAAAAACAAAACAAGGTTCAGAAACAATTATAGTGTCGTGTGCCATTTACAGAGACACTAGTTCCTCAATAATCACTTTAACTAATGGCCTCTAATGAGAACTGTTAGAACAACAAACCAGATTATTCTACTCTCCTCATTATACGTATACTGTACATTCGATTTGTCTAAGCCTTCAGTACATGTACAATATTCTCAACCGTTTATATATTTTTGATAGAAAATGCACACTTTAATCATATATGGAACCCATTTACCCCCAGCTCCATTTAATCCACAATACGAGAGTGAAAACATTATAGGTTATGTTCAGATGACACAAATATCTCTAACGCAGCTGCTCTCTTTTCACATTGTCCTTTTTATTTTAAACGTTAATGTTATTCTTTGTTTTAAATATAAAAGCAGTGGTGGAGCTTAACAAAAGACAAAAGAAAAAAGTTACTTAAAGGTGCATTGTGTAACTTGTCTGCATAAATATGTTTTGGTGACCTCACTCACAGCAAGAACACTGATTTTTCAAGATAATTTAGAAAGATTAAAGGTAATTTAGAGCCAAAACATAACCTGTAATTACTGTGAAACATTCCAGGCAAAGCAATGCATCTCCATTAAGACGAACAAACAGCGGACCCCCCAGGAGAGAAGATACACAGTGAAACTTTAAGTAATTTTTAGGTGTCTGTACTTCACTTAAGGACATTTTACAGTGCATACTTTTTACCTTTTGTAGCAGGTTTAATTGGACTGAACAGAAGTAAATGTGTATGTGTTGTTGTTTTTGAGAATGTTCTTGGGGGAGCTGTGCTTTGAACAAATAAAATATACCAGAAAAATTAAGAAATAGGTTCAAGTCACTTTAAAAATGCCAAATATTCTTTATCAAGATCCTGTTACGACCCAGCTCTGCTAGGGACCGCGGAAGTAACAAAATAACCAAGATGTAAAATGGAATAAATAAGGTAATTTAATTAAAAGGAATGTACAAAACAGGCTAAAATATGTACATAAAATAACCTAAACTAAGAAAAAGAACAGGATAACAAGTTGTGCCAAAAACGAGTCACGTGGGCTTATACAAAAAACACAAGTGACTAAACTAAGGGACGCAAACAAAACTAAATCACAAGTGTCCCAAAGTAAAATCACATAAACCCACAAACAGAATCAAGTGACAAAACAAAAAGGCACAAAACCGAACTAAACTCACCGAGCGTCTCAACACACACAAAGTCACGTACCAGTACAAACAAAGTGACTGACAGAAAGAGACACAAACACAAAATGGCCGCCGCCCCGAACAGGTGAGAGGAATCTGCTTAAACAGGGGGAGGAGTCTGGAGGTGAGGGGGGAGTGGCCGAGGGTTGAAGCTCCACCCATCAGGGACCAGGGCTCAACCAGCAGGAATCCAAATGACAAAACAAGAAATTAAAGCACACGACACAAATGAAAGAACTGGAGGACTGGGGCCGTAACAATCAAAACATTTTTCTTCTTTGAACTCTAGTAAAAGTAATAGGTAGGTTAATATTTTTTTGGAGGATCCGCCACCTGCTTGTCTCCATGGAGATGTTATTGCTTTCTCTAGAATGTTCCGCAGTATAGATGAAACCTGTCTATCACGAGGGAGACGAACAGGTTACAGCATTATGCCACATTACAATTCAGATCTGTGGAGAGGCGCCTCGATTTATAGAAGGATTTATTGTTAGGATTTATTTATAGGATTTATCTTAGAAACACTCGCAATGAAAAAGTTCAATGTTTGCTATGATGGATATGTTTAATGTCATACCATGGAACATTTCAGGCTCCATGGAGACAAGTAATTAGCGGACCCTCGACCAGAAAAGTTGCAGTGTATTTTTAAGTTGCAAAATTGATTCATTTACATTGACCTTGCATTTCTTCCCCACAGAGAGTACGGTTTGTCCTATCTGTCCCTGAGAGCCTGCATTGGTCTGTGGACGGCCGTCCTCTGCATCATCCTGGTCGCCACCGACGCCAGCTCTCTCGTGCGCTACATCACCAGGTTCACGGAGGAAGCCTTCGCCTCCCTCATCTGCATCATCTTCATCTACGAGGCCCTGGAGAAGCTCATCCACCTCGGAGACCACTTCCCCTTTAACAAGAACAACAACCTGGACAAGCTCACAATGTACTCGTGAGTAATTTTGCCACAATTTAACTTTTCAGACTCAATTTTGATGCTCAAATACACTCAGTACTCAATATAGATTCCAATACCACAATGGTAATGTCTTTATTTAGACAAGTGAATCTTATTTTAAACATTAAATCATAGTACTTTCTTTTATATTACCATGTAGCCTTAGAGCGTGTAAGCCCTCGTCCAGGTGGGTTCTGTAGTGGTCCATGGACGTATACTAGTCTACGTGGTGAGGGATACTGTAAACCTGAAGCCAGAACTTGCTAGAGCCCATTGTTAACTTTCAGAGCTGAAACAGAAACAGAAACCAAAAAGCGCCACAAAACAGCACCGAGTCTCTGGGCTCTGTCAGTGCGCCTGGATGTGAGGGCGCCTCCACCAAGAGGATGAAGAAGGATCAGGAGAGAGAAGAAGCCCCAAGTGACAAACTGAACTCTTGAACTACAACCATCCAACAGCTCCGGTGAAAGAGAAAACAGCTGTCAGAGAAGGTGGCGGATGTCTGCACTCGGCTGCACTTCTCATAGGAGACTGTGTGAGTGCGCAGCCAGATCCAACACAAGAGAGTGGAGAAAACTCTGAAAGAGGCTGAAGAAACTGGACTGGAGCGTGAACTATTGCGCACACAAGGCTCCAGCGAATCAAAGCACAAACTGGATTAACCAACCGCAGAGTTCATGACTAGTCTGCATTGCAAAAAAACAAAATCTAGCCAAGTTAAGATGACTTGAATTAAAGTTTTACTGTGATTTGAGTAGATTTCACTTGACAAGTAAAATGATCTGCCCGTGGAACAAGACTTTTTGTACTTAAAATATGAAAATACGTCTTGCTACACTTAAAATAAGAAAAACAACAACTTTTTGCACTTAAAATAGGAAACAAAATCGAATGTTGCTTGAATTAAGAAAAACATACTTATTCCATTGGCAGATACGTGTCGAGTTGAATCTACTCAAATAAAGTAAAATGTTCTTCATTTAAGTCATTTTAATTTAGCTAGATATTGTTTTTTCCAGTGTGCAGCACTTTTTGCATAGAAATTTAGCCAGGAGGACCAGGAGCACCAGATCAAATAATAATTTTTAGATAGATAATAATCCCCCCCAACCTTAATCAGAGATGGTCGTACAATTTGACAGAGGTTTCCCTAAAAGGATTTGTAAATGAATAAAGTCGTGAGATAATCTTTTAAAGCTTTTGCGATTTTATTCATCAAATATTCTTTTTAAGACATGTTTAATGAAAGTTTTAGTTAATTTAACGTGGCAGTCAGGATCCTCCTTACACTAGATTTCGAAGAGGGTAAACCCATGACAGAAGTGGGATGCTTCCATAGACGGTTTGTATGTACGGTTCAGTCTACGGATGGTTCATTGATTCAGATGGTGGGGTGTGTCCACAGATGTTCCTGCGTGGAGCCGACTGACCCCTCCAACGGCACCCTCAAGTACTGGGAGCTCAACAACATCACAGCGTCAGAAATCTACTGGGAGGCTCTGGAGGTCAAGGTACAGGCTGCAGTCAGAGCAGGAAGTGAGGACGCAGAGAGGAGTACAGCGCTTTCTGAAAATAGTGAAATCAACAATCTAACAATACTTTGCAGCGGTCACCAACATTCTCCGGGGGTGTGAGTGCTAACTAAAAGCACTACACTGTTAGAAGCTCTGTTACTCAAACTAGACTTAACCTGATCTTTAATTCGACACAGTCTGAGCTGGTTTAGATGGAGCTAAACAAGTCCCTCACACGTTTCATTATAGCCACATCTGCTAGAACGATCGCTTTTGCCGACTAAAAGTACGGATATTTGCATCTGTACTAAAAAAACAATAAATAAATAAATAATAAATGAATGAAAAGGAACGAGTGGAGACTAGATCCAATTTCCACTTTTCGGTCCCAGATCGCCAAACCAGACCATAAACAAACTCAATGTCCAAGGAGCACGTCTGTACACGTCCCGGGAAGTAATGCAGTACAGTTCTTCATAGCTCAAATACATTTCCAACACTGGTCTGTTCAGTAGAGGAAGAATACATCAACTTTTAGACCTTTCGTTCATTTGACTTTATAGTTTTTGTAGTCGTAGTTTTTCTAATAACTCTCTTGTCTCACTTAGTAATGCATCCAAACTTATTCCTCACTTACCGTGTGTGTTCCAAGCATCCTAATTGTTCACTTTAATGCGTTTATAAGCGCTTTTTGCAACCAGAGAGAGCATGCTAACACACAGTTCCTGATTATCGGACAATAAAAGCCTTCATAGTTAGATACACACAGCAAGCAGCAGACTTATTTTGAGATCAAGAGTTTACACAATATATCTGTACGTAAGACAAGCTTTGCTCAAATGCATAGAAAAAAATGAGTACAGGACTATGCTATAATGTTTTTTCCTCCGCAAAAACATACCTTCAAGTTGTGTTTTGTTTCATTCACACATGTTTGAGTGAAGCTGGTTTGTTTGTTAGTCTGTCTGCATCTCCAAAGCTCAAAATGCTCTGTTCCACCTTGTCATTTAGTGGTAGTTTTCAAGTTAACAGCTCCTTTTACCTTTTGTGCAGTAGAGATTGGCAATTCCAGGTCTGAAATTATCCAAATTGAAGGCGTGTGGAGTCACAACACTGACACAACACTGCAAAAAAGACCTATTAAAAATAAGAAAGAAATACAAATTTTGAGGTAAAATGCCCTGTTTTAAATGAAATTTTCTGCCAGTGCAGTAAGTAAGAAATTTTCACTTACCAAGTTTTCTTAAAACAAGACAAAATATGAATCTTGTTCTAAGCAGAAAACACTAGTTTCAAGTATTTATGGCAAGATTTTTCACCTTATTTGTTTGAGAAAGAAGTTAAAGAGGCTTAACCTGGACTGAGTTAATATAAAAAGTGCTTAGAATAAGTTGTAATATCTAGAAAAGATAAATCAGAATGAAATATCTTGAAACAAGTAAAAAAAAACATCTTATTAAGTAGATTTTAAGAATCTGCTTAATTCAAGTCAGTTAAACTATGCTAGAAAATCCTTTTTTGCTGTGAGTGGAGCACTTCCTGTATTACCACATGACATCACAAGGTGGAACAGAAGGAGGAGGACGCCTAAATGTGAGGGGTTTGTGAGTTAAACATGTGTGAATGAAACAAAACACAACTCCAGGTCTGTTTGTAATGAAGAAACATTATAACAGATCAGAAAACGGTTTAATATGAGCCCTTTAAACTTTTATTCTGAAGTGTGGTTCAGCATCACATTATGTCTGTGTAATACTATGCTTTTTTTAATCTTAATCCAAGAAACATGAAATCAGTTACGTTACACCAGCTCCACGCTCCAACCGTAAATGCGACGCTTCACAGATCAGGTGGAGCTGTGAGAGTGAGATTAAAGACATCTAGACGGGATTAGACAGGATTACACGACACATTTTTCGCAATTTTGGATTATTTGAGCTGTGTGTGTGTGTGTGTGTCCAGGACTGCCTCAAACACAGAGGCGACTTTGTGGGCAGCGCGTGTGGACCCCACGGACCTTATGTACCAGACGTCCTCTTCTGGTGCGTGGTCCTCTTCTTCTCCACCGTCTTCATGTCCTCCTTCCTCAAAGAGTTCAAGTTCAGCAACTACTTTCCCACCAAGGTACTGCCAACAAGTGAATAGCGTTTGTCCGCGCTCCGGCTCCACGTGTTTCTACAATCATGGTAACGTGGCAACCTCTAGTGGTCAAAATGAGTACTGCGTGTTGACTTGTTTTCAGGTGAGAGCCATCATCAGTGACTTTGCAGTGTTCATCACCATCATGACCATGGTCCTGATCGACTACGCTCTGGGAGTACCGTCGCCTAAACTCAAAGTACCGAGTGTGTTCAAGGTGAGATACTGCAAAATAAAGCATAAAAGGTACGCCGTGTTACTTTCCTTTCTTTCTTGTCTCCGTGGGGATGTTATTGCTTTGCCTGGATTATTGAAATATATCAATCTGGACAAGCAGATGAGAGATCTGTGGAGTGGCTACACTGCTCACAGTATTAATACGTGTGTTTCATAGCATTTATTTATCAAACTTAATCTTAATTTATTTAATTTTACTTAATTGATCAAATTTATCAGTCAAAACTGCACATAGGATTAGGGATTGTACAATTATGAGTAGAATACAAGATTGTGAAGGGCTTGCCTATAAAAACTGCCTTAAAGGTCCTTTTGGTGTATCACTTGTGGTCATATTTGGTCATATATGTTGCTGTGTTGTCCTGTTTTTGTGTTGAAGCACGTGACCCCCCGTCCCAAGAGAATTTCTCCCATGGGAGACAATAAAGGATGATCTTATCTTATTTATTTTTGCAATAAAACACTGGGAATAGGCTCTATTCACGTTTACGTCACAAACCAGGAAGATGTTTGGAAAGATGCGATGACGACTTCCGCTGTAGTTCCCGACTCTGGGCTCCACCGACTGTGATAAAACCCCCTGAAGTAAATGCGATCGTTGGTAAAATAAAGACTGCAGACGTATGTGCTGTTTGGAATCATCTTGAATTCGTCGCCCTCGTCTCTTCTAATCGCATGTACCCAGTGCGCTCGGAGTCGTGCGTCAGTGGGGAAATGATGAAAACTGAGGTACGGCTGTAATTGTCGATTAGCCGAACATAACAGAACGCTACAGTGACACGGAGATGAAGAAAACTGGGACATTTTCTCATTTTTCCTAGATTTTATCAGTCTTACTACCGCAAACGGAGCTGCCGGAAGTTGCCATCACATGCTTCCAAACATATTCCTGGTTTGTGACGTAAGCGTAAATAGATCCTGTTGAATAAATTAAAGATAGATAAGTTTAATGTCATAACGCGGAACATTCCAGGCAAAGATATAACATCTCGATGGAGACAAGCACTGGAAAAGTCACATAAAACAAACCAAAAACTTAAACTGAATGAATTATGTTTCTTATTAAAGTGTGTATGTACTGTATTTAATTACTTATGATGTATTTTTGTTGTCTCTCACCACACTTAGAGTTAGACTTAGAAAAACTTTATTGATCCACAAGGGAAATTATTTGGCCACAGTAGCTCTCCTATCACAATATAAAAACACATATGACCAGTGTGAAGTAAAATCAACAGCTATGATAATTCCTTTAAGTTAACTTATGTGATTTGTGTGTTTTCCAGCCCACCAGAGACGACCGGGGCTGGTTCATAAACCCCATTGGGCCTAACCCCTGGTGGACAGCTGTGGTCACCCTCATCCCGGCTCTGCTCTGCACCATCCTCATCTTCATGGACCAGCAGATCACCGCAGTCATCATCAACAGGAAGGAGCACAAACTCAAGGTACGAGGGATGGGACAAGATCTCGTCAGGCAAAATGGCCACAAGATCGTGCACTCATGAGAAAAATTATCTTGTGAGATTTTTTCCTTCTGAATTTACCTTTGGCTTGGACAGAAAAAGAGCTGGAAAGGTTTAAGACCTCCGTGAAGCTGGCCCCCCATCAAACTCAAACCTACACAAAAACTATGTCAATCTTTGTGCTTTGTTTGAGCTGCAAAAAGTTTAGTTTGTGCTGCTTTAGTTTTGGAGAAATTAACGATTCTTTTATAGGTCAGGAAGTTTCAAAATGCTCTAAAACATCCAAAACGGAGTCAGTCGTTTGTGCTTCGTTTGTGCTGCAAAAAGTTTTGTTTGTGCGATTCTGATTCTTAAGATATTTGCAGTTTTATTTTTGGCCGATGGCGTCATCCAGCCCCTCAAAATGTTAAATAGCCTCAAAACAGAAAATTATAGAAAACGTTTGCATTTCGTTTGTGCTGTTTTGTGCTGTGACAGTTTTCATTTTTGCGAGCACGAAACTTTTTGCAGCACAAACGAAGCACAAACGACTGACTCCATTTTGGATGTTTTAGAGCATTTTGAAGCTTCCTGGGGGCCGACCCCAATTTGACCTATAAAAGAATCATTAATTTCTCCAAAACTCAAGAAGCACAAACAAAACTTTTTGCAGCAAAAAACGATTGACAGTTTTTGTGTAGGTTAGCGTTTGATTTGGTGCCAACTTCACACAGGACAATTTAAGACGCGGTAGTTCAAAAAGAAGTATACAAAGACCCCTAAATTATTACTTAAAATGAATAAAAAATAGTTAAGCCAAATTTTTGAAATTGCACTACATTATTATTATTATTTATTACAAATTATGTAAAAAATCTCGTCTTTTCTTGTGGACCCACGATTTGTTTTTTCATTTTTGATTCATATATACGATTCATATATATGGTCGATCAACTGTCCACTGACCAAACCCTGAAAAAAAGTGCGATTTATAGTTAGAAAAATACGGTAAGTTTATTCTCAAGGCAGTCCTGACAAAACCTAAGTCAAAATATGGCTTTGAAGGATCGGCCAAACTTCCCATGGGGATAATAAAAGACACCTTACACTTGGAAAAACAATGAAACAACAATGCAACTCTTAAATGCTTCTGAAACGTGTTATATTCCATTTCAGAAAGGCTGCGGGTACCACCTGGACCTGCTGATGGTTGGCGTGATGCTGGGCGTGTGCTCTCTGATGGGGCTGCCCTGGTTCGTAGCGGCCACAGTTTTGTCCATCACCCACGTCAACAGTCTGAAGCTGGAGTCTGAGTGCTCGGCCCCCGGGGAACAGCCCAAGTTTCTGGGCATCAGGGAGCAGCGAGTCACCGGCCTCATGATCTTCCTGCTCATGGGCTGCTCCGTCTTCATGACCTCTGTGCTCAAGGTCTGGGTCTTTTACTGCTGAATATGGTTTGAGTGCTACTGTGTACTAAAACATGCCATGTGTTTCAGTTCATCCCTATGCCGGTGCTGTATGGGGTATTTCTATACATGGGAGCGTCTTCTCTTAGAGGCATCCAGGTACTTTTACTTTACCGGTTTTTTCGGACTATAAATCGCTCTGGAGTATAAGTCGCACCAGCCAAAAAATGCACAATGAAGAAGAAAAAAACATGTATAAGTTGCACTTTTTGGGGGAAATTTATTTTATAAAATCATAGACCAAGAACCAACATTTCCTCTTGAAAGGAGTTATAGAAGTTATAGTCATAAAAACAACCAAATAGAGAAGAATCAGTGTATCATTCGTTTTTCAATATAGAACCAAAAATAAGAAAACAAAAAAACAACTCTTTTCTTTATTATTTGTCTCTAAAACCAAAATGAAAAAACGGATAACAATTTGTTTTTGTTTTTTTTTCATTTTTGATTCATATATACGATTCATATATTTGGTCCATGGACTGTTAGTGT